>JABWHU010000634.1:14476739-14496387 GCA_014189135.1 Dicerorhinus sumatrensis harrissoni | reverse complement strand
CCGTGTATTTCTAATTACATGAAGTATAAACTAGGTGAAACTCACCTATGCCAGTATCCTTTGCGAATAGTCACTAGAGAGGAGCACAAACAGAGCTCCAGGTGCTGGCAGTTCTCTGTGTCTTGATCTGGTGGACTGCATGGGTGTGTTCACTGTATGAAAATTTAGTGAACTGTTTTTTGCTATGTTCACTCTTCTGTGTGACCGTTGCACTTATATAAAAAGTTAAAAGGAACCACATGGAAATCATATGACTATAAACATATCAGCAAAACGAAGAACTCCAAGGATGGACTTGCCAGCAATTTACATACAGCTGAAGAGAGATTTAGTGAAAAGTAAGATAACAGAAGAAAATAGCCAGGATGAAACCCAGAGAGGCAAAACTGATGGCAAGTACAGAGAGAAGAGTATAAGACATTATGATATGCCAAATTATGGACCTTGGAATTTGGTAAAGGGGCATAAAATTATAGCTATGGCAGAACTCTGTCCAGTACCTATGGGAAATATAATTTAGATACTAAAACTGTATCAAACCTCAATAAACCCAACAGCTCACTCTATCCTCTCCTCCTGAATGATAAAATCCTGTCTGTGAGGAGCATGGGGTACAAACTCTCCAGAATGTCATACTGTTCCACATAATTTCTTTTTCCTCTAAGGAAACCAGGTCACCAGCACTGTTACTAAAGTAATTCTTCCGCAGATGGAAGTGGAGCTAAAAGAGATGCATCATTTGTAGAGGAAAATGAACTCAGGAAAGCAAAACACTTAAGATGGAGGCATAGCTTTGAACTCTCTTAGCTGCTACACCAATTGGATGATCACTTACTTCCCTCAGTCTCGTGTAAAAATGAACCATAATGTCTACAGTGGCCATTACAATTTTTGTGAGGGTGAAATGAGGCAATATAATAAATGCATGGTAAACTAAAATGGTACATACATAACAACGTATGCAAATAGAGATACTAAATTTTTATCTATAAGGGAATTGAAGTGCCGTGCACTCTCTGGTGCTTGAGGACCATGTGTAATCTAGGAATGTAGTGTGGCTTCATGATAATCTGTATTGAAATCCAGGCAAACCTGTGAATTGGGCCTATGATCTTGCGTTAGTTGAATTATTCCTTTGAGCATCAGTTTCTTCATCTGTAGAGAGAAGGCCATAACTGTCACCTATGCTATATGATTAAGTGCAATAAATTAAGGAAATTGGTCTGTAGAGTGTCTTGAACAGAAGAGTTCAAAGGACTTTCATGTAGTCATTTAAAGACATCATAGGTAGGATCTGAACAAGAGTTACATTGGGAAAAGAAGGTTTTTGGCTATACTGGGCATTGACTTCTCCATTCCAAAAATTTCTCCAACCAGTGGTATATTCTATTTGATGAAAATTCTGACATAAATGAAAGTAAACCTCATCACGTTCTAGGGAATTTTTACATGTGGGACATGTATGAACACAACCGTGACACTAGAGAAAGAACACCAATCTGTTTCAGCTGAGCTCTTTGAGCTTTTCAGGACTTCACAGTGAGAATCAGATACCCAATAAATGATAGGCTCTGGGGCTACAGAATATAATGGGAATCACTACTTGTCAGGGGACAACTTCAGACTCTCATCAGTCTCCACAGGCTCTACTTCTGTTTCACTGAGGAGCATCTCATGAGGGGCATTGTAGACAGTGTAACTAGCATCCACGATGGTCCTGTTAAGAATGGTGCAGAGGCACAGCCTCCAAGAAAGCAGTCAGCTGACATCCTTCCAAAACTTCACAGTCGGATTCAGAAAAAATAGCCCTGGAAGCAATAAATAAATAAATAGCCATAGTTCCCCAAGGAAGACATCGTCTGGGTATTTAGAAGGATTAGCTGTCTACAGAAATGTTTGAACTGGAAGATTCATGGTTTAGACATGAAAAAGCAAAAGTCCCTTGGAAAGTGGCAAGCATGGACTCTTTGTCACTGGTGGGGAAATCCTACAGTGTGGTGATAGTCTGGAGTCTATTAGTGTACTGATGTCCCCAAACCAGTAGTCACATTGGTGAATCTATGACTCTGGAGAGTAAAGCCCAATATGACAATGATTAGAATCACTCAGTAACACCCATCGTCTCCAGAAAGGCTGTACAGATATTGCTCCTGACCATTTCCTCCCCCAAGTCCCACAGGAACTGCCCAACTTTCATGTGATCTGAGACAAACAGTCCACCTAGGTCCAACCAAAATACAGCAATACCACCACGCCCAGGGCCAGAGGAGCATCCCTGGAGGCTGTCAGATGAGCACTGACCTTTGCCAATCAGAAGATGAAAAGAATCACAGGTGATCTGAATGAAACGAGAACAGCAAGGTCCATTTTTCTACTAGTGTTAATAATACAATGGGAACGTTGCAGGGCAGTAGCATCATCAATCACCCATAGGAACCATAGGGAAGAAGTTCTGGAAGTTCAGGAAGGTGACTAATAAAAAGAACTAAGAGAGGGAGACGTTTCTATTTCATTATCTGTGTTTCTTCCTTCCTCTAGGAGTTACCTGGAAAACAATAGTTAGACGCAGGTTTCCTGGAAATCGCTGTGATTTACTTAAGTCAGTAACGCTCGGTCTTTCTGTTTTATCTTTTAACTTCTCATCTCCAGCTTACGTAAAGGGCCCACCACATCAAGAATGCGATGTGTTCTAGTTGTCCCCTGGGAAAAGTGCATAGGTCTAGTTCCCCCCTGCCACACTGCTGAGAGCTGTGAGAGCACGGTACATTTCATTCCTCTCTCTCGCCTACCTTCAATCACACCTGTGGGAATTTGTATGCTTCCAATAGTGTCCATCCCCCAATCTGAGCAGAAAATGCTGATACAGTTCCTGCAATGATGGCTATGAACGTGTTCTGCTTCTCATAAGTAAAATTAGTGACAGTCTTGCCCCATCTTGACAGCCACCTCAGGGTGCTCTCCAAGTTCCTTTGATCACTGTGGTAGGCACTGGAGACATGATATCCTATGGGACTTCCTGTTGATCTCCTCAAGGGCAAACACAAAGGCCAGAACGTTCTTGGTGCATCCCCCTGCACTGAGGGAAGTGCATTAGGAACCAGGGTCCATCCAAGGCTTTGTCTAAAACAGAAATGACTTTACTCTTATGCATTAACCCTGTTAAACTCCTCACTGGGGAACAGATTGTTCTCGAACCTTGGAGGAACTCTTAAGCAGGTGCCACCAATTGTTCTCTTAGTTTCTTGCAGGTTTTAAAAGTCCTCTGGTCACTTTCAGACACGGTGACTGCTGGGCCAGCATAAGTACTCAGAAACCAGGGCCTGAGAGGTTTCCGATTGAAAGGAAGCACCAAACCAGACCAGTCAAAAACCAAACACTTCTATTTTTATCCCAAATATTTATCAGTACATTAATCCATGACATGATGTCTGAAAACACAACAATCAATATATAGAATTGGAAAGAAAAAAGCAAATAAAATATTGTCATTGGAGAGGATAGCGTGTTTTGTTTTGTTTTTTCTTTTTGGAATCATACAATATTCGTCCTTTTGTGACTGGCTTATTTCACTTAGCATTACATCCTTCAGGTTCATCCATGTTGTGGCATGCGTTGAATTTCCTTCCTTTTAAAGGATGAATAATATTCTATTGTATCATAGATACCTGTTGCAAACCAGGAGTTCCCTGGGTGAAATTCAAAACTGGCCCCTGTACACAGAGGGCAAGGAGAGACTGAAAAGGCAGACCCTCCAGATTGGTAGGTGGCAGGTTTCATAAGCAAGGGAAGTGCTTGTCTTGACCGGCCACAAGATGACTAGATCTCCACACTCATCCTTAAATGTTTATGTAGAAGCCTTAGCTGGGTTCAGTCACATATTCAGTCCAGGTGGTCTCATCACCTTACTCTGTCAAGGCTACATCCTTGAAATGGCTGCTAGTATGGGAATAGCAGGGAGAGCACATTCCAAAGACAGGTGAGGGGGAAAGGAGCCTCTGATTGCTTGGGTCCAGCTCAATGATCATCCTCTCGATCACCTCTGCCAACAATACCACATTTTTAGAGTTGGTTTTTATATATACTGTGAAATGCTAAAGTTACATATACTTGTGAGTCTGATTCTGGGCTCATTATTCTAGTCCATCAGCCAATTTGTTTTTCCTTGCACCCATACCATATCCATGCACACTGTCTTTATTATGGTTTTGTATAATTGTTGATATTTGATAGGGCAAGTCCCTTATCCTTGATTTTCTTCTTCAGAAGTGCCCTGGCTATTGCCTTTTTCTTTTCTATGTAGATTTTGCAATCATTTTATCAAGTCCCATAGAAAATCCTATCACATTTTGGTTGACATTGTTTTCACTCTATAGATTAATTTGGGAAGAACTGACATCTTTANGATATTGAGTCTTTCTACTCATGAATATGGTGTATGTCCATTTATTTCAATCTTTAAAAATATTTTTAATATGTTTTGTGACTTTCTTCCTTGGGGTGTTGCATATCTTTTGTTATATTTATTCCTAGGTACTTGGTATTCTCTGATTTACAATGGTACCCTCTCTTTAATTAGGTTTTCCAGTTTGCTGAGAGTTTAATGAAAATACAACTGACTTTTTAAATATATTAATTTTATAACCAGTCAACTTGCCAAACCCTCCTATTTTTTCCAATAATTTATCTGTAGATATTTTGTTTTCAATGTAAACCATCACATCAGTTGCAAACAATAAATTTTATTTCTTCTTTTCCAGACTTTATGCCTGTGATTTCTTTCTCTTATTTTATTGCACTATCTAGGGATTTCAATGCCACATTAAGTGGAGGTAATTATAGCGAGCATCATGGTATTATTCCTTATTTTATTTAAATATAATCGACATATAACATTATATTAGATTCAGGCGTACATCATAACTTTGCAAAATGATCACCACAATAAGTCTAGTTAATATCCATCTCCATACAGTTACAATTTTTTCTTGTGATCAGAACTTTTAGGATCTACTCTCTTAGCAACTTCTAAATATACAATACAATATTATTAACTATAGTCAGCATGCTGTACAGCACATCCCCATGACTTGTGTGTGTTCGGGTGTGTGTTTAGTCATTGCTGCATCTCCAGCACATAGAACAGGACCTGGTACACAGGTGATCAATAAACGCCTGTTGAAGGACCAGGTTCAGATACTTACACGTTCACACACAAATAATAGGGGTTTTGTCCAAACCTCATAACAGACCCTTATCCACTTGGACTTCAAGAGTGGACAGTTCTTATCCCCTCCCCCAAAACAAATCCCAAGGGAGTGTCTCTCAGCCGACCTGGTGACAGAGGGGACCTCACACTGATGAGGTCACAGTGACCCCACCCACCGCATCCCCGCATGGCCCTAAGAAACCGCCAAGGGGGCATCACCACCACATGGCAGGCACCTGAGGCCCTGAGAGTCGAGGGACAATATCTCTTGTCAAGGATGCTCCAGCCAGTCACTCTGCTTTAAATTTCTTCCACGAACAGGCCCCTCACTACATGACAGTGGAGAGGGTTTTGGTTGTCCCCTTGTTTTCAGCAGGGAACCGAGTACAGGCTGCAAAGGTATCTGTCCATTCTTCAGCTGTCACGTCCTCTGTATCCAGGGACTTCGCTGCAGTGTCCTTAGCACCTAGCGGCCTTTGCTGTCTATAGCTGCCTCCCCGAGGCAGCCACGGTGGAAGGAAGGAAGGTTGAGGCCTCAGGAAATTGCCTGGTCTCCCTTTTCTCTGTCCGACCGGAAGCGGATGTGAGTTCCAGTAAGGCGGGACACGAGGGCAGGAATTTCCGGCGCTTCTGGCCCAGCCCCACGTCCCCTCTGGCTCTTCCGGAAAATCAGGGGCTCTGCATCCACCACAGAAGAAACAGTCGGCTTGTGCCTGGGCACAGTGTAAAGGTCAGAGTTCTCAGCTGCCTCTGGGATGGGGGGTTTGAAGGAGACGGGAGGCCGCGTTGCGTGCCGGGAGCAGGGTCGTGGCCCCTGAGGGTTGTCTGTCTTTGACCTACATTTACCAAGGGGCTCAGGTTCTTCGGGGGGGGGGGGCTGTCCTAGGAAGTGAGTGGCCATGGGGTATGAAGGGGCTGGCTCTTCAGACCCCTCCTGAAGCCTGGGAATGACTAGGGAGCCAGACTTCAGGCGGCTGTAGGTGTGGACTGCGCCTGTGCGGCTCTGAGCCACAGGCGCGAGTGCTCCTGACCCGAGGCGGCTGGCTGGGACACAGGGGCTGTGAGTGCACATGAGCGCGTCTGTGGGCCGAGCGTTGAGGCGAGTGTGATGTGGGTGTGGCCAGCGGGCTTGTGCGGCTGAGCTGATGATGGCAGAGCCGGTTCCTCTGCCCGAGGGGTGTGGGTAACGGTCCCGAGGCCTGGTTGCCTGTTTCCTACTCCCTGTCACCTCACTGCCACGTGCTGCTGCTCCAGGGAAATAGTCCCGAGGTGGGGACAGAGTGGATCCCTGATTGAAGTCTCCCAACAAAAACACCCAGAACTGGGCTTGGTAATTTGAGAGCGGAAATGGATTATGATGCAATAGCCAAAGATTAGGGTCCTGCCCAGGAGGGCCCTCTTGGAGAAAACTAGGGTCTGTCTTTATGTTTAAGACCTACAGTGTTTCCAGAGCTCGGATCCCAAGGACCCTGGAGGACAGATGCCCTCTTACTACCCCTTGGCTAAGTCTCCGAGGTGAGGGCTGGTGTAGCCCTGGAGGGCGTGCCCTAACTTCTGATTGGGTTCCAAGAAAGGCCTGATGGCTCAAGAGTCCTTCTCTCCCATATCGCGGTTCTCTGTAAGGTTGTCAAGGTGGAAAGAATTGTTCTTGCTTATCTAAAATTCTAGGTTCAGGTGTCTGTTTCTGGATTTGCATGAAGAGTGTGTTTGTTTTCTGCAGTTGGTGTAGAAATATGCAATACTGTTTATAACAGTAAAATTCCCTCTTTTCAGTGTAGTTCTGAGTTTTCACAAATGCATACAGTGGTACCATCCATCATAATACAGACTAGCCCATCATCCCTAAATGATCACTAGCTCTGCCCCTTTGTAGTCAAGCCCTCCCCCACCCTTACACCCTGATCTATTCTAGACTCCTAACCCTTAACTTTTTCCAAAATGCCATATAATAGAATCAGATGCTATGTAGCATTTTGAGTCAGATATATATTTGATCTCGTATTTGTAAAACTGGGTATTTATAGTTGCCCTTCAGTGATGTTCCAAGTTTCAGATTTCTACAGTGCCTAATATAGGTCATGAAACACATTAAGTCTTCAAAACTGACATTCCTTTATTATTATTAGTTACAAGAGCTTATGCAAAACTATGCTCCCTGTGCTTAATTTTCTTTTTTGGAGGTTGGCGGAGATGAGGAGGGGGAGATCAAATGAGGTAATGATAATCAAATTATATTAAAATATCTGCAATGTTATGAAAACATTAATATTGGAAAAAAAGGATACAAATTTGACTTCATTTGCTTTTTAAGCAGAGATATTACATTTCTTCTTTGCCCTAACATGTACTGAAAGACTGAGTATATGGAATTAACACCTGTGAACAGCTTTATGCATCACTGAAACAAATCTTCCACCTCCTTCTATAAAAGAGTATTAAAATTTTCCATGTTTGAGAATGCCAAATATACCTCTTTCATACTAAATTAAGATAATACTCAAAATGACACACTGCAGCTCACCTTTGTTATTCCTAGGAAAATTTCACTCGCCATCCACAGTTCTCCTGGCATCTACCTGGGGATCACTGAAAGCTTGTATAGATATCATTCTGCTTATAAAATAGGGCACATGCTGGGGCATAACTCTGCGGATGCCCATGTCCCTTTTTCAGACTAGGGGCAACTCTACGATTTAGGATACAAGTTTTGTCATTTGCACTATAATAGTAACATGGTAATGCCAAATATATAACGCAATTTACAATTCTTTCAAAAGGATTATAAACAGCTGCACTTTGTGGCCCAAATAAATCGTGGGACTTTGGTGACAGAAACCCATTCCAATTCATAAATACATATCATATGACTGAAAGCTTTTATCCGTTGCAAAAATAAAGCTGAACCATGAGAAGGATTTTATTTTTATAGAGACCCATTACTCTGTTAACTCCATGAATACAGGACTGTGTATCACTCCATACTATTTACAAACACCCTTGAGCAGTTCCTGTACCAGTGTTTACTTCATCCTAGATGATGGAAATATAATGAATACATCCTCACTCACTGATGCCCCTACGCTCCATAGAAAAAAAACAGACTACACCCTCCTACTTTCCCTATTGTCTCCCTTGTTATGGATTATTTTCCTCCATGACCCATATTTCCATTTTTATACCAAATCTCTACTTTTTACATAAAAATCTTCACTTTTTACATTGCTTTTCCCACAAAAATGTATGCACTAGAATTGAGAGGACCTGTTTGTTTTCTGCCTCTACCTTGAGAACCTACTGTGCAAGTCTTGGTTAGTTTTGAGCCTAATTTTGAGTTTAGAATGGCTGTAGATTAAAAAGTTTCAAAAACTAACATCAAGTGAAGAGCATGGTCTCTGAGCCAGAAGGGCTTATTCTGAATCCTGATCCTGTCTTTACCACTTGCTAGCTTTTAATCTGTAGGCTTCCAGTTAACTCACAAGGGAGGTAAAAGTATCTACATTATAGTTTTGGAGGGTTAACTGAGCTAATTTATGAAAAACAACGACAACAGTGTCAGATGTATAGTAAGCATACTCAATTGTCTACACAGTGAGAAAGAAAAATCAGCCCTTGAGAACAGGGACCCACCTGGCCTGGCTCTCACTCCTTGGCCAGTGTTCTGTTGAACAGAACAAGTCTACCCAACACTGTCATCACACAAGGCCACTGGGTGATTGTTTTGGAGCAAGGCAAAAAGAGGAACACTCTGTAATCACCTCATTACATGGACTAAAAAGAGAATTATGCCATTCACAAAAATTAAATACTCCTCTAGTCTAGCTAATAAAACTGACTTCTGCTTCTTTGCAAGTTAATTTTAGTCCCAATCCCTTCTTTCTGCCTTCTAGACAAGAACTATTAAAATTCCCAGTCATACAATTACATTCACTTCCCGTGTCAAAAGTCCCCAAGAGCATTCTCAGGTTTGACGATACACTGGAAGGCCCGACAGGATTCAGAAGGGCCGTTACGCTCATGATTATGGTGAAAGAATACATAGTCAAGTGAGTGAAGGGAAAAGGATAAATCAGGCGCAAGCTGCCAGTTGTCACCCGGACAGCACCCCCAGCAATGACGTGTAACAACGCATGTGAAGTATTGCTAATCAAGGAAGCTCACCTGAGCCTTGGTCTCCAGGATTTTGGGGGGGCTCATGTAGCCATGCAGCACCCACATAACTGAGCTCAGCTACTCAGCCTCCAGCTCCCCTCCTCAGAGGTCAAACTGATACAGGGTCACCTGTGGCCTTATGCACACAAAAACCGGCCTTCACCCTAAGTCACACTTAGCATAAATTAGTCAGACCGATACAGTGTGGCCCAAGGCCTCAGGCAGACAAAACCCTCTTATCAGGCAGAATACTCCAAGGACTCAGGATTTATCTCCTAGGAGCTGGTCAGGGGCCACTGCTTTCTTTGAAAAGTGCAGAGACTGAGCAACCAAAGCTGCTGAATTAATACTCTACTGCACACTTCCTGACAACAGCCACCCCGGGGCAGAGCCAGCTTCCTTGGAGCCTCCTCCAAATGACCTAAAATAAGTCTCAATCCTGTAAGTCCTTTCTACTACAACTTCTGAGATGTCCCACTGTTCCTCATGCTATATGGTCACCACATCCCATTGCAATAAGTCAACAAACCCAGCTTTATTCAAATGCAGGTGTTTCTCATAGGTTTTGGCTAGTGGGCACTGCCATAATCAATATATAAGCTTTTATTCTTATGAATGAATAAGTGGTTTTAATGGGGAAACTGTTTCACATTGTGAGAATAATGAGAATACAGTCTGCTTCATATATCTACAAGCTGCCTGTTTCTCATATGGAACTGTCCAGAAACAAAAAAGCACAGGGTAAATGCAACCACTTGACAATGCAATCACGAAAAAGAGTCCTGTGTGTTTTGACACCACAATTATAACTTTCAGAGTGGAGTGAGGGCCACTAGACATATTATAAGATGCTCACTACACAAATTATACCTGATACAAATATGGTAAGAACCGGAGAAAAGAGGGAGTGTCAGAGAAGGTCATCACCCAAGAAAGTATAAACCAGTGGCCTGGTGGACACGTTGGAGCTGGCAGGAAAATCCAAATTGTGGACGTGTGAGAATGGAAGTGGATCCGTGACAGGAGAGCCACTGGACATGCCTGTGGAAGGTGCCAACTTTGAGAATGGAGTCAAATACTGGGTGTATGGTTTGTGGACACTCATGATCAATGGGCCCAGAAAGCAGGAAAATCCACTGGAAATTGATGCCCATCAAGCCCTGATGCACCGATCCCCCTGTATGAGAGCTGAAAAAAATAAGTATGATATAGTCTTCATTTCTGCCTTCCTGATCTCATGCAAGGTTTGCTTCTGGCCAACTGTAGTCTGGAATAATCTAGGGATGAGATTCTGCAAAATGTAGTTCCCAGACTTACCGGCATTGACACATCCCAACAAGCATAACACAGCTATTCTAGTTTTTATCATATTCAAGTAACAAGAGCTCTCTTTTTAATTCAAAGCCGTGTATCTGATTCCCAGCCAGGAGCTACGACAAACAGAAATGGGCATAAGAGGAAAGTCAGTCAGATGAGGGTATCCTCATTCAACAGCTTTATACTTAGGAATTTCTGCCAGAACAATGAAATAGTGTGCCAACTAGAAAAAAATGCCAAATGTATATTTTTTAATACTAAAGACTGAGAACTTCAAAAATATTGTTTTTCTTAGAGAGGAGGAAAAAATTGATAGAGGTCAGGTATACAAATTCCAGTAAGTGCAACATTAGGCCAGAAACAAAATCTCACTGATACCAAAGTATCAATGTCATAATAACCACATGTTCATGACATAATGAAAATTAGAAATAAATAAAACTATCTAAAATCCCAACAGTTACATATTTAAAAATTCACTTCAGAAGATCAATTGGTCCAAAAGACCTCATAGTGTAAATAATTTTTATATAAACAATTCATAATTAAAACACTGTATCTCAAAAGGTAATTTAGCTCACAGGGTAAGTAGTGGATAGAATGGTGGCTGCCCAAAAGATATGTCCACTCAGAACGTGTGACTGTGACCTTAATTGGAAAGAGACTTGGCAGATATAATAAAGATTTCGAGATGGGTTCATCCTGGATTGGAGTGGGACCTGAATCCAATGACAAGTGTCGTGATAGGAGACGGGGATGTTAAGACGGAGCCAGAAACTGGAATGATGCATCTACAAGCCAAGGAACACCAAGGATTGCTGGTAGCCCCTAGAAGCTAGCCGAGTGGCATGGATCAGATTCTCCCTCAGACCGTGCAGAAGGAACCAACCCTAATGACACCTTGATTTCCAACTTCTGGCCTCGGGAAGTAGAAGAGAATAAATTTCTGTTTCTTTAAGCCACCAACTTCGTAGCAATTTGTTAGGGCAGCCTTGGCGAAATAATACTTAAAGGAATATTATCTCCTAGATGTTTTTCTCAGAAAGAACTGGAAAGAATGTGATAAGGGTCTACTTTAAGAATAAGGCACTAATAAAGCCAACACTGTATCTAAGACCTTTATAAAAATGCAATTTGCTGTGCATAATGAGTGAAATAATCTGCATGAAGGTCTTCCGACATTAGTTACTGGCATGGAGTTTCCCTCCTGCGTGAGTTCACGTGTTTTTTTAAGGATGGGGACTACAGAAGGCCTCCCCACCCTGCTTACATTCAGAGTTTCTCCCCAGTGTGAACTCTCACATGTCTCTGTAAGGATGACAGCCGACTGAAGGCTTTCCCACACTCCTTACATTCATAGGGTTTCTCTCTACTGTGAGTTCCCAAATGTCCTCGGAAAGACGATGACCAGCTGAAAGCTTTCCCACATTGCTTACATATGTAGGGTTTCTCTCCAGTGTGAATTCGCACATGTGTTCTAAAGTACGAAGGACTACTGAAGGCTTTCCCACAGTCGCTACATGCGTATGGTTTTTCTCCAGTGTGAGTCCGCAAGTGTCCCTTAAAGGATGAGGGAGAAGTGAAGGATTTTCCACAGTGTTTACATTCATAAGGCTTTTCTCCAGAGTGTGTTCTCATGTGAATCCTAAGGTCTGAGGGCCAACTGTAGGCCTTCCCACATTCCACACATTTATAGGCTTTCTCCCCGGTGTGCATCCTTGCATGTATGATCAGGTAAAAAGAATGAAGGAAGGCTTTTCCACATTCCTTACATTCGTAGGCTTTCTCTGCACTGTGAACCTTCACATGTTTCCTAAGAGAAGAAGGAGAAGGGAAGGATTTCTCACATTCCTTACAAGAATAGGGTTTATCCACAGTATGAGTTTCTCTATGTGTCCAAAGGTTGGAGGGAGATCTGAAAGTTTTCCCACATTTTCCACATTCATATGGCTTCTCTCCAGTGTGAGTTCTTATATGGACTCTCAGTTTGGAGAAGTATATAAAGGCTTTTCCACATTCTTTGCATGCGTAGGGTTTCTCTTGGGTGTGAGCTCTTATGTGTGCCCTAAAGGATGAGTAACAAAGAAAAGTTCTCCCACATTCCTTACATTGATAGGGTTTTTGTCCACGTTGAGATGATGTTATGGGACTCTTCAGGGATGAAGTATCCATGATGGCTTTTTCAGACTTATTGTATTCATCGCATTTTACTCCAGTAGAAAGTCTCTTATGTATGATGAGATTTGGAATCTGGTTGGTTTCTCCCCACTGATTACTTTCATTATTTTCCAACGGTATCTCCACCACATGACATCTATTAAAAATAGGGATCATATTATCAATAATTTGTTAATGATTCACTGATGGCTTTTAATGATTAACATGACTACCATTTTCAGTGAATGCATGTTTTCTGCCCTGTTAGAATTGTGTCAAAGTCTTGTAAGCTGAATGCTGATAGAGGGCTCAACCCCAGATATCAATGCAGTGTTTTTTATATACAGGATTTTGTTTCCTGATAATTGGTTACAACTGACCTAAGTCTTAAACAATCAACATCTGCATCACTTTTATAAAATGGTCTTGTGAAGATCCTCTGTGATACTTAATATCTGTCTTATAGTACATACACACACACACATTATTAATATTCTGGCACTCTCATCCTCTCTCCTGAGACCTACTGCCTCTCAGGTGTATGTCACTCACCCCAAGTGTGTTCTCTGGTTCTTGTGCTGATCTTCAATGCCATGGGACTTCCAGTTGTCTCCTAAAATGAAGAACCAGGAATCATTTCTTCCGAATCTTACTCTATATTCTGTTCTCTTCATATTTCTTCCCCAAATACACTGTAGATTTGACCCATTGATTTTAAGTTGAGTGTCATAATATGAAAAATAGTAACAAAATTTACTTTCTTTGGAAAGAACTGGTGGGATGAAGGCAGGAAAAGAAGTAGGGAACATGTAAGTTTCTTTTCAAATAGTGGTCCAAAAAATCCACAAATTTTATAAGGAAGAATGTTCTTTCAGGACTTTGACAATAATAAGAACAAAAAGGTCAGAATGATGGGTGATTTACTGGAAATACTTCCATGAAGATTGAGACTCATGGTGACATAAATGCCCTGTCATCAGGAAAGCAACATAGGAAAGAAATGAACAAAATACACATGCCACAATACAAACTTGAAAAGAGGAAATGTGCAAAGTCTTTCAATGTGGACAAGGACATTTGTGAGGATGGATGAAAAGTCAAAAAAAGGAAGCTAAGCTATCTGCCAAATTCAGCATCCTCAGTAAGAATAGTAAGTTATTTTTTAATTAATATTATCAAATGTAATGCTCCTCAACAGGGGCTGTTCCTCTTAAGGCACAGAATTATAACCCTTAAAGAGACCAAAGTATTTAAAAGAGACAGTAGTAGGTTTTATACATATATGAGACCGCTATTAGACAATATGCTCCACAGTGATGTGACCATGTCTGTCTTACTCAGCAGTAAATTCCCACTGTTCAGCCCAAGTTTTAGAACCAGCTCAATAGCTGGGGAATATTCGTGCTCTAGAAAGTGAGTGAAGGAATGAAGTCAGCCTTACCTACTGAGGCCAGGTTCCTGCAGGTCTCCAGCATCACATCTCTGTAGAGGTTCCTCTGAGCACCATCCAGCAAAGCCCACTCCTCTGGGGTGAAGTCCACAGCCACGTCCTCAAAGACCACCGAGTCCTAGAATATCCAACAAATTCTCGTTCAACGTACCATTCTCCACCAGTGTGTGCAGGAGGAAGGGAGAGGCTGACAGCACTGGGGAACTGGGACTCAATTCACAGCAAGTTCACACATGGTTTTGTGGTCTCCCATCTACTGTAGGGCTCAGTCATAAGATCTCACCCCCTCTATCCTATTCAGCACTCACTTCCTCAGTGACCCCAGACAGCCTCACTGATTTAACAGCATCTCTAGTGAACTCGTCTCTCTTCGGTTTCACTGTGACGACTTCCACTCTTCCTCTCCATCTGATGGGTCCAAGACAGTCCATAATACATTGGAGAAATGAAAGAAATACTATACAGATCTTCCTTAACTGATGATGGTTACATCCTGATAAACCCATCATAAGTTGAAATTGTTAAGTTGAAAATGCACTTAATACACCTAACCTACCAAACATCATAGCTTGGACTAGCCTACCTTAAACGTGCTCAGAACACTTATGTTAGCCCACACTTGGGCAAAATCATCTCACATAATGCCTATTTTATAATAAAGTGTTGAATATCTCATGTAATTTATTGAACACTGTACTGAAAGTGAAAAACAGAATGGTTGATGGGTATAGAATGATTGTAAGTGTATCAGTTGTTTACCCTCAGGATCTCAGTGCTGACCGGGAGCTGCAGCTCGCTGCCACTGCCCAGCATCACGAGAGTATCTACTGCATATTGCCAGCCTGGGAAAAGATCAAAATTCAAAATCTGAAATATGGCTTCTACTAAATGCGTGTCACTTTTGTACCACGGTAAAGTTGAAGAGTCCTAAGGTGAATCATTGTTAAGTTGGGGACAGTCTGTACAAATAAAACAATTATTGCCTCTTTAAAAACATCAATTCCTTGTGATGAAAATTATTTCATCTCCTTCTTCATTGTTCACTACAGGCCTCAGCATGACATGAAGCAAAGGTCAGCCCTGGATGAGATGTTAATGAATGAAAACACGGTAAGGGCCTGGGAGCACTTCCTGCTTTTCCCCACCAGCAATTTCCAAGAGGCCTGGTTATGCCCAATCTTCAACCCAGGCCCTGAGATGGATACATTTCCTTGAAGAAAGCCAATGCGTTATAAACTGGCAGGTACACTTGGTGAAATAAGAATATTCTTTATGAGAGGCATTAGTGTTCACTTATCTCTTATTTTTCTATAAAACAGCAACTCTTCCTTTCTCTACATACTCTCCAGGAGACAGACAGTGTGCTGAGAAGTTAGAGCTCAGGCAAGAGAAAGGAAGCATTAAGACTTCAGACCTCACCACAGTGCCTGCATTCAGGGGCCTGGGTGCTGAGAACCACCAGTTATGGGTGACAGCTCCCCCTCAACACACAAACAGATGGTGGTCACAAGATGCCAAGACAGCCTTGTCTTCTCCAGAAAAGAGTGCCCTGGTCCTTCCTGCCTGTGAAGAGGTGGTTATGAGTCCCACTGTAGAAGGGAATTAACTGAAGTCCAGAAGGGCTTGGCTGTGAATTTGCCCAGGTCATAAAATGCATGAAAGGATCAGGCAGCACCTTCCTCCAAAAGAACATCTGTTCCCACTCTCTGAAAATCCGGAGGCCCCGACTTATACACCAGCCTCCTGGGGGCTCTACACACAATAATCATTTCTGCACCCCATGGCATGCAGATCAGCATAACTGCCCAGCCCCTGAGCATGGACTCTGATGGCCTGCAGAATCTCCAGAAAGTCTGGCCTTTGAGAAAGTGCATCATCCCAGTGGCTTCCACATGCAGAGGTGGGAATATAGGCTGCCACACCACAATGCAGGTGCTGCAATTTGCCTGTACAATAATCAGCAGCAGAACCAGAAAGCTCCAGAATGGGAACACTCCTTGTCAAGTTGGTAAGTAAAGTCAGCTGCCTCAGGCATCCTGAATTACTCTTGGTACACTGCTCTCTAGTGGTGTCTGACGACATACTTCCCTCCACAGACAAAATTCAACCAACTCCTCCACTGCTGTGTCAGGTAACATTGTGAAGCCACCAAAACCCATAACAGTCTCACAATATTAACAAAACGTTATTTTGTGTGTGTGTGAGAGGAAGATTGGCCCTGAGCTAACATCTGTGCCCATCTTCCTCTATTTTGTATATGGGACGCTGCCACAGCATGGCTCCTGGTGTTAGGTCCATGCCCAGGATCGGAACCTGCGAACCCCAGGCTGCTGAAGCAGAGCTTATGCCACCAGGCTAGCCCCAATAAAAGGTTATTTTTATTAAAAATTTATTAATATTTTGCACACAGATTTGCACACATTGGCTCATTTATTTCTCACAATAAATGTCCTAAGTAGATACCATTACAATCAATATACAGCAAAGGAATCTTAGAGGATAGAGTCAATTAATGACACACTCAAGGTTACCCAGTTAGAATGTGGTAAGTCTGCTTCCTTTTACAGCCCAACTCTGAGTAGCTGCCTTTCTGTACATACACCTTACAGTCTGGTCGTGGGGATGATTCCTCAACATGAGTAACGTGACCTAGAGCAGAGATCAGTCAGCTTTCTAGAAAGATCAGATGGTACAGTGTTGAGGCTTTTCTGGCCATGCGGTCTCTGTTGCAACTGCTCAGCTCTTTGTGGCACAAAAGCAGCTCACAGACAACATGTAAAGAAATAGATGTGGCTGCATGCCAATAAAACTTTATTTACATAAATAGGTGGCAGCTTTGGCGTATGGGCTGTAATTTTCCAACCCCTGATCTAGAGCAGTGCCATCAAACAAGAAGACACTACAGACAACATATCTAATTTTGAATTTTCTTGTAGCCACCTTATAAAAAGTCAAACTATTAAAATTAATTTTAATAGTATGTTTTATTTTGCCCACTAAATACAAATATCACTTCAATATGTATCCAATATAAAATAATGATTGAGATATTTCTATAATTATTTTTGTCACACTAAGTGCTACAAATCTGGTATGGATTTCACACATACAGCCCAACTCAATTCTGACTAGCTGTATTTCAAGAGCTCAATAGCCACACGTGGCCTGGGGCTACTGTACTGGACAGTGCAGATCCAGACTCTGCTAAGGACTGTGGAGACGAGGAAAATGAAGGATCCTCTTCACGTCTGCAATCCTTGGGCTCCTTCTCCTGGCAAAGCCCTTTGTCTCAGGCAAGTTGCTTCTCCATATGCTCATAACCCTGATTCTTTCATTTGCTAAAAATTTATTCAGATGATAGTTCCTACTGCATGCAGCTACACAGATATAGCACTTAAGAAAAGGGAGAAATTCTGAATCACATGAGACTTAAATTCTCATGGGGGAGGACAATTATATTACCAAATATAATCCAGGTGAAGGGGTAAGTCAGTGCTGTAAATGAAATACAGGACAGTGAAGGCATTTGGAATGAGAAAGAGAATGAGCAAATAAAGTCGCACAGGGGCAACCAAAACAGAAAAATAACCATCTGAGTGACACTGGAACTGGATACCTTGGCCTAGTTTTTTAAAAATGCCACTGCATTCTTCAACTCTAAGAATTAGAACGATTTCACAAAATCTCAGGAAAGGTTTCCATTGCTAGTGGGCTTCACCATGTTCCAACTGAGAGACAACGGAATCAAAGGAATCTGGTCCAGGAGGCAGTGGCATCAAAGTGTCCCCAGCCAAGAGCAGAAACACCATCTACTCCCAGAAAAGAAGGAAAGAACGGTATCGATGGGCTAACCGTGACCTCAAGAGTATGGAAAGAGAGCAGTGGCATAAATGAAGAAAGAAATGTGAAGGGCAAAATTAGACATATAAAAAGGAAGCTAAAAATGCATCTACTGAAAACTAATCAAATTGACAAACCTTTGGCAGTTTTCTTCAAGAAAAATAAAGCATGGGCAAATCAAGTTACGAATGAAAAAGCAGACATAATTAGGGATGGTCTAGGGATTAAATGTGAGATGAGGGTAATGATCTAAAATGTTTAAATTCTCAGTACTTCCAGTACTTTTAAACAACTTCCATTCAGTTGTTTAAAATACTTGAAAGAAAATTAAAAGGTATTTAAAAATATTCACACAAAGGAAACAAAAATTCCATATCCCAGAACAATACAACTGAAAAAAAGTTAAATATAATATCATCAACAAATATAAGTGAAACATTCTATAAAAAACCATTAGTACCCTAAATAGAGTAACGAATAACGTGCATACTAAATCACCTAAGGTCATTTTATTCCAGCAATGCAAGAATGTTTAAAAATTGACCCAGTGGGCAGGGGGTATATGGGACATCTCTGTACCTTCCTCCCAATTTTGTTGTAAACCTAAAACTGCTCTAAAAAAAATAAAGTCTTAAGGGGCCTGGAAAAAAAATTGATCCACAAATTAACACATTTTACCACATTAATAGGAAACATAGAAAATCATAATTCAAGTCCAACAATGACTGATATATTACTATCATTAATGGATATCAAAATTTAATACACTAGAATTAGAAGGAACGTGGCTAATTGGGGAAGACGGTGCATAAAAATATCACTGCCTTGTTAAACGAAAATTCTGAAATAGTACAACAGTTCCCTCTTCAGGAAGATAAGACATAGTGTACCTTATTCTACACTGAAATGGAGGTCCTGGTGAATCATTAAAGGAAGACAAACGAAAGGCAAAACGACAGCAGAAGAAAAAAGCTGAAATATTATTTGCAGATAAGCTTTTGTATGTAAAATTCAAAGAATTTACAGAGGAATAACTAAAATCAGTACTTGCACTTACCAAGGAGAGAATCACGCTCAAACGTGAATTTACTTCTACGTACCAATAACAGGATTTTAAGATAAAGTTTTGTAGAACATTTATGATGAAAACAGTATGACATTAGTGAAAGAAGTTAAGATCGAAATTAATGGAGAGCGAGACCAAGTCCACGCATTGGAAAGCTCAGTACTCTCAGGATGCAGCTCCACCCTGGAATTCATCGACAGATTCACTGTAATTAATCCCCACTCATTCTGGGTACCTGAAGTGCTGATTCTCATCCTACCTTTTTACATTTGAGAAACTCGGTCCCACGGGCACCAGAATCCACCCATTTCATGAACAAGATCTTGCGTGCATCATACGTGCCAGACCCTCTCCCCCGTGGCTGCGATAAACCAGGGAGAAGTGACAAGATCTCCAATTTCAAAGCCTTACATTCTAGGAGGCTTGGTGACGTCACACAGTAGGGAAAAACCCGGAGGACCCG
>JABWHU010000634.1:14433779-14449057 GCA_014189135.1 Dicerorhinus sumatrensis harrissoni | reverse complement strand
GTGCACGCCCGGGATCCGAACCGGCGAACCCCGGGCCGCCGCAGCGGAGCGCGTGCACTTAACCGCTTGCGCCACCAGGGCGGCCCCATCATCACTGGTCTTGAAGACAAAGTATGGGCCTGTCTCATGGAATGTTTGTTCCCCTCCATCCTCCCTCATGGTGAGCTTTTCTCCTCAAGTAGTCACCAGCCACACACACCATCATGTCCCATGGCAGCTGGGGCCATGGAGAAAGGCTTCCTCTAGGGCCTCTGTGCCTGAGAACACCAGGAGAGCAGCCACCCTCAGAAGGAACAGGTTCTGGATGAGGAACTGATGTTTGGACATGTCCACTTAGAGATGTAACACAGTCACTGAGAGGGTGACGTGTGTCACTTCCCTGTTAATCCATCCTCACGCCCTGGGGAAGACTGTCTCTATCTCCCCTTATAAGGGGAGCATTTGGGGATGTGCCTTTGCCCATTTCCTTCCTACTTTGCTTTTCTGATAGTATTTATTTCAACATCACTCTCCATCTCTTTTGAAGTATTTCTTAATGAAAAGGCTGCCACTTTGACTCATTTTCCCTACTTTTACCAAGGTCCCAAATAGCTGAGACCCTGAGAGTTTTTCTTTGTTTGCATGTCCATTCTTCCTTATAAAATGTGTACACATTTTTGGAGCAGTGTGTGAAAAGAAATCCACGTACGGTCTATTTTCTTTTTTTATGCCACCATTTCTTTCCCAAGAAATTAAATTATGCTACTGATTGTTGCAGATCATTGCACTGAAGTTAAAAGAAGTGGATCATTTTCTCAGTGGCACTTTTTGGAGAATGAAATATCCAGTGAAGAGAAAATAGTAACATTCACAGGAAATGATTCCTGGTCTGTTTTTGGAGACAGCTGGACATTTCATAACATTGGAGATCAGCACCAAACCCAGGAGAGGTGTGTGAGGTGAGTGGCATTCCCACAGGAGGTAGGGGATCTCAGCAGAGTGTTACCCTCACTTGAAATTTAAAAAAAGTAGAAACCTAGCTACACAATTGTGTCCTCAAAGAATTTTCACAAAACAAGATTTTCATAAATGGGGTGTAGATATTGAGCATCTGAAACACAACTCAATAGGAAACAATGATCAGGAAACATTGTATGTAATAAATTCTGAAAGCTATGGCTATATTTGTGCCCTCAGCCAGAGCACTTATCTTTTCCGCTTTGTAACAATGCAGACAGTGCCGAAAACATACCTATTCATTGTAAATGGCCAGTACGTAGTCAGAATAATCATTGAGGACTGTCAATAAATCATTAATAAGGAAATCACTTATAATCATTATTCCCTAACGGTGTGCTTCCTATTTTGAACAGAAGTCGTTTGGTGGAGGGTCTCTGTGAAAGGAATGAAGGTGATCACTGTGGAGAAATTCTGGACCAGATCACAAACCTTCCTGTGCATGAATGTTATCTGACTGGAGTTAAACCCGGTGAATGCACGAAGTGTGGAAAATCCTTCACGGATTGTTCTTTCCTTAGGAATCAGCAAAGATCTCACACTGGAGACAAACATTATCCATGTGAGGAGTGTGGGCAGCCCTGCAGTTGTGTCTCATGCCTGGGTACTCACATGGAAACATACTTTGTAGAGAAACCATATATATGTCAGGATCCTGGGAGAGCATCTAAGAGAAATGTGAGGAGTCTGGGTTGTAAAAAGTCTTTTGAGTGTAAGAAATATAGACAAGCTTTCACTTGCCCCTCATCCTTTCAGGGACATGTGAGACTTCACTCTAGACAGAAAATCCACGTATGTAAAGTATGTGGGAAATCCTTTATGTATGACTCCTACCTTACACGGCACATGAGAACACACACTGGAGAGAAACCCTATGAATGTCAGGAGTGTGGGAAAGCCTTCAGTTATCCTGCATCCCTGCAAGGACACATGAGGATGCACACTGGAGAGAAACCTTACGTGTGTAAGGAATGCGGGAAAGCCTTCGGTTGTGCCAAATACTTTACTGTACACGTGAAAACGCACATTGGAGTGAAACCCTATGAATGTACAGAGTGTGGGAAAGCCTACACTTGTTCCTCATCCCTCCGAGAACATATGAGAATGCACAGTGAAGAGAAACCCTATGAATGTAAGGAGTGTGGGAAAGCCTTCAGGCATCCTCGATACTTTCAGAGACACGTGAGAATGCACAGCGGAGTGAAACGTTATGAGTGTAAGGAATGTGGGAAAGCCTACAGTTGTTCCTCATCCCTTCGAGAACATGCGAGAACACACACTGGGGAGAGACCCTTTGAGTGTCAGCACTGTGGGAAAGCCTTCACTCGTCACTCCTCCCTTCGGGGACATGTCAGGACGCACACTGGGGAGAGAGCGTATGAATGTTCACACTGTGGGAAAGCCTTCCGTTGGCCCTCATCCTTACAGAAACATGTGAGAACACACAATGAAGAGAAGCCCTATGCGTGTCAGCAATGTGGCAAAGCCTTTTGGTATCCCGCCAACCTGCGAGCACACATGAGAACACATACTCGGGGGAAGCCCTATGAATGTCAGTTCTGTGGCAAGACCTTCAGGCATCCCGCAAATCTGCGAGTACATGTGACAACACACACTGGGGAAAAACCGTGAATGTAAAGATTATGGGAGAGCCTTCATTCTCCCTTAAAACCTTGTTGTAAATGCCAGCAAACACACTCTTATGAACGGATATATTGGGAAACCTTCAGGTATATCACCTCACTCATTCTGTACTTGAAAACTCAGGGCAGGACAGAAATCTTTTAATTCTTATATATATGGTTTTGCCTTTGTAAGTGTCTCATCCTGTGTAGGGATCCTCGTATTTAATTTCTAGTTCACATTGCTGATATGAACACTGAATAATATCCTTCTGTGACTCCATCATCTGTACTACATGCATTTTGTTGTCTCAGACTTTAAATATCTGTACAGTTATATAAAAGTTGTCTCATTTCCATTACAATGTCTTTGGGACCCAAGGGTGCTAAGTGGTTGTTTTTTTCATGTGCAACTTGATACAATTTTAGACAGAAGTATGTGATCGTGATATGAGACTTGTATTGCTGAAATGTATTTTCTGGTCCACTGCTGCACATACCAGAATTTTCTGGCTCCATATCTCCCTTTTCCTTCAGTCTTTATTATTGAAATCTGTATCTTCCACATTGTTTATCGCTAGTAGATACCACATCTGTGTTCCTCACAGAAGTTAGCAATTGTGCAAAGATCTTGGAAGAGGACAGTCCTTTCTGATTATGTTCATGATTTGACCTCTGCTCATTGTCCTTGATCTTGGAAATAGACATGATGCAATGAGTTCAGAAGAGAGAGCTGTGGCCTGACGATGACAGCCGGTGTCCAGATGCTTCTGCTGAATTGTGTTGTCAGCTTGGGTGAGGGGGGAAACCATGTATCCCAGAGTCCTTCTGTTGGTGGTTCTGAGTTAAAGTTCAGGAGAAGAGGAAGGTGCATGAGGTTTGGAAAGGAGAAGTGAGGAAGCCATGACTCTCAGATCTTCTGCCCTGTCAGGAGACGGGGGTGCATGGGAACCTGGTGGGCCTGCGTCACAGCACACTCTTCTGACTTCTGGCTCTACCTGTCTGCAACAGCCCCCATCCAAACTCCATGTTTGACGTGAGTTCCCTCTCAGGCAGCAGATTCCACAGACTCTCCCACAAGCTTCCCCATCGTGGACCCTCTTTGGTTTTCAGGTTCACACAGTTCCGTGCATTTTCCTGCAGCTCTTTGGTGTCCCTCAGACCACTTCTTCAGGCTGTCACACTCGGTGATCTCATCCTGGGCCCGCTTCATCTCCAAGTCTTCTAATGACTGCTCTCTAAGTGATAAAACCAGTATGTTTAATTAATTTCTAAATTTATATGTGATTACCCAGTGTTTAGTTCTTTTTTTATGTTATTCAAAATGTACACTTTTTTGTCAAATATAGTTCACTAGATTGTTTCTTAGCGCACATTACTTAGTTTTTCAAATCTGTTGTATACTTGCAAGTGTTACGTTTTATGTTTCATTCACTGAGAGGGTATGTTAAAATATCCCATTCTAGAGAATTAAGTTATTCTTGTAATTGTGTCAGTTTTTGTGTATACGTTCTGGGGTAATAGTACCAACAACATATACCTTTTCACATTTTTCTTTCTGGTGTGTTTTTATTTAATTCCTATGCTGCTACCATCATTCTCATTAAAGTGCCTTATTCATTCCTAACAATGAAAACCTAAATATTCCTTGTGTCACTGGTCTCCAGCCAGAGATCTCTGGGAGTCCTAGTCCTTCAGATTGACAGTGTGGGAGGCAGAACTGGACGTATATCTTCCCTAGTTGTCTGTGGACAAGTAGGACCAACAGCATTCCTGGTGAGGGGAGCACTTAGTCATGGTGGGAATGAGTTAGGAGACAGAGCTCCAGTTTATAGACATAACTGCCTTGAGTAAACTCTACCAATTTCTGGAAATTCTGCTTCTGTTGGTTTTCCAAATAGCTCTTAGTGGTTTGATGGAAAATCAATACTGGAATGGAAATATCTTGTTCCTGTCTCTCTTCTTGTTGGCAGTAATTGTGCTGAGAAACTACAGGACTTTCTCCTTATGATGGGTGACTAATTGATGATGCTCTTGCCCAGGGATGTTCTCTGTGTTATTTCTACTGGATGACACTCATGGTCCTGTTGCTCTGCCCCCGTTGACAAAGGTCAGAGTCTCCCTCTGTGTCTCATGGCCTCCAGGGGTGCTTTTCTGGCCCTGGGCTTGGTGCATGTCTTGTTGTAGTTTGGGTGGACCTGGCTGGGGCTTTATGTCTCAGAGGATGTGTAAGGTGACTGGTCCCCCAGGGACTTGAGAGAGAAAATGGACAGTAAAGATGTCTGTCCAGCCTTTCCAGAAAGGATGCCTGTGCCTCAGTGATTCCAACCATTGTCAGAATGGACTTTCCTGTATAGTGTCATCGACTCAGTCAATATCACCAGTGTTTATGGGGACCCCAACACACTGATGAGGCTCGGTACAGCTGCACTGACCTGTAGACACATGCAAGGTGTGGACCACAACCACACTGTGTGGTTTCCCCACCAGTGGAAAGAGCCCATACTTGACGTTTTCCATGGGACTCTTGCTTTTCCATGTCAGAACCATGAGATTCCTGATTTGAAACATTTTCTACCAATAGTTACCCTTCTAGATACCCAAAGCGTATGTTCCTTGTGAAGTTATGGTTCTGTTGTTTCAGTGCTCACAGAATGTTCACAGTGGGGATGCCTACTGAATGCTGTTTGGACGCTGTGACTCTGCACCTGTTCTGTGTGCTTCTAGGGGATGGCCAGTCGTGTGGGGCCACAGAGGGGGTACAGGGAGGCTCAGGGGACACATTATACTCAAGTCCTGGAGAGACAGTCACTGCAGCCCAAGAAGGGGTGACACTAGAAGAGCACTAGGAGTAGGCATGACCAAGGAGGTGGGGAGCAGATAGCATGGGGATCTGTGGGCAAGTGCCTGCAGGGCCTACATTAGTGTGGAGAGTAACTTTTGAGCCTAGAATGCGTGCCTATGAGGGATGCTCAAATTTAGCATCAATGAGTATGGACTCTGAAAAGATAGGTTTGATTTGAATTATGGTCCTGGGTTGGTTCCTTCCTGTCTGTGGCATCTGGCAAATCACCTACATACATAGCATCAGTTAATTCATCCAAGGAGATGATAAAGTATCTACCTTATAGAGTTTGCTGAGGAGAAACTAGATTTTATATGCTTAATCCCTTTATGAGTAACATTTAAAACAGTGCCCTACACATAGTAAGAAATATGTTGGTGTTCACATAGTAAATAATGGCAAAGGAAGTCTCAGACACTGGGAAGCTGGCCTGACACTGCTGTGAGTGGGTTGTGGCTTCCTCATTTCAGGAAAAACAATTTCACCATCTCTGTCATCAGACGAGGCAAATCCGTGACTGTGATGGTTCAAGACAAAAGAAAGAGCACATTATAGTCACGTGCAGAAAAAGGCGACAAATGGAACAGAAGCCAAACCACGCAAATGAGCAAACCTTCCCCGCTTCTTGTTTTAGCTGCACTCTGTTCGTTCTGCTTTCTACACAAGAACTCAAGATCTCCAACCATAAAATTTTGTTTACCTCCTGACAGCATTGAATCCAGAGTAAAGGAACACTTACTGGAACACTCAAGTCAAGCCATGTCACACAAGTCTGAATGTTTGATATATTCTGTGTCCAATATGTCCTAATGTCCTGTGTGTCATCATATGTCCCTCTTACTGACACACCTACAGTCCTACAGAGCTGTGAGCATCCCCCCTGAGAAAACTGAGTGCTCTCAGTCAGTACACCCCACTTTCTTTGACTACTCGTGTGATCCTGGTGACCTTTTCCAAGAGAGCATTGACAAAAATCATTATTTTACTCGTCTTAATGAATGATGTTATTTTAGTGGCAAAAGTTTTAAGTATATAGGAATAAATACTTACCTGAAAGAAAAAAAATCTCTAACCTTATATCATCCTGGTACTATTGACAAAGAATGCTTAAGAAAATTGAATAAGAATTCTCTTAAATTGAGAAAATTGCAAGTCTGATGTGACAACCTGTAAATGCAAAGGGATTTTTTTTTATTGATGTTTTAATAGTTTTTAACGCAGAGATTGGCACGATCTGTCTACAATCAAGGAATGGAAAAGATTGTTGGTAACCACCAGAAGCTGTGCGAGTGGCTGGAACAGATGCCCCTTCAGAACCTCCAGGAGGAACCAACGCTGCTGACATCTTGATTTCAGAATGCCAGCCTCCTGAACCGTGAGGGAATAACTTTCTGTGGTTTCAGCCACCCAGTCTGTGGTACTTGTTATAGCAGCTGGAGCAGACCAGTACAGGTCCTGAGGAGGGCGTGGGCCTTGGATATCAGGTGGGCAGGCAGAGACCAGTGTGCCTGGAGCAGAGAGGGGAGAAGGAATGGGGGGGGCAGGTGGGCACATCGTGTCGTGATGGCTGGCCTGCCATGGTAGACTGACCTGGCTGTGAGTGACTTGGAGCCTAAAAGTGACCTGATGAGGCAGCTTCACAAGATCCCTCTGTGCCTTGCAAACAGACACTAGGATGATGCTGTCCGTCAAGGTGGGGGTCAGACTGGGTTGGTAGCAGTGGCTATGATGTGCCACATTGGAGTGTGGATATAATTTCAAGTTAGAGCCATCAGAATTTCTTGATGGCTTGAGGTGGGGTGAGAGGAAAAGTCAAGGTTTGGTCCATTATTTTGTACAGAAAAAACTACAATGATGGAGTTGCCGTCAACTGAGAAGGGGGTTGTCACACATGGAGAAGGACTTTGTTGGAGTGCGAGGGAGTTCCATTTGGAGAAAGTTGAGATGGAGATGGGATGAGGACAAGCTAAAGAGGAAGGGAAACGTGTAGGAATCTTATTAAATTTTACTACAATTTAAAAAAATTTTAAAGAATATTATTAGAAATAATGGTTTTAATAGCAAAAACGTGTAACAGCCAAAACAGCCAGCTTCTAGCAGTTGAATGAATACACTTAAATGGTGTAGTCCTGCAGGGTAACAATAGATGAAGAAAGTGAGTGAAGTACAAAGCTATGGAAGACTAAACACTTTTGAACAAAAGATATTTGACATAAAATGGTACATACCATTTGACTCTATTTACATGCACAATAAAACAGGTGACATTGTGTACACAGGTGATGAAACTATAAAGAAACAAAGGGAAATTATCTTTTAAAAGTTTGGCATGTTGGTGGCAGTAAGAAGGCACAGTGGGGCCTCTGACCGGCCCTGAATCCAGGTGGGCTGTGGGTTGTTTTGGCAGCCTCTCTGTCTTGTCCTGGTTATGATGTCATAGATGTTTCTTCTGTAATATTTCTGTCAAATATACATTTTATGTATCTTTCTGCAGGTATGTTTTACAGTAAAATGTTATATCAACTAATGTAACTCACCACAATACCACATTGCAAAATTATCTCAAATTATCTCAATAGACAGAGAAAAAGCATTTTATACACTTCAACATTCATCCACGAAAAATATTTAGTAATTTAAGAATAAACGAGTACTTTCACAACCTTTTGAAGGGCATCTTTAAAAAAATGCTTATGAAAGAACGCATGTAGAAGTGTCAAATTTCACTTGTTCAAGAAAATTACACAAAGAACAAGAATAATGTGCAGGGCCCCAGTCACCTTCAGCACAGACTAGGTATCCCAGTCAGTGCCATGAGAAACAGGAATACATATGATAAAGGAGGAAAAAAGTCACCTGTCTTGTGTCATAGCCAGAACAATTGTATATATAAGACCTCAAAGGCATAGAAGGGGAACCATAGAGAAAAGATGATTAACTGGCTGTCCGGCTAAAAACTGAATATAAAAAGTAAACATCACTGAGGAGTGACGTCAGCGTCATGTCAGAGTGAGCTCTTCCCTTACACTCTCTCCCCTAAGATACAACTAAAAGGACACTCATAAGCCAACAAAGGACTTTAACACAAGAGACGTCTGAAAGACCCATGCAGCCATATGTCTGAAGATAGAGGTGCTGGAGCCCCATGAGGCAGTGGAAAGAGGTAAGGGGATCTCCTCTCCCTCCCCAGCAGGGACCTAGGGTGTGGGACTGCACACAGCTCTGATAGGAGAGGGGGGAGGGGCAGCCCTCTGCAGGAATGCTTTCCCTCTCTGAATTGCCTCCCAGCTGGCAGGAAGGCTCCACACAGAGGAAGCTAAGCAATCGTGGGGGTGTCTTCACCAAGCCAGCACCCCAGGAGGGCAGATAGTGAGGGCGGAGGGGGAGCACCCCCAGAATCATGCATGTGAAAGTACCCCTTCCCCCTGCCTGGTGCACCAGCTCGGCCGGGTGGCTAGAGCAAGGGACCCCCACCAGAGCACTGATGCATATGTGTGTAAAGCAGCAGTGGTGAGTGGGAAAACACAGATGTGCCCTGTCAGCATAGCTTCCAAGGACAGGCACAGATGCCAGGGATTGTGGTGGGCTCAGAATACACAGCTCCTGTCTCCCTCCAGTGGCAGCAGGGGGAATCTGTGACCAGATCCTACCACTATATGAAGGCATAAATCCACCCCATCAAATAGTATGAAGAAGTATAATAATAATCCACAAAGAAAATGACAAGCACCCAGAAATCAATCCTGAGGGCACAAAAATTTACACTCTAAATGACAGAGAATTCAAAATAGTTATCATAAAAAACCTCAACGAATTACAAGAAAACTTACAGCTCAGTTAATGAACAGAGGGAATTCTTCACAAAAGAGATCGAAACTATAAAGAAAAACCAATCGGAAATGTTGGTGATGAAAAATACAATGAATGAGATAAAGAAAAATCTGGACTCCTTAAATAACAGAGCTGACATTATGGAAGACAGAATTAGCAATTTAGAGGACAGAAATATAGAAATGCTTTAGATGGAGGAGAGTGAACTAAGACAAAAAAGAAATGAAAAAATTCTCCAAGAAATATCTTACTCAATGAGGAAATGCAACATAAGGATTATAAGTATTGCAGAGGGAGAAGAGAGCAGAGAGCTTGTTCAAAGAAATAATAGCTGAGAACTTCCCAAGCTGAGAAGTGGGAAGGAGCTGGAATTACAAGTAAAAAAAGCCAACAGAACTCCTAATTAAATCAATGTAAAAAGACCTCCAAAGCATGTATTAGTAAAACTGGCAAAAGTCAATGACAATGAAAAATATTAAGGGCAGCAGGACAGAAGAAAATAACCTACAAAGGAACCCCTATCAGGCTTTCATCAGATTTCTCAGCAGAAGGCTTACAAGCTACAAGAGTGGAATGATAATATTAAAAATACTGAAAAACAAAAACTTTCAGCCAAGAATACTCTATCTAGAAAAAATATCCTTCAGATATGATGGAAAATAAAAACTTTCCCAGATAAACAAAAGCTGAGGGAGTTCATTGCCACTTGACCCTTCCTACAAGAAATGATCAAAAAGGTCCTCATACCTGAAAAAAAAAAAAAAAGTTTACAAAACCTTGAGCAAGGAGATAAATAGACAGATAGAATCAGGAAATTGCAGCTCTCTATCAGAAGAGGGTATCGAAAATGGACTATGTCACCTACGAGATTTTTTTATACAAACCTCATGGTAACCACTAAACAAAAAATCAGAACAGAGACACAAATGATAATGAGAAAACCACCAAACTGAATTGGCAGTCTGAAATACATGGGACAAGAAACAAGGGAAATAGAGAACAATTGGAAAACAAGTTATAAAATGGCAGCATTAAGCCCTCATATATCAATAATTACTCTAAATGTAAATGAATTAAATTCTCCAATCAAAAGATGGCAGAGTGGGGGCCAGCACCATGGCCAACTTGTTAAACTTCTGTATGCTCTGCTTTGGCAGCCTGGGTTTGCACATTCATCAGCCATGCTGTGGAGGCAACCCACATACAAAATAGAGGAAGATTGGTACAGATGTTAGCTCAGGGCTAATCTTCCTCAAACAAAAAAAAGAGGAAGACTGCCAATAGATGTTAGCTCAGGGCAAATCATGCTCCCCCCATCCCCCAAAAAAGATACAGAGTGGCTGGAGAGTTTAAAAAACAAGACCTAACAATATGCTGCCTACAGAAAGCACATCTCAGCTCTAAAGACAAACACAGGCTCAGAGTGAGGGTTGAAGACGATACTCCAAGCTAATGGCAAACAAAAGAAAGGTGTTGCCACACTAATATCAGACAAAGTGGACTTCAAGATAAAAAACACAATGAGAGACAAAGAGGGGCAGTATATAATGATAAAAGGGACACTCCACCAAGAGGAGATAACATTTATATATGGACCCAACACAAGAGCACCAAAATACATAAAGCAACTATTAACAGACCTAAAAGGAGACAGTAATAGTAACACAATAATAGTAGGGGTCCTTAACACCCAACTTACATCAATGGATAGATCATCCAGGCAGAAAGTTAACATGGAAATAATGGAAATAAATGAAAAACTAGATGAGATGGACTTAATAGATATATATAGAACACTCCATCCAAAATTAGCACAATACATATTCTTCTCAAGTGCACATGGAACATTCCTCAAAGATAGACCATATGTTGGGAAACAAGGCAAACCTCAATAAATTTAAGAAGATTGAAATCATATGAAGCAGCTTTTCTGACCATAATGCTATGAAACTAGAAATCAACTACAAGAAAAAAGCTGGGAAAGTGACAAACATGTGGAGACTAAACTACATGCTACTGAATGACCAATGGATCATTGAAGAAATTAAAGGAGAAATCAAAAAATATCTGGAGACAAATGAAAATGAAAATACACCATACCAACTCATACGGGATGCAGCAAAAGCAGTCCTGAGAGGGAAATTCATAGCAATACAGGCCGACCTTAACAAACAAGAAAAAACCCAAATAAGCAATCTTAAACTACACCTAACAGAACTAGAAAAATAACAACGAACAAAGTCAGCAGAAGAGAAATATAAAAATTCGAGCAGAAATAAATGAAATTGAAACAACAACAGAAAAAACAAACAGTAGAAAGGATCAATGAAACTAATCGTTGGTTCTTTGAGAAGATAAACAAAACCGACAAACCCTCAGCTAGACTAAGAAAAAAAAAAGGAGGCTCAAATAAGTAAAATCAGAAATTAAGGAGGAGAAATTACAATGGATAATACAGAAATACAAAAAATTATAAGAGATTACTATGAAAAACTATGCCAACAAACTGGACAATCTAAAAGAAATGGATAAATTCTCAGACTGCTATAACCTCCCAAAACTAAATCAAGAAGAAATAGAGAACCTGAATAGACAAATCACAAGTAAAGAGATTGAAACAGTAATCAAAAACTTCCCAGGGGCCAGCCCCATGGCTTAGTGGTTAAGAGCGCACACTCCGCTACTGGCGGCCCGGGTTTGGATCCAGGCGCGCACTGACTCACCATTTGTCCAGCCATGCTGACACAGCATCCCACATACAGCAACTAGCAGGATGTGCAACTACGACATACAACTATCTACTGGGGCTTTGAGGAGAAAAGGGAAAAAAAGGAAGAGGACTGGCAATAGACGTTAGCTCAGGGCCAGTCTTTCTCAGCAAAAAGAGGAGGATTGGCATGGATGTTAGCTCAGGGCTGATCTTCCTCAAAAAAAAAAAAAAAAACAACAACAAAAAACTTCCCAAAGTCCAGGATCAGATGGCTTCTCTGGAGAATTCTACCAAACATTCAAGGAAGATTTAATACCTATCCTTCTCAAACTATTCCAAAAAAGTCAAGAAGACAGAATGCTTCCTAACTCATTTTATGAAGCCAATGTCACCCTGATCGCAAAACCAGACAAGGACAATACAAGAAGGAAAATTACAGGTGAATATCACTGATGAACACAAATGCAAAAATTCTCAACAAAATATTGGCAAACCAAATACAGAAATACATTCAAAGGCTCATATACCATGATCAAGTGGGATTTATGCCAGGGATGCAGGGATGGTTCAACATCCACAAATCAATGTGATACAACACATTAACAAAATGAATAAAAATCAGATGATCATCTCAATAGATGCAGAGAAAGGATTTGAAAAGATCTAACATCCTTTTATGATAAAAACTCTTAATAAAATGGGAATACAAGTAAAGTATCTCTACATAATAAAGGGCATATATGACAAACCAACAGCCAATGTCATACTCAACAGGGAAAAAGTGATAGCCATCCCTCCAAAAACGGAACAAGACAAAGGTGCCCACTCTCACCACTCTTATTCAACACAGTATTGGAGGTTTTGGCTAGAGCAATTAGGAAAAAAAAAAATTAAAGGTATCCAAATTGGAAAAGAAGTGAGACTCAGTGTTTGCATATGAGATGAGTCTATAAATAGAAAACCCTAAAGAATCCATCAGAAAACTATTGGAAATAATGAACAACTACAGTAAAGTTGCAGAGTGCAAAATCATCTTTCAAAAGTCAGTTGCATTCCTATACTCTAATAAACTATCAGAAAAAGAACTCAAGAATACAATCCCATTTACAATCACCACAAAAAGAATAAAATATCTAGGAATAAATTTAACAAAGAAAGTGAAAAACCTATACTCTGAAAACTATAAGACATTATTGAAAGAAATCAAAGATGACAGAAAGAAATGGAACGATAATCCATGCATATGGATTGGAAGAAAAAACATAGTTAAAATGTCCATATTACCTAAAGCAACCTACAGATTTAATGCAATCCCAATCAGAATCCCAATGACATTCTTCATGGAAATAAAACAAAAGATCCTAAAATTTACAGGGAACAACAAAACACTATGAATAACAAAAACAATCCTGAGAAAAAAGAACAAAGCCGGAGGCATCACAATCCCTGACTTCAAAATATACTACAAAGCTATAGTAATCAAAACAGCATGGTTCTGGTACAAAAACAGACACACAGATCAATGGAACCGAATTGAAAGCCCACAAATAAAACCACACATCTATGGACAGCTAATCTTCAACAAAGGAGCCAAGAACATACATGGAGAAAGGAAAGTCGCTTCAAGAAATGATGATGGAAAAACTGGACAGCCACATGCAAAAGAATGAAAGTAGACCATTATCTTACGCCATACACAAAACTTAACCCAAAATAGATTAAAGACTTGAAGATAAGACATGAAACCATAAAACTCCTAGAAAAAAATATAAGCAGTATACTGTGACATCGGTCTAAGAAGCATCTTTTTGAATATCATGTCTACTAAGGCATGGGAAACAAAAGAAAAAATAAACAAATGGGACTACATCAGACTAAAGAGCTTCTGCAAGGCAAAGGAAACCATGAACAAAAGGAAAAGACAACCCACCAACTGGGAGAAAATATTTGTAAACCATATATCTGACAAGTGGTTAATCTCCAAAATATATAAAGAAATTATACAACACAACAACTAGAAACAAACAACCCAATCAAAAAATGGGCAGAGGATATGTATAGATATTTTTCCAAAGAAGATACACAAATGGCCAACAGGCACATGAAAAGATGTTCAACATCACTAATCATTAGGGAAATGGAAATCAAAATCAAAGAATACGCTATCCCACATTATGTTAAGAGAAATAAGCCAGAGAAAGACAAAGGTGGCATCATTTCACTCATATGTGGAAGATAAACACATGGACGAAGAGAACAGATTAGTGGTTACCAGAGGGGAAGGGGGTTGGCGGTGGGTAAATGGGGTAAAGGGGCACATCTATATGGTGATGGATAAAAATTAGGCTATTGGTGGTGAGCATGATGCAGTCTGGGCAATTACATATAAAAATGGAAAGCAATAAACCATACTACATTTATCATTTAGATGGCAGTCTGCTGTAAGAGAAAACTTGCTCAAACTGCCAAACATATTTACACTGTTGATTTCAGTCATGGAAGTATCCAGAAACTAGGAATGCAGCATCACTGAGGGCTCTCAACAATGCAACCAGGAAGTAAGTTTCCTCCATTTGTGGTTTGGTGTTAAACCTGTCACGGTGGGGGCAGGAAACAGGTCCACTATTAGAGAAAGATGCTCCCTAAAGAGTTCACGTGATTAGGAGAAGCCTTAGAGATGAAGAGGGCCCAGGATGAAATCACCGAGAGTGACAGCCTGAAGTGACATGATAGACACCAAAGAGCTGTGGGAAAATGCACAGAACTGTGTGAACCTGAAAATCAAAGAGGATCCAGGATGGGGGAGCATGTGGGAGAGTCTGTGGAATCTGCTGCCTGAGAGGGAACTCAAGTCAAACATGGGGTGTGGTTGCGGATGCAACAGATGGGCAGAGCCTGAAGTCAGAAAGTGCTGTGATGCAGGCCCACCAGGTTCCCATGCACTTCTGTCTCCTGACGGGGCACAGGATCTGACAGTCATGGCTTCCTCACTTCTGCTTTCCAAACCTCATGCACCTTCCTCTGCTCATGACCTTTACCTCAGAACCACAAACAGAAGGACTCTGGGATACATGGTTTCCCCCCTCACCCAAGCTGACAACACAACTCAGTAGAAGCATCTGGACACAGGCTCTCACCTTCAGGCAACAGGTCTCTCTTAACTCAAGGCATCATGTCCATTTCCAACCAAGATCAAGGACAATGAGCAGAGTCCAATTATGAACATAATCAGGTGGGACTCTCCTCTCCCAAGATCTTTCCACAATCACTAATT
>JABWHU010000634.1:14384544-14401625 GCA_014189135.1 Dicerorhinus sumatrensis harrissoni | reverse complement strand
TTATTGATTTGTGCTCAGATTTTTACTATATTTTCTCTACTTGCTTTTGATTTAATTTCCTTTTGTTCTAGTTTTCTAAGGTGGAAGCTTAGATTCTTGATTTTTGGTCTTGCTTCTGTTCTAATATACGCATTCAGTCCTGTTTCCCTCTAAGCATGGCTTTCACCGCATCCTCCAATTTTGATAAATTGTATTTTAATTTAGTTCACAATATTTTTTATTTCTCTTGAGGTGTCTTCTTTGACCCATGTGTTATTTGGGAGTTTGTTTAATCTCCACATATTTGGGAAATTTTCCAGTTGTCTTTCTAGTCCATCCAGCCACTCTGTGTCTTTTGCCCGGTGAATTCAACCCATTTACATTTAGAGTGATTGTTGATATACAAGGGCTTAATACTCACATTTTATCCCTTGTTTTCCAGTTGTTCTATGTTTCCATTTTTTCTTTTCCTTTGTATTTCTACCATTTCAGTTTGTTGATTTTCTGTGATGATTTTCTCAGTTTTCTCCTTATTTATGATTTGTGACTCTGCTCTGATTTTTTGTTTTGTGCTTACCATGAGGTTTGTATAAAAGATCTAATAGATGAAAGTCCTTTTTCTCATAGATTCTTATCTCCATTAGCCTATGCAGGTTCTGTCCTTTTCCTCTTCCCCTTCTATGTTTTTTGTTGTCACAAATTATTGTTTCTTATGTTGTGAGTTTGTGACCAAATTGCTGTGGCTATAGTTATTTTTGATGCTTTCTTTCCCCTTATCCTTTATGTTATAATTAAGTGTTTAATAACCTATTCTGATAGAGAGTTACAATTTTCTGATTCCGTCTATCTCCTTGCTCAAATCTTTGTAAACCTTTGCCTTTTTGTTTCAGGTAAGAGGGCTCCTTTCATCATTTCTTGTAAGGCAGGTCTAGTGACAATGAACCCCCACCCCCACCCCCCAGATTTTGTTTGTCTGGGAAAGCTTTTATTTGTTCATCATGTGTGAAGGATAATATTGCTGAATAAAGTATTCTTGGCTGATAGTTTTTGTCTTTCAGTATTTTGAATGTATCATTCCACTCTCTCCTAGCCTGTAGAGTTTCTGCTGAGAAATCCACTGAAAGCTTGATGGGGGTTCCTTTGTAGGTTATTTTCTTCTCTCTGGGTGCCATTAATATTCTTTCTTTGTCATTGGCTTTTGGCGGTTTTATTGTATTCTTTGGAGAAGGTCTTTTTGCATTGAGATAATTAGGAGTTCTATTAGCTTCATGTACTTGCATGTCCAGTTCCTTCCCCAGGTTTGGAAAGTTCTGAACTATTATTTCTTTGAATAAGCTCTCTGCTCCTTTCTCCCTCTCTTCTCGTCCTGGGATACCTATTATTCTTATATTTTTCCTAATTGAGTCAGATATTTCTTGTAGAATTTTTTCATTTTTTAAAAATCTTGGTTCTCTCTCCTCCACCTGAATCATTTCTAGATTTCTACTTTGAGCTCAATAATTCTTTCTTCTGTATGATCTGCTCTATTTTTACCGCTTTCTACTTTGTTTTTCATCTCATTAATAAGGTTTTTCATCTCCACTATTTCTGTTTGTTTTTTTTTTTTTAGAGTTTCAATTGCTTTGGTGCAGTACTCCTTCTGTTTGCTAATTATGTTCCTAAGTTCATTGAACTGTATTTCTGAGTGTTTTTGTAACTTAGTTTGTTCATGACACCTATTTTGAATTTTCCATCAGTTAGATTGTAATCTGTGACTTCAGGTTTGATTTCTGGAGAGCTGTCATTCTCCTTCTTTTCTGCCGTGTTACTGTAGTTCTTCATGGTACTTGATGAATTGATCCTCTACCGGTGCATTTGTGGTAGTAACCGCTTTCCTTATTTGGGTATGGCTTTGGTTACTTTGGTTCTGAGCTGCTTTTGGTTGTATTTAAGAGCCTGCACTTTCTACCCTACACTGCCTCAGCTGTAGGCGTCATCAGTTCCCTCATTCTGCTGCTTGTGCCTCTCAGGTTGCTGCTGTCTTGCTGCTTTTGATGTCACTGCAATCTCAGGTGTTGCCACTGGGGTCACCCGGCTGTGATCACTTCTGTTGCTTCTGGGGTTGCCTGGGTCTCATGTTCCCCCACTTGCTCTCCATGGGCTCAGGGGCTGCTGCCCCATGCACCACCTGCACTGCTGCTCCTGAGTTATCTGGGGGTGTTGGCAGCACTGCTGCTGGGGGCACTGGGTTCACAGGTGTTGCTGTTGCTGTCAGGAACCCGGGTTCTTGTATGCAGCCTCCCCTGCTGTAGGGCCAGTGTCGGGTGTCCTGCCAGTGGAGGCTGGGTCTCAGATTCTGCTGTGGTTCCTGAAGCCTCACTCAGGTTGCAAGTGCCACCTGCTACTGCTGGGGGAGGGGCAGGGGCTAAGCTGCAAGTGTTGTTGCTGGTCCTGCAGCCTCTGGTCAGTAGAATGTGCTGGTGTGCTTTCTGAGACCTCAGGTCAGGGCACCCCACCCCTGCCAGGGAAATTCATGTTTTGTATGTTGTCCCCACAGCTGGAAAGATCACCACCACTGTTAGGAGAGGAAGAAGAGGCTGGGTTGCCAGCCTCACTGTGTCCTGAAGGCTCAGGATGTATGCACCACCCACCACCACTGGGGGGTCACGGGGCCAAGCCGTGAGTGCCATGTTTGCCCTTGCAACCTGTGGTCAATGGCGTGTGTGCCGGTGTGAGGGTCCACATATTGGATCATCACTGCCAAGGGAGCGGGAAGGGGCTGCTCCCCTAGTTCCACTGCTTCCCGGAGGTCCAGTCCACCCACCTTCAGGTGTATAGATGCGTGGCTCACTCAAGTGTTCTGGTGTGTGCTGTGCAGGGAGTCAGTCACTGGATGGTCACTGGATGTCCTGCTGGTTGTAACTTAGAGGGGAGAGACAAAGGGAATGACTCACTCCACCATGATGCTGATGTCAGTCTTCCAGTTATCTTTCTGTTACTGATTTCCAATTTAATTCCATTGGGGTCTGAGAGTATACATTGTATGACTTCTATTTTTATAAATTCGTTAAGGTGCATGTTATGGCCCAGAATGTGGTCTATGTTGGTGAATGTGCCATGTGCACTTGAGAAGAATGTGTATTCTGCTGTTGTTGGATGAAGTAGTCTGTAGATGTCAGTTATATCCAGTTGTTGGTTGGTGCTGTTGAGTTTCCCTATGTTCTTGCTCAATTGTTGCCTCCTGGGTCTGTCCATTTCTGATAGAAATGTGTTGAAGTCTCCAATTCTAATAGTGGCTTCATCCATTTCTCCTTGCATTTCTGTCAGTTTTTGTCTCATATTTTGACTCTGTTGTTAGGTACATACATGTTAAGAATTATTCTGTCTTCTTGGAGGATTGATCCCTTTATCATTGTGTAATGCCCCTTTTATCCCTGAGGATTTTCCTTTTGAAGTCTGCTGTGTGAAATTAATGTAATTACTGCAGGTTTCTCTTGATTATTATTAGCATGATATACCTTTCTCTATCCTTTTAATTTTAATTTATTTGCATCTTTATATTTAAAAGGGGTTTCTTATAGACAACATATAATTGGGTCTTGTTTTCCTGATCTACTCTGACAACCTTTGTCACAAGAGGATCTTATCTAAGGGGCACACAAGGGGAAGTGGAGAAGACTGTTGATCAGAAGGGCCTTTGAGGGAGTCATATCAAGAACTTAGATTTGCCTGTGACTCTGGGGGCTGCTATTGAGGGTATGTGCTCCTGGAAGGGGCTAGTGTCAGTTCAAGAACCCCAGAGGCAGCTTGGCCAAACAGAATGGATGCCGAGGCAGCAGTACCAGGGGGCAGCTTAGCCCCTAGCTCCCAACAATCCATCCTATGATGCCTCGACATCAGGAATAGCAGTCACTTGAGTAGCAGATATGTTAACGGACCTAGATTGTTTCCTGAAGCCATTGTAAAGCACATTTAACCAAGGCTATAAGGATGAAACCTGTGATGAACAGACTTGCTACTGTTTGAAATCCCTTTCTCAGCTCTTGCCCCCAGGTGGATGCTAGAGCCATGAGAACAAATCAGTGACCTCAGGGAGTGTGGGATTTGTTGGAATATTTTAGCGATGTTCTGCATGACATCTCCTGGAGACATCTTCTGGAGGTTGGCCTGTACTGTCGTGAGCTGCTAATGTACATGCAGCAAGAGGTGCCCTGTAAAGAACAGTCTTCGCCCAATGCAAATCTAACTCCAGTTGACTGTCCATCTCATTTGTGCTACTGAGTCACACTGTTGCTGCATCAGGCACAGAGTGTCGTGTAGTGTTTGTGGTTGGTTAGGGTGGCTGATAATTGCTGGGTGGCTTTTAATATTTGATCTTGTTGGGCTAGGGCTTTAGCACCTGTTCTTGTCTATGCTTACCAGTCCACTGGTGATGGCCAGTACCAACAGGACAGGGATAAGAGTGGCCCTTTTGGTCTTTGGGTGGGGCGTCTCTCATGGAAAAGTGCTGGGAGGCGGAAGGGTGGTGGGATGTTAAGTTGTAGTAATCATAGGGGGCATCACCATGGGTACATTTTGGACTGGGCAGGCTCAAGTGAACTTGCTCCTGGCTCCTTGAGTCAGGTCAACAATAGAAGCTGAATGACATGTTATCATCCGTTTGAGGGCACTGTATCTAGACGGTGAGGTCCAGCCTTTGTGTTGGAGTATGGTTGGCAGCCTTTAGAAGGTGCTGCCAGTTAACCCAAGGGGGGTTAATTATTTTGATGCTTATCCACAGGTGCCCTGTTTGGGGTCCAGGTTAGGGCTTTGATTTAGCCTAAATGAGACTCAAGGTATTTGGAGGGAATTAGTGCAAGGGGCTGATCACCAGGAAGAACTGCAGGGTAGAGAGTGAGACTAGAGAGACTAGAGGTCTGGCCCTGCATGGAGACAGATTCAACATCATTTTACTTGCAAGGCTTGGGCTGTTATTGGAGCTGTGTATGAATATATTTGTCGTGTCGGGTCTGGCCCACTTGGCTATGGTGTGGGAGAGGATCATGTGTGCAACAGGGAGGGGCTTATGGATACGATGTGGAGAGGAGTGGAGGTGGGACTTTCAGATGTGGAGGAGGTACTGGTGGTGGTGGGAACAAAAGAGAGGTCCTGGCAGTGGTCGTGAGAACAATAAGAGAATAGAGTCTGGATGCACTGGGTAGACAGCAGAAGCTGTAACCTAGTGCACTGAGTAGCCAACACAGAAGCAAGAGATCCCTGACCGAGGCATCTAGGCAGGTCAGACGAGGGGTGCTTTGAGGAAGTGCCCTACAGTGACTAGTGTGGTTTTGGATCCATTGTCTGGCTTGCCATAAAGGTGAAGTGACATCTAGTGGTGCCATGTAGTTGGCAGGGGGCTTACTAAGCGTTTTGATTGAGGCAAGGTTCATGAGGCAAGCAGTTCACTATTTCAGAAGAATAGTCTCTGTAGGGTCCTCGGGGCCGATCAGCTGGAGGCATGGTTGTAACATGGCCTCGAGGCTGCCAGTCAGCAGTCTTTTTCTTCCAGATGTGGAGGTGATCTGGGAGGGGAAAGTCCCAATGTCCAGTGAGGTTGGGGAGCGTCGTCTCCCTCGTATTTCTCTTGGGTTGCAGCATCTCTGTCCGAGGCCTAGTCATCTCCAACATTAAGCTCCTGGGCTGGGGCAGTGTCATCTAAGGTGTTGGTGTGCTTGGAGGTGGCCTTCCCAGGTGGACACCCATGAAGGGCAGGAGAGGCTGGCTGGTGTTAACTTCTCAGTAGTTATGCTGGAGGTCTTGCTCATGACTGAACTTGCAGGATGAAATTAGTACCTTTATCTGCATCTGAAATGTCTGGTGGGCCAAAGGGGGTGAGCAAACACCTGGTCAAGAAAGAGAGAACAAGATGGGAAGCACTGTTGCTCGAGGAGCAGTCAGCAAGAGTCCAGGGAAGGTATCCATGATGGTGGTTGTGTACCTACTTGCTCCAGCAGAGGGCGACAGTGTCCAATAAAATCCATTTCTCTTCCAGAATAAGGTCTGCGGCCCCAGGGCACATGTCCCTACTTGTAAGCCTTCCAGTTTTATTGGGAGCAAAGGAGGCAATTATCTGCCACCATTTCTGCTAAGCCAAGGTAAGAGGGACTCCACGCCTGTGTACTCATTCAGTGAGTGCTGTCACTCCCTGTCGCCTGATGTCATATGGGCCACTCGGCTGGTGGGTGTGGTGTCTCTGGAGGGATAGTTGAGTCCGGGGCTGTGTGTGGTACTCTGGGAGGTGGCTCATGTGCGGCATTGGAGCAGTTGCATGATTTGGATGAGGAGTCTGTAATGTTATTGTTACACGTTTCTGGTGTGTGATGGTGTGTGTGTGCAGTCATGAGTGACCACAACCCGCACGTGTGAGTTGGCCATCTCTTTCCAAGTGGAGGAACCCCACACAGGCTTTCCCTGAATCATGAAATTATGCCTTTGCCATTGTCCAGTCCACAGTGCAGGCCCATTGGCTGCTGCTCAGGAGTCCACAGAAATGTGTGCCCTTGGGAACCTCCTTTTGATGGCCTTTGGTAGAGCCAGGCACATTGCCACTAACTCTGCCAGTTGGGCCGAGCCAAGAGAGCCCTCCTCCACTAGGGATGTGCCAAGAACAGGATGTGCCCCAGCCTTCCAGTGGGCTGCAGTATGTGCAGTGGTGGTGAAGAACACCAGCTCCCTTTCCATGTCAGACAGTGGTCCCAAGGGCCTCCCCAAACTGTTGGAGAGGCTAGCAGTGGAGCTGTCATGAGCTGCACCTCCATGTCAGAGGGCAGGGGGCTGAGCACAGGGGAAGCCACATTTTCCTGTCATCTGGAAGGGCCCTTGACATCAGATTTAGCCCTTTCCTGGAAGTACTACTTTGATTTTGTGAGGCCTCAGTGGCTGTGCCAAGTCTCTGTTGGATTGAAGCCCTGACCCAGAGCAGGATGGCATCCTGTGTGTGAAGCAGTATGGGCTGTGAGCCTGTTAATGCCTCTGTCTCTGAAAGGGCCCAGCAGGCTGCCAAAATTTGGGGCTCAAGTTGCATGTACCAGCTGCTGTTGGGGCAGATGTTTGATCCAGAACCCATGGGCAGCCAGGTAGAGCCGTGCTGAGTCCAGAGATTCCATGAGGCATAATCAGGCATTGCCAGTGACTCAACTCAGAAGTCTCAGCCCAGAGGGAGTAAGGGCGGGCTGCTGTATGGCCTGCTGGGCCAGCTGTAGGCAGTTTCTTGAGGTTCTCCTCAACGATTGAAATGAAGAAGCCAATTTGTGCATAATGGCATAAATAAGCCTAAGTAGAATGGATAAGTGTGGAATGTGTTGTCTCCAAAAAGTGAAGAGATGTACTGTGTGCTGTGTCTGCCATAGTGTCATGGGAGACCTGATTAGGAGGAATTGATGACTTATAGTGAGAGGAATTTCATGGTCCTCAGCTGATTGCAATAGGCCAAGAAACTTGACAGAAGTGGCCAATCTTTGGATTTTATGTGGGGCAAGGGCCCCTTGTCGCTGCTGTAAATGTTGTGATATCAAGTGTAACTCATCCTGGATGGGATCCTCAGACGGCCCACGTAGTAGAATGTCATCTATATAATGTGAATAGCGGCAGTGGGCTAGTCGAGTGAATTTAGATCTTGGCCGCATAGGTTGTGTGTGATGGGAGGCTATTTAGATAACCATAGACAGCAGAGGAAAGGTGTCCTGGGCCTCCTGAAAAGTAAAAGCAAATTGAGGCTGAGTCATCAGTCATTGGGATTGAGTGCAAAACATTGGCTAGATCTAGGACAGCAGGGTAGGGGCCCTGAGCCTTCTGGATGTCATCTGTCATCTCCCTTATTTTTGGAATGGGAGCCTTAATGGTGGGCCCTGTGCATTTAAGTTTCCATAGCCAATTGTTAATCTCAGTTCAGGGGTGGCTGGTTTTAGCAGTGACAAAGAGAGAGGGCTATTACAGGGCGAGATGGGGGGCCAGGGTCTCCAGTGTCAAGCCTGTCTCTTGCCACATACCTCGCTCCAGCCGACACCATGGTGTATTTCCTTTTTGCACTGGAGGAAACAGTGGTCACGTTCCCATTTGGCATTCCTTGTGGACAACTCCAAGTGCAACTCAGTCCATCCTGTTTGTGATGCCAGTTGTGATTTTGTTACATCAACGTTGAAGTGGAGCCCTGGTTCAACAAGAGAGCACAAGGGAACTGATATAGAAAAGTTACTCACGAGTCCTGGAGGGGGGACTTGGCCCACTCGAGGGCCCATGGAAGGGCAGAGCAGGTGCAGGCAGAGAGAGTGTCTCCTCCAGAGAGAGCACAGATTGTGTTCCATTCGGATGCTCTCTGCCTTTGAGGGGGGTTGTGATCCATCACACTTTGTGTTGGTATTGACCGGTCTGATGCATGCTCGCCATTTCACTTCTCTTGTCTGTGAGTCTCGCGTCTGTCTGTCTTCCTGCACTCCTCCTCTACTACTTTGTTTTGCATTAACTGGATATTTTCTAGTAAAGCATTTCAATTGGCTTAATGATTTTTTTTTTGTATTTTTTGAGTTTTTAAAAAGTTGATGGTGGGGCCGGCCTCGTGGTCTAGTGGTTAAGTGTGCGCCCTCCGCTGCTGGCGGCCCGGATTCGGATCCCGGGCACGCACTGACGCACTGCTTGTCCGGCCTTGCTGAGGCTGTGTCCCACGTACAGCAACTAGCAGGATGTGCAACTATGACGTACAACTATCTACTGGGGCTTTGGGGAAAAAATGGAGGAGGATTGGCAATAGATGTTAGCTCAGGGCCAGTCTTCCTCAGCAGAAAAAAGAGGAGGATTAGCATGGATGTTAGCTCAGGGCTGATCTTCCTCACAAAAATAAATAAATAAATAAAAATAAAAAGTTGGTGGCGTTAGTGTTACCACATCCATCTAATCCGACCAGCTCCAGATTTACAGATGCTTCTCTCTAGTCACAGGCAGAAACCATGCTCCCGTGTCGCTCTTCTTTGTGTGGCGTCGTTGTTACATATATCTCATCTGTCCATGTCACCAAGCCCACACCGCACGTGTTAGTTAACACTTTGCCACCTCTCGTCAGCCCCTTCCCTCTCCACGTCCTGCTCTGCTCCCACCTGCTCCTCTGGGCTGTTTTTGGAAAACAGATTACAAATATACGGCATCTTGTGTGAGATACACCCAACAGTACATTATAAACACGGTATTTTACACACCCTCTTTTAAACCATTTAAGAAAATAAAAGAGACAAACACTTATTCATGTAATTACCTTTATCAGTGTACTTTGTTTTTTCATGTGGATTCGAATCACTGTCTGGGGACAATTCTTATTAGTTTGAAGAATTTGTTTAGTGTTTTTTTATACGGTGCTTTTTCTGACAAAAAAGTAGTTTTTCTTTATCTGGCAGTGTGTTCATTTCACCTTTATTTTTGTAAAATAGCTTTCTGGATGTAGATCCCTTGTTGACAGTTTCTCTTCCTCTCTGCACTGTGAAGACATTACCCCATTACCTTGATCTCCGTGAGTCTGCTGAGAAGTCAGCGCTTGGTTTTCTCGTGGTTCCCTTTTAAGCGACAAGACTTTTCTTGCTGCTTTCAAGGTTTTCTCCTCTCCACTATGATGTATCTGTTAGTCGATCTCTCTGCAGCTTTATTCTTTGGAGTCCATTGAGCTTCTGGATGTGTAGGGTGGTGGTTTTCAATAAATTTAGGATGATTTCAGCCCTCTTTCTTTGAGTGTTTGTCCTGCTGTTATCTCTCCTGTCTTTGTTGTGGTGCCATCACACAGGTGTTCATGCACGAAACGGTGCCCACATTTCTCTGAGGTTCTGTTCTTGTATCTTCATTCTCTCTGTCCTTCAGACTGCGTAATCTACCAGGCTGTTTTCAGATTTGCTAATTCTTTATTCTGCCAGTTTCAATCCACTGATAGCCCCTCTAGTGAATTACTTTTTATCACAAGGAGTTGAAGGTTCTCTGTGTCAGGGGTGTCCAAGACCATCTCAGGTTTGAGGATTCACTACAAGGGCTCACAGAAGTGTTTATTTCACAGAAGGACTTATTTTGGAAAAGCGGTTATAGACAGTGATGGGATTTATTAAGGGAAAGGACACATTAAAATTAGCAAAGGAACAAAACCCATAGGGCAGAATCCAGGAGAAACAGGCTGCAATATCAAATTATCCCCTCTCAGTGGAGCTGCATGGACAGAGTTTCATTTGTGACAACATGTGAGAAATCCTGCTAACCAGGGGAGCTCACCCATGCCTGGGAGTGTGGGGTTTTTATTGAGGGTTAGCCACTTAGGCATGGGGGCCCACGTGAGTGAATTAGCTACTCAGTGTGCAGCTCCTCAAGAAGTTGAGCTGATGTGGTGTGCCCAGGGCCCCATGTGGACAAAGCAGGCATGTGTCCTAAATCACGTTGTTAGTGTAAACTCTGGCGTGGCCCAAGTCCCCAGCTCTCCGCTCTTATCAGGCAGTGTATTCCAAGGGCTTACAGACTTTCTTCCAGGAGCTGGTCAGGGCTAGTCCTGAAGGATGTGCAGGGTCTGGACAGCTGAGACCTGCTGCACATTTTGCAGTGGAAGCGTTTATTTCATTTGCAGGGCATTTCTCTCCAGACCCTGCTGACAGAAAGGATTAAGACAAGAGCAGTAACAGCAAATTGTAGAGTTAAGTTCAGAGCGTTAGTGCTGCCGATAACTCTACTAGGAAGTGAGGGTGACCAGAATCAGAGCAGATATTGGGGGACCACAGACTCCTACTTGAACCTCCTGTGGATTGAGTTCACTTCCCCAGGGCTCTCAGGCTCACCCATCCTCCCACACACATACAGATGTTTCAGTACTCAGTGGTCTTTGAGGATGTGGCTGTGGACTTCACCCAGGAGGAGTGGGCTCTGCTGGATTCTGCACAGAGGAATCTCTACAGAGATGTGATGCTGGAGACCTTCCAGAACCTGGCCTCACTGGGTAAGGATGGCAGTATCATTTCGCTTATCTAGTGAACAAGCATTTCTCATCAGTTCTGTTCCAAGATTTGAAATGAGGAAAAAGATAAATGGGTAAATAAGACAGACATGGTCACAGCTGTCATGGACCTAGAATCTAATGATGTTTCTGTGACAATGGAAATCTGTATTAAACTGGCTTTTTTATTTTTTGGGTGGGGGTTTAAAATACTTGAAGCTCCTTTAGTGTTATTAGTGTGGGTTTTGCTTCGTGGGTCATTTTGATTCACAGCTTTCTTATTTGAAAACTTGTGATGGTCTTTAGGGAATTGCCTAGATTTTGGCCCATTATGTCATTGGTGAAGTCTCAAAAGTGCTAAAGTCTTCAAGGTCTTTCTTTGCTCACAAATGCCTTGTTCCTTAATAAATTTACTTACTTTTTTTCTTTCAGATTATGAGACACAATTTAAAGCCAGTGGGTCAGTTTCTGAACAGGATATATATGAGAAAGAAATATCTGATAAACAGAAAAATTGGGAGGACCATAGTATTGAAGATCAGCACAAAAAACAGGGGAGATATCTGAGGCGAGTTGCTCTCACAAGAGAAGGCGGTAATGTCTCAGGAGAGAATCTTAATATGCCATGAAATATAAAAAAGGAAAATTACGGGGCCAGCTCTGTGGCCTAGTGGTTAAGTTTGGTGTGCTCTGCTTTGGCAGCCCAGGTTTGGTTCCCAGGTGCAGACCTACACCACTTGGCAGCAGCCATGCTGTGGCAGTGACCCCCATACAAAATAGAGGAAGATTGGCACTGATGTTACCTCAGGGCCAATCTTCCTCAAGCATAAAGAGGAAGATTGGCAACAGATGTTATCTCAGGGCCAATCTTCCTCACCAAAAAAAAGAAAGAAAATTATAATCCTAGCTCCAAATTTGTTTATTCACAAGAATTTTAACAAAAAGATTTTTAAAATTTAATTAGACATTGAGTTTTGAAATATAATTCAGTTAGAAATAGAGAGAAACCTCTGTATAACAAATGGTGTATGAATAGTGAATATGGCTGAGCTGTCTTCCAGAGCATTTAGTTAATTCTACTTTCAGACAATTCAGAGAAGGTAGAAAAACTTCCTGTGTACTGAAATGTGGTTAGACAGGGAGTCTTAAGACTTTATTAATCAGTAAAAACAAATCATTAATAAACATACTGTTAATAAAACGCTTCTCACTTTTGACAGAAATCACGTGGTGGATAGATTCTGTGAACGTAATGAAGGAAATCAATGCAGAGAACCCTGCAGTCACATTCCCAGTCTTAATCTGTATAAGACTTGTTTTCCCAGAGTAAAACCGTATGAATGCACCAGGTGTGGACAAGCCTTCCTGCATCTTTCTTCCCTCAAGAGGCATGTCAGGTCTTGCCATGGACGTAAACCCGATCAGTGTCAGGAATGCAAGCAGAGCTACATTTGTCCCTCACACCTAAGAATTCACCCTGAGGAGAACCCTTATGGATGTAAATTATGTGGGGAAACCTTTCCTTATTTCTATTCCCTCACTCAACACATCAGGATTCACACTACAGAGAAAAACTATGGATGCGAGCAATGTGGGAAAGCCTTCAGTGAGTTCTCCAGTCTTACCAGACACTTGAGGACTCACACTGGAGAGAAGCCATATAAATGTAAGGAATGTGGGAAAGCCTTCATTTATCCCTCAATCTTTCAAAGACACATGATCTCACACACTGGGGAGAAGCCCTATGAATGTAAGTTATGTAGGAAAGCCTTTCACCATTCCTACTCTCTCCGGCAACATATAAAGATCCACACTTCAGAGAAAACCTATGAGTGCAGACAATGTAGGCAAACCTTCAGTCAGTTCTCCAGTTTTACTAGACACGTGCAAACTCACACTGGAGAAAAGCCATATAAATGTAAGGAATGTGAGAAAGTCTTCATTTATCCCTCAGTGTTTCAAAGGCACATGATGACACACACTGGGGAGAAGCCCTATGAATGTAAAGTTTGTGGGAAAACTTTACGTCATCCCTACTCCCTCACTCAACATATAAAGATGCACACAGCCAAGAAAAGCTATGAATGCAAGCAATGCAGCATAGCCTTCAATGCGTCCTCCAGTCTGACTAGACATGAGAAAACCCACACTGGAGAGCTGGCATATCAGTGTAAGGAATGTGGGAAAGCCTTTGCTTATCCCTCCACCTTTCTGAGGCACATGATAACACACACTGGAGAGAAGCTGTATGAATGTAAACAGTGTGGGAAAACCTTCAGTTATCCCCAGTCTTTCCAAAGACATGAAAAGACTCACACTGGAGAGAAACCCTATGAGTGTAAGGACTGTGGGAAAGCCTTCAGTTGGCCTGAAACCTTTCGAGTGCACGTGAGAATGCACACTGGTGAGAAACTCTATAACTGTGAAAACTGTGGGAAAGCGTTCAATTCTCCTAAGTCCTTTCAAGGTCACGTGAGGACTCACACTGGAGAGAAACCTTACACATGTACACAGTGTGGAAAGGCTTTCAGTTGGCCCTCAACCTTTCGAGAACACGTGAGAATTCACACTGAAGATAAACTGTATAAATGTGGAACATGTGGGAAAGCCTTCACTTCCTCCAGATCCTTTCAGGGTCACGTGAGGACTCACACTGGAGAGAAACCGTATGAATGTGCACAGTGTGGGAAAGTCTTCAGTTGGTCCTCGTCCTTACAGAAACACGTGAGAATGCACACTGGAGAGAAACCCCATAAATGTGAACAGTGTGGAAAAGCCTTCAAGTGGCCCTCGTCCTTTCGAAACCACGTGAGAATGCACACTGGATAGCAACTCCACGAATGCATGAAATAGTCAAAAGCTTTCAGTAAGTCGTGCTTTCTGTGGAGGAATACTATAAATGAAATTAGTGTTGGAACACCTCATGCTGGTTATTGTGTACTGCTCCAGAAAATTCACACAAGGAGAGAAATATTATAGAAGTTATAGTTGGGGTATTGTCTGTGTCAATACCTCATTTAAAGAATGGATCACTGAATAATGAATTTCTAGTTCTTTTTCAATAAATGTTTATGTGAGAAATACTCGTATAGGGTCTTTCAGCTATAGTGAATAAATTTGAATAGTGTTTTTTTCTGATTTTTCAGTTAATACCTATTTTCTCTCTTTTTTTGTGTGTGAGGAAGATTGGCCTTGAGCTAACAACTGTGCCAGTCTTCCTCTGTTTTATATGTGGGACGCTGCCACAGCATGGCTTGATGAGCGATGTTTAGGTCTGCGCTCGGGATCTGAACCCACAAACCCCGGGCCGCCAAAGTGGAGCACGTGAACTTAACCACTATGCAACTGGTCTGGCTGACTTTTCTTTTTGAAGTTTATTGGGCCCATACTGATTTCAAGTGTGTTTTTAGCATGACAGTAATTTTAATTAATATGTATACTGCAGTGTAAGAGTCAGATAATAAGCTTTTTTGATTGTAGTGTAAGTGCCTTACAATAAGTTTTTGGATGCCGGAGCCTCCATTTCAAAGAATACGTCTTGAATAAACACATTGCAAGCTCTCTGACACAGCTACTGCCAAAACAACTAGATAAGGGACTAGGCCACCTCCCACCGATGAAGTTCCCCTTTCCAAAGTGCTGGGTGACTAGATAACTGACCACCTGAGTGACCATGCTATTTCCTTTCCTCGCCCTGATCCCCACTTTTATGTTTTAAATTCTCCAATGAAGAGTGAACCTGTGAAACCCGAGACACCCTGCCCTCCTCCCCAATGAAGTCAGAGCCCCAGTTCTACACTCACTCTCTCCCTCTGACCTCACTGTGTGGCCCTCAGGCATACTGTGCACTCTCCAGGGTTTGTAAGTAGTAAAATTTGTTCTTCTAAGTTCCCTGATGGCTTTTTTGCTGAGGTGTGTCTTACAGTCATAATAACCACAAGAGCCAGCCCAGTCACAGCATTGGCTCCAGCCAGGGAAATATCTGGGGGGCTGCCACAAGTAGTAGAGGCGTAGGCGAGTGCCTTGGGTGTTCGTGGCTGATAGCATCACTGTCAATAGGCTGAGACCCACAGAACAGCCGTTTAAAGTTTGTAAGTATCAAGACAACGACCCTTTTTCCCTTGCCTTTGCCCTGACACACAGCTTACTAAGGTGGTTGTCCCCAGAAACACATTGGTCTTTTCCAGGCCATTCCAGGCATACCTCTCTCTTTTTTTTTTTTGTGAGGAGGACCAGCCCTGAGCTAACATCCAATGCCAATCCCTCTCTTTTTTGCTGAGGAAGACTGGCCCTGGGCTAACATCCTTGCCCATCTTCCTCCACTTTATATGGGACGCCGCCACAGCATGGCTTAACAAGCAATGCATCAGTGCATGCCCAGGATCCGAACCAGCAAACCCTGGGCCGCTGCAGTTGAGCGCACGCACTTAACCACTTGCACCACCGGGCTGGCCCCATATACCTCATTTTATTGTGCTCCATTTTGTGCTTTGCAAATATTGCATTTTCTACAAGACTCTCCACCAGCAAAAAGATTACAACTCACTGAAGCCTCAGATGATGGTTAGCAATTTTTTAGCAATAAAGTTCTTTTTTTTTTTTTTACTGAGGAAGGTTAGTCCTGAGCTGACATCTGTTGTCAGTCTTCCTCATTTTATCTTAAAGATTAGCCCTGAGCTAACATCTGTGCCAGTCTTTCTCTACTTTATATGTGGGTCACCCCCACAGTGTGGCTGATGAGTGGTTTAGGTCTGTGCCCGAGAGCTGAACCTATGAACCTGGGCCACCTAAGCAGAATGCACTAAACTTAACCAGTATGTCGTGGGGCCATCCCAGCAATGAAGTTTTTTAAATTAAGATATGTGCAATTTTTTTGGAGATAATGGTGTTGACACTTAATAAACTACACTATAGTGTAAACATAACTTTATATACTCTGAGAAACCAAAAAAGTTGTGTGACTTGCTTTATTGTGATATTTGCTTTATTGTGGTCGTCTGGAACCAAACCCGCAATATCTCTGAGGTCTGCCTGTATGTAAACGATCAGGACAAATGGGGTGGGAGGTTATGAAAAGCATTTTCAAAATTTTTGGAAACTTAGGAGTTCATCCTGAACAATTTCTAAACATGAATTGTTGTTCTGAGTAACTCGTATCAAAGTGTTTTTCTGTGGAAATACTTTCATTACTCTTCTGTACACCCCTTTTAGAAGAAAGGTCTGAATGAGAATAGCGGATGATTTTTTAAAAATGTAATGTTATGATTGCTAAATGGGACACCACAAGTCTGACATTTGGGAGATGATGGGGGGGCAGAGGGCCAGCCCCCATTGTTAATTTTGTATTTCAGAATCTTTCCTGCAAACTTCTCCCTCCTCCTGAAGGAAATCTCCTTCTCCTGCCTTTCCAAACTTCTATGATTGCAGACTGACATGCCGAGTCTAGATCACACTGGAATTAGAAAAAGAACAAATTAAACCCAGAAGGAAATAAGAAAGATTAGAGGAGAGATAAACAGAATAGAGAATTGAAAAACAATAGAAAACATGAATAAAACCAAGATTTGGTTCTTTTAAAAGACCAACAAAATTGACAAACCTTTAGTTAGATGGATTAAGAAAAAAGACTCGAATTACTAAGATCAGAAATGAAAGAGGAGACGTTACTACCAATTCTACAGAAATAAAAATGATAATGAGAGTATTATGAACCATAGTATGCTAGCAATTTAGATAACCTAGATGAAATTGAAAAATTCCTAAAAACACAAAACTACCAAGACTAAATCATGAAGAAACAGACAATCTGAATAAACCTATAACTGGTAGGGAGATGGACTCAGTAATAAAAACTGTCCGAACAAAGAAAAGCCCAGGCCCTGCTGGCTTCACTGGGGAGGTCTACCAAACATTTAAAGAACTACTACTCGGCTGGCCCTTTGGCTTAGTGGTTAAGTGTGCACGCTCTGCTACTGGCAGCCCGGGTTCAGATCCCGGGCGTGCACCGAAGCACCGCTTCTCCAGCCATGCTGTGGCCACGTCCCACATACAGCAACTGGAAGGATGTGCGGCTATGACATGCTACTATCTACTGGGGCTTTGGGGGAAAAAATAAATAAATAAGTAAAATTTAAAAAAA
>JABWHU010000634.1:14311531-14329444 GCA_014189135.1 Dicerorhinus sumatrensis harrissoni | reverse complement strand
TTTTTTTAAATTGTAGTAAAATCTAGTAACATTTTTTCCCATTATTTTATTGAGGTCATAACAGTTTATAACATTGTATAATTTCAGGTGTACATTATTATTTATCAGTTTCTGTATAGACTGCATCGGGCTCACCACCAAGTCTAACTTTTATTCATCACCATACATCTGTGCCCCTTTACCCCTTCGTCCACCCCCCAACCCCCTTCCCCTCTGGAAACCACTTATCTGTCGAGTAACATTCTTACACGTTTCCCTTTGGCTTTAGCTTGTCCTCGTCCCATCTCCATCTCAACATTCTCCAAGTGGATCTCCTCATGCTCTGACAAAATCCTTCTCCATGTGTGACGACCCGCTTCTCAGTTGATGGCAAGTCCCTCATTGCAGTTTTTTCTGTACAAAATAATGGAATCAACCTTGACTCTTCCTCTCACCCCACCTCAAGCCATCAGGAAATTCTGATGGCTCTAACTTGAAATTATATCCAGGCTCCAAAGTGACAAATCATAGCCACTACTACCAACCGAGTCTGACCCCCACCTTGACTGACAGCATCACCCTAGTGTCTGTGCTCAAGGCACAGAGGGATCTTGTGAAGCTGCCTCATCAGGTCACATTTAGGATCTTGAGACACAGCCAAGGTCAGTCTACCATGGCAGGGCAGCCATCATGACACGATGTGCCCACCTCCTCCCCCACTCTTCTGCTTTTCCTGCTCCCCTCTCTGCTGCAGGCACACTGGTCTCTGCCTGCCCGCCTGATATCCAAGGCCCACGCCCTCCTCAGGACCTGTACTGGTCTGCTCCAGCTGCCATAACAAGTACCACAGACTGGGTGGCTGAAGCCACAGAAAGTTATTCCCTGATGGTTCAGGAGGCTGGCATTCTGAAATCAAGATGTCAGCAGGGTTGGTTCCTCCCAGAGGTTCTGAAGGAACGTCTGTTCCAGCCACTCTCACAACTTCTGGTGGTTGCCAACAATCCTTTGCATTCCTTGATTGTAGACAGATCGTGCCAATCTCTTCTTCTGTCTTCACACAGTGAAGACATGTCTCTCTTCTGTGCAGGCCTCTGTGTCCAAATTTCCCTCTTTTTATAAGGATAACCATCATTGGATTAGGACCTGCTCTAATCTAGTATGACCTCACCTTGATTACATCTGCAAAGACCTTATTTCCAAATAAGGTTATATTCTGAGGTTCCAGGTGGACATGAAACTTGAGGGTACAATACTGAACCCAGTATATGTGTACATGTACTTATATATATTTTATACTGAATTTAGGTACTAACTTCCAGTGTTATGTAAAATACTTATGCTACTGTTCTATTATTCCCTGGAACCAGTTATATATTTCCAGGTCCATATATAAAATCTCCACATCCATATCCCTCTCATCCACTCACTGTGCTACATTTTCCCAAGTGAATTGAAAAGTCAATGAAATCCACAGATGAGGTTCTGCAGAATGCTGTTATTTCAATTTTGGTAAGGCTGGAAGGTACATTTCCCAGATTCCCTGTCTTTATGATTCCAGGTTAGAATTCACCAATAGCCTAGCTCACATAACAATGGGAAAGTCCAAGTGGAGCAGCCATTACTCTCAGGGTTTGGAGCCACCACACAGATGGACCAGTGAATAGGGCCTTGTTGGGCAACAGCTTGCAGCTTATTTTTCTGATCACTGGTCCAATCAACTACATACCCAAACCAAACACCGACTTTTCCCTTCCATTTTCTTAGAGGTCCTGGCTTCCACACATGAGCTCCATGATCATCATGGATCAGACTCTATGGTCAGAAGCCCACAGGTCTGGGTGTGCAGCAAGCCCCAGGGTGTCCTCCAGGCCCCTGATGGAGGCTGTCCTGGTGGTGGATCTTCTCTGATGCTGTGACTCCTGTCTCCTCTGGATCTTACAATATCTGTATGAGATCTCATTTCTATAGTTAACACCCATTCTCTTAATAATTTGAGAAGATCGGGGATCCTGGTTCCACAGTGGATACAACAGTGCAAATACGGGGGACTTTGTTTCTCTGTGCACTGTTGAGAGGGTGCACTGTTCTGTCCTTCCACGTGAGAAGAAAGCACTTCCCTCATACATCAGGCAGATTGTGGGAGTTTCCTCTCACTCAGAGCAGAATGCAGGCCTTCATGTGTTCAATTATATTTGTGTGTGATTAAAACATTTGTTTACTCAAACAGAAGATTCTATACCTGTTTCCCAGAAAAGTCCTAGTAACAGTGTCTTCAACTCAGTTGTGTATTAACAAATGTTACTTTCTACTTTTCATTGGCTGAAGGGTTATGTTAAAATATCCCTTTTTATGGGTTGTCAAATAAGCCTTGAAATTTCCTCAATTTCAGAGACTTCTTAGTCAATAATGTTAGGCATTCTTAGTCCATAATACCAGGTACATATGAGTTTAGAAGTTTTTTCTTTCAGGTAAATTTCTCTTTTTTTTTTCTGTGAGGAACATCGGCCCTGAGCTAACATCTGCCAATCCTCCTCTTTTTACTGAGGAAGACTGGCCCTGGGCTAACATCCATGCTCATCTTCCTCCACTTTGTATGGGACGCTGCCACAGCATGGCTTGACAAGTGGTGCATCGCTGTGTGCCTCGGATCTGAACTGGCGAACCCCGGGCCGCCACAGCAGAGTGCACACACTTAACTGCTTGTGCCACAGGGCTGGCCCCTCAGGTAAATTTCTTATTCATATATACATAAAACTTTTATAATTAAACTAACTTATAATTCATTAACAAGAGTAAAATAATGATTGTGCCAATGCTCTCTAGCCAGAGACCACCAGGATCACATCCAAAGTGGGGCATACTGACTGTGAGCACTGGGGATGCTCACAGCTCTGCAGGACTGTAGGTGTGTCAGTAAGAGGGACATATGATGACACACAGGACATCAAGACATATTTGGACACAGAATATATCAAACAGTCTTGTGTGAGATGACCTGAGTGTCCCAGTGTTTCTTTACTCTGGATTACATGCTGTCAGGAGGTAAACACAATTTTATGATTGGAGATCTTAAGAGTTCTTATCTAGAAAGAACAGAGAGCAGCTAAAACAAGAAGCGGGGAAGGTTTGCTCATTTGTGAGGTTTGGATTCTGTTCCATTTGTTGCCTTTTTATGGACATGATTATATCATGCTCTTCCTTTTGTCTTGACCCGTTGCAGTCACGGATTTGCCTCATCTGATGACAGAGCTGGTGAAATTGTTTCTCCTGACGTGAGGAAGCCACAGCCCAGCAGTGAGTATCAGGCCAGCTTCCCAGTGTCTGGGGCTGCCTTTGCCATTCTCATTCATTACGTAGACACTGACATATTTCTCACTATGTGTAGGGCACTATTTTAAATATTTTCCATAGAGTGACTAAATAACCATATAAAATCTAGTTCCTCCTCAACCAACTCTATAAAGCAGATATTTTATTATCTACTGGGATGAGTTAACTGAGGCTATGAATGTAGGTGACTTACCAGAGGCCCAGCTGGGAAGGAACCTACACAGGATCATGGATTCAAATGAAGCCTATCTTCCTCAGAGTCCATACTCATCGTCTGGTGCTAAATGTTGAGCATCCCTCATAGCCATGCACTCTACGCTCAAAACAAACACTCTCCACACTAATGTAGGCCCTGCAGGCACTTGCCCACAGATCCCCATGCTCTCTGCTCCCCACCTGCTTGGTCACGCCTGCTCCCTTGGTGCTCCCCTAGTGTCACCCCTTCTTGGGCTGCAGTGACTGTCTCTCCAGGACTTGAGTATAATGTGTCCCCTGAGCCTCCGTGTACCCCCTCTGTGGCCCTACACAACTGGTCATCTCTTAAAAGCACCCAGAACAGGTGCAGAGTCAGAGCATCCAAAGAGCATTCAGTGGGCATCCCCACTGTGAACATTCTGTGAGCACTGAAACAACAGAACCATAACTTCACAAGGAAAACACCCTCTGGATATCTACAAGGATGACTATTGGTAGAAAATGGTTCAAATCAGGAATCTCACGGTTCTAATATGGAAAAGCAAGAGTCCCATGGAAAATGTCAAGTATGGGCTCTTTCCACTGGTGGGGAAACTGCACAGTGTGGTTATGGTCCACACCTTGCATGCGGGTACAGGTCAGTGCAGCTATACCGAGCCTCATCAGTCTGTTGGGGTCCCCATAAACACTGGTGATATTGACTGAGTCGATGACACTATACAGGAGAGTCCATTCTGACAATGGTTGGAATCACTGAGGTATCCACAGGCATCCTCTCTGGAAAGGCTGTACAGACATCTTTACTGACCATTTTCTCTCTCAAGTCCCTGGGACACCAGTCACCTTACACATCCTCTGAGACATAAAGCCCCAGCCAGGTCCACCCAAACTACAACAAGACATGCACCATGCCCAGGGCCAGAGAAGCATCCCTGGAGGCCATGTGACACAGAGAGAGAAACTGACCTGTTTCAATGGGGGAAGAGCAACGGGACCATGAGCATCATCCAGTGGAAATAACACAGAGAACATCCCTGGGCAGGAGCATCATCAATCTATTACTACCCGTCATAGGGACAAACTCCTGTGGATACTCAGCACAATTAGTGCCAACAAGAAGATGAAGAAGATGTCTCTATCTTGGTATTGATTTTCCATTAAACCACTAAGAGCTATCTGAAGAACATTTTGAAGCAGCATTTCCAGAAATTGGTAGAGTTTACTCAAGGCAGTTATGTCTATAAACTGGAGCTCTGTCTCCTAATTCATTCCCACCACAAGTGCTCCCCTCACCAGGAACGCTGTTTGTCCTACTTATCCACAGACAACTAGGGAAGATATACGTCCAGTTCTGCCTCCCACACTGTGAACTGCAGGAGCAGAACTCCTGATGATCTCAGGATGGAGACCACTGACATAAGCAATACTTAGATTTTCATTATTAGGAATGAATAAGACATTTCAACAAAAATAAATTAGTAGCTGCAAAGAAAGTTAAGAAAAACACACCAGAAAGAATAACAACAAAAGGTATATATATTTAGTACTATTACCCCAAAGTATATATGCAAAAGTTGACATAGGAATAACTTAATTCTCCAGAATGGGATAGTTTAACATATCCTCTCAGTTAACAAAACATAAAACATAGTAACACTTGTAAGCATAGAACAGATTTGAAAACCTAGATAATGAGCTTTAGAAGGAAGTAGAGAACAAAGTTTGAGAAAAAATGTACATTGTTTTGAATAACACAAAAAAAATGAAAGAAATAAAAACTGGATAATCACACAAAAAATGAAAACTAATTAAATATACAGGGTTGATCATTCAGAGAGCAATCAGAAGTAGGAGAAAACTCAAACTGCCATGTACATTCACATGATTTCAGTCATGGAAGTATCCAGAAACTATAAACATAGGATCAGTGCAGCCTCTCAACAATGCAACCAGGGAAGGAAGTTTCCTCCATTTCTGGCTTTAACGTTAAACCTGTCAGGGTGGGGGCAGGAAACAGGTCCACTACTAGAGAACAAGATGCTCCCTACAGAGCATGTGATTAGGAGAAGCCTTGGAGATGGAGGGGGCCCAGGATGAGAAGATCACCGAGTGTGACAGCCTGAAGAAGTGGCCCGAGGGACACAAAAGAGCTGTAGGAAAATGCACGGAACGGTGTGAACCTGAAAACCAAAGAGGGTCCACGATGGGGGAGCCTGTGGGAGAGTCTGTGGAATCTGCTGCCTGAGAGGGAACTGACGTCAAGCATGGGGTTTGGTTGGGGATGCTCCAGATGGGCAGACCCTGAAGTCAGAAAAGTGTGCTGTAATGCAGGCCCACCAGGTTCCCATGCACCTCTGTCTCCTGACAGGACAGAAGATCTGAGAGTCATGGCTTCCTCACTTCTCCTTTCCAAACCTCATGCACCTTCCTCTGCTCATGAACTTTACCTGAGAACCACAAACAGGAGGACTCTGGGATACATGGTTTCCCCTCTCACCCAAGGGGACAGGACAATTCAGTAGAAGCATCTGGACACCAGCTCTCACCTTCATGGCACAGCTCTCTCTTCTGAACTCAATGCATTGTGTGCACTTCCAGCCAAGATCAAGGACAATACAGATCAAATTATGGACATAATCAGATGGGACTGTGCTCTTCCAAGATCTTTCCACAATTACTAATTTCTGTGAGAAACACAGATGTGGTATCCACTAATACAAATGTGGAATCAACATCTTTCAATAACAAAAAATATAGAAGAGACACTAAGTCAGAAAATTCTAGTATCTGCACCAGTGGCCCAGAACAGAAATTCCAACAATAAAGGTCTTATATCATGATCACATAGGAACATAATGGAAAGTAAGAATCAAAAATTGGGGCCGGCCCCGTGGCTTAGCGGTTGAGTGCGTGCGCTATGATGCTGGCGGCCCGGGGTTCGGATCCCGGGCGTGCACAGAGGCGCTGCTTCTCCCGCCATGCTGGGGCCGAGTCCCACATACAGCAACTAGAAGAATGTGCAACTATGACATACAACTGTCTCCTGGGGCTTTGGGGGAAAAATAAATAAATAAAAATTATTAAAAAATTATAAAAAAAAAAAAAAAAGAATCAAAAATTGTTCATCTAAAATTCCATCAGGGCCGGCCCCGTGGCTTAGCGGTTAAGTGCACGCGCTTCGCTGCTGGCAGCCTGGGTTCAGATCCCGGGCGCACACCAATGCACCACTTATCCGGCCATGCTGAGGCCGCATCCCACATGCATCAACTAGAAGGATGTTCAGCTATGACATACAACTATCTACTGGAGCTTTGTGGGGAAAAATAAATAAATAAAGATTTTAAAATAAATAAATAAATAAAATTACATCAAATTGCACAGGAAAACACAAAAACCACTATTCACTACAGGGACCAAAAGGTGTTGTAATATAAATGAGACAAATGTCATACAACTGTACAAATATTTAAAGTCCAAGATAATAAAATCTAATGTAGTATACATGATGGGGATATAGAGGAATATTTATTATCTTCAGCGTTCATACTGACAAGATGAACTAGAAATCAATACACTGAGGATTCATACTAAGGATGAGACACTTACAAAGGCAAAACCACATTTATAACAGTTAAAAGATTTCTGTCCTGCCATGAGTTTTCATGAAGAAAATAAGTGAAGTACTCCACTAGGAGCTTTTCCCACAATCATGCTATTCATAAGCTATCTCTCTAGTATGTTTGCTTGCATTTACAACAAGGTTTTAAGAAGAATGAAGGCTTTCCCTCAGTTCCTGGGCTCAGATTTTTACCCTCCAGTGTGTGTTCTCCCCTGGTCTCACACAGATGCAGCATATGTGTAAGCTTTCCCACAGTACTGACATTAATATGGTCTCTGCCCACTGTGGGTTCTCAGATGATGTTGAAAATGTTGAAGCTGCCTAAAAGCTTCCCCATACTGCTGACAATCATACCGTGTCTATCCACCGTGAGTTCTGGCATGTACTTATAGGGAGAAGTGACGATTGAAGGCTTTCCCACAGCCCCGACATTCATAGGGTCTCTCCTTTGTGCATGTTCTCACATGTATGTGAAGGTTTGTGGGTTATGTGAAGTCTTTCCCATACCGCTGACATTCATACGGTCTCTCCCCAGTGTGCGTTCTTTCAGGTTCTCGGAGGGAAGAGGAACAACTGAAAGCTTTGCAACACTCCTTACATTCATAGTTTCTCTTCACTGTGCATTCTCACATGTTCTCGAACGGATGAGGAACAAGTGTAGGCTTTCCTGCACTCTGTACATTCTTACAGTTTCACTCCACTGTGTGATTTCACGTGTCTTTTAAAGCTACTGGGATGACTGAAGGCTTTCCCACATTGCTCACAGACATGAAATTTCTCTCTAGTGTGCGTTCTCATGTGTCCTCGCAGGGATGCGCGATAACCGAAAGCTTTGCCACACCGCTTACACTCATAGGGCTTCCCTCCAGTGTGCATTCTCATGTGCTCCTGGAGGGAGGAGAAAAAACTGAAGGCTTTTCCACATTCCTGACATTCACAGGGTTTCTCTCCACTGTGGGTTCTGGTGTGTAGATGAAGGGAGAAATGACTGGTTAAGGCTTTGCCATGTTGCTGACACATAGGGTCTCTCCCCACTGTGGGTTCTCTCATGGACTTGAAGGGAGGAGTGACGAGTGAAGGCTTTCCCACAGTGTTGACACTCATAGGGTCTCTCCCCATTGTGCTGCCTCACATGTACTTGCAGGGATGTGGAATCCCTGAAGGTTTTGCCACACTCCTTACATTCATAGGGTTTCTATTCACTGTGAGTTCTCTCATGTATTTGAAGTGATGAGGAACATCTGAAGGCTGTCCCACGTTCCTGACATTCACAGAGTTTCACACCACTGTGCATTCTCACGCGGCTTTGAAAATTTTGAGACATTTTTAAAGCTTTCTCACATTGCAGACATTCATAGGGTCTCTCCCTATGTGTTCTCAGATGCACTTGAAGGTGTCTGAGACATCTGAAGGCTTTCCCACACTGCTGACATTCATAGGGCTTTTCCCCACTGTGTATCCACATATGTCCCAGAAGTGAGGAGTGATAGGTGAAGGTTTTCCCACAGTCCTGACACTCATATGGTCTCTCCCCAGTGTACGTTCTCGCATGTTCTGGCAGGGAAGAGGAACTACTGAAGGCTTTACCACACTCCTTACATTCATAGGGTTTCACTCCACTGTGTGATGTCACGTGTCTTCTAAAGTTATCAGGACGACCGAAGGCTTTCCCACATTGCTCACAGATATGAGGCTTCTCTCTGTGTGTTGTCATGTGTCCTCGCAGGGATGCACAATAAGTGAAAGCTTTGCCACACTGCTTACACACATAGGGTTTGTCTCCAGTGTGCATCCTCATGTGTCCTTGCAGGGATGCAGGATAACGGAAGGCTTTTCCACACTCCTGACATTCATAGGGTTTCTCTCCAGTGTGTGTTCTCATGTGTCATGTAAGGTAGTACTCATACATAAAGGATTTCCCACATACTTTACACATGTGGATTGTCTGTCCATGGTGACCCATCTCAAGTTCCTGTAAGGATGATGCACAAGTGTAAACTTTTGCACATTCCTGACACTCAAAAGATTTTTTACTATGGAGATTCTTCACGTTTCTCTTAGACGCTCTCCCACTATCCTGATATTTACAGGGTTTCCCTACAATGCCTGCTTCCAGATGAGTACCTGGGCCTGAGACACCACTGCAGGGCTGCCCACATTCCTCACATGGATGAGGTTTGTGTCCAGTGTGAGATCTTTGCTGATATTTAAGGGGAGAACAACCCACGGAGGCTTTTCCACACTTTGTGCATTCACTGGGTTTTAGTCCCAACCGATACCTCTCACGCACAGGAAGTTTTCTAGTCTGGTCCAGAGTTTCTCCACAGAGATTACCTTCATTCCTTTCAGAGAGACTCTCCAGCAAACGACTTTTGTTCAAAATACAAAGCACACCATTAGGGATTAATGATTATAAGTGATTTCTTTATTAAAGATTTATTGATGGTTGTTAATGATTATTTTGACTATGTATTTGCCATTTTCAGTGAAAAGGAATGTTTTTGGCACTGTCTGCATTGGTACAAAGTGGAAAAGATTAATGCTCTGGCTGAGAGCTCAAATGTAGCCTTAACTTTCAGTGTTTATTACATATACTGTTCTCCAATCATTCTTTCCAATTGAATTATGTTTTAGACACTCAATATCTACATCACATTTATGAAAATATTGTCGAGAAAAAGTTCTCTGAGGACACAATTGTTTGAATAGGTTCTACCTTTTCTTTAATTTCAAGTGAGTCTAACACTCTGCTGAGACCCCCTTCCTCCTGTGGGAATGCCACTCACCTCACACACCTCTCCTGGTTTTGGTGCTGATCTCCAACATTATGAAACGTCTGGTTTTCTCCAAAAACAGACTGAAAATCACATCTTATGAATCTTACTATTTTCTCTTCACTGGCTATGTTATTCTCCAATATATCCTGCTGAGGTCTCAATCCACTGGTTTTAACTTGAGTGCAACAATCTGCAACAATTGGTAGCATAATTTAATTTCTTGGGAAAGAAATGGTGGGATAAAGAAAAGAAAATCAACTGTATGTGGATTTCTTTTCATATTGATGGTTTGTGCAGCTGCTGACTGCTCATGGATAAGAGCTCACCATGAGGGAGGATGAGTGGAACAAACATTCCATGAAATGGGGCCATACTTTAGTCTTCAAGACCAGTGATGATGGATAAGTGTGGGGTTAATTTCAGCAAAATTACCACGTCAACTGTGTATTAACCACAGTGTAACTGTCACGGGGTGGAAAACATAAAGCTGCTCTCACTGCCCCAAAGTGGAGTGGAGACTATGCTCACATTTATAAAATTAGGCAGACTTTTGGGGCCAGCCCTGTGGCATAGTGGTTAAGTTTGATGTGCTCCGCTGCAATAGCCCAGGTTTGCAGGTGTGGATCCCAGGTGCAGACCTAAACCACTCATCAGCCATGCTGTCGTGGTGACCCACATATAAATTAGAGGAAGTTTGGCATAGATGTTAGCTCAGGGCTAATCTTCCTCAAGCAAAAAAAGTGAAAGGTAGAAACAGATGTTAGCCCAGGGTGAACTTTCCTCTGCAAAAAGAAAAAAATTAGGGCAACTTTCATTCAAGAGTAATAAAAAGTCTGCTTAATACATGAAACATTGTTTTCATGGGAAAGCTATTTGACTCTAGGTGGTTCCATGAAGGCTTGGACAGTGTCTCTCTTTTGTTCAACATATTCCCATTCCTTGGCCATAATAAGAAGGAATAATTGTAAGAAATATTTGTTCCCTAAAAGACTGAGTGAAGGCACGAAGCCATCCTCACCCACTGAGGCCAGGTTCCTCCAGGTTTCCAGCATCACATCTCTATAGAGCTTCCTCTGAGAACCATCCAGCAAAGCCCACTCCTCCAGGGTTCACAGCCACGGCCTCAAAGACCACCGAGTCCTGAAACAGCCCACATACTCTATTTCAGCCAGGCCCCATCTTCACCCATGTGTGTGGGAGGATGACAGGAGTCAGTGACCTAGACTGAATTACAACTCTTGAGCTCACACTCTCATGGGAAATCACAATAAACAAGCAAATCAAAAGCAGTATGCTCAGTGATGGTAAGTGCTTAGAATTTGAAGCAAAGTGCCACCACAACAATTGTTATAAACTCATACATGTGTCATTATAAGAATTATTTTTCCTGAGAGTAGAGAGTGAGGTAAAGACTGAAAAACGATATCATCTTTCAGATAACATGGGAATTGATACTTGGATTAATCAAAAGTTAGGTCCTTTTCAGCTCCAAGAACTAGAACCAGAACGTCAGGATGTTGTGAACACTGACATTTCCAATGCTGCTCGAGCTGAACAGTCTCTCCTTGGAGGCAACAAGGTTGAACACCCTGGTCTAATCCCCTCACATCTGACAAAGGCAGAGACACGACCCCCTCCCAGGATGAGGTGGACCCTGTGGGCACAGATGTGGGCCAGGGCCACAGGCCTGGCACACCTGATAGGTAAGAGGAGAGATTGTGTCAAGCTGCAGGGCTGTCCTTTAAAACGTAAACTGGGTTCAAAATCCTTCATGACTTTCCCGGTAGGGAGGAGACTTTTTATAAAACACAATTGGGGGGTATGTTTCTTAGGTAAAAAATGTTGTAAGCTGACAGTTCACGAAGGGATGTGGTTGTATTACATTATCTTCACAAACCTGTGCTCGTGAAAAGGGATCATGTCACCTTCAGTGCACTTTATGAATTTTGTATTTTGAGCATCGGCAAATGAGGAATAATAAAGAATCAGTGTTAATTCGTAAGATCTTATTCTAGTGGATGTTATACATTTTTAAAGGTTACTGATGCAAATAATGATCATTCTATAAATCAAAACTGGGGTGAGTTTATCATATGAGCCAATCTGAGGACTATATAGTCGGGAGAAGCAACCTCCACCAGGGAAGGAAACGCTCGGAAGAAGCAAGGTGTCCAGCGTGGTTATATGCTGTTTTGAACGAGAAAGATCCTTGGGCCAGCCCAGTGGCGCAAGCAGTTAAGTGCGCGCACTCCGCTGCGGCGGCCCGGGGTTCGCCGGTTCGGATCCCAGCCGCGCACCGACGCACCACTTGGTAGGCCATGCTGTGGCAGTGTACCATATAAAGTAGAGGAAGATGGGCACGGATGTTAGCTCACAGCCAGTCTTCTTCAGCAAAAAGAGGATGATTGGCGACAGATGTTAGCGCAGGGCCAATCTTCCTGGCAAAAAGAAAAAAGAAAAAGATCCAACAAAAATAACAGGAATATCTCTTTTTACTCTTGTCATAAGATGTTTTGCTAGCACTGCAGGTCAGAGGTCACAAGATGTACACCATAGGTCAGTTGGACCCTTAGTTTCTGGGAAGAAACGCTCATCTCTAAAGAAATGCTGATGAGGGAGACACACATCCCTACCTTTAAAGGTAGCATTCTTTGCTGTGAGACATTGTCAACATTTAAAGCAGATGTTCGGTTCATGCTGGACAGGCCATGTTGGGCCATTCCGAAAAACAAGGTCAGGCCAAAGTAGTTTTAAACCAAATGGCTTCCACACATACCTCAATATATTAACTCTTCACTTACTCATCAAGGTATATGAAAGTCCGTTTCAAACTCTCATCCCAATGGAGCAAAATACCAAGGGAACAGTTATTCCACCGCATGATCCATATTAGTGGACTTCCCATTTGAAACCAAGTCTTCACCTTGTCTCTTTATTCCTGAAGCAGAAATTGTTTCAGAGAAATTTAAATACCAATATTGGAACTGTATATGAAATCCTCTTTGTAGTTCCTTTTTATTTTTGAAAGATGACTGTTCCCCTTGAGTAAACAGATATCTGTCTACACTTGTCTCTTGGTGGGGATAAGATGTGCGTGGTCATAAGTGCTCTCAATGGCATGTGGGAGAGGAGAATATAACAAACCTGCCCAATGCATTTGAGGTGAAATGCTAGTTCCTATTTTAAATACAGCTCTCTGCTGCATGCACCAGGATGGGAGTAAAAAGATACCTTAATTTGTCATTTTAATATTGTTGGGGACAACGAGTTTAAGAAATTCTTATTGGGACTGGCCCCGTGACTTAGCGGTTAAGTGCGCACGCTCCACTACTGGCGGCCTGGGTTCGCATCCCGGGCGCGCACCGACGCACCACTTGTCGGGCCATGCTGAGGCCGTGTCCCACATACAGCAACTAGCAGGATGTGCAGCTATAACATACAACTATCTTCTAGGGCTTTGGAGAGAAAAAGGGGAAAAAAAAAGGAGGATTGGCAATAGATGTTAGCTCAGGGCTGATCTTCCTCAGAAAAACAAAAAATTCTTATTAATGTTCTATTCTGTGTTTTTAGTTGTTTCACAGTTAAGGTCTTCAAACTGGCTTAACATAAAACCACATTTAAAGTCTTGTTTCTTTTCAGAGAGTGTTTTCAAGTTACATGTTGGCGGAGGTCATCGAGAAGATGAGACGGGGGGCTGACCCTGGAGCTGAACCCAGGCAATTGGAGGCTCCCCACCCGTCCTCTGTGCTGGGAATGTGTGTTCCCCTTGCCTTCCCAGCTCCTAGAAGCTGCCCCAGGGACACAGCCTTGAGAGAGAAATGTGGTGCTGAGACCATCCGGACAGTGCATGTGAACGAGCACAGTTAAGGCCTCTATATAAACTTTAAGATGTGGTGGTCGGAGCAGAAAATTACTCATCTTTCGGCTGCGTCAGAGAAACCTCCATGAGTTTCCTTGCTCATTAGCACTGCCGCCTCCAATCTGGAGTAGTCTGGCTTTCTTGGGTCTCTCCTGGCCTCCCCACCCTGGGGCCAACATCAGGGTCCATCTGGGAAGCTCCTGAGGTTGTGACCCCAGCATGCAATTATATCGCACTCTGAGCTCTTTATAGTAACAGACACAGAAATCTCTCCCAAGCTGAACTGTAGTACATGCGAGAGTTTTTAAAATCATTAAAAGAGGGAAGCAATGTTTTCGTTTTGCCAGGAAAAAATATTCAAACAGAAGAAAAAATTTGCCTTTATTCATAGCTCAACTGTTTATGTGATAATGTCATACTCCCCTACCAAAATACAAAGATAACCATACAATCAGATTATTAGTAAGTTTCCAGGATGCACTGTCATAAAATAAATCTCAGTGTATTTACATCACTAGAAACAAGCAAATTGAACAATAAATTTTTAAAACAGACTTTGTTAACATGGGTTTTTAAAACTATGTGCTATTACAACAAATTTTCAAATTCTAAACATGTCTAATCAAGGATATAAAGGGATTTAATGGAAAAAATCTGAAATCTTATTGCTTTGGACACCACGGTGGAATGAAATAAACGGAGAGACGGCACACGTCCTCGGAAAGGAGACCACGATGTCAGCTCTGCCAAACAGGTCAAAAGCTTTAAGAAAATTGAATTAAATCTACAACCAGGTGTGTTTTGCATTTGTTTTTCTTTTCCTTGAACTTAAGAAAAACTACTTCTAAAAACTGAAATGGAAAACAAATTTCTAAGAATATCTGACATTTTCTATAAAACAAGTCCGTGGGGTTTTCCCTGACAAACATGAAAGCTTTTTACACCACAGCACCACCTGGACCAGGCCCCCTTGATGTTGGCAAGTGGATCTGCCCCAGAGCAGGCAGTGCCGGGCAGCACTAGAGATGGTGACACTTTAACACGTGGGGTAGTGACGACTGGTCATCTGCAGGGGAATAAGGAATCTGTTTTCTTATCAACCTCGTGTACAATAAGCAACTCACCATAGATTTAACTGTGAGAGATGAAAGTAGGACACAGAGAAGAAGTTACACAAAACACCATTATGACATAAAGAAGAGACAGAGAAACTCAAGTCTATTAAAGTAAGAGTCCACCAACGTGTAAAATACAGAGAGACAAATTATAAACAATGATCTGGGAGAAGATATTTGCAATACCTAGAAATGAAAAAGGATGGCTGTCCAGACCATGGAAAGAAAACATAAGAAATCACTAACACACAAATGAATTAGAGGGGAGGACATGGCTGAAATCTCTCTGATGGGAGATGAAATGCCTCACGAGAGATGCTCAACTCCAATGGGAATCAGTACAAACCAACGTGGAACCCCCGGAGACCCCGCTTCACACTCGAGATGGACAAAAGTCAGTTACTCCAAGTGCCGGAAATGACGTGGAATAAACACACGTGTGCGACAGTAAGACACTCCATTCCCACACTCCTCCATCCGCATTTCCTACTAAATTGGAACATATCCATAATCTACAAGCCCACAATTAACTCTCCAACGTGTAAAAATTTATGACCCACTTGCACCTGGAGACAAACACAACAATGGCTGCAGCAGCACTGCCGACAAAAGGGAAAAATAAACATGAGACAACCCAAGCCCCACAAGACTGGAATGGAGGAGGCACCCGGGTGACCGGAGCCTCAGACACCAGAACAGACGTGAAGCTGCAGAGAGCAACACAGAGAACCAGGAGCAGGTCACCCCGGGGGAGCAGCTGGGAGATGCCACCAACCAACCAAGAAGACAAAAACCTTACACCTTCACATAGTGGGACAGAAGTCTGAGTGCTCGCGCACCCTGGGGCCACCCGGTAGCAGAGCCCGTCAGGAACCGGGAAGCGCAGCCCAGCGTGAGCCCGCTCAGCCCAGCGCCCGCTCCACAGCGCACACGGCCACCCAAGGCAGAAGGTGGAACCTGACCCTGAGCTGGGGGCCAGGCCCCCCTGCTGAGAGGGAGCCAGGGTGGCCCTCCCAGGGAAGGAGTGAGGGGGCCCTGAGACCCCGGGACTGAACTCAGGAGCTGCCCACACCCTGCTCTCCCTCCTCAGTGTGGAAACGCCCCCCTCCAGGCCTCAATTCTCACCCCGAAAATTTCTCTCACCAGACTGTAAGTTCTGACCCATGATGAAAATAGTAAGAATAATAATAAGTTTTCACACTTTGAAGCATTGGGGAAAGTAAATCTGCTTTAAATCTTATTCAGCCTAAAACTTGTTTTTCCCAGAGCAGCCTGACTTATGGTCCACTGAGCGGGCATTGCACATCTGCTTCAAACATTTCCCAAAGCAAAGAGTGCACTCTTTACTGCACTCCATGTCTCCCTCTCTCTGACACCAATACTAGTATTTCTTTGAAGATAAGCTTTTCTTCCCAGAGAACCTAGGTCAAGTCAATCCGCTGTATATGTGGTAAACTATGGCAAAACATCTCCTTCTGACTTGGAGAAAAAAACTATTCCTCTCACGCTTGATGTATGTGCTTTGTTCTGAAACAGTACATAACCTGCTGTAAACCATGCTTCCTGAGTGCTTTCTTCCCTGGTGGAGAGAACTCTGGCGGGGTGTTCTCAGCATTAACTCATCAATAAATATCAGTCTCTCTCTCATCTATAAGTTGTTATTGATTATTTGACTCCACATCCAAATAAACTCTCACTTCCATAAACCCTTCCACCAGCAGTGGAACCCAAGGAGCCTCCCCAAGTATGACCTTCACAGACTCAATTGCACACACCACACTTCACTCCACCCACTCTATGGAGGATGCAAAACCGACCCTCAGGACACAGCCCCAGGGCAGCCCCACCCTGCCCCCAGCACCTCTGCAGGGGGGGTCTCCCTGCCCCTGCTCTGAGGCTGCTCTCAGCACCAACAGCTCCTTCTGCGGTGGTTCTGGGGGTGGAGTCACCTGCAGGGGTGAAGCCCAGCAAGACCCCACTGCCCCTTCCTTCACCTCCCATGCAGGCTCAGCATTAGGGGCAGCTTGTCCCCAGCCCAGGAGATGCACCTGCTCCAAGCCCCCTGGATCATTTAAATAGGACAAAAACCCCATCCCAGTGTGTGTATGAAAACCCACAGAATCCCGATTCCCGCTGTGTCAAGCATAAAGCAGGGGATGGGAATTTTGAGGCACTTTTATGGTTTAAATAACTACAAACTGCTTATCCCTTTGGAAAACAGACACCAGTTCACTACTGTCCTCATGATAACATAATTTAAATCAAGGAATCAGATTGAACACGTCTCAGTTTCACAGGTCACATTTCACAGAATTTGCACTAATTTCTGATGAACAGCTATTAACAGGACAGGATCACACAGTGTCACAAACTCTGCACTCTGCATGGAACAGTCACTGTGATTTTTATGAACCTCCTTAACCCATGACGCCCCCCCCACCTGCATGAAGGAGTGGGACCACGTGCACTTGCCCCGCAATTCTCCTGGGAGAGAGGACATTCTCTGTACTGACACACTCTCCCCAGCCCCACCTCTGGTTAAGCCCCGGAATAACACGAGTCAGCCGAACAGGGCAGAGACCTGAGACACCGACACCCTCGCTACGGGGAAGAGACGAGACAAAAAGAATCCAGTGATTTCACATCTGCTGAACCTGAGGCTGGACTAAGAGAAAGCTATTCGTGCAGGGAGGGACAGAGGGGGCAGCTCACAGGTGTCAGGTGACAATGCGGAATCCTCCCTGAGCCCTGGGCTCCTGGAAACATCCACGGAAGGTGAAAGGAAGCCCCTCCCCCACCCGTTTGTGTTCTGGAAACCTGCACGCCTGAAGAAACCTCCCCTCCCCTTCCCCAAAGGACTTAGCTAAGACGCACACGCAGGCCCCTCCCGTTTATCCGGGACAAGGCCAGACACAGACGCTCCCAAATCCCCATTCTCTGTCTCATCAATAATCAGCTGAACTGCTCGTCCCCACCGACAAGCAGGACGAATGCGTGTTGGCCCCACTGGCTCAGCCTCTCTCCCCCCAGACCCCTGAG
>JABWHU010000634.1:14295384-14311037 GCA_014189135.1 Dicerorhinus sumatrensis harrissoni | reverse complement strand
GCCCCGGCAGGTGAGAGCGACGGGCACCGGACACCTGGGGCCGCGCGGGGCAGGTGCGCGCGGGGACGCGACCGGACGAGAGCGACGTCCACGCGGATGCGAGCACGCCCGCCGCCAGGTTTTACTGGACGGCTTTCCAGGCTCCTGCGTCTTGATTGGACGGTATTTCAGGCACTCACCCTCGCAGTCACTCTGATTGGACATTGTTCCAGCACATAACCGGGCCCTGATGGGACTGTTCCCCAAGACCCTCCTCTATCCCTTGATTGAGCAGGACCTGGCCACCCCTGCGCTCCCCGCTCCTCTCTGGTCCCGCCCTCGTAACCCCTGATTGGACAAGCGTGTCTGACAGGCGCTGGGGGGGGGGGGGGGGGGGGGGGGGGGGGGGGCGGAAGTGCGCGTTCCCGGTCTCAGCCGTTCGTTGTCGGGATTCCTCATGGGACACAGACCCGCCCGCTCGCGTTCTGGGCTCGGAGCAGAAGCCGCACCTGCCGGACGACCTGCAGTCATCCTGCAGCTCCGCGGCCCTCCTCGTCCCTCTCTTGGACTGGGAAGTCCTGACTCAGTTTCCCTGCAGCGCCAGTCGTCTGGAGCTGGGACGGGCGGCCTGGTGAGCTCCGGGGTCAGAAGATGGCCTGGGGGCGGAGTCACCGTGGATGTGTGTCCTTTAAGAACGGACACTCAACAGTGAAGTCATCACATGCAAGACTGGGTCGGGCTCGGTTTTGACTGTGTGACCTCTGACACTGGACACCCCACCCTCCTACCCACCGCCTCCTAGGGGGTTTGAGGTCAGAACACCGCGCTTTCTGGGTCCTTTGACCCTGTGGGACGTGGGATCCTCAGGCCCCAGTCCATGCACAGCCGAGTGTGAGATATTAGAATTCTCGGGTGTGCATTTTACACAGCAAGGAAATTTATGTCAGATCGGGTTTTTAGTCAGTCCTGTTAACTTAAAATTGCAGAGTCCAAATGAGAGGCAGAGAGGCATAGAATTTGGGATCAAAGAACTGCAAATCATGGGACACAGTGATAAATAAATTGCAAGCAATAGAGTATATTGGAGCATATAAAGAAGCCATTTGGGGTAAAACTAATTCGGCCCTGAGTTTGTTTTTCCAACAGGGCCTGTCACTTTCAAACATGCATTGTGTATCTGCTTTACCATGTTCCAGAGAGAGAAGTAAATGCCCTTACAATAAGGATGCAACTTCCCCCCACACTGGCATTTCCTTAAGGATAAGCATTTCTCCCTAGGCTAGGATTTGGTTGCTGCAATCATCCTGTGACCACCCAGCTCAAGACCACAGACCAGACACCAGCCACGCCCATCAAGACAGCAGACCTGCTCCCCACTGTGTCCATCAATAGCTATTCCAGCAGGACAATCTGGCAGGGCGATCTTGTGGCTACTGTAACAGGGACATTGCAATCATGTGATACATGCTGTTTGATGGTCTATAACCGCTCTGTACACTCCACTTGTTCAGGGCCCTTCCCCGGGCCATGGTGCTCCAAAGTTGGCTCATAATAAACTCACCCCAATTTTGATTTATAGATTCATTACAGATTATTTACATCAACAACACATTGAGGTAGCAACCCAAATGGTTGCTAGGAAGAGGCAGGAGCTTTTAAAGGCAAAAGAGGAAAGTTTGCCTTACAAAGACTATTAATTGGAGTTAACAGCAGAAAGCTGGTCTTGGCTCATCTTAATGGCTAAGGCCAGCTCGAGGGAGGCAATAGCCTGCCACTGTGAGGAGGTACAGGTTCCTGCAGAGTTCTCAGAGTATTTCTGACTTTACTCAGTTCAAAGTTTATGTTCTGCCTGACTCCATTTTAAAGCACTTTGAGATAAGATACCCCATTTTATTTCACATTTAACCCTTTTCATGGAGAATTTTTCCAGAAAGTTTCCTGATCAAGCATAGATTTGTTTAGTCCCACATTGCTGGTGTTGCTGTAAATAATCCTTAATCAATCTTTAAGTCAAAATCTGGAGTGAGTTTTTTATGAGCCAGGTCTGAGGACTATAGCTCAGGGGCTACAGAGTGTTTATATATCTTGGAAAAAAAGAGCATACATCACATGTGATAAGAATGTCCCATTTACAATAGTCATGAGATCAGCTGGCACAGCAGATCAGTGATCACAAGGTAATTAATGTTTAGTTTCTAGGAAGAGATCCTCATCCTTAAAGAAATGCTGATAGGGAGAAGGTACATCCGTATCTTTAAGGGCATCATTCTTGCCTTGAGACATTGTCAATGTTTAAAGCAGATGTACAATGCATGCGCAACAGGCCACATTAGGCCCTTTTGGAAATACAAGGCGAGGCCAAATTAGGTTTAAACCAAATGGCTTCCTGATATACTCCAATATATCCCATTGCTTTTTGTTTATTGATCACTGGGATGCACCTGTTCCAGAAGGTCATGTCCAACAGGAGGCAGAAATTATTTTTTTCTGATGGTTATACCAAGGAGTCAGTGCCATAAAGGTTAGGAACATTTCAGCAACAAGCAGGTGGCCAGGAAATAACTCTTAGTTTCCTCACCTGGGAATCTCGTCCAGTTCCTTGAATGTCCAGGTAAATAAGCCTTATCCGTTATTTCAGTATGCTGAGTGACCCTAACCCTGGTGTCTGCAGAAGGGCTGGAGCAGATCTGAGCACTAGCCTGACAAGTTTAAATACAAGGACACATAGCAAAACTCTAATAACAATCATAAGAAAAGTTAAGTGATTTGCTGAGACCACCAGCTAACTAAGTGGGTCTTCCTTAGCAAAAGTGCTGAATTGTCATCCTGAGGATCAATGAATTGATCGATGCGACAGAGAAGGTGTGTTATGAAGAGGAGCAGTTATGAGGATGGAGGCTTGTGTATGTATACACTGGCCTGGTCTTGAATCTTGGGAAACCTGTCAGTGTCAGCTGCTTCTTTTCCTGGTCAATGTGACTGGGAGGCTTCAACATCTGTACAGGACCAGATGTCAGGTGGAGCTTCCTTAGCTGTGAGATGTGTCTCTGAGGTTCAGTGCCTTCTAGTTCTGCAGCAGAGTCAGTGGTCAGGGGCACTTCATAAGGTCCTTTCCACGGGGCTCGAGGGCTGTCTTCCTCTGACGATGCTTCCAGAACACCCAGTCACCAGCCTCTAGACTGACCAACAGGACCCTTTAAATTGGAATCTGGGAGAGCTTCTTTAACCTGTTGATGACAACCTTGAGTATAAGACATTAGCGACTCACAGCTGGTCATATAAGACAACGGGATCAGAAGGTTGTGTTCCAATAGACACTGGTCTGCTGGTGATTACCTCATGTGGAGTGAGTTTATGTTTTCCAAATGGGGCACTGTGAACAGCCGGCAGGACCAGGAGCAATACCTTAGGCCAGGAGTCCAGCCTACAGGAATATAACAAAACCTCAAAGACCAGGAACAGGACTAGAATTTAATATCTGCAAAGGTACAAACATAATTCTTGTCTCTATAATTACTCCAATGTTTTTTTTTTACCAAAGATAGCCAGAGTAAAACTAATTTCTTTCTATTAAAATTTGGCCTGATTTTTTTTATATAGGTGAGAGTTTCTCAATTTCGGAGAGATAAGCAGAGAGAGAAAAAATAAATGGTTTATGATTGTTCACAAATGTATCTTACCAAGGAGAAAAGATTTCTTTAAATCTGTGAAAAACAAACGATATAGCATCCCTCAGTCCCTGCAGTCTCATGGAATCAAACTTGTTCTGCTTGATTCCAGTTTTTCCATCGGTTTTCTCAACTTTGCCTGATAATTGAGGGTGACAAGGACAGTGATAATTCCAACTTTACAACGTTTCTGTTAGGCTCGTGTAATTTACTCAGTGAAGTGGGTGCCTCAATCACTGCAAACTGTGGAATCTATACCCCACGTGGGAAATACACGTTCTCAGTTTCTTTGCCACTGTGAGGGTATCAGTCGTGAAGCAGGAGAAGGCTTCACCCCATCTGGAGAACACACATCCAATAACAAGAACAGGTTGATAACCCGTATTTAGTGTCAGTTGAATGGAATCCAGCTGCAGGGGCTGAAATGTTCAGCGGGAGGATATCTGAGGCCTCTAAGGACAGGAATAGTTTTCTTTAATGCACTATGGTGGGTGAAGGGATGAAAAACTGAAAAGTGCAGTTTCCCAGGGAGCCAGGAAGAGCCAAGCGGCCGTCTTGAATCTCCTGTGGCCCCAAATGTCATTTGATTTACAGCCATTGTCCACCCATCTTAACTTCTCTGATTCAGGAGAAGATGGCTGCCACGTTACAAGGATGTCAGGATGGCAAAAGTCTGGCAATGAGGGGCTATTTCCAGAGGCAGAATGGACTTCGTCCACACGTCCCACAATCTTCATAGATGCTGTTGTTGCTGCCTTTGCATGAATGTCAGCCCAGGCATTCTCCTGCTCCTCAGGTTCAGTTCTAGTGGGAGCCTCGACTCTGATGAGAGACTCAGTTTAATTTTATCAGTTTCCTTTCTATGAAACATTTCTGCAAAAGCATCAGAGTAACTATCAATGACAAAGGCCTTAAAAATGGTGCATTATAATGCAATTGACAAAGAAATTTACTTATTTCTGTGACATACAACATCTTAAGATACTAACTAGAGCCATGACTGATAGTTATATCAGGACATGGATTCTGAGAAATTTCACAGAATTTAAAGAATATTTACATACCTAAGCAAATACAACAAAAAGAAGACTAAATGTTACTTCTTATCTGACAACTTCCTATGTAATATAACATATCAAATAAGCCTAATTAGTTTAGCAGATCTTTTCGAATATTCCATGTTAAAAAAGACATCATTTAGAATCTGTTTTGGGGAAGTTTCTCTAAAAATATTTCTAAAAAGGTGTTTAAACCAGTTGGTCAAATAGGGTCATAAGTTTTACCCTTTTTGTGGACATAACATGGTCTTCCTTTTGTCTTGACCCACTGCAGTTAAGGATTCACCTCATCTGATGACACAGCAAGTGAAATTGCTTCTGGTCGACAAGAGGAAGCCATAGCCCAGCAGTGACTGTAAGGCCAGCTTCCAGGTGTCTGAGGCTGTCTTTGCCATTCTCATTTACTGGGTAAACTGTCACATATTCCTAACAATGTATTAGGCACTGTTTTAAATATTTTCCATAAAGAGACTCTTAGCATATATAAATCTAGTTTCTCCTCATCAAACTGTATAAGGTAGATACTTTTATCATCTCCTTGGACGAGTTAACTGAGACTATGAATGTAGGTGACGTGCCAGAGATCACCAAGCTAGCAAGGAACCAACTGAGGATCATGACTAAAACCTGGCCTTTCTTTCTCAGATTCCACAGTCATCATCTGTGCTAAATGCTGAGCATCCCTCATAGTCACACCTTCTAGGCTCGAAACAGTTCTCCACACTAACGTAGGCCCTGCAGGCACTTGCCTATGGGTCCTCGTGTTTTCTGCTCCCTACCTGCTCAGATGCACCTGGTACCTTGGCACTCCACAAGTGTCCACCTTTCTTAGGCTGCAGTGACTGTCTCTACAGGATTTGGGTAAGATAACTATTTTCCTAAGACTTCATGTGGCTGCACATGACTGCCCATCCCCTAGTGAGTTGATGACACTGGAGAGGAAAGTCAATCCTGACAGCGGCTGGAATCGCTGAGTTACAGGCACCCTCTCTGGAAAGGCTGTACAGACATCTTTACTGGCCATTTCCTCTCTCAAGCTCTTGGGCGACCAGTCACCTTACACAACCTCTTGAAACATGAAGCCCCAGCTAGGTCCACCCAAACTACAAGACGTCCACCACACCGAGGGCCAGAGAAGCATCCCTGGAGACCATCTGACACAGAGGGAGAAACTAACCTGTGTCATCGGAGGCAGAGCAACAGAACTGTAAGTGCTAAGAATGAAGAAAAAAGCACGGTCCATTTGTCATTAGTGGAAATAACACAAGGGGCCTCCCTGAGCAGGAGCTGGAACAATCTGTTACCACGGGTCATAGGGAGAAATGGCCTGTGGATGGATACTCAGTACAATTACTGCCAACAAGACAGAGAAGATGCCTATTCTGGTATCTCTTTTTCATAATATCACTAAGAGCTATGTGGAGAAGAACATTTAGAAGCATCATTTCCAGAAACTAATAGTTTACTCAAGGCAGTTATGCCCATAAACTGGACCTCCGGCTCCTCTCACTCCCACCACGACTAAGTACTCCCCTCACCAAGAACAGTTCTACTTGTTCACAAACAACTAGGGAAGATGTATATCTTGTTCTGCCTCCCACACTGTTGATCTGTAGAAGCATGACTCCTGGTGATCTCAGCCTGGAGACGACTGACATTAGCAATATTTAGGTTTTCAGTATTAGGAATGAAGAAATTATTTTAATGAAAGTAGTTGGCAGCTGCAGAGAAAGTTAAGAAAAACAGCAGAAAGAAGAATGTCAAAGAATACATATATTTAGTACTATAACCCCAAAATATATATAGAAAAACTGATATAATTACAAAAATAATGTTATAGAATGGGATATTTTAACCTATCTTCTCAGCAAATAAAACATACAACAGAATATCACTTGTAAGCATACAACAGATTTAAAAATATGCGTAATGAGCTCTCAAGCAAACAATGTAAAGAACCGTCTTTGACAAAAACATATACATTATTTTGAATGACATAAAAATACGAAAAACATAAACACTGAGTAATCGCACATAAAAACGTAAAGTATTAAATATACTGCATTTATCACTCAGAGAGCAGTCAGCAGTAAGAGAAAAGTCACACAAACTGCCAAATACGTTCACATGGTTTCAATCACAGAAGTATCCAGAAACTAGAAATGCAGGGTCACTGCAAACTCTTAATAATGCAACGAAGAAGGAAGTTCCCTCCATTATTGGCTTTGGTGTTGAACTTGGCAGGGTGGGGACAGGAAACAGGTCCACTACTAGAAAACAAGATGCTCCCTACACAGCATGTGATTAGGAAAAGCCTTGGAGCTAGAGGGGGCCCAGGATGAAAAGATCACCGAGAGTGACAGCCTGAAGAAGTGGCCTGAGGGACACCACAGAGCTGCAAGAAAATGCACAGAACTGTGTGAACCTGAAAACCAAAGAGGGCCCACAATGGGGGAGTGTGCGGGAGAGTCTGTGGAATCTGCTGCCTGAGAGGGAACTCACGTCAAACATGGGGTTTGGTTGGGGCTGTCCCAGATGGGCATTGCCAGAAGTCAGAAAACTGCTGTGTGGGCCGGCCCCGTGGCTTAGCGATTGAGGGCGTGCACTCCACTGCTGGTGGCCCGGGTTCGGATCCCAGACGCGCACCGACGCACTGCTTCTCGGGCCATGCTGAGGCCGCATCCCACATACAGCAACTGGAAGAATGTGCATCTGTCACATATGACTGTCTACTGGGGCTTTGTGGGAAAAAAACACATAAATAAAATTATTAAAAAAAAAAACAAAAGTGCTGTGACACAGGCCCAGCAGGTTCCCATGCATTCCTGTCCCCTGACAGGACAAAAGATGTGAGAATCATGGCTTCCTCTCTTCTTCTTTCCAAACCTCACGCACCTTCTTCTGCTGATGAACTTTACCTCAGAACCACAAACAGAAGCATTCTGGGATACACGGTTTCCCCCCTCACCCAAGCTGACAGCACAATCAGTAGAAACTTCTGGACAGCAGCTCTTACCTTCATGGTGCAACTCTCTTCTGAACTGAATGCATCGTGTGCATTTCCAGCCAAGATCAAGGACAATAACCACAGATCAAATTATGAATATAATCAGATAGGACTGTCCTCTTCCAAGGTCTTTCCATAATTACTAATTTCCATGAGAAACATAGATGTGGTATCCACTAACACAAACAAATGTGGAATCGACACGTTTCAATAAGAATACGGAGAAGAGTAGATATTGAGTCAGAAAATTCTAGTATCTGCACCAGTGGACTCAGAGAGAAATTTCAACAATACAGGTATCAGATCATGATCACATAAGAACATAATGGAAAATAAGAATCAAAAAAATGTTCATCTAAAATTATATCAAACTGAACATGAAAAAACAAAAACCACTTATCACTACAGAGTCCAAAAGATGTTCTAATGTAAATTACGCAAAGGTTACACAACTGTTCAACTATTTAAAGTCCAAGAAGACAAAACCTATGCGGTAGAGATGTTGACAAATAAAAAGATATTATCTTCAGTGTTCATATCACCAACGTGAACTAGAAATCAATGCAATGGGGATCCAAACTAAGGATGAGACACATCTAAGAAACTTAAACTACAGACTAAAGAAACACTTACAAAGGCAAAAATCACATTTATAACCATTAAAAAATTTGTGTCTTGACCTGAGTTTTCATAAACAAAATAAGAAGTGCTACACCTGAAAGTTTTCCCACCATCTTGCTTTCAAAAACTATCTTTCTAGTGTGTTTGCTTGCATTTACAACAACGTGTTAAGAAAAATAAAGATTTCTCTGTCCTTGGATGCATGTTTTACTCTCCAACGTGTCTTTATACAGGGATGCAGGATATGTGTACACTTTTCCACAGTACTGACATTAATATGGTCTCTGCCCACTGTGAGTCCTCAGATGACATTGAAAGTGTGGAGGCTACCTGATAACTTTCCCACACAGCTGACAGTCATAGGGTCTCTCTCCACTGTGGGTTCTGGCATGTAAGTGAAGAGAGCAGTGACGACTGAAGACTTTCCCACAGTGCTGACATTCATAGGATCTCTCCCTTGTGTGTGTTCTCACATGCACCTGAAGGTCTGTGGGATATCTGAAGGCTTTCCCACACTGCTTACATTCATAGGGTCTCTCCCCAGTGTGTATAATCACATGTCGTTGAAGGGAGGAGTCACAGCGGAAGGCTTTCCCACAGTGTTGACATTCATAAGGCTTCTCCCCAGTGTGTATCCTCACATGTCCTTGAAGGGAGGACTGATAGGGGAAGGCTTTCCCACAGTGCTGACATTCATAGGGCTTCTCGCCACTGTGTATCCTCACATGTACTCGAAGGGAGCAGTGAGTGATGAAGGCTTTCTCACAGTGCTGACATTTATAGGGTCTCTGCCCACTGTGTTTCCTCATATGTACACGAAAGGAGGAGTAACAGGTGAACGCTTTCCCACAGTGCCGACATTCATAGGGCTTCTCCCCAGTGTGTATCCTCATGTGTACTTTAAGCGAGAAGTGATAGATGAAGGCCTTCCCACAGTGCCGACATTCATAGGGCTTCTCCCCAGTGTGTTTCCTCACATGTCCTTGAAAGGAGGAGCGAGAGATGAAGGCTTTCCCACAGTGCTCACATTCATAGGGCTTCTTCCCAGTGTGTATACTCATGTGTCCTCGAAGCGAGAAGTGAGTGGTGAAGGCTTTCCCACAGTGCTGACATTCATAGGGCTTCTCATCAGTGTGTCTCCTCACGTGTCCTTGAAAGGAGGAGCGAGAGATGAAGGCTTTCCCACAGTGCTCACATTCATAGGGTTTCTTCCCAGTGTGTATACTCATATGTCCTTGAAGCGAGAAGTGAGTGGTCAACACTTTCCCACAGTGCTGACATTGATAGGGCTTCTCCCCAGTGTGTTTCCTCATATGTGCTTGAAAGGAGGAGCGAGAGATGAAGGCTTTCCCACAGTGCTGACATTCATAGGGCTTCTTCCCAGTGTGTATACTCATATGTCCTCGAAGACAGAAGTGAGTGGTGAAGCCTTTCCCACAGTGCTGACATTCATAGGGCTTCTCCCCAGTGTGTATCCTCATATGTCCTCGAAGTGAGGAGTGAGTGGTGAAGGCTTTCTCACACTGCTGACATTCATAGGGCTTCTCCCCAGTGTGTATCCTCACATGTTCTCGAAGACAGAAGTGAGTGGTGAAGGCTTTCTCACAGTGCTGACATTCATAGGGTCTCTGCCCACTGTGTTTCTTCACATGTACCCAAAAGGAGGAGTGATAAGTGAAGGCTTTCCCACAATGCTGACATTCATAGGGCTTCTCCCCAGTGTGTACCCTCACATGTCCTCGAAGGGAGGAGTGATAGGTGAAGGCTTTCCCACACTGCTGACATTCATAGGGTTTCTCCCCAGTGTGTATCCTCACATGTCCTCGAAGGGAGGAGCGATAGGGGAAGGCTTTCCCACAGTGCTGACATTCATAGGGCTTCTCCCCAGTGTGCATCCTCATATGTCCTCGAAGCAAGGACTGAGTGGTGAAAACTTTCCCACAGTGCTGACACTCACACAGTCTCTCCCCAGTGTGCGTTCTCTCTTGTTCTCGGAGGGAAGAGAAACTACTGAAGACTTTCCCACACTCCTTACATTCATAAGGTTTCTCTTGACTGCGTGTTCTGACATGTATTCGAAGAGATGAGCAAAAACGGAAAGCTTTCCCACACTCTGTACATTCATAGGCCTTCTCTCCACTGTGTGATGTAATGTGTCTTTTAAAGCTACTGGGACAACTGAAGGCTTTCCCACATCGCTCACAGACATGAGGTTTCTCTCTAGTGTGCGCTCTTTTGTGTTCTTGCAGAGATTTGCGGTAACTGGAAGCTTTGCCAGGATGCTTACGCTCACAGGGTTTCTCTCCAGTGTGCGTTCTCATGTGTCCCTGGAGGGAAGAGTAACAACTGAAGGCTTTCCCACATTCCTTACATTCACTGGATTTCGCTCCTGAGTGTGTTCTCACGTGTCGTGTAAGGTGGGAACGGTATATGAAGGATTTCCCACATAATTTACACATGTGGATCTTCTGTCCATGGTGACGTCTCTCATGTTCCTGTAAGGACGAGGGGCACGTGAAAGCTTTTCCACATTTCTTACACTCAAAACACTTTTTACTACCAAGACTCTTCACATTTCTCCTAGATGCTCTCTCAGTATACTGAGGTCTTTTACAGGGTTTCTCTAAAACGTCTGATTCCACATGAGGGCTCAGGCATGAGACACAACCGCAGGGTTGCCCACATTCCTCACATGGATAAGGTTTGTGTCCAGTGTGAGATCCTTGCGGATTCTTTGGGAGAGAACAACCCATGAGGGCTTTTCCACACTTCATGCATTCATCAGGGTTCACTCCAGACAGACACCTCTCATGCACAGGAAGGTTTGTAATCTGGTCCAGGGTTTCGCCACAGTGAACACCTTCATTCTTTTCACTGACAGTCTCCACCAAATGACTGCTGCTCAAAATAGTAAGCACACCATTCGTTAGAAATTGATCATAAGTAATTTCTTCATTAAAGATTTTTTAATGGTCATCAATGACTATTCTGACCGCATATTTGCCATTTTCCAAGAGTGGGTGTGTTTTCTTCACTTTCTTCATTCTTACAAAGCGGAACAAGCTTAATGCACTGGCTGAGGGACCAAATATACCATAACTTTCAGTGTTTATTAATATGGGCTTTCCTGATCATTGTTTCCAAATGAATTCTGTCAGATGCTCAATACGCACATCACACTTATGAAAAGCATGTCTTGTGAAAGTCCTCTGAGACCACAATTGTTTGAATAGTGTCTACTTTTTCTTTAATTTGAAGACAGTATAACACTCTTCTGAGACCCCCCTTCCTACTATGGGAATGCCACTCACCTCATACGCCTCTTCTGGGTTTGTTGCTCACCTCCGATGTTCTCAAACTTCCGGTTTTCTCTAAAAGCAGACCAAGAACCACTTCTTGTGAATGTTACTATGTTCTCTTTACTCAATATATTATTCTTCAAAATACCCCACTGAGGACTTGATCTGCTGGTTTTGACTTCAGTGTAACAATCTGCAAGAATTGGTAGCATAATTTAATTTCTTGGGAAACAAATGGTGGGATAAAAAGAAAAAATTGACAACGTGTGGATTTCTTTAAAATACTGATCCAACAATGTAAATAAATTTTATAAGGAGGAATGAAGATGTGAGCAAAGAAAAACTCAGGACCTCAGCTATTTGGGATCTTGGCAAGAGTAGGGAAATGAGTCAAATTGGAGCCCTGTTCACAAAAAAATACTTCAAAAGAGATAAAGAGTCATGTTGGGATAAGTATTATTAGAAAAGCAAAGTAGAAAGGAATTGGGCAAAAGGGACATCCCAAAATGCTCCCTTTATAAGAGAAGATACAGAATGTCTTCCCCAGGGAGCAAGAATGGATGAAAAGTCAACAGGGAAGCAGGTAAATGACATGTCACCCTCTCAAACAGGGACTGTGTCACGTCTCTAATGGACGTGTCCCAACATCATTCCCTCATCCAGAACCTGTTCCTCCCAAGGGTGGTTGCTCTCCTGGTGTTCATAGGCACAGAGGCCCTACATGGAGACTTTTTCCACAGCCTGAGCTGCCAGGGGAGATTGACAGTGTGTGGTTGCTGATGGCTCATGGAGAAGAGCTCACCATGAGGGAGGATGGAGGGGAACAAACATTGCATGAGATTGCGCCATATTTTGTCTTCAAGACCAGTGATGGTGGATAAGTGTGGAGTTAATTGTAGCAAAATTACCATGTCAACTGTGTATTAATCACAGTCTGTCACATGAGTGGAAACCATAAAGCTGCTCTCACTATCCCAAAGTGACACTGGAGATGAAGCTCACACTCATAAAATGAGGGAGACTTTTGTTCAACAGAAATAAAAGTCTATTTAATACCTCAGACTTTGTTTCCATGGAAAAGCTATTTGACTCTAGATGGTTCCATGAAGCTTGCACAGTGTCTCTCTCTTTTTCAACATATTCCCATTTCTCAACGCCAATAAGAAAGAACAATCCTAAGAAATACTTTTTCTATAAAAGACTAAGTGAAGGCATGAAGCCGTCCTCACCCACTGAGACCAGGTTCCTGCAGGTCTCCAGCATCACATCTCTGTAGAGCTTCCTCTGAGGAGCATCCAGCAAAGCCCACTCCTCCGGGGTGAAGTCCACAGCCACATCTTCAAAGACCACCGAGTCCTGAAACAGCCCACATACTCTGTTTCAGCCAGGCCCCGGCTTCAGCAGTGTGTGTGGGAGGATGTGTCAGGGACTTGGACTCAATTCCTAGGACCCCTGATCTCACACTCTCGTGGGAAATGACGACAAAGAGACAAATCAAATGCAGTATATGCAGTGATGGTAAGTCCTTGGAATTTGAAGCAAAGTGTGACCACAAGAATTGACACAGACTTACACATGCGTGATTGTAAGAATCAGCTTTCCTGAGATAGAGCAGATTCTAGGGTAAGACAATGACTGAAAAATGAAGTCATCTTTCAGATAAGATGGGAAATGATAGTTGGAATAGTCAAAAGTTATATCCTTCTCAGCTCCAAGAACTGGAACCAGAACGTCAAGATGTGAACACAGATTTCCAGTGCTGCCTGAGCTGAACAATCTCTTCTTGGAGGCAACAGTGTCGAGGGGCCTGGACTCATCTATACATTCCAACAGAGGCAGAGACACGACCCCCTCCCAGGATGAGGTGGACACTGTGGGCACAGACGTGGGCCAGGGCTTGGGGCCAGGCACACCTGATGGGTAAGAGGAGAGCCTGGTTCCTGAAGAAGCTGTGAAGCCAACAGTGCCTCTCAAATAAAGAACCAAGTGCTCAGAATTCGAGGAAAATCATGCCACAAACAAGAGTCACTGAAGGATCTAAAAGCAATAAAGCCAAACGTGACTTTAACCAAGAGAAAAAAACACCTATAATAAGTTTAGAACACTATGTGATGACAACACACATGGAAGAAAGAGCAAACTATCACGAAATAAAAGTCAGAGATTTTTTTTAAACAAAATATATGTTCTCAAATTCTTAAAAAAGAATGCCAAGTATGTCAGCTACAGAGGTCAGGTACTTCACCTGGGGTAGCAACTGGGCCTTGCTAACCACACCTGATAGGAGACTCATATTCTGACTATATTTTAAACACTCTTATGACAATAAAAAATAAAAAACAATAGAAACACAAATAATATAATTAAATAAGGAGCAAGAAATATAAGTAGACATGTATCCAAAGAAGAAAGACAACTGGCCAATAATAAGCACATGAAAAGATGCTAGACGTCAGCCACCAGGGAAATGCAAATCACAACTATAAGCGGATCCCTCCTCACACTCACTATAAAAATGGAACGAGTGCTGGTGGGATGTGAGGAAGGTGGAACCCTCATACATTGCTGATGGGATTGCAAAAGACACAGCCACTTTGGAAGACAGTCTGGGAGTTCCTCAAAATGATGAACACAGAATTAGCATATAACAGCTGCCATGCTCTCTGCACCTCCATCTGTTCACCAACCTGCAAGCTCTCAGAACCTCATACTGGATGTTTATGGAAGCTTCATCACGTGGACATGACTGATCATTAACTTCATTTGCAGCCCTTCTCCTAAGTGAATGGGGCTGGGGCTAAAAATTCCAAGCTTCTAATCATCACTTCATCTTTCCAGCCCACCCAGAGTCACCTCATTAGAACAAAAGACACTCCTATCACCCAGGAAATTCCAAGGGTGCCAGGAGCTCTATCAGGGGCTGGGGGCAGACACCAATACGTATTTTCTATTAGCTCACAAGCCTTTCAACATAACTGGCTCTAAAGGTGATCAACTGCGCTCAAACCTGGAAAAAAGGAAAGAGCGTCCTTTATTACTATTTTTTTTTTTTTGCTGAGGAAGATTTCTATGAACTAACATCTGTGACAATCTTCCTCTACTTTCAATGGGGGTCACTGTCACAGAATGGCCGCTGGCGAGTGGTGTAGGTTCCTGCCTGGAATTGAACCTGGGCAGCTGAAATGCGGCACACTGAACTTCACCACCAGGCCATGGGGCTGGCCCTGAAGAATATCCTTTAAAACATAAACTGGGTACAAAATTCTTCATGACTCTTTCCCAGTATGGAGGGAACTTTTTATAAAACACAGTTCTTGGTATGTGTCTTACGTAAAAAATGTTGAAAGCTGACAGTTTATAAAGAGATGTGGTTGTACTAAATGATTTTCACAAACCTGCCTTCATAAAAGGGGATCGTGTCACCCTTAGTGCACTTTATGAAGCCTGCTCAGCTTTGAAAACTGACAAATAAGAGGAATAATAATCAGTGTTAATTTATAAGATCTTATTCTCGTAGATGTGATAAATTTTAAAGGCATATAAAGTCCTTTTTGAACTCTCATCCCAATGGAGCAAATATGGAGTGAAGAATTATTCCACCACGTGATTCCTATTAATGGACTTCTCATCTGAAATCAAGTCTTCATCTCGTCTTTTTATTCCTGAATCAGAAACTGCTTCACAGAAAATTAAATACCAGTAATTGACATTTATATGAAATCCTCTTTGCAGTTCTTTATTTTCTGACGGTGAACTGCTCCTCTTTAGTAAATAGATATCTGTCTACATTTGTCTCTTGGTTGGGAAAGATGAGCGTGGTCATAAGCGCTCTCAATAGCATGTGGAAGAGAAGAATATAAAAAAAAACTGCCAAAATGCATTTAAGGAGATCAATAGATTGATAGATTGAGCTTGCTATTTGAAACATGTCTCTCTGCTTCATACACCAGGATGAGCGTCAGAGATCCTTTGTCATTTTTCTATTGTTGGAGACAATGAGTATAAGAATTCCTAAATTGGG
>JABWHU010000634.1:14267969-14279559 GCA_014189135.1 Dicerorhinus sumatrensis harrissoni | reverse complement strand
CCTGGGGGGATGTGAGGAAGCTGGAACCCTCACACGTTGCTGATGGGAATGTAAATGGTGCAGCCACTTTGGAAAACAGTCTGGTGAGTCCTCAATGATGAACACAGAGCTACCACATAACAGCAATTCCACTCCTAGGTATCCATCTACCCAAGAGAAGCAGAAACATCAACACAAAAAGGAATACACAGATATTCACAGCAGCGTGATTCATAATAGCCAAAACGTGGAAACAACTCAAAAGTCCATCAAGAGATCTGGATAAGCCAAATGTGGAATATCCATACAATGCGGTGTGATTGGGCAATGAGAAGAGTGAAGCCCTGGTCCATGGCACAAAAACAATGAACGTTGAGAACATGGACAGGCCCAAAAAAGACCACACAGAGCATGATGTCATATATATGAAATGTACAGAACAAGCCAATCTATGGACATAGAAAGTAGATTAATAAATTGCCTAGAACTCAGGGAGGGGGTGGCCTGCAATGAGGAGTCACTGCCAAGAGATACAAGTTTTTCTTTGGGGGTGATAAAGACGTTCTAGAATTTCTGGGATCAGAATAGCTGACGGTGACTTGGGAAGATCCTGAACTAACCTCCTGCCATGGACACAACAAGTATACAGCTACATATGGAACAATTCACTCTGAAAACTAGCTGAACAGGGTCCACATGGAGGTGGGTAAGAGAGGCAGAGACAGGATCTTGCCAAAAACCCCACCCCCTGTGCACAACCCACCATGAGGAGGGATCTCACAAATGTAGAGCTTCTCCCTGAGGAGTGAGGGGTTCATGGCCCACATCAGGCACCCCAGTCCTTGGGACCTGCATGGGAGAGATGAGCCCCCAAAACGTTTGGCTTTGAAAACCAATGGGGCTTGGGGCCGGCCCCGTGGCTTAGTGGTTAAGTGCGCGCGCTCCGCTACTGGCGGCCCGGGTTCGGATCCCGGGCGCGCACCGACGCACCGCTTGTCCGGCCATGCTGGGGCCGCGTCCCACACACAGCAAATAGAAAGATGTGCAGCTATGACATACAACTATCTATTGGGGCTTTGGGGGGAAAATAAATAAACAGATTAAAAAAAAGAAAAGAAAACCAATGGGGCTATGTCCAGGAGAACCAGAGGGCTGTAGGGAACGAAGATTCCACTCTTAAAGGGTTCACATGCAGACCCACTGGCCCCAGGACCAGCGTGAAAACAGCAGTTTGAAAAGTGCCTGGACCACTTATTAATCTTAAAGCATCAGCCAGAGGGGCAGGAGTCCCTTGGGACTCTCTCTGGGGAAGGAGGTGCTGGTGGGTGCCATTTGTACACTTTCCCTCTATCCTGCTAGCACTAGTGGGCACGTCCCTCCTCACACCCCTTGTGCAGTCCCACCAAAGCCAGCCGACATGCACAGGCCACACAGGCAACACCTTCTAAGCCTCTGGATCTGGTGGGCCGGGGGGATTGTGTTTCTGGGCCCTACAGATCTGAGACAACCAGAGAGACCGTTCTTGGTGGACTACCATCCCCAGGGCACTGCACAGTGGGCTGAAACACACCCCAAGTCCTCCTTCACATTACTTGTCCTGGAGCTTCAGCCTGAGGGGCAAGCTTCAGGTTTACCACACATCTGGAGGCTACGTAAGCGATCTCAGGGAACACAGGCCAAGGGACACATCTTTGCACTTTCCTTTGGACTCAGGACAGCTCACCAGTACCTCCCAGAAAGAAGCCCATACACTCACCTGGAGCCCCGATTTTCTTTTGCAACTACTGCCAAGCGGGACACCTCCAGATCACCTGGTATGGACGCCAGCAGGGTTTACAACTGCAGTCCCACAGGACTGTATATACTTGCATACCTTAAAAGGTGCTGCCTGAGTGTCTAGCTCCCAGTCAGCCTGAACTAGGTGCTGACTGAGACCCCTCCCTCTGGGACACTCACAGGTCTCAGCACACCCCAAACAGCTGGAAGCTATCAAGGATACACCAGGCTGCTTTGACAATCACAAAAGTTCCAGAGACAACCAAGAGCTAAGACAAGGTTAAATGATAAGGTTCATCTCCCACACCTGGCCACTCCTTCAAGACCAGGAGAGAAAGCTGTTTTGTCTCATACACAGAAACACAGAGTCAAGCAAAATGAGGAAACAAAGGAATATGTTGTAAACAAAAGAACAAGATAAAACCCTAGAAAAAAGCCGTAATAAAACAGATATAAGTAATTTACCTGATAGAGAGTTCACAGTAATGATCATAAAGATGCTCAATGAACTGACGACAAGAAAGGAGGAACACTGTGAGAACTTCAACAAAGAGATGGAAAATATAAGAAGTACCCAATAGAAGTCACAGAGCTGAAAAATACAATAATTGAACTGAAAAAATATACCAGAGGAGTTCAACAGCAGACTCGATGAAGCAGAAGAAAGAATCAGTGATCTGGAAGACAGGGCAGAGGAACTCACCCAAACAGAACAGAAGAAATTTAAAAAAAAAAAAAATGTTTTTTAAGTGACAAGCTTAAGGGACTTAAAGAACAATATCAAATAGAATAATATTCATTTGTTGTTGTTTTTACCTACTACTTATGAGTGAGATCCTACGGTATTTGACCTTCTCCCTCTGACTTATTTCACTTAGCATAATACCCTCAATGTCCATCCATGCTGTCACTCAAGTGGAATAATATTCACATTATAAGGGTCCCAGAAGGAGAAGAGAGAGAGAAAGGGGAAGAAAACTTACTTGAAGACATGATGGCTGAAAACTTCTCTAACATGTGGAAGGGAAAAAAAAAAAATCAGATCCAGGAAGCCCAGAGAGTTCCAAACAAGACGAACCCAAACAGATCCACACCAAGACACGTTATAATCAAAATGCCAAAAGTTAAAGGGAGAATCTTAAAAGCAGCAAGAGAAAAACAACTTGTTACCTACAAGGGAACCCCCAAAACTATCAGCAGATTTCTCAGCAGAAACTTTGCAGGCCAGAAGGGAGTGGCATGATATATTCAAACTGCTGAAAGGGAAAAAAGTTCCAACCAAGAAAACTCTACCTAGCAAGGTTATCATTCAGAATTGAAGGAGAGGTAGAGAGTTTTCCAGCCAAGCAAAAGCTAAAGGAGTTCATCACCAGTAAACTGGCCTTATAAGAAATATTAATGGGACTTCTTTAAGTTGAAAAGAAAGAATAATAATTAGTAACAGAAAAACATATGAAAGTAAGAATCTCACTGGTAATGATCAGTATATAGTAAAAGTAGCGAATTCATCACTTACAAAGCTAGTATGAAAGTTAAAAAGCAAAAGTAGTAAAAAAACAATAATAACTACAATAACTAGTTAAGGGATACACAAAATAAAACAATGTCAAATGTGACATCAAAAACAAAACATGTTGCAGGGGCAAAAATGAAGAGATTTGGAATGCATTTAAACTTAACTTGCTATCAACTTAAAATAGACTGATATATATGCAGGCTGTTAGATGTGAGACTCACGGTAACCACAAAGCAAACACCTACAGTAGATATACAAAAGATAATGAGGAAACTAAGCATTCCATTAGAGAAAGTTACCAAACACAGGGGAGAAAAGAAGAGAAGAAGAAAGGAACAGAATGTTTTGGCATTACAAAACAGCCAGAGGGCCAGCCTCGTGGCTTAGCAGTTAAGTGCGCGCGCTCCACTGCTGGCGGCCCGGGTTCGGATCCCGGGCGCACACCCACGCACCGCTTCTCTGGCCACGCTGAGGCCTCATCCCACATACAGCAACTAGAAGGATGTGCAGGGCCGGCCCATGGCTTAGCAGTTAACTGCACACGCTCCGCTACTGGTGGCCCAGGTTCGGATCCCAGGCGTGCACCAACGCACCGCTTCTCCGGCCATGCTGAGGCCGTGTCCCACATACAGCAACTAGAAGGATGTGCAACTATGACATACAGCTATCTACTGGGGCTTTGGGGGAAAAAAAGGAGGAGGATTGGCAATAGATGTTAGCTCAGAGTAGGTCTTCCTCAGCAAAAAGAGGAGGATTAGCACGGATGTTAGCTCAGGGCTGATCTTCCTCACCAAAAAAAAAAAAAAAAAAAAAGGATGTGCAGCTATGACATACAACTATCTACTGGGGCTTTGGAGGAAAAAATAAATAACTAAAATTATTTTAAAAAAACAGCCAGAAAAAATTTAACAAAACGGCAATAAGTACAACCTATCAATAATTACTTTAAATGTAAATGGAGGGCCGGCCCCGTGGCTTAGCGGTTAAGTGCGCACGCTCCGCTGCTGGCGGCCCGGGTTCGGATCCCGGGCGCGCACCAACGCACCGCTTCTCTGGCCATGCTGAGGCCGCGTCCCACATACGGCAACTAGAAGGATGTGCAGCTATGACATACAGCTATCTACTGGGGCTTTGGGGGAAAAAATTAATAAATAAAATTAAAAAAAAAAACTAGTTTTTTAAAAAAATAATAATAAAAATAAATAAATGTAAATGGACTAAATTCTCTAATCAAAAGAGAGAGCAGCTGATGATGACAAAACAAGACTCATCTCTATCTTACATCACTCCAGATGTAAGGACACAGACTAACAGTGAAGGGATGGAAAAAGGTGTTTCATGCGAATGGAAACCAAAAGAAAGCTGGGGTGGCTATACTCCTATCAGACAAAATAGACTTTAAAACAAAGACTGTAATAAGAGACAAAGAGAATCATAACTACATAATGATGAAGGAGTGAATCCAGCAAGAGGATAAATACATTTGTAAATATTTATGCATCCAACATAGTAGCACATAAATACACACAACAAATTTTAAGAGACCTAAAGGGGGAAACTGACAGCAATACAATAGTAAGCGGGAACTTTAATACCTCCACGTACATCAATGAATAGAGCATCTGGACAGAAGATCAATAAGGAAACACTGGCCTTAAATGATACATTAGACCAGATGGACTTAAGAGATATATACAGAACATTTCACCCAAAAGCAGCAGAACACACATTCTTCTCAAGTGCACATGGAACATTCTCCAGGATAGACCATATGTTAGGCCACAGAACAAGTCCTAATAAGTTTAAGAAGACTGAAATCATATCAAGCATCTTTCCAACCACAATTGTATGAAACCAGAAATCAACTACAAGAAGAAAAATGGAAAGATCACAAATACATGAAAATTAAACAACATACTACTGAACAACGAATGGGTCAAAGAACAAATCAAAAAAGAAATAAAAGATACCTTGAGACAAATGAAAATGGAAATACAGCATACCAAAATCTATGAGATGCAGCAAAGCATTTCTCAAAGGGAAGTTTACAGCCATACAGGCCTAAAAGAAACAAGAAAAGTCTCAAATAAATAATCTAACGTTACACATAAAGGGATTAGACAAAGAAGAACAAATGAAGCCCAAAGTTAGTTGGAAGAAGGAAATAATAAAGATCAGAGTGGGGCTTGCCCTGTGGTGTAGAGGTTAAGTGCACGCACTCCACTGCTGGCAGCCCGGGTTTGGATCCTGGGCGCACACCAACGCACCGCTCATCAAGCCATGCTGTCGCAGTGTCCCATATAAAATGGAGGAGGATGGGCACAGATGTTAGCCCAGGGCCAGTCTTCCTCAGCAAAAACAGGAGGATTGGCAGATGTTAGCTCAGGGCTGATCTTCCTCACACACAAAAAAAACAAATCTGCCCAATGATTTGAGGAGAAGTGCTGGTTCCCATTTAAAAACACATCTGTCTGCTGCATACACCAGGTCAGGAGTAAAAGATGCCTTAATTTGTCATTTTTTATTGTTGGAGACAATGAGTTTAAGAAATTCCTATTGGGGCCAGCCCAGTGGCACAAGCGGTTAAGTGTGCGTGCTCTTCCGCAGCGGCCCAGGGTTCGCCCGGTCGGATCCTGGGCACGCACCGACGCACCGCTTGGCAAGCCATGCAGTGGCAGCGTCCCATATAAAGTGGAGGAAGATGGGCATGGATGTTAACCCACGGCCAGTCTTCCTCAGCAAAAAAAAAAAAAAGATGATTGGCAGATGTAGCTCAGGGCCAATCTTCCTCACCAAAAAAAAAAAAATCCTATTATCTTCTATTCCGTATTTTCAGTTGTTTGATCACTGAGGTCTTGTAAATGGATCAACATAAAACCAAATTTCAAGTCCTGTTTCTTTCCAGAGGGTATTCTCAAGTACAAGTTCCCCCCACTCTCTAAAAGTTTCCTTTCCTCCACTTTGCTTTTTTGAGACACCTACATTAGTTCCTGTTTTAGCTAACAGAAATCCTAAGAGAATTCTTGCTTTTACGAACAAAGGCAAACAACGACAATTGTGTTCAGAGTCTGTTTCCCACTGAGCCCTTACAGAGGCTGAGAAGTCAGCACTCTGTAGACCTTCTAGCTTCCAGCAGGTGAACCCTGACCTTCCACAGAGGCAGCAGACAGGGAAGAAAGTGCAGCTGTCAGTGGCCTGCCTGCCCTGGTGGATTCAGACGGTGACCAGATGTTAACAGATGACCCTCTTGTTCTCTCTCCCGCACCCCAGTCTCCTGTCCCTTCCCCAATCCCCAATGAAGAAACAGAGGAGCGCCCCATGCCCTCCTACCCCTGACACCAAGCCAAGGAGAGCACAGCGCAGCAACAGCCCAGCCGGGGGTGGCCCTAATGGAGGGCAGTCCACGGTGAGAAGATGCCCTCCTGCTGAGCCCATGCACAGCCGCCACATTCCAGCAGGAGGCCGGGGAGTGTTCACACACAGTTAGTGCAGCTGTGGACCCGCGGCGATGGCATCTCTCTGACCGGCGGGGCAGAGAAATGAGCACCCTCAGCACACACCCGCCCTCTGGTGGCACCTGCACGGAGCTCGGGGGTTCCAGGACTCACTCCCTCCCAGACTGGACTGTGAAAGACGCACAATCATCCTTGGGGAGCTGGAATGGGACAGGCCATCTGCGCCGCTGTCTCTGAAGGCCCTGATCAAGCCACGTTCTCTGCAGGGAGGAAAGTCAAGATACTCCAATCCACCCCCCACACCTACTACAAGACCTGACGGCCACGCTGAGCCCAGTGGTGGGACGAAATATTTACGGTGTCGGTGTCGCGACCCGCTGCTGACCTGGGGGAAACTGACAAAGCTGAGAAAGATATGGGCTATGGGAAAGACCTGAGATGGAGAGGAAAGATATGGGCTATGGGAAAGACCTGAGATGGAGAGGGCGCTGTCCCCACCGGCTGGAAAGGGTCTGATAACAGTAACCGGAGCAAATGTGGTTTGGCCTCATTACTGTGGGGACCCCACCTGAACAGAGAGACCGACACCCCCACCTTGTGTTGACCGGCCCGTGGAAAGCCTTTGAAAGTGAACAGTTCAGACCCGCCCCACCAGCCCTGCCGTCCCTATGCCCCCCTGCCCCAGCCGAGGCCACAAGGGTACAGTCCTGTCGGGGTGGGTGCCTCCCACGCCCTGGGTAGAGGATGCAGGCCCAGATCGCCCCTAGGTGAGGCCCTAGGTGGAGCTCACCATTCATTGGTCTTCCAGAAAGAAACAGAAGGTGATGGCCCTAGTGGACACCGGAAGCAGTAAGCCTGTCACCCCCATGACGAGCGGTAACTCAAACAAGAAAAATGGCCTGGGGCATCAGGAGGTAGAGGAACCATCCAGAACTGCACCAAGTGGGTACTGTCCACCCCACCCACAGTGTCTTCAACAGCCTGGGATGGCCCGTAAGAAAGCTCACGGTGGAGTTAGACAAGGTGGTAGCCCAGCCACATGGCTGTGCCCAACAGAGCCACTATCTGGAGACCTTGGCCATGGTCCTAGGAGTGCACCACGCTGTGCTGGACTTAGCAAACGCTCTCTTCAGGACCCCTGGCCACCGAGCCACAACATCCATTGGCCTTTCACGCGCCAGGGGCAACGTGGACCTTTCCAGTGCTTTCCCAAGGCTCCCTGCACAGCCTCACCAGGTGGCATGGGACGCAAGCCCAAGATTTCTCCTTCCCCAGGCAGTAAAACGGGCCCATGACATTGAGGAGACAGTGCTGCCACACGGAGACTCGTCTCTGCTGCAGGACACTCTTCAGGCTCTGCCGGGCCATCCTGAGAGAGGGGGGAGGCGCACCCACAGAAAACTCACGGTCCAGGCTGCAGTCAGGTCTGGGGAGTGGGGTAAGATGTGAGTTGTCCCAGGAGCCGTGACTGAGCAAGGGCAAGCCTGTCCAACTGAGCACGTGAGAGGGGCAGCCTTGGAGGGGTGCCGGGGTTTGGAGGATGTGCATGCCCCTCCTGGCACAGAGCCTCCGCCTCTGAAACCACCCGGTAACAAAAGGCAGCTATGGGGCAGGGGGTCAGGGCAGCAAGCCGCCACTGAGAAGCAAAGACACTAACGAATCAGATGAGAGCTCTGTGCATCTCCCAAGCAGGAGATGACGGGTCTGTGACTCTGGAGGACATGGGGCAGGCCCGCTCGCAGCACAGGAGGAGAGAGGAACAGCTCCCAGCAGAGTCCACAGAGCTCCTCCAGGTAGTCTCTCACACAGGAGCCAGTGGGCTGGACTCAGAGCCATCTGGCTGGAGATCACTCATGAGCCCCAGACGTCCACCCTCTGCATTGACAGTGGGCTGTTCTCAAGGGATGAACCTGTGGCTTGGAGAACGGGAAGCCGAGCGTGGATGATCCTGAGTGGGCCCTTGTGGGGTCAGGATGTGGGGGGCATTTGGGTTCACCTGTGAGAGCCTGGGGTGGTGCTGTCTTCCACATCCCAGCTCCTAAGGCACTGCCCCCCCACTCCCGGCAATCAGGAAGCTGGTGCCCCAGCCTGGGTACAGCCCTGGCAGCTGCCCCTTCAGCAGACAGCAGATTGGGGGCACAGGAAGAGCAGCCACCAGTGTGCTGGGGGGGGGGTGCTATTGCCAAGGATGCCAGATGGCCTTGAAATACAGTGACTCAGTTAAAGCAGCCACAGCATGTTGTGTGTGTTCTAAACACCAAGGCAGGGCCGGCCCCGCGGCTTAGCGGTTAAGTGCACGCGCTCTGCTGCTGGCGGCCTGGGTTCAGATCCTGGGCGCGCACCGACACACCGCTTCTCCCGCCATGCTGAGGCCGCGTCCCACATACAGCAACTACAAGGATGTGCAGCTATGACACACAACTATCTACTGGGGCTTTGGGGGAAAAAAAGGAGGAGAATTGGCAATAGATGTTAGCTCAGGGCTGATCTCCCTCACAAAAAAAAAATAATAATAAATAAACACCAAAGCAGCTGCCAGAGGAATCTGGGGCCATTCACCAGAGTTCCCACCAGTGAGGGATGGGCACATCGATTCTATTGGCCCCCTCCCAAGTGAGGGCTCTAAATATGCCCTGGTTTGTGTGGACCCTGTGTCTGGCCTAACCCAAGCTTTCCCCTGTCACCATGCAAACTGGGCAGCCACAACTAGGGGTTAGAGAAGCAGAGTAGATGTGCAGATGCCCTGGTTGAATAGTGATCGGGGAGTCACATCTCAAAGGTGATGATGTGTAAGACTGGGCAGAAGAACACGACACTGAATGGAGGGCCCACTCCCCTGTAACCCGCACGCACCCCACCTGGAATGGACACACATGGAGAAAGGGGAGGAGGTGGCTCCTGGGCTGGCAGATCCCGCCCCCCCTCCGTCTCCTCACCCCTGACAGTGCTGCCTCCCCGGCCAACATGTGTGCTGTGCACAGCCAGGTCGAGTCCCCGAAGCTGCCAACCTCCCCCTCCTCAAGGCCAGGTGGGCACATCGTCTTCCCACTGGGACCATCGTTTGGCCACTGTCTGTCCCCTCCGTTGGCCTGGAGGAGGTTACAGCAGATAGAAAAGTCCTTACTAAAGTCACCCAGCAAACTTAAATGACAACCAAGGAAGCCCGTCCTTACAGAACACGGAAACACCTCTAATCAGAAGGGCTATCCTCCAAAACAGGGTGACTCTGACATCACCCCTGCCTCACAGGACGCCCCTGTACCGTTATCCAAACAGAAGGCTCTGTGTTCACCCCCGAGGAGCTGACATGTCATCGTCACTAAACCACACGAGGACACACTTGAGTGCTCCAAAGCTGGCCCAGGGGACCTGAGACATCAGTGGCTCAGATCTCCGGGGCTTGTGGTGAAGAAAGCTTCACTGACTTTGGGAATCACTGTCTTAATCGGTGTTTCCTCCTGCATGTACCTGTCTTGTTGCTGTGACATCTGCCACCAATGCAGCCAGACAGCCACCCAAGGGGCCACCTCTAGGCTAGTGAAACCTCTCTCTGACTGCTCAGGGCACACTGCGGAAAAGGGGGCCTGAAGGATTCTAAGAGCTGCTCAGGGGGGTGGAGTGTTGCAGGGGGTGATCCAGAGGACGAGATGGCCACTTGACCCCTGGGCAGGACGCAGGCAACTGGAGGCTCCACCCCCTCCCCTGGGCTTGGAATGTGTGTTCAGCTTGCTTCTCCAGTGACAGAAGCTGCCAAGGACACAGCCTTGAGACCACCTGGACTGTGGACGTGACTCAGCAAAGTCAAGGCCTCTACATAAACTTGAAGACTGGCAGGTGGGCACCAGACACTCCTCGTCTTGCAGCCACCAAGATGACCTCCTCAGTAAGGTCCCTTGCTCATTAACACTGCCTCCAGCCAATCTGGAGGGTCAGGCTCTTTCTTCCCTCTCTCCTGCCCTCACGTACAGGGGCTGGCTGCAGATTACACCCGGGGAGCTCCCCAGGAAAAATATTGCAACAAAAGTCATTTCCCTTTATTCATAGCACAATGATCCCGTATGTCACACCCAAAAAGACTATGAAGATCATCAGACAACCAGATTTTTAGCAAGTTTCCAGAATGCACTCTCACAAAAGTAAATCTCAGTGTATTCTCAATCACTTGAAACAAGCGGTTGAAGAGTTAATTTTTAAAATAGACTTTTTAAACATAGACTTTTAGGCCGGCCTGGTGGCACAAGTGGTTAAGTGTGTGCGCTCCGCTGCGGCAGCCCAGGGTTCGCCGGTTCGGATCCCAGGTGCGCACCGACGCACCACTTGCCAAGCCATGCTGTGGCGGCGTCCCATATAAAGTGGAGGAAGGTGGGCACGGATGTTAGCCCAGGGCCGGTCTTCCTCGGCAAAAAGAGGAGGATTGGCAGATGTTAGCTCAGGACTGATCTTCCTCACAAAAAAAATAAAATAAACATAGACTTTTAAAATTAATTGTTGTTACAACTAATTTTCCTTAAGTCCTAAAATACGTCTAATGAAGGATATAAAATTATTTCATGGAAAAACCCCAAAACATTACTGAATTACACCTGAGTGGAGTGAAATAAATGGTGAGATGGTGCACGTCCTCAGAGAGGAGACCATGATGTCACCTCTCCCCAACAGGTCAAGACTTTCAAGAAAATTCCATTAAATCTAAAATTAGCCTTGTTTGCGGGTTTGTTTGCTTTTGTTTTTGTTTGAACTTAACAAAAACTACTTCTGAAAACTGAAATGGCAGGCAAATTCTAAGATGAGCTGACATTTTCCATAGAACAAGGAGGTGGGATTTTTCCCTAACAGACAACAAAGCTTTTTATTTTATTTTTTT
>JABWHU010000634.1:14203552-14239406 GCA_014189135.1 Dicerorhinus sumatrensis harrissoni | reverse complement strand
GGGGTCACAGAAGGCCTCTCTGAGGAGGTGACATTTGAGCTGAGACCTGAGGTCCTTGAGGGAATGAGTCACAATGATGTCAAGGAAAAGAATGTTCCAGGCGGAGGGAACAGCCGGTGCAAAGGCTCTGTGGTAGCGTTTGAGGAACAGCGGGGAGGCCTGTGTGGCTGGAGTAAAGGGACCATAATCAGGGAGTAATCAGAGGGATGTAAAGACCCTCTGGGGCCCTCAAAAGCCATCTGAAGACTTCAGCTTTGACTCTGAGAGACTGAGAGCTGTGAAAGGAGTTTGAGCAAGGGGGGCAGAATCTGAGTTAGTTTTTAAAGGATCGTTCTGGCTGCTGTGTTGAGAATGCACTGTAAGGAGAGAGAAAAGTAAGAAAAAAAGCAACTAAAAACCAGAGTGAACAATTCAAGCATCCATGAATGGGTGAATGGATAAACACAACGTGTCCACTCACACACTGGAATATTACTCAGCCATGAAAAGGAGTGAAGCCCTGGCACAGCCACACCGTGGATGGACCTTGAACACATGATGCTCAGTGAGAGAACCAGACACAGAAGGACACACGGTGTGTGATTCCATTGATGTGAAATGTCCAGAACAGGCACATCCACAGACAGAAAGTGGGTTCGTGGTTGTCAGGGGCTGGGGAGGGGATGCGGAGTGACCACTGATGGGGACAGGGCTTCTTCTGGGGATAATGGAAATGTTCTAATGTGGTGGTGGTTGTGATGGTTACACAACCCTGTGAATATACTAAAAAACACTAAATTTTACACTTTAAACAGGTCAATTGCAGGGTTTGGGAATTATATCTCAATAAAGCTGTTGCCAAAAAAAAAAAAAAAAGACACAAACCCAATAGAGAAAGAGAATAAATTGATAACATGCTGCCCCCTAGAGCAGAGCTATCCATGGAAACATATTGCGAGGCACATAAGCAATTTTTAATTTTCTAGACACCACATTAAATAAAAGGATGAAAAAACAGACATTAATTTTAATATTATATTTTATTGAACTCAACCTGTCCCAAATATTTATCCTTTCAACATGTTATCAGTATAAAAAATATTCATGAGCATTTTACTTTTGTTTTGGTACAAAGTCTTCAAAATCCCAGGTGTGTTACACACTCACTTCGGACACAATTGTCATTACAAATCCTTGATCTGCGTTCGGATTTCATAAAATTTACCGTTGAAAAATTAGATTTGCATACCCAAATTGTTGCAAATGGAAACATTTTCCTATAACTGTATGATGACCAACTCGTCCCCGTTTGCTCTGCACATCCTGCCAGGCAAACCAGGATGGTCGGTCACCCTCATCGAGTGTCATTTTTAAATCCACACTGTAATTAATTTAATTTAAATAAAATTAGGCAACCATTTCCTCCGTCCCACTAGCCACGTTTCAATAGCCACGTGGACAGCCAAGCCCAAAAGAGAACACTATTTACAGTCACAATGATAGGGCCGGCCCCATGGCTTATTGGTTAGACGCTCGCGCTCCGCTGCTGGTGGCCCGGGTTCGGATCCCGGGGGCGCACCGACGCACCGCTTCTCCGGCCATGCTGAGGCCGCGTCCCACGTACAGCAACTAGAAGGATGTGCAACTATGACATACAACTATCTACTGAGGCTTTGGGGGAAAATAAATAAATAAATAAAATTATAGAGTCACAATGATAGAAATGTCCACTATTGAACTAAATAAACTTATTGATGAAGAAAGGGGGGAATGGGGGGAGAGGGGTTGGTGTGACAGAGTGAGATCTTCCATCGTCCCGTGGAATCGATCGTGTCCACGTCTGCAAACCCATGGGCGGTAGGGTTCTCAAACTGATCGCCAGACCAGCTGCGTCAGAACCACTTGCGAGTTGGCTGGAAATGGAAATTCTCGGGCCCCACCCCAGACCCCCTGCATCAGAAACTCCTGAGGTTGAGGGCCCAGGAATGTGTGTTTTAACACCCCCTCCCCCGGCTGACTCTGATGCACAGGCAAGTTTAAGATATGACGGTAAATACCCTAAGAAAAAGGAAAAAGGAACACATAGCTGACTCCAAGGAACCCCACTGAGAACCCAGCAGCTGATAGTCTTTTTTCATTTGAAATCTTGGGTTCTCTTTGTTGTTTTACTTTGTGTTTAGAAGCAATGCTTCAGTATGTTTCTTTGGTGGAACATTTTTTTTAAGTGTCAGTAAGTGGCAGTTAATAGAACGATGGAGAAACAGAGAGACAAACTGAAGAGACAGGGTCCCCCCCCCACCAGGAGCCACACCCATTTGATTCTGTGATTCCCGCGTCCCATCTCAGAGGATGGGCAGAAGCGACCTGGAGCTGGATCGTCTGGACCCTGATGAGGGCAGGCTGGCTCCCGGCCACCAGGAGACCCCTTCTGAGAAGGAAGAAGTTACTGCCACCATGAATCTTTAATTTAAAAGTTTTCCCACGGTGAGGATGTGGAGTAACCAGGACCCTCATGCACTACTGGTGGGAACGGAAGATGGGGCAGCCACGTTGGAAAACAGCCTGGCAGCTTCTGAAAAAGATAAAATGACATGTTTACCCACGAATGCAACTCGTAGGAATCCACTGAGAGAAATGAATGCAAATTCCAACACACAGACCTGTAAACAACCCAAATGTCCATCAACGGGTGAATGGATAAACAAAATGTGGTTCATCCTTGCAGTGGAATACTAGTCGGTGGTGAAAAAGGAATGAAGTGCTGATACACGCAAAAACATAGATGAGCCTCAAAAGAATGATGCTCAGTGAAAAAAAGCCAGACACAAAAAGACCACATATTTTAGGCGTCCATTTATATGACACTTCTAGAAAAGGGAGAGAAAGGGATGGGAGGGAGGGATTGACTCAAAATGTACAGGAGGGACATTTATGAGGTGATGGAAGTTTTCTAAAATTGGATTGTGGGGAGGGTCGCACAACTGGACAAATTTCCTAAAAATCACGGAGCAATATGCTTAAAACGGGTGACCTCACTTATGCAAATTTACCCCAATGAAGCTGTAATTAAAAGTTTCACCAGGAGAGGGTGCCAGAGACCACAAATTTAGCTCAGAACCAGCGAAGGGGATTAGGGCTAATCCACAGGGTCTCCCCTCCCCTCTTCCCACCGCATAGAGGAAATGGACTGGACCCTCAGGAAGGCCTTCTGCAGTCTCTCCGTGCCTTGGGGGTCTCCCTGGGACAAAGCCACTGCTTTCATTTGGATGACGCCATCGGAATTAACAACCAGCCACCTGGGAATTTGCTGGGAAGTACTCGGCCGCCTAAAACAGCCACAGCTTGGCCGTCAAAAAGCAACCTCAACCCCTGATGGGAGGCAAAGCCACCTTGGACCCCCAGCTGAGACACAGACATCCAAGGAAAATAAGCACAAAAAAAAATGCATGTGGATGGACGCAAGTCTCACCCCTCAGCCATCCTTCCAGCAATGCATGAACTCCAGACAAGGAAGAATTAAATAAAAAATATCACTTAGGAGAGCACCAGAGAGAGAGAGTGATGGGGCCTCACTGAGAACAGATTTTTTGTGTGTGTGTGAGGAAGATCAGCCCTGAGCTAACATCCATGCTAATCCTCCTCTTTTTGCTGAGGAAGACCGGCTCTGAGCTAACATCTATTGCCAATCCTCCTCCTTTTTTTCCCCCCAAAGCCCCAGTATGATAGTTGTATGTCATAGCTGCACATCCTTCTAGTTGCTGTATGTGGGACGCGGCCTCAGCATGGCTGGAGAAGCGGTGCGTCGGTGCGCGCCCAGGATCTGAACCCGGGCCACCGGTAGTGGAGTGCACGCACTTAACTGCTAAACCACGGGGCCGGCCCAGAGCAGATTTTTAAATTGAGTTCTGGGTGGCAGAAGGTGTTCTCTGTGAAGAAGGTGGAAAAGAATGGCTGAAGCGTTGATAATTGCTTCTCAGGGACCCACTGTTGAAGCAGCAAAGCCACCCCCAGATTCCTGACCACCGGAACCCACGTGAGATGATAAATGTTTATTATTTCGAGCCACTACGTTTGGGGGCAATTTGTTATGCAGCAGGAGCTAGCTAATACATCTGGATTTCTTTAGAAGTGAGAGCCAGGTCCAGGAGACTCAAAACCCACTTCTAGAATGATTGCATCTTCCTCCAAGCTTGGGTGCCTGGGGCGGCCCAAGCTAATGGCACAACATGGGCAGTTCAGGGGCACGGACATAATTCAGATCTGGACATGATGGTGGGTGGCTCATAAGGGTACATCTTGGAGAGAGATGACCTGCGTTCCAATCCTAGCTTAGCCACCTAGAAGCTGTGTGACCCAGGACAGGTCAGTTAACCTCTCTGGACCTCAGTTTTCTCCTCTGTCACATGGGGATATCAGGATTCACGGAGGATTGAGTGAGTTGCTATAGTCACTTAATTTCTCGTTTGAGCCCTGTAGAGAGTAGAATTGTATCCCCCCAAAAGATACATTGAAGTCTTAACCCCTGTAACCTGGGAATGTGATCTTATTTGGAAATAGGATCACTGTAGACATAATTAGTTAAGAGGAGGTCATACTGGAGTGGGGCGGCCCTAAATCCAATGTCTGGCGTCCTTATAAGAAGAAGGAAATTTGGACACAGACACAGAGGGGAGAAGGCCACGGGAAGATGGACGCAGCCATTGACAGGATGTGTCTACAAGCCAAGGAACGCCCAGGATGGCGGCCCCACCAGAAGCTGGGAGAGGCAGGAAGGACCCTCCTCTGGAGCCTTCGGAGGGAGCGCGGCCCTGTAGACACTTTGAGTCTGGGCTTCTGGCCTCCAGAATGTGGTAGAATTGATTTCTGTTGTTTTTAAGCCATTTGGTTTGTGGTCATTTGTTACAGCAGCCCCGGCAATTGAATAGAAGCCTCTCTCCACCAGGTGGCAGAGGCAAATCTCTATCAATTCTGGGTAATTTAATAAATTCACTTCTTCTGGGGGCAGGTCTAAGTTCAAGGGGGTTCACGTGGCGTCTGAGAGTGGGGGCAGCTGGGGGCCTCCCAGCCTTGAGCATCTCCCAGGCCGGCCAGCGTCTTCGGAGGGTCCCCGTCCTTCTGCCTCTTGGTCATTCATTCATGGACCGGACACCAGGGTCCTTCTCCTGCAGGCTTTCTCCAGCTTCTCCCTCACTTCTGTCACGTGGCTGTTGTCTCTTGCCCACGTGGGCCTCTGGGGAGTTCTGGGGATGGAGGAGAAAAGGGGGGTGATGAAATCTGTCACCACCTCCCTGCTGTCACCTCCCTGCGGTCACTCCATAGCCCCCTCTGTACCCTGGGCTGTCTCTTGAGCCCTCTGCCCGGTCCACACCCAGCCCAGGTGACCCTGAGGCCTCTGGGGGGCGGGTCTAAGGTCCCCAGGGCAGGCCCAGGGAATCCCAAAGCTTTGGAAATGCAAACCCCTTTTCTCTCCAACTTTCCTCCAGACCCTGGATTTCCAAGTCGACCACAACTGAAAAACCAAGAAGGAAATCTTTGCTTCCTCCTGTTCTATCTGCCATGTCACGCATCGCCTTCCCGGGGGCTCAAGGAGGCTGCGTCCCTGTTGGCCAGGCTGGGGCAAGCGGACATGACCACACATCATGGAAGGCACCCAACATCACCCCAACCCCACAGGCGGGGGCCTTCAACAAGTGGGAATGGAATAAAATGTTTCCACTTTCTACACTGACGCAGAATTTTTTAAGAACCTCAAATCTGCGCCGTCCAGTGGAACTTTCTCCGGCGATGGGAATGTTCTAGATCTGCCCTGCCCAGTGCGGACGGTCGTCCCCAGCCGCGTGTGGCTACTGAGTAATTGACATGAGGCCTGCGTGCCACATGATGAACTGAGTTTTTAATTTTAATTTGTTTTAATTGAAATAGCCACAGGTAGCCAGTGGATACCAGATGCAACAAGACAGCCTTGGGTAAGCTGGTGCGCCCAGCTGAAAGTCAGAGGAGGAGAGCCCGGGGCACAGAGGGAGGCAATTAGCAGGCTGGACCATAAATAAAATACACTTCAATTAAGGGCTGGGTGATGGATCCTGGGTGAAAACCTTTCTGGCAGCTCATTCATGGCAGCCCTCGCTTTCTGCTCCGTAGACCAGCCCCAAAACCCGTTGTGTGTCTATATCATAACCTCTGGGGGTTACACATCCCGAGATCTGAACCCTCAGTGTCACGTGTGTCTGTCTGTCTGTCCGTCCATCCCACTGACAAAGCACAGAAAAGGGCAAACTGGAGAATTCTCGGCATTATACGAATTTTGAACACAGCAGGGCTTATTGGCCACCAAGGTTCCAAGATTAGCTCCAATCCACCTTTGGAGAAAAATAAGAAAGAATTGGGGTTGGGGTGGGAGTGCATTTTTAAAAGGGACATCAGGGAGCCCTCGCTGAGGTGGTGACCTCTGAGCAGACTGCTGAAGGTGAGGGAGCCAGCCAGTGCTGTGAGGAGGGAGGCTGTCCCTGGCAGAGGCGGGAACAGCCAGTGCAAAGGTCCTGGGGTGGGCAGAAATGTGGCCTCTCATTCCAAAACTCCGGACTGACCCTTGACATCTCGAGGAGGCATTTCAAACGGGCCAAAACAGAACTCCTGAATCCCTCTACATACCCCCTCATCTCTCTGACATCATCCCAGGCCTAGGATACCCACCACACCTTCCCACCTCGGCCTTGGACCTGGAACCTGGAAAAATGGTACCAGCCTCCATGCCTTTGCAGTTCCAGCTTTCTGTTCTCAGAGGTTCTGTCCCTGGGCTTGGAGAGCATTTTGGGAAAATTCAGATAAGATGTGTAGCAGGGGGCTTGGCTCGTAGAAAGCATAAAAAGAGAGCTGTTTTCCCCAGAAGAGGGGCTTGAAGCTTCGTTTGCATTGCACGTTATTTAATATTGAGAGAAATGTCACTAGCTCACATCAAAGGATTGGAATCAGAGTCCTAAAGACCCCCCATTCCTAGCCCCCCACCCCCAGCCATAATTCACTCCTGGGCATGGCTAAAAATTAACTGGCTTCTTACCAAACAATGCAACTACACGCCGCCCAGCCCCTCCCCAAGTTGCACCCTCTGACCCCAAGCCCTTTGCCTTTCTAAACATCCTCGCCGCGCCTGGACCCCAACCTGCCCGCAGCCCTGCACGCCCTTCCCCGCAGCGGGACCGCAAGGGTTAAGCGGCGGCGCCTCGTGCGCTGATTGACAGCTCGGCCGGCGACCGGGGCGAGACGACCAATCAGCGACGGCGGCCGCAGCCCACGTGGGCAAGCGGCCTCGCGATTGGCAGGCGCCGCCGGCGGCCGCCCGGGGAGCCCGAGCCCACGTGCAGCTGCTGCGCGTTCATTGATCGGCTTCGCGGCGCTGGTGGCTGCGGGGCGGGGCCGGGGCGGGCAGGGGCGGGCTGGGGCGGAGCCCGAAGGGTCAAATAGCCCCCGGGGTGGGGGGGCAGTCGCTTCCTCTTGGCCTGAACTTGGCTGACCTCTGCAGCTTCCTCCTGGGCCTCCATTGTAAGGGAGATGGGTAGGCTGGCGGGTCTCCTGGAGGAGCCCAGGGTCCCCGGGCTGGGGACGAGGCTGGAGGGGCGTTGAGTCTCAGAAGTGAAGTTTGGAAGGGGCTTGGTGCGGCAGGAGTTATTGTGGCGGGGAGAGGTCTCTTCTTCTGTCGGATAAATCCCACCTAATTCACCTGGCCAACTCTTACTCATCCTACAAAACCCCTTTCTAGTGATGTACTCCTGTGCTTTAGGAAATTGTCTCAAAACTAAGGTTAAGCTTTGGTGTCCTTCTCTGGGGTCCGCCAGCCCAGACTGCTGGCGGGGAGCATGCGGGTGAAGCACTGTCTTCCCCTCCTCCCCGCTCATAGGGTGAGGCCCCTGAGGTCGCCACCGTTAATCGGGGCAGCGGGAGGCACCAGAGAGTTGGATGAATGGACACAGGATGTGGGGAATGTGGTGGGGTGCTGGAGGTCAGGGAGGGGCTGGGGGCCCAGGACTGGGTCCTGGAGGGGAGGCCGTGTGAGTGGTGCAGGGGGCCCAGGGCTGGGGTGGCACCGGTTCTGTCCCTGCCCCAGGACCTGACGTCTTTGTTACTTTTAGAGTCCTTGGCTAAAGCCCTTGTGCCTACTGCCTGAAGATGGCCTCCAGGGGCCATCTCAGCCCCCAGGGACCCCCTCAAAGGATAGTGAGGCCCCCAGGGACTTCGGTGAGGAATCTGGGGTGGCATTAGCCCCTGGGGGGAGAGGGGGGAGCCCTTTCTGGGGTTGGGGGGCTGTGGGTTTGGTTTATCCATCCCGCAACCTTTCCAGGCTCATCCTGGGGCCAGCCTTCCAGGCCAGAACTACCAGGATGTCCTGGATGAGCTCAAGAAACAGTTCCCCAGGTGAGGGCGATTCTGGGGCTGGAGGGCCCACCGCGGCCCGAAGTCCCGCCCGGGAGAGAATCCCGCCCCATCCCTCGGGGGCCCAGAGAGCCCTGGCCCCAAATCCGGCATCCGAGTCGGGGAGAGCCACGCTGGCGCCTGAAGCAAGGCTCGTGCTGGGGAAGGGTCCCGAGCCGCCGCCTCCAGCTGCTCTGTCTCCCCGCAGGGTCCCCCCTCACTTGAGGAGCCAGATAGAGCACATTTACTACTTGGTGAGCCATACCGGGCAACCCCTCCCGGGCTTGGGGACCCCCTCCTGTCTACTCATTTTCGCTTTACTTTGGCCCAGTGAGTTAACTCCTTTGAGCCCCAGCTCATCGGGAGACCTTCTTTCTTAATGCCAACCTTGCTGGGAAAACTAGAAATTTCACATTTAGAGGAGGTGTTTCTTGGGCCGACACTTGGTCCTGTTGGGGATACGGCGTGTAACTAGAGTCCCTGCCCTCGAGGAGGGTGTGTTCTAGTGTGGGACTGTCTTCTAGAACTTTCCACGATGATGGGACTGTTCTATATCAACAGGGTCCAATACGACGTGTGGCCCTTGAGTATTTGTAAGGGAACTGAATTTTTAACTTGATTTAATTTAAATAGCCACACGTGACTAGTGGCTACATCATTGGGCAGGGCGGCTCTAATGGGAGGAGGGAGACCAGTAAATAGAGAAAAAAGACTCACCAAGTGTAAGCCTGTAAAGAAAATGGAAGCCAATGGGGTGAAAATGAGCACAGATTTTGAGCTGAGGGAGTCAGGAAGGGCTTCTCGGAGGAAGCAGTGTTCACAGTGAGACGTGGAAGTTAAGGAGCTCCTGCCAGCCCTGGAGAGAACAGGGAAGCGTGTGCCAGGCAGAGGGCACAGCCCGTGCAAAGGCCCTGGGGCAGGAGCAGGCCTGGCGTGTTGGAGGAACAGCAAGGAGACCCGTGTGGCTGGAGCAGAGGGAGCGAGGGGGAGATAGGGAGGAGAGGAGGGCAGGGAGGGGACGGGGCAGGTCATGCAGGGCCTGGTGGGCCGCGGGGAGGGCTTTGACCTTCACCTTGAGAATGAAATCCAAGGGTCTCCCTAATTAGCTCCCACTCTGAGTGTACGACGTGTATCCCATTTGATGAGAATAGGGACCAGAGAGGTCGAGCAACTTGCCCGGGGTCACACAGTTGGGGAGAAGCACAGCGTTCAGGTTCTGGACCCTCGCCGACTTCCCCCGAGCACCTCCCGGTGTCACGCTGTTGTTTCTTTTAGTTCCAGAAGATCCGGCAGGGTCTCCAGGAACATCACAAGCAGGTGAGTGAGTGACCAGGAGCTCGGGGTACAGCTGCCCCTCCTTGAAAGGCAGGACGGAGGGCAGGGAGGGGACGTGGCAGGTCGTGCAGGGCCTGGGGGGCCGCGGGGAGGACGTGGGCTTCTCCCCCGAGGGAGGGGGAGCCCTGGAGGGCTGTGGGCAGAGGAGGGGGCCTGACCTGGAATCCCCCGGGAGTCAGTGGGTCCCACATCTTGGGGGTCCATCTCCATCCTCTCTCGGAGCCTCTTCCTTCCCGGCCCCTGTGTGGCGGCTCGGTTGCTGCGGCTGGGAAGGGCCTTTTATGTGCCAGACACACCCAGGTTGTCATCTTCCGCGCGTCTGAGATGTCAAGGGCCGGGCTCCCGAGCAAGCGGGGGCCAGGTCTGCCCGGGGGGCCCAGGCTCCCGGCATGGGGCGCCCTGCCCTCGCCGCAGCCCGGCCCCCGCCCCTGCCTGACCTCCCGCCACCTGGCCCCTCTCTCCTGGGTGCTGGCAGGACTTGCTGCCTGTGCCAGATGTGACTGGCAGAGGGCCAGGGCCGCGTCTGCGACTCAGCAGGGCCTGGGGTGGGCAGCTCGGGGAACAGAGAGAGACAGACCCAGAGTGGGCGGTGGGGGGGGGCAGGAAGCAACCAGAACTCGGTTATTCGTTCAACAGATATTTATCCCTCACCTGCTTGCCAAGTGGTGTTGTAGGCGCCACCAGGGAAATGGCAAAAAAGAACACAGACAAACCCCTGCCCTTGGGGCGAGAGGAGCTTGGTAAACAGCAGTGTCAGATGGTGAGGGCCCGAGCAAGGTGGGGGGTGGATTAGAACAGCCTGAGGGGCTGGGGGGCCGGGCTGGGGGGCCGGGCTGGGAGTGGCTTGCAATTCAGGGTGGTCAGGGAAGGCTGGCTGAGAAGGTGACATTTAAGCAAACACTCGAAGGAGGGCAGAGGAGGAGTGTAGATGTCTGCAATGAGGAAAAGACATGAGGCAGAGGGAGCAGCCCGTGCAAAGGCCCTGGGGCAGGACGGGGCCTGGTGTGTGGGAGGAACAGAGAGGAGACCCCTGTGGCTGGAGCAGAGGGAGGGAGGAGGGAGTACTTGGGCTTCTCCCCTGGAGGGAGGTGGGAGCCCTGGAGGGCTGTGGGCAGCAGAGGGCGGGCCCTGACTCAGTGAGTGGTTCACAGGCGCCCTCTGGTGGGAGCTGTGGGCAGGATGGACAGTGGGGGCCAGGCCAAGCGTGGAGGACCAGTTAGGACCATCCAGATGTGGGATGCTGGTGACTAAGAGCGGTTGGGTGGTAAGCAGGAATCAGATGGTGGGCTTCCTTTGGGGAGGACCCTGACAGCCCTGGCCAGGTATCAAGACTGGGGGCCGAGGCCCCAAGATGGGCCACTTACGTTGCTGCTCACCCAGGAGGGTCCTCCCCACAGGCCATGATCCCTGGCAGCCGTGCGGTCCTGCAGGACCCCCTGCCCGTCTCCCTCCCCTCTGTTCCCTGCTCCTTGCTTTGCCAGCCTCCTGGCTGTGCGTTTACAATCCTAGGCAGGCAGCCCCCCTGCTCCCAGCCCCCTGCTCACAGCTCTCCCCGGGGAGGGCCAGCCAGCAGGCAGGAGGGAGCAGCACTTTGCAGGCTGAGAGCATTAAAGTGCCAGTAAATTGCGCATTAACGAGCCAGGGCGAGTTGGGGAAGGCTCCCCTGGGCCTTGAGCTACTGGGAGGCGCAGCTGGGGAATCCATCACCGGCTGCCCCTGGAGCACTGGGGCTCAGAGAGCAGGACCCACATGCCAGCCCTCCCTCCCCCATCCGGTCTGCCCCACCAGGCAGGGGAGGGGCCTGGCGGCCCCCGTTTCTCCTGACTTGGGGAAACTGGCTTTGAGTCTCTGGGCCTCTGTTTTCCCATCTGCAAAATGGGAAAGCCGGTAGTGCCTGTTACACAGAACTGAGGGCAGTGGGCGCTCAGGCTGCCTGCCTTTATCACTTGTCTGTCTTCGTGAGTTGGAACGTTTTCCCAGGATTTTCCGGTTCCCCCTGGGCCAGATGTGTTGAGAGGCTGGGCCCGTGTCTTAAGTTAAGAATATGCAGATTATGACCTGCTGCTGAACGAGGGGGCACAAGCCACCCACACAAGGTCGGCAGGTGGCTCTCTCTGCATCCGGGCTCCCGCGTAGGGGAAGTGAAAGCCACGGGGGCATTTTGATTGAAGGCGCAGTTTCAATTCACCCACACAAAGGAAGGAGAGTCACGAGATATTTATGACTTACAGATCCAGGAGCGAGGGGGTGCAAGGAGCTGGGGGAAGTTCCCTCTCGGGTCACGCAAGCAGGAGATGGAGAGCAGGGTCACTTATAAGGCTGCTGGGAGAGCTTTTTGGTACCCACTGTGGAGGGGAGGGTGCATTAATAATGCCCATGGGCGCCCCTCCAGGGCCATAGACCAAAGACCAAATCAGTGCCATCCTCTAAGTGGCACCAGCCACATTTCAAGTGTTCAATAGCCACATGAAGCTAGCAGCTAGCACATGAGGCAGATCTAGAACATTCCTGATGTCACTATATTTAGTCTGGCACTGGACTAAATACAGCTGCACACACACACACACCCCAGAGAGTTCCTTATCGTGCATGACAAGGAGCTGGGTCCCCGCGCTGCGAATTCTCGGGCGTCCTGGCCGGGAGGTTCCTGTCTCGTTTGGTCCGAGTCCTCAGCTGGAGGCCGGGCGCGTTCTAGGAACCATTGCTGCTGGTTCTTGGTGCCGTCCGCTTCGGCAGCCGCTGACTTGATGTTAAATAGCCATCTGTGGCCGGTAGCTGCTGTGCAGGCGCAGTCCCGTGGAAGGCGGGGTTACAGTGAAGCCAGTACCTGTGTCGGATCAGTCCCACGGAGGAAAAGCAGTAGGGTATGCGCTAGAAAGGAGCGTACCCTAAAAGGACAGACAGGTGTCCTGTGGGGAGGTAGAAAAAGAAACTTAGATTACTCAGTCCCTTGTGTGTCCATAGAAGCTGTTAAATTTGGAATTGGTGGTAGTCACATGGCTCCATTTTAAATATAAAATAATGCGAGTGATCCTCCCACGGGGTTCCCCATTGTCCTGTTGCCAGCCCTTCCCCCCTAGAGGTAACCGTCGGTTTTTTAGTATCTTTCCATCGTTCAAGGAAGTTCAAATGTCGTCCCCACACAGGGGACATGTGGAAACACCGTTTTGCTTCTTGAGGCCATTTTAAGCACGGAGTGGTGTTCAGGCTTTAGTTTTCAGACATCCCAAGGAAAGAAGTTGGGGTGCGAACCCGGATCTGACTCTACTCTGTCATATTATAGTGGTGACTGGTCATTAGACTTAGATTTTGTCACCTGCCACCAAGGCTGGCTTCTGGCTATAGAGAAGTTGCTTTACGCTAAGTCTAGTGCAGAAGGCTCTGCGTTATCGTGAATTCACACAAAATGTTCGAGGGGCGGTATATCCCCGTTGTAGGCACGGGGAAACGGGCTCACGGGAGGAATCCACACCTAGGGCTGTCCCATCACGGAGGCTTAGCTGGGATGACATTGCCCCCTCCAGGCAGAAAACTTCCTGCGGATCATGGAGACCTGCTGCGAGCCCCTGGGCTTCCAGCCTGGGGAGGTAGGTTTCTGGGTCCTCGAGGAGGGAGGCGACAGGCCCGGGGCAAAGGGCACGTCCTCATGTCCCTTACAACCCCATACTTGCAGCTGCAGCAGAGCCAGGTCTCCCCTGGCGAACAGGCCGACCAGGACTCCCGGAGGCCAGCCAGCCCCGAGGCTTCCTGGCACCCGGGGATCAGGACCCCACGGCCCTCCAGTCTCCAGGGGCCAAACTTCGAGGACGTCATGGCCTCGAGGTCATCCGACTGGCTGCAGCAGCCTTCTGGACTGGACGACGCCCCAGGCCACCAGCTGGACGGGCAGCCCCCCTGGGACTCGGAGCCCCGGTTTTGGCAGGACGTTCTGACCGAGCAGCTCTGGCAGATTTTCGCTGGGACCCACGATGAGGTGGACCGGCCAGGACACAGGAGTGAGCCTCCCTGAGGGTGATGGGAGAGGGGGTGGCCTCGGGCTGTGTGGGGGGACAGCACAGGCTGAACTTGTCGTCCTGCCGTCTCCCTCTCCATCGCCGTGCCCTCCTCCCGTTGACGTAGTGACAGAAGAGGCGCCAGGCCTGGTGAGTAACTGGAATCCTCGGCACCCGGAGGAGTGGGCTCCTGGCCTGGGTGGGGATCCCGGCTGGGCCCCCAGGTCTGGGCATTCGGTTCCTGTGGGATTGGTGCACTTCCTCCCTAGCACCCTTACCCCTGGGATGCCCTCGGAGGACGCAGGACTGTGCCCTGAGACTGTCTGCAGCTCCGTCTGGATGGGAGGACAGATTTGGGGCAGTTGACGAGTCAGTCCTGTCCACGCCGCCTGCATCCCCCTGAGGTTTTCTGGTTCCAAGACCCCAGGCAGGTCCTCTGGTCTGACCAGATGGCCCCCCTTCCTGTGGGCAGGAAAGCCAGGACCCAGGACCACGCTGCTGCCCAGGAGTGGAGCCACACCCGGAAGATGCTTCGGGTAACCCCAGTGGGAGGGGGCCGCCCGCCCCGGGGAGCCCCTGCCTGCCTCTTACCGGCTCTTGTCTGCCCAGTTTTCAGCCCGCCGGAGCCCTCCCCCGGCTCCCATGAGGGTTCCCGAGAAGGGAGCACAGGCCCAGGCACCGAAGCACGGGGCGTGCGCTCCCGCGTGGCCCGGGTGAGACCAGGACCTGAGTGGCACCGCCTGTAAAGGCTGGGGGGACGGGGCCCAGGGGCCCGACATGGCTCAGCTGTGATTCCTGGTCCACCCACAGGAGCCTGCTGGGCAAGCCTATCGATTTCTGAAGCCCATGTAAGTATCTGCACTGCCCTTCCTTTCTGTACCCTGGCCCCGGCAGATCGAGGGGACCAGAGGTGTAGGTGCCTCCCCCTCCTTCCACATCGCCACGGTCCTGTCCTCAGTAACCGTAGCTGAGGAGTCTGGGTGAAGATGTATGGCACAGCCAGCATCGCTGTCCCTCCCTATGGAACCAGCCCCGGGTTCAAGGGCTTTAGGGAAGGAACTCCCGTGGAATGGTGAGGGAGGGAGGCTGTGTCAGAGCTGGATGCAAACAGCCCCAACCTTGAGGCTGGGGGCACCCAGATGGGGATGAGAAGGCTTCTTGGAGGAAGGGGCATAATGGTTAGGGCCTTGAAGGATGAGTAGGAGTTTGCTGGGCTAGGGCAAAGCATTCCAGCCAGAAGGCAGTGGTGTTGGGTTATGGGGGAGGGAGAATACTCGGAGGGATGTGGGGAGGACTTTGGCGGAAGTGTAGTGTGGTGGGGAAATGAGGCCTGAGAGAACCCCCACATTTGAAAAAGAGCAAAGCCCCTCCGGGGTTTGATGGGTGTCCCCGCTCCGGGAAGATGGGCTCATAGGCAAGTCGGTGACCCCGAGACTTCCCCTCCCAAGGTGCTGGGACCTCGAGGACTTCGAAGACATGTGGAAGAGACCGGATGCTTTGCCCTGGCAGTCCAAGAAGTTGGCCGTCCCCCACAGGATGGAGAAGATGCGGATGCTGAAACACGGGGAGCCCGTGCTGGCCACGGCTGTCAGCAGCTTCACGCGGCACGCGTTCACCTGCGGCAGGGGTGGTGTCAAGGTGTGGAGCCTGGCCGGCCAGGTGGTGGACGACAGGTTTCCTGAGAGCCACCTACGTGTACAGGTGAGGGGGGGAGGGGGCTGGCTCCCAGGGGGCGGGGCTTGGGAGCAGGGCTGCCTCCTGGGGGCGGGGCTTCCGCTTGGGGGCGGGGCTAGCTCCCAGGGAGGTGGGGCTTTCTCCCAGGGGCGAGGCTTCTGGGAGCAGGAAGCTCACCTGTGCCTCTGCCCATGGCAGAGCCACGGGGCTGGCTATGGGGGGCGGGGCCTGCTCTTTGGTGGGTGGGGCTATCTCAGGGGCGGAGCTTGGAACAGGGCTGACTCCTCGGGGGCGGGGCTTGGGAGCAGGGCTGCTCCCTGGGGGCGGTGCTATCTCAGAGGTGGGGCTTGTCGGCGCGGGAGCTCACCTGCACCTCTGCCCATCCTAGACCCGGGGGGCCTACCTGCGTACCTGCCTGCTGTTCTCCAACAGCACGACCCTACTGACGGGCGGCCACCACCTGGCTGGTGTGAGTGTGTGGGACCTGACGGCGCCCTCCCTGCATGTGAAGGATGAGCTGCCCTGTCCAGGTCTTACCTGCCAGGCCCTGGCCGCCAACCCCGCCGACAGCCTGGCCTTTGCCAGCTTCACCAACGGCACCGTCAGGATCTGGGACCTGCGGGACCAGAGCGTGGTCAGGTGCGGTCAGGGGGTAGGCAGGGTCACCCCAAGAGCCTGGACCTGCCTCATCCCCTGGGCAGGGATCGGGTAGTCTGGACGCCAAAACCCTCTAGCCTGCCTGAACTCACATTTGAGCGAGTCAAAGACTCGGGTTCAAATCTTGGCTGGGCTGCTTCTTTCTGGACTTTTTGTCTGCCTCAGCTTCCTCATCTGTCAACAGGCTGTGGTTGGGCGGGTGGTGTTTCTGATGCGCAGAGCTCAGGGTCTCAGCCCCGGGTGGTGTTTCTGATGCCCAGAGCTCAGAGTCTCAGCCCCGACCCCCTCCTGTCCAGAGACCTGCCAGGCCACCCGAATGGAGCGAAGAGCATCGCCATCAAAGACCAGAACGTCTGGACGGGTGGTCTGGACGCCTGTCTGCGGTGCCGGGACCTGCGGGCGGCCGGGGAGCCCCAGGAGTACCCATTCGAGTCCCAGGTGTGCAGGCTGGGATGGGGCCTGCGCGGCCGGGTAGCGGCTGGTCCTCGGACTAGAGGAAGAGATGGATGTTGGCGGAAAAGCTGGGGGTAGTGGTACCCCAAGTTCCAGGGATGCTGGGAGGAATAGGAGGTCATTAGAAATGTTCCCCGTTACCCGAATAGGGATGCTTTCGTACTTGGTACCAGGATCCGGTAGCCCATTTAGTCTGTGGTCATCCCTTAGGGTAGAGAGGACCATGCCCATTTGACAGATGGGCAAACTGAGGCCCCAACATGTGAAGTTGTTTGTTGGGCCCCCAGGGTGGGTCCCTGTGTTCCTGCCTGCCTCCCGGGCTGGGTGAGACCCTGAGCAGGTTCCTCCGTGCCGCCTACCCCCAGATAATGAGCCTGTCCCCCAGCCCCCGGCAGGACTGGGTGCTGGTGGGCACGGCCAACGGCCAGCAGTGGCTGCAGCCCACCCGCGGGGGCCAGAGGCAGCTGGTGGGGTGTAAGGACGGCACCATCCTGGGTGTCAAGTTCTCGCCCCTCGGTGAGTGGCTGGGTGGGGCGAGGGCAGTCCCCAGGGGCCCCCAGCCTCCCACAGGGCCCCACCCCACTCAGACTCTGCCCCGCCCTTTCTGACCCTCCTGAGCCCCCCCCACTCCCTTCATCAGCGATACAGGAGGGAGGTGGGGGGCTCTCTCCATGTCCCAGATCCCCAGGGGTCTGGCCCTCAGCTGCCAGCTTTCCCCTGTGACCCAGTGCCCTCTGCCTCCTCCCAGGCCAGTGGTGGGTGAGCGTCGGGATGGACGACCTGGTTAGCATCTGCAGCATGCCCACGGGGACCATGGTGTTCCAGGTACCAGGGTGGGGCAGGTGCGCTCAGGGGGCCGAGCGGGGGGATCCCGATGCAAAGGCCCTGAAGGGCCCATGTTTGAACTGACAGGCAGAGCTTAGGGGCGAGGGTGGGTGAGCCCCCTTGCTCTGCTCCTGATCCCCCCAGATACCCGAGACCTCCTCCGTCATGTGCTGTGACGTGTCCCCCAATGACCGCCTGATCGTCACAGGGTCCAGGGACCACGCCTCCGTGTACCAGATCACGTACTGAGGGGCTCGGCCCTGTCATCCCATCTCGGGGCCCTTTTCTCTGTCCTTTTCCCCCTAATGGGAGGGGTGGTGGTGGAGGGGCATGGTGGGTGGGCTGGGTTTCTCCGGCCTTGCACGACTGGGGCCCTGATCTTGGTCACGTGTAATAAAGCAATTAGACAAAGCAGAGCTGATCTGGTTCTGCGTCCTGTCCCCGCCCACTGGCCATCCCGTCGAGGTTTGGAAAGCCTTCGTCCAGCCCGAGTCTTTGAGACTTGAGTCCACATTCTCTGAGAGTCAGATCAAACCACTGACCCCCCCTGTTGGGGGGAACTGGGGACTGAGCCCCTCTCTGCTCCACTGAGCTGATCTCTCCTCGTCTCACGGAGAGAGGTTCTCCAGCCACGTCTTGCACAATTCCAGGATGAAGTTCTCGGTCCTTCCCAAGACACCTGCCCCGCTAGACCAGGGCTTCTCATCCAGGGGCGAATCTAATCCCCAGGGGACACCGGGCCATGTCTGGGGACATCTGTGGTTGTCACGCTGGGGCTGCTCCTGGCATCGAGTGGGTGGGGGCCAGGGATGCTGCTCAGCCCCCCACGGTGCCCAGGACGGCCCCCCACAGAGGGTGACCCGGCCCTGCTGTCCACAGTGCTGAGGGGCATGGCCTAGTTTACAGCAGTAGCTCTTGTGAGCTGGCTTCCTTTCCACTCTGCAAAGCCACCCTCCGCTCACCCTGTACTTCCAGAACAAGGAGCGTCCCAGATGGTGTCAACAGGTCTAGTTTCCTTAACCGGAGATCTATCCTGTCCCCGTAAAGTGCCTTCAGAAACCCCACCTGTGTGTGACTTCTGTTCCCAACAGGGACTCCCCCCACCCTGCCATCTCCTTCCAGAAGGTTCCCTACAGCCTCCCTGCTTGGCCCCCAGCCCCTTCTAACCCGTGGTCCTCATGGCAGCCCAGGGGAGCTTCCAGAACCCAGATCTGATTATGTGGCCACTCCCACCGGCCCCTCTCCATTCCGGCTCATTTCCATGGCTTTCTCCAGTAAGCCCTGGCTCCTGCCCTGCCCTCCTGGTTTCCGCCAGGCCAAGCTCCTCGCCTCTGAGCCTTTGGATATGCTGTTCCCTCTGTGCCCAGCAGAGTCTTTCATGACCCTTCCCAACCGCTGTTTCTCCTCCTTTAGCTCTTGGCTTAGCTGTCACCTCCTCTGGGGCTGTGACATTTGCACAGCTCCTTCCAGTGAGGCCATGAATCACACGCCAGGCTCTTAGGAATTATCTCCAGGTCTCGACAGAAACAGGAGACACCCCAAATAGCTACGTGCTCCCCTATATTCCCCAACCCTCAGTACGTGTGTCTTGGGATGACAGTAAAACAGATACGTGACACTTTGGGACCAGGGATTTAACAGGCACATGCAGCTTGTCTCTCCTGCTCTGATGAATCCTGAAGCGACATTGAGGGGGTGAAACCTCCACCATCCTGAGCCCCGAGTGTCTGGAGGGGAGCCTTGCGTGCCCCATGGGCATCAGGAAGAAGCCTCTGTGTGTTCAGCCCTGAGATCTGGGGCTGTTTGTTACCCAGCACAACTTAAGCCACACTGCCCGATACAACGCCCGTTTCTCGAGGCGGACTCCACAGTACTTCACGCGGAAGGAATTGTCTCGTTGTCCAGATGAAGAAAAGAGGCGGGGAAGCCACTCACTCACAGTCACACAGCTAGAAAGCGGCCCTCCCGCAGTGACAGTGCCCCAGGAAAGCAGCGGTCCCCAGTCCCCCGGCCTGAGACCAAGATGCAAAGGCGGTTGTGATAAATACGTTTATTTCCCCCAAGGCCTCCTGCCCGTCCAGCCCCACACCCAGCAGGAGGATGTGGGGGCAGCCAGAGGGCAGGGGGGACTTCGGGCTCCCAGGTACCACTTGGGGGGGGTGATGGGGTCTCTGTCCCAGACGCCTCGCCCCCAGGGGGACGGGAGGAGGGGTCTCAGTAGACCACCTCATACACGGTGGCCTTCTTGTCCCCTGAGCCCGTCACGATGTACTTGTTGTTCCCGGAGATGTCACAGCTCAGCACCGAGGACGACTCCTTGGACTGTGGACGGGGACAGAGGGGAGGGGGAGAGGGGGAGAGGTGAGGGGCCGCCGATGCTGCACCACGTTCAGAGGGAGGAGGCGAGGCCATCGGGCCACCACCTGCCCCCAGGGACGGGTCTATGGTCGAGGCTGGGCAGTGACAGGACTCAGGATGGGGGCACGCAGAGTGGGGAGCCAGGACTCAGCAGACAAAGGAGGGCGACGCGTTTTCCAGAGAAAGGTCCTTTGAAGCTAAGCCTTTCTAGAAAGATGATGCCCCTGGAAAGGGCGGGACCTCCGTTCTCTGGACACCAAGAGAGATGGAACTGGAGCGCTGCCCTTTCCTGGGAAGCTCAGAGAGGGTGAGCACCCGGCACGAGGCCACACAGCACAGCAGAGGGCTGAGGCTCACAGCACGATGAGCTACACCCGGGCTCGGCCAACTGTTTCTGTAAAGGCTGATGGTAAATTTTTAGGCTTTGCCTAGAGTCCAAAGTCTGGCCAATAAGTCCAGAAGGCAAATAAATCTAGGTCACATACTGCCCTTCCTTTTTTTTTTTTTTAACAACTCTTTAGAAATGTAAAAATGTTCCACACCCACCAGGATGGCTATAATGTAAAAGACACCATAACAAGGATTGGTGAGGATGGGGAGAATTTTCAACCCTCACACACTGGTGGTGGGAAAGAAAAATTTGCAAAACAGTCTGGTAGGTCCTCCAAAGATTAACGGTTATCAGCAATTCCAGTCTGAGATATCTGCCCAGGAGAAATGAAAATATGCGTCCACACAAAAACTTGTACACAGATGCTCACGGCAGCATGATTCACAGTAGCCAAGAGGTGGAAACACCCCAAGTGTCCATGGACGGATGATGGATAAACACAATGTGTCCATCCACACAGTGGAATATTACTCAGCCATGAAAAGGAAGGAGATTCTGACACCTGCTCCAACGTGGATGGACCTTGGGGACATGACACTCAGTGACATGAGCCAGACACAGAAGGACAGACACTGTGTGATCCCCTCACAGGAGGCCCCTAGAGGAGTCACAGCCACAGAGACAGAAAGTGGATGGTGGGGCCAGGGGCTGGCGGAGGGGAACGGGGAGTCAGTGTTTAATGGGGACCGAGTTTCAGTTTGGGAAGATGGAAAGTTCTGGAGACGGATGCGGGGGATGGCTGCACAACAATGTGAATGTGCTTCATGGCCCTGAGCTGTGCACTTAAAATGGTAAGATGGCAAATTTTATGTTTATACGTATTTTACCACAATTTAAACAAAAACAGGCTGCGCACAGATGTGGCGGCGTTAAGTGCGTTGACCCTGCTTTAGTAGCTCCTGTCTGGGGGGGGGGTGGGGGGGTGGCTTGGAGGACCCGGGGAGGCTCCTCTGTTAACAGCAGTGCAGGCCCCGGGCCCCTGGGCACAGGGCGCCCCTCCGGGGTGGGGGCCCCGACCGCCACGTACCTGGAAGATGCTGGCTCCGTACGGCGTCCTCCAGGCGTTCAGCAGGTTGTCTTTGCCCGTGCTCACGAACCACCGCCCTGGGGGAGGAGAGCCGGGGCGTCCGGGAGGGAGGGACCGAAGGAAGCCCGGGGGCTCCTCCCCTCAGGCACCTCTGCCCTCGTTTGGGGGACACGAGGCCCCTTAGAGAACTGAGGCCCCATCCTCCCCCCATTCTCCAGACGGTGACATCAAGGCCCCTGGGGGCTCCATCTGGCTTTCAAGAAGGGGCAGCCCCAGGAGACGGGTGCCAGATAAAATATGGGGTGCCCAGTTACATCTGAACCTCAGATAAACCACAAATCATCTTAGTACAGACACGTCCCAAGCATTTCATTATTATTATTTTTGTAGTATACGTACAGCCCATGCAATGCTTGAGACATACTTATCCTAAAGTATGGGACATACTTATACTAAAGTTTGGGCTACACTTATGCTGAAGTATGAGACACACATACTAAAAAAATCCCTTTTTAGCTTAAGTCTATCCCAAGCGACATTTGGGCTATATTTATACTAACAAATTAGTTGTTTTTTAGTATAAGTACGTCCCACACGCTATTTGGGATGATCTTACACCAACAAATGATGTGTCGTTTATCTAAGATTCAGAGTAACCGGGCGCCCTGTCTGCTGTCGTGGGGGCTTTTCTGCCGGTCTTGCTGGTGTTTCGGGACCCCGGCCCCGGGGCCCCGCCGCAGCCCGGCAGACGCACCGCAGGAGGCGAACTTGAGGGAGAGCACGCAGCTCTCGTGGAGGTGCAGCTGGTACTTCTCCGGCTTGCGGACGTGCAGGATCTCCACGTTGCTGCTCTCCATGCCCACGGCCAGCCAGTCCTGGTTGGGGCAGTGGCCCAGGGAAAAAATCTGGGGGGCAGAGGGGAGGTCAGAAACCCCCTTGGGGATGTGGGGGATACTGGGGACCGGAGAGGTCCAGCGATCTCCCCTGCAGCCCCCACATCGTCGAGAGGCAGCCGGCCCCGGGCCCACAACGCAGCGGGCAAGTGCGTGTCGAATCATTAATGTGAATCAGAATTACACGGAACCCAGGGCCTCGCTTCCGTTATCTGCTCTGAAGGCACAACAGCTCCAGGGAGGGAGAAGGGGAGAGGGAGAAGCCGGGCGAGGACAGTCACGCCCCTTGAGCAGACAGTGGAAGGGAAACTGAGGCCACGTCCTGCTCATGGGCGCATAGCAAGTCTGAAAGAGCAGACTGTGGGACTCCCAGCCTGGAACTTTCCCCACTTGCCAACATCTTGTGTATAAAGTGCTTGTGTATAAAGACGGGGGGCCCGGTGGGATGGGAGAGATTGTCAGTGGGCTCCTCAGATATATACACATCCTATCTAAGTTTTGGGGACAGGCAATGGACAACTGTATCCACGTGCACTGCTGATTTCCCCATCAAAGAAACTTTCAAGCTAAAGAGAAGAGAAGGTAGAACAGAAAGAATTTGGGAGCTAGCTCCCTCCAGGCTTCAAGGATGGGGGCAAATTGGAGATGGGTTTTGAAGGATGAATAGGAGTTTGCCAATGGAAAAAGGAAGAGAAAGGCATGTCGGCCAGAGGCACAATAAGTGGGGAGGTCTAGAGATGTCACAGGGCGTGGTGCATATGAGACTAGAGCGTGGAGGCCTTAAATGACAGGCCAAGGAGCTCACACCCTGCCCCCAAGGCAGTCAAAAGATCTGGGTCTAGGCCTCGACTCTGCGCACCCATGAGGAGCCCCTTGTTTCTCTCTAGCCCCTTCACCATATCCTTCAGCCTGGACTCCCACAAGGCCCTCTGCAGAGAACTCTCTGTGCTCGACTCCTACGTCAACCTCTTCCTGTCTCCCCTTGTCTATGGCTCCCCCATGGTGAGTCCTGGGGGGGCAGGCGGGAGCTCTCAGTAGGGTCAAGAGATTAAAGGCTGGGAGAACAAACCAGCTACCCAAGGAGAGACAAAGGAAGGGGGGAATGGCTTGCCAAGAGCACATAGGAAGATGATCTGAGAGTCTTAGTAGCCCCACAGCTTAATATAAATCAGCTCCTTTGTGTTTCCCCGTGACTGTATTTGGAGAACAAAGGGTAAGGCCTGTGGATCTGTCTGAAGCACACCAAGGGGGACATAGATAGCAGTACTCGGTCCTGCCCCGCTTCCGGAAGTGGGGGCCTCCGGGGAGAAGAAGGGAGCTGGAATCCTGGAGCTTCTGTCCCCCTCCCCCAGACCCCGTGGGGCACCTGGGAGGTGAAGTCATGCTGCTGCAGCTGGCGGCCCTCCCGCAGGTCCCAGCAGCGCACGGTGTTGTCCAGGCCCCCGGTCCAGAGCCGAGTGCCGTAGTCGGAAATGTCGATGCAGCTGGCACCATCCGTGTGGCCCTGGAACTGCCTGTGGGGACAGGGGCCCCGGCGTCCATCCTGGAGGTGGCGCTGCTCCAGCGTCCCCCCAGGCCACTCCTCCGCCCCCACCGCCCAAAAGGGGAGGGGGCGGGGCTCGCCCAAGGTCTCAGGGCCCCGCCACCCACCTGACCATGGTCTGGTTCTGCAGGTCCCAGACCACGATGTTGCCGTCGCTGCAGCAGGAGAAGCAGACCTTGGCGTCCGGGCTGACGGCCAGGGCGTAGCAGGCGGGGGCCGAGGAGGTCAGCTCGGCCTTGATGCGGGGGGTGGGCGCCGCCAGGTCCCAAATGGACAGGGTGCTGGCCTCGCCGCCCACGATCAGACTCCGGCCGTCCGGCAGCAGCTTGCAGGAGCGGATGTAGTTGTCCCGGTTCTGGGACAGGAGGGAAGCAAGGTAGCCTTGGCCCCCAGCCGTGCCTCCAGGAGCCCAGCCGGAGAAACCTCACTCCACCCCAGGTTGGCCTGTAAGCCCCGCCCCTGTTATCCAACAAGCCCCACCCCATTGGACTATAAACCCCACCCCCTGTTCCTATAAGTTCCGCCCCTGGTTGGCCTATAAGCTCCAGCCCCCTGGCCTATAAGTCCCGCCCCTGTTGGGCTATAAGCTCCACCCCCATTGGCCTACAAACTCCGCCCCATTGGCCTATAAGGCACGCCCCTGTTGGGCTAAAAGCTCCACTCTTATTGGCCTATAAGCCCCACCCCTGGTTGTTTTATATTCCCACCCCTTTGACCTATAAGCCCTACCCCTGTTGGCCTATAAACCACACCCCATTGGCCTACAAGTCCCACCACTGTTGGACTATAAACCCCGCCCCTCATTGTCCTATACTCCCACCCTATTAGCCTACAAGCCCCGCCCCTTGTGGTCTGTAAGCCCCACCCCATTGACCTATAAGCCCCGCCCTGGTTGGCCTATAAACTCCACCCTATTGGCCTACAAGCCCCACCCCTGTTGGACTATAAGCCCCCCCATTGTCCTATATTCCCACCCCATTGGGCTATAAGCCCCACCCCTGGTTGTCCTATATTCTTACCCCATCGGCCTATTAGCCCCGCCTCTGTTGGGCTATAAGCTCTACCCCAATTGACCTGTAAGCCCCACCCCATTGACCTGTAAACCCCACCCCATTGGCCTGTAAGCCCCGCCCCTGGTTGTCCTACAAGCCCCACCCCCATTGGCCTATAAACCCCACCCTGTTGGACTATAAACTCCACCCCATTGGCCTCTAAGCCCCGCCCCTGGTTGTCCTATAAGCCCCACCCTGTTGAACTATAAACTCCACCCCATTGGCCTCTAAGCCCCGCCCCTGGTTGTCCTATAAGCCCCACCCTGTTGAACTATAAACTCCACCCCATTGGCCTCTAAGCCCCGCCCCTGGTTGTCCTATAAGCCCCACCCTGTTGAACTATAAACTCCACCCCATTGGCCTCTAAGCCCCGCCCCTGGTTGTCCTATAAGCCCCGCCCTGTTGAACTATAAACTCCACCCCATTGGCCTCTAAGCCCCGCCCCTGGTTGTCCTATAAGCCCCGCCCTGTTGGACTATAAACTCCACCCCATTGGCCTGTAAGCCCCGCCCCCACTGTCCCGCCAGCCCCGCCCCCAGGCCGCGCCCTCACCAGGCAGTCGAGCTGGGCCACCGGCGTCTTGGCGCCGGGCTGGCCCACGTCCCACACCTTCACGCAGCCCTTGCCGCCGGTGTAGACGTGCTGCGTGGAGCCGCTGATGGTGACGGCGCAGACCACCTCGCCGTGCGCCAGCGTGTGCAGCTGCCGCGCGTGCCGCGGGATGCCCGCGCCCACCAGCGCGTCCGACGGGAAGGGCACCGGCTGCATCTGCCCGTCCGCAGACACGTGGAAGGAGTAGGCCCTGGCGGGGGCGACAGCGCGGGGGTGGCCCGGGCCCTCCGCACCCCCACACCAGGGCGGGAGGGGCCCCCTGGCCTGGGGCCCCCGCGCGTTAGGGAGGGGACCCACGATCTAGGGTGACCTGGGACAGCCAGCGTGGTACAGAGAGGAGCGGGCCAGGCCGTGGCCTGGTGCCTGGTCCCCAAGCACTTCCTACACATTTGTCCACGAAGATGCCTTGAGAGTTCCAGAGCACGCGGGCCAGCAGTGGCCACCAGCCACACTGGCCAGTTAATTCAAATAAATCTAACTTTCCAGTCCTTTTGCCCCATGGGCCACATTTCAAGGGTTCAAAGGCCACGCGTGGCTGATGGCGATCAGACTGGACAGCAGTAGGTGCAGAACATTCCCATCACGGCGGAAAGTTCTGTGGATACTTGGGGCCGGTCATTGTAGGGGTCATCCTAGGCACTGGTGGGGGGGTGTTGAGCAGCATCCCTGGCCCCCACCCACTAGAGGCTAGAAGCATCTGGGTGTGACAACCAAAAATATCACCAGAGGACTTCTGGGGGGCAAAATTGATCCCCGTTGGGAACCACTGGTCTCGACTTGGCTTGTCACATACCTCTCTCTCTTAGATTACCTTACAGAAGAGACTTTCTGGAAAGGCAGCAGGGACCCCCCCACCCCCACCCCACAGTGTGAGCCCCACCCCGGAACTCACGGCTTTCCCCCAGGGATGCTGGGCAGAGAGGACGAGATGGATGACCCGCGGAGATGGGGATGGGACTCAAATGCCATCTGCCAAGATGCCAAAGGGGGAGTCACAGGGCAAGTGACTCAAAGCCACGTCTGCCCTCTCCCATGCTCATCTGCCACATCCACCTCTGTTTATCAGAGGCCCCCCAATCTGTTTATCAGCCCCCCCAGGAAAGCGGAGATGCCCTCTCCTTTACCCATACTACAGATGGGAGAGTGGAGGCTGGTCTCTGTCCAGGGAATCCTAGAGCCCCAGAGGTGGACGGATCCTGAAGCTTCTTCCGTCCAAGGTTCAGAACAGGGGCCGGCAAACTACGGCCCCCTGCTTGTTTTTGTAAATAAAGTTTTCTTGGCACACAGCGCCACACTCATTCGTTTAAATGTTGTCTATGGGGGCTTTTGAGCTATAAAGGCAGAATTGAGAGTTGTGACAGAGACCGGATGGTCTGCAAACCCAAAAATATTTACTGTCTGGCCCTTATCAGAAAATATTGGCTGATTCCTTTTCTACAACAGCCCTCGAAAGTGCACACCCAGCCTGGGGCCAGGGATTTCTCCAGTGACGGGCATTTTATTCCCTCTGGAGGCACCTTGAGCCACTTCAGGACGGTGCACTCTATCAGCCGTCTGTCCCAGTCCTGTCCTCGGGGGCCCACGCAGACCCTCTCTGCTCCCGCTACACCAGCTCAGGGGTCTCATGCCTTATTTCTTCCACTCCTCTTCATGGGACCCTCACCTCCCATGGCTGGGGCTCTCTGTTGCTTTTTTTTTTTTTTTATAATTTTATTTATTTATTTTTCCCCCAAAGCCCCAGGAGACAGTTGTATGTCATAGTTGCACATTCTTCTAGTTGCTGTATGTGGGACTCGGCCCCAGCATGGCGGGAGAAGCAGTGCCTCGGTGCGCGCCCGGGATCCGAACCCGGGCCGCCAGCATCAGAGCACACGCACCCAACCGCTAAGCCACGGGGCCGGCCCTCTCTGTTGCTCTTAATGCAGCATAATCACAGTTGCTTTTTCCAGTCACAGGTGCTGATCTGTGTTAAGCTTGTGGAGCCACTGAGACCCTCAGATCGTCTTCCCACACACACTTGCCAAGCCCAGGACTCCCCTCCCTTTCCCCATTCCCTTGTTTCTCCTTGTATGACTGGTTTCTCCTCCCGGCCCCCCGCCCCGGGCCCTGCTGACACCTCCTGGCATCTCCCACCACAAAGACTCACCATGGGGGAGCGTCCATACACCACAGAGCCGCTGACCTGAGGGGACAGGTGGAGGCTGACGTAGGAGCTGGGCACAGAGAGGTCCCCGTTAAGAGCGCTGTGGGACCCCAGGCTGAAGGAGGTGGTGAAGGGACTGGACAGAGTTAGGGGGCTCCTCAGGCCTGGGTGAGAAGAGAAACAGACAGGTGTCCAGACACCTTAAACCCAGACCCTGCCTTCCACTGCCTTGGGGGCACGGTGCCAGCTCCCTGGCCTGTCATTCAGGGCCCCCACGCTCTGGTCCAGCATCCACATACCCTGTCTTATCTCCAGACGTTTACAAATGTTGTTCCCTCGAGCTGACAGGTCTTTCTTTTTCCTTCTCCAGTTGCCAAACTCCTAGGCATCCTTCAAAACCCAGACCCAATGTCTGACAAAATCTCAGGAACATCCTTGAGCCTCCTCACCCCACCCCTGGCCTCCAACCTTGCCCATTTTGGGTCCCTCCCTCTACCCCAGCCCTGACCACACAGGGCCTGGAGTATTGGGGTCTGAGTCTCCTCCCCTGCCATCTGGGAGCTCCTTGAGGGCAAGTCCCAGGGCTGATTTCTTTCTGGGACCCCAGAACCGGCAGAAAACCTGACCATAAGACAGAAAAGAAGAACAGTGTCACCCTATATTAACGAGGGGGAAACTGAGGCTCAGAGAGGTTGAGGCACTTCCCCAAGGTCACACAGCCGGTGAGTATCTAAGGCTGGCCTCACACCCCAGCCTGTCTAACTCTTAAGCTTGTCTTTCCGGTGCCCGGGCTGGAATCCAAACTTCCTGCCTCCCTAACCCCCTGCCATCTCCAGAACCCCCAGGGAGGGGGACCCCCTCCGCCAGGCACCAGCGGGCGCTCACCAATACTGTCCACAGAAGGCGCTGGCTTGACAGCGAGCTGGCGGAGGTGACTGGCCGAGCTGGGCCCCGGGGTGGACGCGTCCTGGGGCGGGGAGGAGTCACAGCACTTGGAGGCGGGAGTGCTGGCGGGAAGATCGTTCTGGGGAGAAAGGGTGGGGCTGAGCACCAGCTGGCACCTGGCATCTTGCAGCCCAAGGATCTGGCCCGGAGGAGGGTGGGAGAAGGCAGCAGGGACACCTGAGGGTGGCCAGGGCTCCTGGGGGGGCCTGCACCCCTCAGCAGTGCACCCCGTGACTGCAGGTGTGCACGCGCAGGGGGAACAGGCCCGCAGCTGATCCCCGGGGCACGGGGGACACGGAGTGTGCACACATCGGAATGCCGGGCGGGCACCTGAGTGGGAACGGGCACGTGGCATGTGCCCACGGGGACACACACGCATGCACGCCGAAGGGAACCGACACACACATCTCTTGTGAGAACCGTGCATGCATATGAGAAGGTATGCAGTGCGGAGACACAGCCAGGAACGTGCGTGTAGACAGGATGGTGTGAGGTGGACCCACAGCCAGGGCACAAATATGGTGGCAACCAAGTTGGCGGCTGTCAGACCCTTTGGGGACAAGGAATAGGGAACTCTGGGATGGCCCAAGAACCAGGAGACCACACCGCCAGCTCCCAGATGCAGGAATAGTGTCTAGTCCAGGCGGCCCCTCCTTCCCCCACAGGGAGGGGGTGTCCCCCACAGCCGTCCCTCCCCACGGGGACACTCGAGGAGAGGGAATGCGGACCTCCATGCAGGGGCGCCTCTGTCCTCTGGGCTCTCTGCCATCACCCCCTTCGCCTTGCAAGAAACTTCACATCCTCGTCGGATGTCAGATGCCTCCCATCTTTCCATTACACAATCGCACGTTCTGTGACAGCCACCCTCACACACCCACGAGAGGGAGAGGACGGGGACACCGCGGGGGCAGGGGGTCCTTCCGGGGGCTTCTCCATCAGCACAGAGCCGCTCTCCCCCTCCCCGGCTCCTTGGAGTGGGAGGAGGGCACTGGGATCAATGGGAGCCCCAACCTTGGCGGTTGCCATAGCAACCTGCTGGGAGGGGAGGCCTAGAAACTGACGCAGACTCCCCGGGAAGTGCCGGGCAGGGGTCTGGGGGAGATCTGGGGGACTGGGGCGGGGCAGGGACAAACGCAGCCGAATTGCAGATGCCCTAGGGGACTGCTTTCAGGCAGTCCCCGCACCTGGCATTAAACATCAGAAAGTTGTCCCCATATTAATCATCTTCTCTTGCGGGGACAACATCTCAGGTTGGGGCTGGTGTGTCTCTAATGGCTCGCAGAGGCCTTAACACTTGCAGGGCTGGAGTCAGCCTCTGGAGATGCCAATTCTAAAGTCTCGCCATGTTTATTTCCATGGGATTTCCTATTTATTGCAAGAGATATTGGTTTCCCTCTATGATGGTGAGTTGCCTTTTAATATAGGTATTTACAAAGCTTATTTACAAAGTTGCCTTTTGATAATTCTTCAGGTGCAACAGAGTGAGTGATTTAGAGAAAATGACCTGAGTAAAGGAGAGGTGGTGTTTAGGAAGGCGGGAAAATCATCAGGAAGGGAGGGCTGGATCACAGCAGCCTGGCTGATTTCTCCTCGACCCTGCATCCAATGTGGTGGCATCTGTTTCCAGGCCCCCCCCCCCCGCCCCAGGGATGAATAAAGTGAGTTTCAAGGCCTCCCCGACTCCTTACCAGGATGAGCTCCTTGGCTCTGGGGAGCGGTGAGCCAAGGCTGGAGGCCAAGGAGGCCGGACTGTCCACAAGTTCCCGACGGGCGGGGACGCAGATGGGCGCCTTTCCGCAGGGGGTGGTGGCGGGGCTGGGAGGCTCCGACGGTTGGTCCTGGGTTCAAGGAGGTGACGTTGAGTGGGGGTGAAGCGGGTGAGGAAGGAGAGCCCCTCTCTGTGCCCCTCCCAACCTCTAGACTGGGCACCTACGACCCACCTTGGGGGGATTATGAGACTTCCCTGGGCCTCAGTTTACTCATCTGTAAAATGGGTTTAATGAAAGGACACGACTCCAAAAACACACATCGCAACAACTCTACGAGGGCTCGGTTTTGTTTTCCCCCATTGAACAGACGGGGAAACTGAGGCAGAGGAACGGAGCGTCACTCCCCCAAATTCACACGGTGAGCCAGGGCTTGAAGCCACTTCTGCTGCCATCTCCAGTGTTCCCTGGGCCTCAGTTTCCCCACCTGTGCTATGGAGAGGAGGTGGGCCTGAGGGGTCGTGGGATCCCCTACTCCCCCAGCCCCACTATCCTGCAGAGAGGGGACCAGGGCCCCCGCTCCCTCTGGGCCCCCACGCTCCGGAAAACCCACTGCTTGCCCTGTGCCTGGACCTCTGAGTCCCGGGGGCCAGAGGGGGAGGAGGCCGGACCCGACTCACCTCGTCCACCACCAGGTTGTAATCGCTCTTGTCTTCGTCGCTCTCCTGGGGGGACATGGGGAGAGAGCTCGCCCTGGCCGTGCCCCTGCCTCCACGCCCCCCGACATCCCCTCGGGACGGGGAGTGGACACCCAGCCGGCCCGAGGATTCTGGGCCCATCCGCTTGGTCCAGAAGGAAGGTGGGTCCCTCATGGAAAAGGACGATGGAGAGGGATCTGAGCGCCCCCCAGCCCTTCCTGGCCTCAGTTTCCTCCTCTGTGCAGCGGGCGAAGAGCCAGAGACCAGGAGTCGTCCGCACCTCCCTCCTGGCTGTAGCCCCACAGAGCCATCAACCTCTCAAGATTGTCCGTCTTGCCCGCCAGTCTGCCCACCGCCCATCCCCACGGCCCCAGCACGGACCTACCCCCTCCTTGGGCTCCTGGCCTGCAGCCTTGCCCCGTCCAGGTAGCCCTCCAGGCTTGCCCCAGGGAGATTTTCCTAAGACCCATGCCCACATCTGCTCTACAGCCTTCTATGGCTCCCCACTGTCCTCGAGGGAAACACTGACATGTTGGGCTGCCCTCTGGTTTGGCTGGAAACCAAGAGAAGACCAAAGGTTGCAGCCCGGAGGCCACCTCCACAGACGGCCCCAGCTGCCCCTCTAGACGGACAAATGCCCCCCAGCTGGCCACCGTCCCGGCCTTACTCTCAGCCTGGCCACTGGGAAGCCAGAATTTGAAACGACAGGTGCAGGAATCGCTCTGACAATGAGAGAGGAGGTCCCGGCCCCCGAGGAGGGGGTCCGGGAAGGCTTCCTGCAGGAGGGAGCATTTTGTGCCTTGATGGGGAAACTGGTTTCTGAGAGGCAGGGGGAAAGGATTCTAGGGGGAGGGAACAGCCAGAGCAAAAGCCAGGAGGTCAGAAAATGGATGCGTGGTCCAGAGGCTCCAGAGACTTAGAGAAAATAAAGAGTTAAGCCAGGCCCCACAGGAAGGTGTCTGCTGATTGGCCAGTGCCCCATGAGCCATAGGGAGCTATGGAAGGCTCTGGAGGGAGAGAGCCGTGGGCAGAGCTGGGCTCTGGGAGGCTCCGAGGGGCAGGACCAGGGGCAGGTCTAGGCCAGGCGTGCCCACCCCAGTCCTCCGCTTGCCCCTCACTCACATAAGGTCCCGACAGATCCTTCTCCTCGGCCCTCTGCTTCCCGTCGCCGCCGGGGCCGCCCGGTTGCCCCTCTTCCGCCACACTCTCAGGGGGCGAGGGGGATGCGCTCTGCAGAGAGACAGGGCCGGGTGGGGGGAAGGGTCAGGACCCTGGGCAAGTCACTTAACCTCTCTCTGTCTCAGCATTCTCATCTGTAAAATGGGGATAATAATAGTGCCGACCTCCTAGGGTCTCTGGGAAGATACACGACGTAATAGCTATGGACCGCTTAGCTGAAGTGGTGCCCGGCACACAGCGAGCGCTGTTATTTCTATAGTAAAGAGCCCATTTTTGTACAGATAAATGCAGAAACACCTATTATATACCAGGGTCTCCCCCTCAGCACTGGACATGGGGTTCGGGTCATTCTCTGTGGGGCCGTCCTGGGCACTCTGGGGGTTGAGCAGCATCCCTGGCCCCACCCACGCGATGCCAGGAGCACCCCCAGTGTGACAACCACAGATGTCCCCAGACATTGCCCAGCGTCCCCAGGTGGCACTATTGCAAGTTGAGATGAGCTCTAAGTGCAAAACACCTTCGGACCTCGGAGACTTAGTACAACAAAAAGAATGTAAACTCTCTCCTTAATAATTTTTTAGGTTGATGACAGGTTGAAATATTTAGATACATTGTGTTAAATAAAACAGACTATGGAAATTCACCTCACCTGTTCCACTTTTTGTAACCTGGCTACTAGAAGGTTTTACCATTGCCTGGAGATGGTGGTGGTGTTTACGCAAGCCTGAACACAGGAGGAAACTGCATAGAACCACACACACGCACACACATGCACACACACGCACACGCACGTGTGCACAGTCACGAACAATGAATCTGTGTAGAACTGTGCAGTCTGCATAAGCTCCGTGGGTGGTACCCACGTGAGTTTCCTGCATGGGATACTGTATTTTAGTTTCACAAGATGTTATCTTTGGGGGGCAGCTGGGCAAGGGTGCAGGGACCTCCCTGTGCATTTCTTTGCAACCTCCTGTGCATCTACAATTATTTCAAAATTAAACACTTTTTAAAAAATTACATGCAGGGCTCACGTAACATTTCTATCCGGCAGCGCTCTTGTAGATAATAGTATTGAAGGGATGATGGATGGATGAATGAATGAATGGAAGGACAGATGGAATGCTACCCCGGGCATGCATGCATTTATTCAATTGCAAAAAGAGCTCCAAGATTGAAAGATGTAAATAAATAAAACGCGAGCCTTATTTGCATCTCCCACACCAAAAGGCTCTGGGCGACACAGTTTGAAAGCGGGATGTGGGTCTCCGACCGAGGCCCCCCCGTCAGCTCAGAACAAGCAGCTTTGGCCTCATGCGGATACAAAGCAAATGTCACACAAGTCCCAGATGCCCCTCAACTTACCCGGCTCGGGGCTCTCTCCACTGGAGGGTTGGAAGCGAGGACAAGAGAGACAGAAGGAAAAGAATGAGGGTTGCTTGTCTCATGGTGCCAGAGGGTACCGCGCTCCACAGTTTGTAAAGCCCTCTTCCCAGCTCAGAATCTCCCTTCTCGCAAAGAGTGAATTGTCCCTTCTCTGCACCATCCAGATAGATGCCCAGAGAGGGGCAGCAGCTTGCCCAAAGACACACAGCCAGTGGAGCAAAGTTGACCCCCACGGCCCCGCAGCCCCCCCTCATTCATCCCCTCACACTTAGATCTGAGTCTGGTGCCCCACCGCGTACCCCGGCCAGTGCCACCCTATGCTGCCCACTCACCTCTGGACTCCTCGGCCTCCACGCCTGCCCGGTCCTCCTTGGCAGCCGCGGCCAGCTGAGCCTGGGCAGCCAGCGCTCCAGACAGGGCCAGCAGCCCCGTGGCACTGCCGCCCACCAGCCCAGCAGGGCGAGGGGTGAGGGGCACAGGGGGGGCGTGGTGGGACAGCGGCTGGAGCTGCTGCTGCTGGAGACGAGGAGCGGTGGGCCGGGGGCGGCGGGGACGGGGACGGGCAGAGGGGGCGCCCCGGGGTCTCGAGAGCCCAGGCCAGCTGCCCACCCACTACCCTGGCTTTAGCACCGACTGGGTGCAGGGACCTGAGGGTGGGGTCCCCCACAGCAGGGCCAGGTTGACTCACCCCGATGAGGCTGTTCAGCTCCCCCACGGTCACCTGCTTGGCACGTTCCACAGCCTGGAGCACCTGCTGCTGATGCTGGGGGGGGGACAGGAGGGGAGTCACCGGGGCATGTGTGTGTCTGCATTCACTCCCCCCAAGGGTCTTCTGACCCTCGTTTCTTGCGGTTTTTGCCCTCCTCACCCTGGATCACCTTGTGCCCACTCTCAGCAGATGCAAAGGTCCTGAGGCTGGAAGACTCTTGGGGCATTCTCACCAGGGCTACGTTGTTTTTCTAAGTTTCAATAAAGTGCTCACACTGTTTATTGCTTTTATCTGCTCTAGTTCCATCTTTTTTTATTCTTGTGGTTACAAACATAAGAGCTACTCTTTTAACCATTAAGTGCACAGCTCAGCAGCATTAAGCACATTCACATTGTTGTACAACCATCCGCTCCGTCTGTCTACAGAACTTTCCATCTTCCCAAACTGAGACTCTGTCCCCATGAGACACTGACTCCCCCCACCTCCCCCAGCCCCTGGCCCCACCATCTACTTTCTGTCTCTGTGGATGTGACTCCTCTAGGGGCCTCCTGGGAGGGGATCACACAGTATCCGTCCTTCTGTGTCTGGCTTCTCTCACTCAGCATCATGTAAGGTCTAAATTTTATTGGGTGTTTACTAAGCACCTGGCATCATCCTCGGCACTTTGTATGTATTATCTCGTCCAAACATGACGACAGAGGCACAGAGAGGGCAGGCAGCTTGCCCAAGGCCACACAGCCAGGGTTTGGACCTAGGCAGCCCGGCTGCTGGCTTTGAGCCCCGACTCCTCACTCTCAGGGAACCCTCCATCCCTGCAGCCCCTGCCCCAGCTGGTCCTCCCCCCCAGACCGGTGCCCCCATCCACCCATCTTCCGCCAGCTCCTCTGCCACCCCCACCAGGCCCACTCACCTCCTGGGTCAGGAAGGGGATGATCTGAGCACAGATCCCACTGAGGCGCTTCACAATCTCGGCCTGGCGGGAGGCAATCGGAGGGAGCTTGGAGGGGGGCCTCTCAACGCAGGACCCGGACTCCCGGGCATAATGAGCCTCTGCAAAACTCAGGGTGGGGGGCTGTCACCCACAGGCGCAAAGCGGGGACTTAGCCAGCGAGGCACGGGCTCAGGGAAGACGGAGGGCCTGGCAAGGAGGCTGCATGCCCGGCGATGCCCAGGGCAGGTACGCCACGGGCAGGTACGCCACCCGCCAGACACGCCCGACAGAGTCCCAGAGAGCGCAGAGGCCCAGCAGACCCGGACACGGGGAAGCTTCAAGTTCATCATAAGCCAGGCGAGGGCCCTCCGCCGGGGTCCTGGGGGCTCGAGCCCTGGCTGGGCCCATGTCCCTCTCCGGGCCTGGCCTGTGGTCTCTACCTGCAGCCAGGTGACATGCCCGGGCGCCACACTGCGGAAGGTTTGTGATGTTGTGATATGAGAAAGATGTACTTGGTCTCTGTCCCCAGTTCCTGGCACAGAGCTCCTGAAACCCCTGGGATTCCTGAGTGATGGGCTAAGGGGAGCGTCTTTTGCTATTTGTAATAAGCCCCTCTTTCCCCCACACCTGCGTTCATCAGAGGGCTGGAGCTTTCAGCCCCACCCTTCCACCTCCGGGAGGGGAGAGGGGCTGGGGATTGAGTTAACCACCAATGGCCAATGATTTAACCAATCGTGCCAACGCAATGAAGCCTCCATTAAAAAAATCCTACAATAGTAGGTTTGGAGAGCTTCCGGGTGGGTGAACACGGGAGGTGCCGGGAGGGTGGTGCCCAGGGAGGGCACGGAAGCTCCGAGCCCCTTCCTCACACCTTGCTCTGAGCATCTCTTCCATCTGGCTGTTCCTAAGTTATAGCCCTTATAATAAATGGGTGATAGTAAATAAAAACTTTCCCGAGTTCTA
>JABWHU010000634.1:14193114-14203382 GCA_014189135.1 Dicerorhinus sumatrensis harrissoni | reverse complement strand
TTGGTTGGTGTGGGGAAAAGCCACACATTTGGCATCAGAAGGATAGAGAGTAGAGGAGAAATGGGTGGTTTTACTTGTAGGTTTCATCCGGGACAGGGTCCAGGTGGGGGGTGTCCCACAGAGCTGAGCAGAGGGGAGGCTGTGCAGGTGGGGAGGCATATCCAGCTGTGCACAGTCAGCCTGAGTTACAGGGGTGCTGGGTGCATCTGGGTGGCGTCTGTGTTCCCACCACGAGGGAGGAACCAGGCCCCACCTCACGCCCTCCACCCCATAAGGAGGTCTATTTCACGCACCCAGGGGACCACGCCACACTCCAGGCCAACAGCCCCCTCCAGCCCACACCAGAACCAGTGGAGCCCACACATACCCGAAAGCATGCCTGGGGCGGGCACCCCCAGGTACCCCCCACTCCCAGCCCACTCCTCTCCTCTTCCCACCCACCAGGAAGCCCGGACACTAGGCTCTACTCATTGATTCTGATACTCTGAATCTCGGGGCCCCTCTCATCCCATTAGGAGCCCTCAGAGGTCAGTCTCAGGACCTCGGGGTTAATCTGGGACAACCAGACTCAAGTTCAGAAGCTTGGGGTCTATCTCAGAACCTCTGGGTCTATCTCAGAACCTCGATGCCACACTCACAAGCTTAGAAGGGTCTCAGAGCCTTAGGGTCAATCTCAGAACCTTCAAAACAGCCCCAAGACCTCGGGGTCCATCTCAGACCCTCAGGATCCAAAGGTCAGACTCTCCGGGCTGAAAGGGGCCCCCCAGACTGTCCGGCCGGCCCCCTCCCGGGACAGAGGGCATCCCCACAGCCTCCCGGACCCGGCTGCCGGCCTCCGCTACGAGCCCTCCTTGGTGGGCCCCTGCCCACGGCTCGCCTCGCGGCTGGACAAAGTCTCCAGAAGCTCAGACGCTTTTTCCTTTCACGAGGCTGGAATCTGGCCTCCCGGTCCCAGAGATTTCAGGATGAAACCCCCGTGCCCTGGATTTGCTTTGCCGCAGACCGCCCGAGCGCTGGGGCCCTGTCACAGCCTCCAGACCCCCACGCTCCCTCCTGAACACCCTCATCCCCACACAGCTACCTGTTTGTGCATCTCAACGTTGAGTCCGTAGGACATCTCGTAGTACTGCAAGGGAAAGCCACCGGGTGTCCACGGGCCGACACGTCCAGTCCTGCGCTGGGGGACGCTGGCTCTTCCAACAGCCCCCCGGCTGGACCCGCAGCTTCCCAGCCCCAGGAGACCCCGGAGAGGAAGCCCAGAGGAGGCTGCAGGGCCCCCCCCACCACTCTCTCCAGGGAGGTGGGGCAGGCCACTGGTGTCCAGTGGCCCTGGCCCTGCCGGGATGCCCGTGGAGAGGGGACATCCTTGCCTCACTGTCCTGAAGAGCCTGGAGGGCCCCAGGAGACACAGCCCGGAACCCCAGCCAGCCCACTTCACAGACAGGGAAAGCGAGGCGCAGAGAGGAGCAGGGGCTTACCCCGCAGAGGCAGTGAGGCTGGCGTCACACCCCAGTGTTTCACTCACAGCCCAGCCCTCCCCACTCCCCCCACCCGGCACCATCACCCCCTCACCATGACATAATGTCGCTGCATTTCCGTCTTCTCACTGGCTAACTTCTCACATTCCAGCTTGAGGCTGGGAAGGAGACAGGATGCCGGGACCCCATCGCCCCTGCCCCCCAGCTGGAGTCCCACGGACGCCCCTTTTGGGCCTGTTTCCAAAGTGATGGGTTTGGCTGTCCCCCTCCCCACTTTTTCACACGCGCACCCCCACCTCCCAGTCGCAGTCCCTCCCACCTCTTTGCAGGCTCTAAGTGTCCCAGTGCCAAGTGACCCCCTCCAAGCTCACCTGCGCCTTCACCTAGAAGCCCTCCCTCCCCTCGTCCCCGGGTGGGCCCCCCTCCTCCTGCACCCTGGAGGCCCCGCCCCCGCCTGGCCCCGCCCCCTCCCCTGCGGGCCCCGCCCTCTCCCGGGGGCTCCCAGGTGGACTCCGGGGTCCCCTGGGGCGGGCCCCCCCCTCACCTGTGGTACTGAGCCTGAAGAAACTGGAATTCCTCCTTGATGCGGTCGCAGATCTCCAGGATCGAGAACTTGAAGGGCTGGCCGGACTGAAGCGGGGTCTGGGGGGGTCGCCGGGGTCTGAGCTCTGGGACGCCCCGGACCCCCACCCCCGCCCCGCAGCCTGGACCCCCACTCACCGGGTGCCTTCCCTGGGGGTACATCCTGGCGATCCGGGAAGCCCCCCGCGCCGCCGAGCTGGATGGACAATATGGGGGTGGGGGGCGAGGCTGGAGGCGGGGGGCTGCCCGGAGGAGGAGGAGGGGGCGCGGGCCAGGGGACCCCGGAGTGCCCGGCGCCCCCGAGAGCGCGCGCGGGTGGCGGGGACGGAGGGTGCCGGGGCCCCTCCCGGGCGGGGCGCGCGGGGGGCGCGCGGGGGGCGCGCGAGGGGCGCGGAGGGTCGGGACCGGCCGGCTGGGGAGGCGCGGGCGGCGGGCCCCGCGCGGAGCCGCCTCCCTCCGGCGGGGCTCGGCCGGGAGCCGCGGGCAGAGCCGCCTTAAGGTGGCGCCGCCGCCCGGCCCGCCCACCGGCCCGCGCGCCCCCCGTGCGCCCCCGCCCCCGCCCCCGCGGGCGGCGCCCCCGGCACCCGCGCCCCCCCCTCGGCCGGGCAACCGGCGGGGAAACTGAGGCTGGCGTCCAGCCCCGCCCGCCCCGCCCCCGCCCTCCCCAAGAAAAACAAGAAACAGATAAACAAATACCTGGCAGCCCGGTGGGGAGGGGGCGGTTCGGGGCCCTTTCTGGGCAAGTGGGCTAAGACTGCAGGGTGAGGAGGAAGCGGGCTGGCCAGGCGCCTGCCAGAGATAGGAAGAGCGTGTGCAAACGCCCCAGGAGGACCCAGCTGGGAGGCAGAGCCAGGCCCGGGCACCCCCAGGATTCTCATCTGTCAAGTGGCAGAGCCAGGCGCTCTGTTTAAATGGCATGAGACAGGAACAGCTCTTGGCCGGGCCTGGCACAGGGTCAGCCCCAGAGATGGGAGCTGGTGTTCCGCTGGCCACCACCTGCAAAGGGGGCTGCCTCCCCTCTCAGACTATGGGGTCCCAGCGAGGACGGGAACAGAATCTCTGCCGTCAGACAGAGGCTCCTTCTCCCACCATAGACATCCAGCGAGCATCCCTCACACTCACCTGGGGAGGTACCACGTCCTTGTTGGCATCTTGCATACAAGAAACCTCAGAGTGGATCATTAAGTCAATCAACAAACACGCCTTGAGTGCCTATGGTGGACCAGACACTGCTCTAGGCACTGGGGCTCAGCCAGGAACAACAAGATAGGGAAGAGCCCTTGCCCCATGTTAATGTTTGCACCCGGGTCAGTGGGTGAGCGAACAAAAGCGCACACAAGCCGTTATCAAACTTAGAGCATTGTTTCCAGCCAAGGGCTACTTCTTGAGCATGGACTGCCTTCCAGGCACCAGGAATGGAAGGGTGCATGGGGGAGGACAGACTCCTGCCTTCTCTGGGTTCGAGGGACAAGGCAAGATCACAGCTTGGCAGTGATGGAATTATCTGTGTGTCTAAAAGAAGATTTAGGGAGCAGTGGTGGAGATCAGCAGGAGGGAACTTCCTTATCTGGGGCATCCGGGAGAGGCCTCTCTCAGGAGGTTACTGTAGGAGATGAGACCTGAAAGATAAAGATGGGCAGCCCCGGAAGGGAGGGGAAGAGAGCTCCTGGGGATAGTGTGTGTGTGTGTGTGTGTGTGTGTGTGTGTGTGTGTGTGTGTGTGTGTTGGAGGGAGCATTCAATAGCTCCCTATTGCCATCAAAATGAAATCCAAACTCCTCCCTCTTGCCAAACCCCCTCCTGGCCCTCCTATCTCTGATCCCAACTCCGTTCCCTTTCACCCTCGCTCCCTCTGTTCCAGCCACACTGTTCCTCCAACAGAACAGACAGGGGCCTGCCTCAGGGCCTTTGCACTGACTGTTCCCTACACCTGGAACACTGTTCCCTTGCTTCTCACAATTCAAGTCTCAGCTCAAATGTCACCACCTCAGAAAGGCCCCTCCCGGCCACCCATTAAGCAGCGTCCACCCACCCCACGCTGTTATTCTAAAAAAATACTGTTATTCTCAAATACTCTTCTCTCTCTTTTTAGCTCCTATCAGAGGTTTTTTTTTTTTGGTTTGTGATTTGTTTTGATACGTTTATGTTTCTTTGTGAGTTATTCTTTTTTTTTTTTTAATTTTTTTTATTTATTTTACCCCAAAGCCCCAGGAGACAGCCGTATGTCATAGTTGCATTCTTCTAGTTGCTGTATGTGGGACTCAGCCCCAGCATGGCGGGAGAAGCAGCGCCCCGGTGCGCGCCCGGGATCCGAACCCTGGGCCGCCAGCATCAGAGCGCACGCACCCAACCGCCAAGCCACGGGGCCGGCCCTCTTTGTGAGTTATTCTATGCATTGTCTCCCCTAGTACTAGGCTGTGTGGGGACAGAGCCTGTCTTGGTCCGTGCAGAGCCTGGCACACAGTAGGTGCTCGATAAATGCACAGGCAGTCAGTGAGGAGCAGAAACAGCCGATCCAGCCAAAGCCAGAGATCCCTGGCCACACTCCTGCTGGGAAATTCTAAGAAACAGGGAGTCCCACAATTCCACAATGCCGGGCACTCATGATTCCAGGTTCTGGGGGCGTCCGTGACGTCCTCATTCCAGAACTTTTCCAGGAGGTGTCTTGTGTCCCCTGCAAAGGCAGCATCTCCCCTCCCTGGGCCGCTAGTCCAAATCGTGGCGCCCCCTTCCTCACCTCTACTCCTTCCCACCCCGATCTCCTCTTGGGCCTTCTCTTGCCAAAAGCCCTCCACCTCCTGAAAGTCAAGGGCCCCGCCTGGACCCTCAGCCCGCAGCCCCACCGGAGCAGCTCCCCTGAGGCTCTCCCGAGCCGGTGGCCGTGCTTTCCTCTCTTTTCTCCTTAGCCTTTAGCCCGCTCGCCTCGGGCCGCCCGCACTTCTGGCTGCTCCGGTCACCACATCCTCTTCCAGGCCTCAGTCACCACCTTCATGAGGGTGACTGCAAACTCTGGCTCCAGCCCTGTGGATGCAGCCGCCTCTAGCATCTCCCCTGGATGCCCCCCAGGCCACTAGACGTGGCATCTTCCCCCAGACCTGTCAGGCCCCACAGTCCACCCTGGTCCCCAGAGACAGAGCACCAGCCGGGCCTCCTTTCTCCCCCTCAGCTGCCATGCAACCCCCTCCCCATCCCCACAGCCCCCGCCCGCGCGCACCAGCCCTTAATCATCTCCCATCTGGACTTCAAGCCACCTCCCCACTCTGAGCAGCTTTCACTTTTATCACCTTCCCTTTGAGCCTGGCCCTCCCTCACTTAAAACCCTCCCACGGCTCCCGATTGCCCTTGGGACAAATTCCCAGATCTTCAGGCTAGCATCAGAGGCCCTGCACCAGCGCGCCCCGCCCAGCTTTGCCTCCCTCCACGGTTCAAACACTCTCTGCTCCAGCCACACCAGCCAGATTGCCTAATCTGTGTTCTCTCCCACCTCTGGGTCTCTACTTGGTTGTTCTCTCTTCCTGGAATTCCCTCCCACTGCAGTTGTGCCTGGAGGAAGTCCATGCCTTCAGGGCCCAGCAAAAAGGCGCGTCTTCCCTGCAACTCCTCCAAAGTCCCAACATCTCCTCCAAAAGGCATCTGCCCCTGTCCCATGTCTCCCTCCACACGCGCACTGAACACAGACAGCCCAATGGTGGTGGCTAAGTGAGCATTTATTCTATAGCCACCTCCTTTTGCTGGAAGATGCTGGGCCCTCAGCCAGCCTCAGGCCTTGCAGGGAGAGCTGGGGGGCGGGGGGACAGAGCAGAACACACACTCCCAGGCCCACACAGTCAGTGCCAGGACAGAGGGAGCGCCCAGGGCCCGAGGTCCCCACAGTGGGAACGGGGCCTCTGCAGAGGGAGTCCAGAGGAGGCTTCCTGGAGGAGGGGGCCTTTCCTTTCCCCACCAGTCTTTAGATGTCCCAGCCAGGCACTCCACAGGGGAGGGTAAATACAGATTTGTGGATTGCCTGAGAAGCCACAGACCACACGCGCACACAAACACACACACACACACACACACACACACACACACAGAGCAAGAGANACCAGTCTTTAGATGTCCCAGCCAGGCACTCCACAGGGGAGGGTAAATACAGATTTGTGGATTGCCTGAGAAGCCACAGACCACACGCGCACACACACACACACACACACACACACACACACACACACACAGAGCGAGAGATGGTGTGTGTGACCTGCCAGGAAGGAGGAGACGTTTTGTTCTGAGCAGCAGCATCTCCAGCTTTGGGGGCAGATTTTGGGGTGGCTCCGCTGAGAGCAATCTGAGAGATGGGGGGACCCCCAGGCGGCCTGTGGCTCCATAACTCGCTAAAATGGCACATCCGGCCAGAGCAGGAGGCAGGGAAAGGACTGGCCAGGCCAGGCAAGAGTGACAGTCTGGGCCGTCTGGCACAACCTTCTCATTTCCCCAGCCAACTCCTTTGCCATCGGGGGGCTTCAGGCCCCACCTCCCTGGGGCTCAGTTTCCCCATCTGCAAGATCCAGGAAGACGCTGCAAAATGGGGGAAGGGGCTTAGCTTCCAATCTCTCCCCTCCCACTGCACAGAAGGGCTCAGCCCCGGTGGTTCCTGGCTGGCTTTTTATGATGTGGATGTGGTTGTTTTGTTTTTTTTTTTAAAGGAAAAAGCCGAGAAGCAGCGCTGGGACCCTGGATTGCTCAGACCACCTTAAATCAGCCTCGCCGCCCCAGCTACTGTGGAAATTCCTTTCTCCGCGGTGGTTGGCTGCGCGCGCCAGCCAATCCGCCCGCGGCGCTCCCACATGGGTCCGTGACGTCACAATGGGAGCTGGCCAATGGGGCTCGGGGAACCGGCAACCAATGGCAGGAGGCCCTGGGAGCCGCTGGGCCAATCGGAAGGCGGCGAGGCGCTCCCGGCGGGGTATGAAGAGCGCGGCTCCCCCCGCCGAGAGGGGCTGAGACCCTCGTGGACGCGCGAGCCTGGCCGCGTGGGAGGGAGATCCGGCTCGATTGTATCCAGAAACACCAGAGGGAGAAGCGAGCCACCCCTGAGCCTGGCGGGTCTCCCCTTAAAAACAAGAGTCCCTTGTGCAACACTCTATCTTGCAAAAACCAGAGCTGCTAGCCCTATTTCACAGATAACTAAACTGAGGCAGAGAGGCATTGAGTCATCCTAGACCCCCCAGGGAAGAGCTGAGACCCCCACCCGAGCCCGGAGGCTCCCAGCACGGCTCAGTTATTGTCCCCAGGTCCGATGGGGGAGGGATGGGCCTCCGTGTAGGCAGGGAGGGGGTTGCTGGTCCCCGTGCCTCAGGTTCCCCGCGCGCAGGCGGGAGAGGGGAAGGGAGCAGGGGTTCTCGGAAAGACTACAATCCCCAGAAGCTCGCGCGCGGCGCCCGCCCGGGCTGTCAATCAAAGTAACGTGGGGCCCTCTCCGGGCCGCGCTGCCCCGCCCGCCGCCGCGCTGCTGCCAGCTCCCGCTCCGTCCCCGCCGGCTCCGGGCCCGGCGCGGTATAATTACAGCCCATTGATCCGACCCGGGCCGGGAACGCGGCTCCCTCGGGGAGGCCGAGCCTTTGGCTTCCGACATCGCCAGCCTCTGCCTGCCGGCCCCCCCCGCGGAGCCGCTGGGCCACCAGCCAGGCCTGTCCCCTCCCGCCTGCCAGGGCTCGCGGGTGACCTCTGGGCCTCCGTTCCCGCCGCTAGAAATCACTCACGTATTCCCTTCCACCCAGGCACACGGGGGGCCCTCCCCCCGTGTGCCAGCGCCCCCCACCTCCCCGCGTGACCTTGAGACTCCTGAGGGCCCCTCTGGGGCCTCAGTTTACACACCTGTAGAGGGAGACGGTTGGACAAGACTCGTGGATGACACCAGTGCCCTCTGGGGTCCCCCGAGTGAGCAACCAGGCCTAGACCATGCTAGGGACTCAAGGAGAAAACTCTGAGCCCCGTGTGGTCAGGGTTGGGGTAGGGGGAGCCACCAGGCCTGGGGGTGGGGGCAGAACCAGGAGTGAGGTCCCTGTTGGGAAATTGGAAAGGCTTCCTAGATGGCAGGAGGGGGTGTTTAAGCTGGGGTTCTGCAGAATGCATAGGAGTTGCCTCCTTTGAGCAGTGCATTTATATTACCCTAACCCAAAGTGGAAGAGGAAAGATGGGGCAACCATAAGGCCTCCCGGGGGGAGTGAAGACCCTTGAGCTCTGACCCCTCCTGGGTGGCCCTCTGGACATTCCCTGGCTGTGAAATGGGAGGAGGTGGACACCCACGGGCTGGGAGGCCCTCTGCCTGCTTTCACATGGGCCTGTGAAGTGGCAGTAGGCTCTGGCAGATAGGAGTCAGGGAAGTGGCAGCCAGTGGCAGGGGCACTAGGATGGCCGAGGGCTCAGAGCTCCAGCCTCTCCCCGGGCGAGAACTGGGCAGCTCAGGGGAGAAGAGATGGGCAGTCCAGGATGGCCCTGGGCTCCGTGGCTCTCCTCTCTTCGTCCGGAAAACGAGGTTGATACTAGAATCTTCAAATAAGTTACTTAAAACAGTTCATAGTAAGTGCTCAGTAAGGGCAGGCGTCTGTACTCCCATTATGCCCCCAAAGGGCCCTCTCTGCCACCCTGACCTCACACCCACAGCTGGACTATGCCCTCACTCTCCATCCCTCCCACATCTCTGATCACCTTTTAAAATGTGAATCAGACCCCAGCCTTCCCTCTGCTCAAGAACCTGCCATAGCTCCCCATCACCCTCAGAATAAAATCCAGACTCCTCACCTCTGTTTACATGACCCCGCTCCCTGTCACCTCCTTGCCCTCTCTCCTCCCTACTCTGCTCCAGCCACACCGGCCTCTTGGCTGTTGCTCCAACACACCAGGCCCGGTCCTGCCCCGGGGCCTTTGCACAGGCTGTTTCCTTTGCCTGGACCATGGCTAGCTCATCTCTTCCTTCCAGTTGTGGATCAAACATCCCATCCTAGCGAGGCCTGGCTGGGCCAGCCTGGCTACAGTAGCCCCCACCTCCCTCCCTGCCTCTCTCATTTCGTTTCCTCCAAAAGCCCCCTCACGCTTGGAACACTGACTATGTGCCTGTGTGTTTACGGTCTGCCCAGGCCCAATGCAGTGCCTGCTCCATATATCAGGAGGATGAAGGGGCAGTGCCCAGGTCCCCCAACACGCAGAGCAGGGCCCCAGAGTCCCCGACAACCTGCCCCGTGCTGACCGGCCTGCAGGGGGCAGCTGCAACCTGAGATCACAGCACCCCTGGAGGCCCGGGTTCGAATCCCCCCTCCGCCGCTGTGTCCCCGTGATTCTGTAAAATGGGGGAAATGATAGAAGTTCTTTATCTGGTCCTCATAGGATCAAACAGCTGCAGAGATGAACTGGCCTTCACTCTTATTATTGTGCGAGAGCGTGCAGGGCCCGGCAGGGACGACCCCCGGTGGGGGAGCAGGGCAGGAGCTGGCACCCCACAGGCGACCCCTATTTTTATGCTCCTGGGGTCTCCTGGCCATTGCACCCGTCCCTGCCCAAGACACCTCCAAGTCGAGGCCTCACCTCCCTCCCTCTGGTTGGCTGAAACCTTTAATCCTCGCTGGGCCCCGTCTGCTCATCTGCAAAGGGGGCCAGCCCTTGACGGTGGCCCCTACTGCCCCCCATATTCCCGCCGCTGGTGTGTTCACTTGACCCCGGGCTGGAGGCTCGGGGACCCTGCAGAGCCGGCAGCCCCCTCGCCTGGAACCCTCCCTCCCTGCAGCCGTCTCCCCCTGGCAGGCTCCGACTGTCACCCAGGTCTCAGCTCACATGTCGCCTCCTGGGAGGGGCTCCTCCCATCTCCGGCTTAAGCAGCCCCCTGTCATCCTCCGCCTCCTGCCGGTGCTGCCTTTCTCTCCCTGGCACTTGACTGTTCCCTGACATTATCTTATTCGCTGGCTTACGTGTTGTCTGTCTCCCCCTCGACCAGGCTGTGGGCTCCACGAGGGTCGAGAGGGGCTCTATCCGGGGCCCCAGGCACCCAGTAAATTCCGGCTTGGGATTGGGGGTAGAGGGGACGGCGGCCAGGCCCAGAGACGCCTAGAGCCCTGCCCAAGGGCACACAGCGCCGCGCGCGCAGGGTGGGCGGCCTGCGGCTGCTGTTCAGGGGCCCCGGGGCCACCCCTCCCGCGTCCCAGGCCGGGCCCAGCGCCAGGTGGCCCGCCCCCGCCCC
>JABWHU010000634.1:14173337-14187284 GCA_014189135.1 Dicerorhinus sumatrensis harrissoni | reverse complement strand
CCCATTCCGGCTGCAGGGGAGGGGGGGATCAGGAGGAGGAGGAGGGAAGCGGGGGTCGGGGGCAGGAGCAAAGCCAGGGGGTGGCACCCGAGCAGGGCCGGGGCCATAAATACTACCGGAGTCGAGCCAATCTCCAGAGATACTGTGTCTGGCACCCCATCTTCCTCTCTCCGCGTCCCCGCCTCCCCTCTGTCCCCCCGCCCTCCCCATCCCGGCCGCCCCCTAATCCGACTTCTCCCCGTCGTCCTCCTGGTGGGTGTCCCCGTCATGCCCGTTCTTGTCTTCCTTGGAGAGGTGGGCCTGCGAGCCCAGCGCAGACAGCGAGAGCAGCCCGGTGCCCGCGCTGACCGCCGGCAGCGAGGGCGGCTGCAGCCCCACGGGCAGCGGGGTCAGGGGCAGGGCCAGAGCCTGCAGCTGGGACAGCTGGTGCGCTTGGAGCTGCTGCTGCAGGGCAGAGGGAGGGGGCGTCAGCCGCCTGGAGCGCCCCCACCCCACCCCTGCGCGCCCACCCGCCGCCACCCCGGACGTACTCGGATGATGGAGTTGAGCTCCGGGGCCGTGACTTGCTTGGCCCTCTCGATGGCTCCCAGGACCTGCTGCTGGTGCTGGAAGGGGGTGGGGAGGAGACAGGAGTCACGTGAAGCGCCCGGATCTCGGTGGGGGTGTGCGGCACAAAGCCCCCGCCCCCCCCCCCAGAAAGCCCCCCTCTCTGCAGTTGATTCTTTCACCAAACCTCAGTCTCTTCATCTGGAAAATGGGGACCAATAGAGGTGCATAAAGGACCCAAAACGGCTGGTGGAAGAGGCCTTTGGGGGAGTGGGGAGAAACCCTGAGTCGTGACCTATCCAATGCCATGTGCAGAGAAGTGAAAGTGCAGTGCACAACCTGGCCAACCCTACAGGGAAGTCCTGATCCCAAGAACTCAGAGACTGTGCTCTGAGATCTGCTGATCTCAGCTCCCCTCCTTCTAGACCCAGCGAATTCTGGCAGGGCTGGGGCATGAGTCCAGGTTCAGCGCATTCCCCCCCCCACCCTCACAGCCCTCCCTGCAAGTCTGGCTCTGCTGCCATCAGCTGCTAAAATCTGCCCGTCTCCCTTTTTGCCTTGGCTACCAGGAAGCCCATGAGAAAAGGGAAGCCCAAGTCTAGACCTGCAGGCCCCCAAGTGCCCCCTTCTCTGGGGCTTTCCTGGTGTCCTTCTGGAATTGTCGTGGGGCATGCCTGGCACCCGGAGGACGCTGAGATGCGGGCAGGGATTAAAGAGGAAATGACGAATTATCAACAGTAAACCTGGCAGAGAGCAGGAGCTGGGCCCTACACGGCCTTGAGGGGGGCGGTGGTGGAGCCGGCCTCACACCCAGAGTCTGAGAACCCGAGAAAGCAGAAGAGGAAGAGCTGGGGGCCTGGTTCCCCTAGGGGTGTGTGCGCACGCGCGCGTGCGGCCATGGGTGCCTGTGTGCGTGTGCACTGCGTGTGTCTGTCTGCACACTCCACACACGCGCCCCCTTATGCGAGGCCTGAAGTGGCCGCAGGGCCCCGAGGGTGAACCTCGAGAGGGTAAGCAGCAGAAGACGATGGGGGAAAAATAATTCTCGGGGCGGCCCCGGGCGGATCTGACATTTTTACCGCTGAAGTGAGTCACCCAGGCTGGGAATTCCATGGCAGGGTGACGCCCCTCCCTCCACCGCCCTGGGGCGCCTCGCCTGCTGCTGCCCCGATGGCTGCAGCGGGGAAACAAGTGCACGGTCCCTACCCCTCGTCCCGGGGCGCTCACCTCCTGGGAGAGGTACGGGAGAACCTGGGCACAGATGCCGTTCAGCCTCTTGACGATTTCAGCCTGGAACAGACGGACGCTTCAGTCCCGGGGGGCGGGCACGGGGCAGGTGCAGACCAGCCCCGGGGGGGCCCCCACAGCAGGCCCGCGGGCACCCAGTGGCGGGGTCCCAGGCTGGCTAGGAGCGCAGGCACAGGGCCACTCGGGGGGCGTGGTAGGAGGAAGCAGTGGGGGCAGTGGGCAGTGTTATCCTGTGACACCCAGATAGCAGCCTCGTCCAGGCCCGGAGGGCAGGAGCCAGGCTGGGGGGCGCACGGCGGGCCTGCCCCGCGCTGTCACAGGGAACGACGGAAGTGGTGGTGGCAGGTCCCGGGCAGGGGACCGTCTCTGTCCCCCCCCCTCAGGGAGGCCTGTAACAGGATCGCGGGGCGGACCTGGTGCTCGGCCAAGGGGCGCCCCACCTGCCGGGGGGGCAGAGGAGGAGTGGGGGGCTTACCTGCTTGTGCATCTCGATGTTCAGGCCGTAGGACATCTCGTAGTACTGTGGGGGGGGGACAGAGAGGGAGGGATGGGGGCGGGCAAAGATGGGGGTTCCAGAGACAGACATGGGGGAGACGGCGGCAGGGAGAGCCGGAGCCAGGCAGGTGGGAGGGATGGAAAGAGCAGGGGGCACCCGCCCCGGGGACCAGGCCCAGGTGCCTGGTGGGGGAGCTGCAGGAGCTTCAGGGCCCCAGCCGGGTCCTCTGGCTTCTGGAATAATTACCGCCCCCCCTCCCCGCAGCAACACACACACATTCCAAGGCTCCTAATCTCTTATCTTTATGTGTCTTGTCTGCGGGTGGCCCCAGACTCCAGGGAAGTTTGCCTTCCTGGATATAAATAATCGAGGATAAACAAAGCTTGCTGGCTTGGGCTCTGAGGCCGGCAGCCCCCCTCCCGACGCCCCAGATCTGACCCTGCCCCTCCCCTGCTCTAAACCGTCTCATGGCTCCCCATCACTGGTGGGGGTGGGGGGGACAAAGTTCGTTCCAGGCCCTTGCATGGTTTCCCTTTCTCTGCCCAGAAAGCTCCTACTCATTCATCAAGACCCCAGCTGCAGCGCCCCACTCTCCATGCGGCCTTCCTCAGGCAGCCTTTCCCCCTCAGGGCCCCCCAATCCCGGGTCCCTCTCTCTGTCCCAGCCCCATCCTTCTGGGGCCGGGAGGGGCAGAGTCTGGCTCTGCCTTCCCCATGGCCTGGGAAAGCTGGGCTCTGGCTGGACCAAAGCACGGATTTTTGAGGCCAAAATCGCCACCTGGTGGGTATAAAACCGAGCAAGTGATTCCAACAGGGTCTCAAGTGTCAGGCCAGAGAAGGCAGTGTCACCCCCTGTCCCCCACCAACCCCAAAGGGCGTCACCTCTAGGAGTCCGCCTCCCCGGGCGAGGAGGGGTTAAGCGGCGGGACGCCCGGGGTGTGGGGGGGATCCGGCTGCTCCCCCACGTCAGTTCCTGGCTCTGGCTCCCACAGCCGCCTCCTCGGCTGCCAAGGACAGCCGGGGGACCTGGCAGGCTCGGGCTGCAACCCGGTGGCTTGGCACCTCCGCCACCTCCCGGGCCGCCAGCCAGGCCAGCGAGGCGGACGCAGCCGGGCTCCAGGGGCCGCGGGATGGGGAGCAGACCCCGACTCCCCGCGCTTCCCAGAGGCGGCGGCTGGGGTGCCGGCAGGGAGGAGGGTCCGGGGTCCCCCATGCCCGTCCCCCCACCCGGGGCCGCTTACCATCACGTAGTGACGCTGCATCTCCGACTTCTCGCTGGCCAGTTTGTCACACTCGAGCTTCAGGCTGAAGGGGGGGGAGGGGGCGGGCGCTGGGCTGAGGTCCCCCCAAGGTGCAGGGGAACCCCGAACTTCGATGGGGGACACACTCGCCCTCCTGTGAGGATGGGGCACAGAGACCCCCAGGTTCCCCAGGTATAAGACGGGCATTACGAAAGCAGCCTCGCAGGTCGGGTGGTGGAGAATAATAACAACGATAATAAAAATAACAAAAGTCAGAGTGAAAGCCCCGACTCTTGGTCAGAGGGGGATTCACAGAACCCTTTACCCATCCCGAATCCCGCTGAGGTCAGTACTGTTAGCGTCACTCTCGTTTAACAGATAATGCAGTGGATGCCCAGAGAGGGTGAGTAACTGGCTCCAGGTCACACAGCCGGGAAGCTGGCTTCAGAGGCCACACTCTCAGCCACTGGGGAAAAGTCTCCAGCAAGAGAGGAACAAACAGAAACCGCAGAGGGGCTGAGAGGCCGGGGGCCGGCTGGAGGGCTCTGGGGTGGACTCACTGAGGAATCCCCAAGGTGGTCCAGCCCCGCCCCCCGTGGGCTTTGATTTCATGAGGGGGTGTAAGTTCCACTGCTGGGTAATGGATGGTGACCCCGGCCTCCCTCAGTAAGGACGAGCTGCGGGCATTTCTCGAAGCCCCCCAAGGGGGAGCCGACAGCACAGACTCAAGGCTGCCGGACTGGGTTCAACGCCGTCCTGTTCCTTCGATGCTGTGCTGCTGTGTGACTCTGGGCAAACGCCTCTACCTCTCTGGGCCTCAGTCTTTGCGTCTGATAAGTACCAACCTCCCGGGGTGGGATGGCGAGGACAACACGGATTATGACCAGAAACGCTCTTAGGACGATGCCTGGCATACACTAAGCATCTAACAAGTGCTTGGTGATCGTATGGTCACCCCAGGAGCCTGGCGCTTCACTCCGCCAGACCGACGGGGACTTGGACAGCCGCATGGGAGGTGAGCCGCAGCTGGGGTCTGGGGTCGCCGTGGCCTCCATGAGTTTGTTTTCTCTAATTTGCTTTAAAAACGCGCATTTGTTAACCCCACTTAAAAAAAAAAGAAAATCAGGCAATCTCATCCCAGACTCTGGATTCCTGGCAGATCCGGTGTGTGCCCCCAACGTGGCAGGGCCCCTCACTGGATAGCGGGAAGCGCAGGTCCAGTGCACGGAGACCCCAAAGCACAGAGAGGGGCTCTGGCCCCACCGAGGTCACACAGCACTGTGGCAGCAATATGACGCTCGGTGCCTGGGACTGGACCACCTCACGCTCACTGTGCGGGGGGGCAGGGCCGGGGGTGGGGTGGGGAGTGGAGGACCCCCTGGAGGGACTCAGAAAGGCCAACCAGACCCCTGCACATGGCAGACCAGAACAAATTCCTGGGGCCTGCCTTCCAACTGCCCGTGCCTCAGTTTCCACACCTTTAAAATGGGCACAATTATGGGACAACAAGAAAGATTTAAACGAGAGGATGTCTGTTCAGTATTTAGCACATGAGGAGTCTAGGAAGCACCTCCAAGAGACTGGATGTTTGTAAAAAAACCAAAAAACTCACTATTCTCCCTTTTTTCTTCGAGGAAACCCAGCATCCTTCCAAGAACACTTTTGTGTGGGTAAACTGAGGTCCAGAGAGACCTTGGACGCCCCGCCCCCCCAGGCCTTCTTCAGCCCAGAGAGATCGGGTGCAACTCTCAGTTCTGCCACTTGCTTGCTGTGTGTCCCCGGGAAATCCCTAACCTCTCTGGGCTTCAGTTTCTCGGGCGGAAAATGAAGATAATAATAGCTCCTTCCCCTCAGATGGGGCAGAGGGCAGGCCCTGTAGACAGGTCAGCAGATTCTATTCTGGAGGGAGAAGCACCTTTGAGAATCTGTTGGCTGCCGGGACGCTTTCTGCAAAACTAGCAGAGAGACGTATAGCAGGCTACATAATTTTTTTTGGGGGGGTGGAGGGACCCCTGACAGTTATTGGGAGGTCTGTTATCCAGTAGGGATTGGGGTGGGAGGCGGGCTCTGAAGCCACGAGTCTTGGGCAAATGATTTAACTTGCTGCGCCTCAATTTTCCCATCTGTGAAATGGGACTGTTCGGAAGAGGAAGTGAGTTTACTCTCGGTCCAGTGCTCAGGATATGTATACAGCAGGGGCCACAACCTCGCCCCAGGCCGCAGTGCTGCGCCTGCGCGGGGGCGCCCTCCTCACCTGTGGTACTGGGCCTGCAGCAGCTGGAACTCGTCCTTGATGCGGTCGCAGGAGTCCGAGGTGGTGAATTTGAGTTGCTGGGGTAGGTGCGACGAGCCCTGCGGGGAGGGGGCGGCCGGGTCAGGGTCAGGGCCGGGCGCGGGGGTGCGGGACCCCCTCCCTCTGGGGCGGCCCCGAGGAGGCCCGGCAGGCCCAGCTGCAGCGCCCCCGCCCCCCGCGCCCCACTTCCCGGGCCCGTGTTTACAGCCCCCGCCCTCGCTTCCTGCTCTGCCTCTCCCGGGGGAAGCCAGGGGGTGGGCGCGCCCCGGAGCCGCCTTGTCCCCGCCACCCCCGGGCTGGGGGGGTGCGCTGAAGGCCCGCCCTCAGGGACCCAGGGTGCGCCCTCTACCGCCCCTCCAAAGCGCAGGGAGGGGGGCGCACATGGAGCGCCCCGACTGCCTCTGGGCGGGGGGTGGGGACGCGTCCTGGGGAGCCCCCTCCCCAAGCTGGCGGGGAGCGAGGCCTCCCTGCAAAGTCCCGTTGGGGGAGGGGCCCCTCTCAGCGCCCCAAATCTCCTGGGGGACCCCCCCGATTCCCGGCACCCCTCCTCCGGGCCCTTCCGGGAGGGGTGCGTCTCGGATCTCTCCCCACTCCCGGGCACCGAGAGCAGCCCCTGCGTTAGGGGCGCCTCAGGCCCGACGCCAAGGCCGCCCAGGCCCTGCCGGGCTCCGTGGGGGGGCGCAGGGCCCAGGGGCTGCGAACTGGGGGTGCCAGGCCCGGATCTAGGGGGGCACAGGGCCCGGACCTGGGGGGGAAATGGCCGGGCTGGGAACTGGGGGTGCCGGACGCGGGACCTGGGAGGGGCGCCGGGCCCGGATCTGGGGGGGGCGCACGGCCTGGGGCTGGAGGGGGGTGCCGGGCCCCGACCTGGGGGGGGCGCGGGCCCCGAGCGGCCCCGGCGGGCCCCGCTTACCGAATGCCTGCTTTGTGGAAACATCATGTCAGTCGCGGCGGGGGGCGCGGGCTGCGCCCCGGCTGTGCGCCCCGGCTCGGGCGGCTCGGGGCGCCGGGCGGCCGCGCCTTTGTCCCGGCGCCGATCGGCAGCTCCCGGGGCCCCGCCGCCGCCTCCCGCGCCCGGCCTCGCCCGCTTCCTGCGCCCCCTCCCCGCGCGCCCGGCCCCGGCGCGCCCCGGGCCCCGCTTCCTGCGCGCCCGGCGCCCTCCCCGCCGCTCCTATTGTCTAATGGCGGCGCCGCCGGCGGGGCCGCGGCCTCGGCTGCGCGGAGGCTCCCGCTCCACCTGCCGCCGCCGCCGCCCGGGCCCCGTGCGCGCCGCCGAGGGGGGCGCGCGCCCGGGGAGGCCCGCCGAGCCCCTCCCCCGGGCCGCCCCTCGCCCGGCGCGGTGACCTTGGGCACGGCGCGCGCCCGGCCCCCCCGCCCGGCGGCCCCGGTGGCCCTGGCGGCCGCGGGGGCCTCGGTTTCCCCATCTGTCAAGGAAAGGGGCCCGCCGCCCCCTCGCCACGGCCGGCTGTCATGGCGCGACCTGGACGCGTGCCAGGGACACGCTCTGCAGCCTGGGCTCGCCGGCTGTTCTCTCGAGCCTCGGTTTCCTCCTCGGAAGCAAGGCGGCGGCGGTACCGCCGGCCTCCTGGGGGCCATGCCTTCCCCACGCGTTCATTGAGCGCCTACTGTGTGCCAGGCCCTGCTCCAGGGCGTGGGGGCCAGGGTGGGGGGTGGAGACAACGTCCCGACTCTGGGGGAGACGACACGGGGCACGCTAGAGATGAACACACACGAAAACACCAGCCAAGTCCCTGGCGGGTCAGATGGTGGTAACAGCTATGGAGAAAATAAAGCAGAGAGCAGGGCCAGGTAGGTGCGATTTCAAACAGAGGGAGGCAGAGAGGCCCTCCTTGAAGCAGAGAGGACCGGAAACTGAGAGAGGGAGCCCGTGGAGGCCTGCGGGTGTGGAGGCTGGGTCAAGGAGGCAGAAGCAGCAAGTGCAAAGGCCCTGAGGCAGCACTGTGCCTGGCACCGGGGGAGCATGGGAGGAAATCAGGGCAGGGAGGCGGGGCCAGCAGCTTGACGCATTCGCACAGGGGCCCGGCTCCCAGAAGGGCCTGCGCTTGCGTTAATGATCTACTATTGTGGTCTGGAAATCCCTAATAATTTTTGAAAGAGGGGCCTGGTAGTTTCGTTTTGCATTGGGCCCTGCAAATTCTGTAGCTGGTTACAGAACCAGGGCAGATGGTGCTGGGCCTGGTGGGCCGCGGGGAGGACGAGGGCTTTTCTGCCGAGGGAGGTGGGACACCGGAGGGCTGTGGGCAGAGGAGGGCGGATCTGACTCGGATTTTGATGGGATCTGCTCGCAGCCACGTGGAGGACAGACCTCAGAGAAGCTGTTGAAATAATGCCCGTCAACCCCTGGCACGTGCTAACCGCAGTCTCTTAATTCTCCTCGTCTTCATCGTCTATGCAGCTTGCCTCCCCGGATGTGTCTAACTTCTCTGGGCCCTTGCTTTTCCCATCTGTAAAATGGTTAGGACCCCGGTCCCCTTTCCTGGGCATGTGAGGGGCCGGGACTAGGGTGACATAAATAAGCAAAATTTTAAGTTTCCCCTCAGAGCAAAAAGCCTTCAAGATAAATAATACTTGAATGCAGTATTTTAAAAAACAAAAATGAACACCCCCCAAAATCCATAATGTGCAAAATATCGACATATTAAATAAGACAGCATCTGAGGGGGCCGCAGACGAGTCTCGAAAATGCAGGGTCTCCCTAGTCCTGAGTCTGGAAGAGAAAAGGAACAAGTTTGGGAAAGTGCTTCAGTATTCCCATCGGGTTCTAGAATACGCAGACCCCACAAATCCTCCTAGAGTCCCCGATGGGGCGCGCTACAGAATTTTAGGGCCCAGGGCCGAAATGAAATTGCAGGACTTCTTGTTCAAAAGTGGTTGGAAATTTCGAGATGGTGACAACAGACCATTAAAGCAAGCGCCGGGGCCTTGAGTGCAGGACCCCATGGGGCAACACCAGACTCACGTCCGTGAAACCAGCCCTGTCCCCATCCCCACCCTCCCCCCGGACCGTGGGGACCAGACATCTTTCCCGTGGGAGGCCATCTGCGCCTGGCCCTCATGCAGGCAGGCACCCCCCAGTATGGGCCGTCGGGGACCAGCACTCCCATTTAGCACAGACTGGTTGGGGGGCAGAGCTGGGCCTTTCAGCGTGCAGAGAAGCCCAGAATTTTGAGCCAAACCATGAGCAATGATAAACCAACCCAGCTGTGTATGTTTTCACTACGCGCCAGGCCCTGCCTTTCCCATGTTAACTTAGGTACAGCCATTGTGCCCGTTGGAAAGAAGGGAAAATTAAGGCACTCAGAGGTTTAGTGATTTGGCCAAAATCACACAGCTGGCAGGTGGCAGAGCCGAGATGTAAACCCAGGTCCTCGGGCCCTTGACCACTGAGCAAGACTGCCCCTCCGGGTGGGGCATGAAGGCAGGGCATGGGGGGATACTGGCTGCAGGGGGCCAGGAGCCAGGACGGTGCGGGCCCCTGCATTCTGCGCTGAGGAGTGGGGACTTGACCTGGAGGGCACTAGGGAGCCATGGGAGGTTATAGAGCAGGTTTCTGAGACTGCACTCTTGGCATTCTGGCCTGGATTATTCTCTGTGGGGGGCCGTTCTGGGCACTGTGGGCGGTTGAGCAGCGTCCCTGGCCCCCACCCACTCGATGCTCAGAAGCACCCCAGTCTTGACAGCCACGGATGTCCTCAGACATGGCCCAGTGTCCCCTGGGGGACACAATCGCCCCCAGCTGAGAAGCCCTGGCGTAGAGCAGCAGAGAGAGGCCTCTAGGGCCAGAAGGTAGAAGGTTCTCGCTGGTCATGGAATAGACGAGGCCAGGCGGGAGGCCAGCAGACCCAGGGCACGCCCAAAGTGGGGTTCAGGAAGGGGCGGGCTGGGGCGGGCCCGGCGCGTGGAGGAGCTTTTGGGGGCAGAAAGAACAGAACACAGCCGGGGAGGGAAAGGCAGGGCCGGAGCCCCAACCCAGGAGGGCACAGTCTTGGTGGTGTAATTAATTTGGGGGGAACTGGGGCTTTTGAGCTCTTCCTGTCTGGGCGGCTGCCCCCCACACCCCTCGGCCCCCACCCGTCCCCGACTCCACGTCCTGCTCTGTCCTCTCCCGGGTCCTCAGGGCCACCTCTGGGGCCAGGTCGGGGCGGGGACGTGTCTCCTGGATCCCACCATCGGGGCCCGGCCTCGCGGGCTGCTGACACATGAGCGGGGCCCGCGGCCGCCCGCCGGGCAGAGCCAGGCGCCGCCTGGTGCGTGATGGATGGGGCCGCCCGGCCATTCATCGGGCCGGAGCAAACAGGTGGCCGCCCGGGGCCTCCCCCGTGGGGCTGCTGGAGCGGGAGCCTCCGCCGTCCTGCTCGGCCTGGCACGACCCCGCCGGGTGGCTGGAGGCCCTGGGACTTTCCTGCTCTGCACCTGAGTCCCCCCCTCCCCACATGGAGCCAGTATTCCTTCATTCTCTCAGTAAATGTTTATGCACCTACTGTGTGCCAAGGTGCTTCTTAGTGGAGGTTTACAGCAGTGACCAAGGAGGACGAAATTCCTTCCCCTGCAGAGCTGACAGGCTTTAAAACTTGACCTATGTCCCGTCCCTCCTCTGCGTGCAGCCCTTCGGGGCTCCCACCTCCCTCGTGGGAGAAGCCCAGGTCCTCCCCGCGGCCCCCCAGGCCCCGCACGATCTGCCCTGTCCCCTCCCTCCCTCCCTCCTCCGTCTCTCCCCCTCCTCCCTCTGCTCCAGCCACACGGGCTCCTCGCTGTTCCTCCAACACGCCAGGCCCGGTCCTGCCCCAGGGCCTTTGCACGGGCTGTGCCCTCGGCCTGAAATGCTCATCCTCAAATCCCAGCTTGGCTAATTCCTTCATCTCCTCCCAGTCTTGGCTTAAATGTCACCTTCTCAGTGTGGCCTTCTTGTGACTTCCCTGGTTCATTCAGGCAGGGCTGGGACCAGGCTGAGTGTACTTTCAAGTGAGACACTTTCTTCAGACATAAAATTTAAGGGGACCCCAAAAATCTCGGTCAACATGGTAAGCACTATTTTAAGACTTTTTTTTTTTGGTGAGGAAAATTGGCCCTGAGCTCACATCTGAATGCAATCTATTTTTTTTATTGTGGTAAAATACACATAAGGTTTACCATTAGAGACATTTAATACATTCACCATGTTGTGCAACCATCACCACCATCTGGTTCCAGAACATCCCATCACCTCAAAATGAAGCCCCGTCCCCATTAGCAGTCACTCCCATCCCCTCCCCAGCCCCTGACAACCACGAACCCACTTCCTGTCTGTGGATGTGCCTGTTCTGGACATTTCACATCAATGGACTCACACACCGTGTGTCCTTCTGTGTCTGGTTCTCTCACTGAGCGTCGTGTGTTCAGGGTCCATCCACGGTGTGGCTGTGTCAGGGCCTCACTCCTCTTCAGGGCTGCGTCATATTCCAGTGTGTGGATGGACACGCTGTGTGGATCCATCATCAAATGGACACTTGGGTTGTTTCTGTCTTCTGACAACCGTGAGCAGTGTCGCCAAGAACGTGCGTATACAAGTGTTGACGTGGACGTAAGTTTTCATTTCTTTTGAGTGTATACCTAGGAGTGGAATTGCTAGATCATATAGTAATTCTATTTTTAGTTTTCTGAGGAACCGCCATCCTGTTCTCCAGAGTGGCTGCACCATCTCACATTCCCAGCAGCCACGCACAAGGCTTCCAATTTCTCCACGTCCTCGCCGACACTTATTATTGTCCATTTAAAAAAAACTCACGATAGCCATCCTAGCGGATGCCAAGTGGCATCTCATTGTGGTTTTGATTTGCATCGGGCCATATTTGAACAGATCACAGCAAGTGAAACAATTTCCCTGATGAACAAAATTTCAAACTTTAAAATAAAAAAACAGGATCCAACACTTCCCTTGCGTAACCGCCTCCGGTCCTCCCCGCGCCCCCGGCCCGGGGCCGCTGCCCCCTGCCCAGGACTCACCACCATCTGACAGCCGACGTCTCTTACGTATTTATTTTGTTGGTTTTCTCCTCCTCGAATGTCAGCTCCAGGAGGCATGGATTGTGTGTGTCTTGGTCACAGCTGTGTCCCCAGCATCTAGAACATGCCTGGCTCGCTGTCAGAGCTGGATAAATTGAGAACGAGTGCATGAATGAAGGAATGGGTGTAAGGATCTACTGGGTTGTTGGGAGAATTAAATGAGATGGGCCTGAAATGATTTGCACAGATGGCTGGCACTTGACATCCCAGGTTCAAGGTTGATGGCCCAGTAGAAGCCTCTGATTGGCCAGATTTAGATCACATGACTTTCCAAATTCCTTGAATGAGGAAATGAGTGATTATTCGGTTATATTACTTTTTTCTTCTCCCATCTTCCTTTCCTTAATAAATACCTCTTCTTTACCAGGCCATTTGCTATGGAAAAAGAGTGGAGGATAAACTGACACTGACTGAGCATGTATTAATGCCCAGGTTGGCCCCTAATTTTCATCCGAATCAGTATAATGCAAGGCACAGGAACACGGATAGTTGGTTGCCTCAGGGCCTTTGCACATGCTGTTCCCTCTCTCTGGAATGCTTTTTCATACATCTTCCTGTGGACTTAATGCTTCTTCTCAGCTTGAATGGCAGTTCCTTGGAGAAACCGTTGCTGACCAGTCCGATGGAAAAAAAAAAAAACCCAATCATTCTTTAGGATATCACCCTGTTTTATTATCTAAAATAGCGTTTATCACTCTGAAATGAGCGTGTTTAATTGCAGTCTTCTTTATTGTCTGTCAGCCCCGTCCAATTAAGAGATTCACAAGAGCCTGTCCTATTTCCTGCTGTGTCCCAGCACACGGCCTGCGTCTGGCAAAGGATTGATAATCAGTACAAAAATCAGGTATTTGTGAAATGAGTGAGTGAGGTAGGAATAATGGTCCCCATTTTCCAGGTGAGGAAACTGAGGCCCAGAGAGGAGCAATGATAGATTCTATTATTTATGCATCTTTGGAATCTCTGTCTCCTTTTCCAGCCCCAGGGCTCAGTCACTCCATGAACATTTATTGAGCACCGACTGTATGCGTGATGCTGGTCTAGATGCTGTGGATACAGGGATCCATATAGACTCTGACTTGACAGTGTGTTGGGGAAGCCACACAGTAATTAAATGACTATATGAACAAATATACTGTTGTGACCCATCAGAATCCAATTGTCCCCTATTTAAGAGCCCCTCTGAGGCGGCCCCTGTGACGTGTGACACGTCCCCACCATTCTCTGAACACTTCCTTACGTCCTGGCCCCACCAGATCTTCTGAGTCCTTCCCCGGCTCCGCACCTGGCGTCAGACTTCTCCCAGGAGACCCTGCTCCTGGCAATGGAGGAGGGGACTTAGAGACCAGGGCCTGGGCGCCGGCTGTGCGCGGATGGCGGGGAGGGTGCTGTTCCCGGGCCTTCCGGGGGGCAGAGCTGACACACGCACACTCATGTCTTTACAGCTACAGCTATCAGCCGTCTATCTATCATCTGTCAATCTTATCTGTTCATTATCTCTCATTTATCTGTTTATCTACCATCGATCTAGCTATCTGTATATTTATCTTATCTATGATCTATCTGTATTATCTACCATCTATCAATCATCTATTGATTTTGTCTGTTTATTATCTATCGTTTATCTGTTTATCATCTATCTAGCTATCTATATTTTTATCTTATCTATGATCTATCTATATTATCTACCATCCATCAATCATCTATTGGTCTTGTCTGTTTATTATCTATCATTTATATATTTATCATCTATGTAGCTATCTATATATCATCTATATCTATCTTATCTTTGAATCTTTCATCTATCAATATCTATTATCTATCATATATCTATCTAATCTATCTATTCTCATCTGTGTCTCTGTCATCTATGTCTGTCTATCTGTCATCTATGTCTGTCTATCATCTATCGATGCATCTATGTATCTGTCTATCATCTGTTTATCTATCCATCTACCTATCTATATCTATCTATCATCTATCTCTCAAGTGTCTATGTATCAACTGCCTATCTATCCATCCGTCTGTCCGTCCATCCATCCATCTATCATTTATCTATCTATC
>JABWHU010000634.1:14154853-14165465 GCA_014189135.1 Dicerorhinus sumatrensis harrissoni | reverse complement strand
CAGTGATTCAGGCTGCAGGCCGGGCCGGACCAAAGCCCTAAAGCCCGTGGAGCCAGTCTAACCCGGTTCTAGCACCGGCAAAGGACTCCAGTGGACATTTCCCCAGAGAGACAGGCAAATGGCCAACAAGCATGTGAAAAGGTGTTTAGCATCGTTAGTCATCTGGGAAATGCAAATCGAAGCCACAATGAGATACGGCCTCACACCCACTAGGGTGGTTAGAATAATAATAAAACCCAGAAAGTAGGAAGTGTTGGCGAGGAGAAATCAGAAGCCTCAGGCACGGGTGGTGGGAATGCAAAATGGGGCAGCTGCTGTGGAGAACAGGATGGCGGTTCCTCAAAAAGTTAAACATAGGGTTACCATATGACCCAGCAATCCCACTCCGAGGTGTTTACCCAAAAGAGTTGAGAGCAGGGTCTCAAAGAGATATTTGCACACCTGTGTTCACAGCAGTGTGATTCACAGTAGCCAGAGGTGGAAACAGCCTAAATGTCCATGGATGGATGATGGATCCACACAATGTGTCCATCCACACGCTGGAATATTACTCAGCCATGAAAAGGAAGGAGATTCTGACACCTGCTCCAGCGTGGATGGACCCCGAGGACATGACACTCAATGACATAAACCAGACACAAAAGGACAGATACTGTGTGATCCCCTCCCAGGAGGCCCCTAGAGGAGTCACATCCACAGAGACAGAAAGTGGATGGTGGGGTCAGGGGCTGGGGGAGGGGAGGGGGGTCAGTGTTTCATGGGGACAGAGTTTCAGTTGGGGAGATGGAAAGTTCTGGAGGTGGATGGTGGGGATGGTTGCACAACAATGTGAATGTGCTTCATGCCGCTGAGCTGTGCGCTTAACAATGGTGAAGATGGTGAATTTTAGGTTATGGATATTTTACTACAACTAAAAAAATTAAATTAAAGAATGTAAAAAAACCCCCGCTTGCTTGGATAGGGAGGCAGAGCTGGACGCTGCCGTCCCACGTGGTCAGGTCTGTGTGGAGCGAGGGATGGGCTGAGATTGCCCGGGTGGGGTGTGGTGGGAACTTGGAGCTTCCAGATAAACTAGGGGAAGCCCCGTCCAATGTGCATGGAACGTGCTTATCCTGACCTGAAATTCCCAGTGTTTTCCTTCTCTAAACCCAGCACGGCTCCCCAGGCCGCCTCGTGCCCCCCCTCCTGGAATCCCTCCAGGCCTTTTCTAAGGGGCCGGCCGGCTCAGGGGGCAGAGCCGGGGTCAGGCTGCGCCCACGTGTCCGCCCGTATCTGTCCTCGCCCCCCGGCCCTCCCAGGAACCCTGACGACGTTTATTGCCCGGCCCAGATAAGGGCTCCAAAGGGGACCGAGACGGAAGAGTGGCAAATACAACTCAGAACCGAAACCCTTCGCAGGCACGCCCTTTGGAAGCTTCTTGTGCCAACAGGCTGGCAGGGCAGGACTCCAGACCAGACGCAGCTCCACCCCTGTGTGCCTCAGTTTCCCCCTCTGAAGGAAGGGGCAGGGCCAGACGAGAATGTCCTACAGGCTGCCACGTGATAAGCAGTTTATTCCAAGAGCGCAGGGTTGATTTTAACGTATATGGGGGTGGGGGGCGAGGGCTTATTTAACAGCGGTTTCGAGTTGTGACATAGCATGAGGCCGGGCATCCATCCGTCCGTTCTCGTCATTCGCAGCAGCTCTGTCCTATAAAGTCATCGCAGACACTGCAGTAGCGAATACGGAACGACCACTCCAGACAGAAATACTGGGCTGGGTTCCTGCGAGCCTGTGGTCACACTGTCACCAGCGGACCAACACGTGACCTCGTGTTCTGTTTAAAGATTTTATTTATTTATTTATTTATTTATTATCCCCCCCTCCAAAGCCCCAGTAGACAGTTGTATGTCATAGCTGCACATCCTTCTAGTTGCTGTATGTGGGACGCGGCCCCAGCACGGCCAGAGAAGCGGCGCGTCGGCGCGCGCCCGGGATCCGAACCCGGGCCGCCAGCAGCGGAGCCCGCGCACTTAACCGCTAAGCCACAGGGCCGGCCCTGTGTGTTTCTGTTAAGACGCCTTATTTAATATAAATTATTGATTCATTGACCCTGAACTCGGGGCCGACAGCACCGTAGCCCGTCCTGAACGAAGCTCGTCTAACACACGTATTTCATCCGGGAGACGCGTCCCAGACTTCTCGCCTTGGGAACGCTGGACAGCACTGCGGCTCGACGCTGGGGGACATGTCAAACAGCTCATCCGCGTCCCCTGGAGCCGAGCAAGGCTTGTCCCTGGCTGCGCCTGGGCTCAGGGCGGGCTTGTTGACAATGCGGCTTCCCAGGCCTGAGTCCCCGCAGGATCTAATCCCGCGGAGTGAGGGCACAGTCCCCGCCGGGAACCAGCCTTCCGGGCGTTTCTGGTGCTCGAGGTCGGCGAGCGGGCGGTAGAAGCTTCCAGAGCCCAAGGCCCTGGGTGCAAACGGTGTCGCCCTAATGTGGGAATAAGAAACTCAACCTGCCCCCGGGAAGAAATGGTTTATCCTTTTTCTATTAAAAGGAAGTCTCAGCTCAGTTGTTTGCCTGAAGTCTTGGTGCAAGCTGGAATTAGTCAAAGGCGAGCCCTTGATGGCGCATTCATTCGTTCATTCATTTTAGTATGCTCCTTGATTCTCCCTCTGTGGCCAGCCGCACGCTCGGCGGACCCTGAGGGCCCAGTAAAGCCAGATCCTTAGCCCTGGCCATTGAAAAGTCCCCAATGTGGAGGACACAGAGCTGGACACAGATACTCTTACGTAACCCCAAGGTGCAGAAGAGGGGACCTGAGGTTAGGGAAACTCCCAGGGAAGGAACGCAGTATTTGTCAGGAGACTGGCAAAGATTGTGCAGAGGTGGGGGCATTTAGGTTGGGGCTTTGAAGGATGAATAGAAGTTCTCCACCTCTGGCTATTGAGAAACCCCCAGTCTGAGGGTCAGGCACAGATGCTTCCAGCCCTGTGGGGTAGGAGGTAGGACAAAGGGTGGGACCTGAGGCTGGGGGAGCTCAGGAGGGGGAATGGGGTTCTGTGTGTACGAGGGAGGGAGGAAAGGCTGCACGGAGGAGGAGGCGTTGAGCTATTGGAAACTGGCGAAGCAGAGAGGCTGAGGAGGGTGGTCCAGGCAGACGGTACAGCACATGCAGATGCTCAGGGATGCGACCCTGCACGGAGCGTTTGCAGGGGCTGCAGCAAGTGCAGTCGACATGGAAGGTACTGAGGCCAGGAGGGGAGGTCCTTGGGGGCCTGAGGACAGTCGTGTTCCCAGGAGCCCGGTCATGCAGGGCTGAGGTGGAGGAGGGCCTGAGGCTCAGGGAGCCTGCGGGGAGGGGATGAAGTTTCTGCCACAGGGGGCTGGAGAAGGCTGTTAGAGGAGGGAGCATTTGAGCTGAGGTTTTGAAGGATGAATAGGAGTTCACCAGTCCTGGCCCTTGAGCAGCCACTAGACTAGGGAGGAAGGTTGTGTGGCCTGAGCCAGGACAGAGAAGGGGACACGGCGGGGAGCCCGGGGTGGGGGGCAGGGCTCTGCCTGGAAGAGTCAGCGAGTCATTCACTCCTTCAGTGCCACCTGCCTGATACCTGGCCCTGGGTTGGGAGCTGGGGACACAAGGATGACAGAACTCCTGTCATTGTCCTCCAAGAATCCTCCTGGGGGTGGGCCTTGAGGGTTCCCCAGGAAGCAAATTTCAGGAAGAGGGGTCAGTGTGAAATGGACCTTGGGCTGACAGCTGCCCCACTGGAATAATAAATGATAATAATCATTACGAGTATTACAACAAAAATCAACACTTATGGACTGCCTGCTGTATACGAGGCCTTGTGTTAAGCGCTTGGCGTAAATTAAACCTTCTGAGGCGGGTGATCGTTATGTCTCTGTCTTACAGGAAAGGGAATGTGGAGGAAGACTGAGCCACCGCCTCAAGGTCACGGCTCAAGGTCACGGAGCTGCGATTTGAACCCAGAAACTGTGGGGCAGAGTCTGGGCTGTTAAGACCAACTCACTTGCCGCCATTCCAGTGGCCTCCCCATGGGCCAGCCCATCGTCGCCCCCTGGACCCGCGCCATCCCCTCCACCCCGCTCCCACCCGGCGGCGCCCAACAGAGGGCGCCCGTGAGCCCCTGAGTCACGTCCGCCCTCCTCTGCACACAGCGCTCCAGGGCTCCCCCTCCCTCAGGGGAGAAGCCCACCTCCTCCCCACGGCCCCCCAGGCCCTGCACGACCTGCCCCGTCCCCTCCCTGCCTCCCTGCTCCCTCTCTCCCCCTCCTCCCTCTGCTCCAGCCTCATGGCCTCCTCGCTGTTCCTCCAACACCCCAGGCCCGGTCCTGCCCCAGGGCCTTTGCACCTGCTGTGCCCTCGGCCTGGAGCCCTCTCCTTGTAGATACATGGGTCCTCAGAGGGTCCTTTCCTAATCCCTGTATCTAAAATCCCACTCCCTTCCTAAGCCCCCTACTCTGCTTATTTTTCTCTCTTTAGCATTTATTCCTGTCTAACATCCAATATATTGTAATTATTTATATTTGTTTCTTGTCTGTCTACCCCACTTAGAACGGCAGCTCCACGAGGGCAGAAATTTTTGTCTGTTTTTTCATTGCTGTGTCCCCAGCACCCAGCACCGTGCCTGGCACACGGTAGGTGCTCAATACATGTTTGTTGAATAAAAAACTGTCTCTACTGTGTTCATTCAGCTCATTAGAATGACAATCCTGAGCAATTATTGAGTGCCTTCTGTGTGCCAGGCCATGTGGGAATTCCTTTTTTTATCATTGACATATATTTTTTGAGATGTAGTTCGCATATCATAAATTCACCATTTTAAAGTGTACAATTAGGTGGTTTTTAGTGCATTTAAAATGCTGTGCCACCATCACTGCTGTCTGATTCCAGAACATTCCATCACCCCCAAAAGCAACCCTGTCCCCATCAGCAGTCACCCCCATCCTCTCCCCCAGCCCCTGACAACCACTAACCCATTTTCTGTCTGTGGATGTGCCGGTTCTGGACATTTCACATCAGTGGGATCACACACCGTGTGTCCTTCTGTGTCTGGTTGTCTCACTGAGCGTCGTGTGTTCAGGGTCCATCCACGGTGTGGCTGTGTCAGGGCCTCACTCCTCTTCACGGCTGCGTCATATTCCAGTGTGTGGATGGACACGTTGTGTGGATCCATCATCCATTGATGGACACTTGGGTTGTTTCCACTTTTTGGCATCTGTGAATAATGCTGCTGTGAACATTAGTGTAAAAGTTTTTGTCTGAACCCCTGTTTTCCATTCTTTTCAACAAATGCCTAGGAGAGGAATTGCTGGTGGGATGGTAATTGTGTGTTTACCTTTCTGAGGACCCACCATCCTGTTCTTCGCAGTGGCTGCCCCATCTCACGTCCCCACCCGCCGTGCACGAGGCTCCCGTGTATCCACGTCCTCACCGACACTGGCTGTCATCCATCTGTCTGATCCTCGCCGTCCCCGTGGCGTGCGATGGTGTCTCACTGGGTTCTGATTTGCGTGTCCCTGATGACAGATGATGTCGAGCATCTTTTTTTTTTTAATCACACAAACCAACATTTACTGGGTGTCTACGATGTGCAGAGCATCTTTGCATGTGCGTATCGATACATAGAGATTCTTATCATCACCCCCAATCTAACAGATGAAGCAATGGAGGCTCAGAGAGGGATAGCCACTCCTGAAAGTCACACAGCCTGGAGGGGAGTGTGTGTGGGATGAGAACCAGACAGTTTGACTCTTACCCACTAGCTTAAAATGAGACTGCTGTGAACGCCCGTGTGCAAATCTTTTATGGACATATGTTTTCATTTCTGTCGTGTAAACACCTAGGAATGCAATGGGAGATCCTGTGGGAGGAGTGTGTTTAACCTTCGAGAACCCGCCCCAGGGTTTTCCCCGGCGGCTGCACCATTTGTGTCCCCACAGCCGTGGAGGAGAGTCCCGGCTGCCCCTCTCCTCGCCAGCACTTAGTGTGGTCAGTCTTTCTCGTGGTAGCCGTTCGGGGGGCGGCACCTCCCCGTGGTGTCTGTGTGCCTTTTCCTACCGTGCTGATTGGCCCTCTGCCTGTCTCTTCTGATAAAGAATAAGAACTCACATTTATGGAGCTGTGCAGCAAACGCTAATTGGGGGTCCCCTGTGGACCAGGCTAGCTGTTGTGGGGTGCAGAAAGACACCCCCAGAGCCCTCCCGTTTTCTTGGATCGCACCGTCTTTGAAAAAATTTTTAAAAAGAAACACATAAATACCCCGCTAAGGCAGGAGAAGGCTGCGAGCCCCGTCTCCGGTTTCTCCGATCCTGGGTGTCCAGGGGCATCGATGGTTTCGTTTTCCGGGGGCAGACGGGAGCGCCCCGCTGTCAGCCCCGAGGCCGGGGAAGGGCAGGGCTGTGCGACATCCCGTGGAATCTGTCCCCTGCCGCCCGCCGGCCCGCCTGGGCCTCACTCACCTTTGCTCTCTGCTCCGTGCCGGGAAGCGGCCTTGTCCCCGGCCCCGGACCCTCATAAACTCCTCCAGGCTGGAGGCCACTTCCCAGGACGCAGGAGGGGAGGCTGCGGGCAGGGCAGGCGGGGCCTCGGGGCCATCGAGGTGCGGCAGCCTGGACTTTGTCTCTCTGGGCCTCCGGGAGGAGAAGCCAAGTCAGTGATTAGCGAATGCCTGGGCCCTGAGGCCACTTCACCATCTCCCCATGGGCCTCAGTTTCCCCTCTTCCTCATCGGGGGCCTTCTCGGTGTCCGTCCAGCTCCTGGCACAGAGTAGGCACTTAGTGAACGCATGAGGACGATGGCACCCCCTGTTATTCTGCTCCCCGCTGCTCCCCTCCCTTCCTCCTCCCAACGCCCAGGGGCCCAGGGCAGAGCTGCGGCCGGAAGGGGGTGTCATGGGTAACATTTGATAAATACCTGGGGAATGCACGACCCCACCACCCCTTCTCCCATCTTATTCGTTTCTCCACCCTCAGCAGCACTCCCACCCTGCCTGCCTCTGCTTCGGCGTCCTTTGAAACATTTAAGCATTTATTAAGCACCTACTGTGTACTTTATAAGAACCACCACCTTGAACATTTCTTTTTTTTTTTTAAAGCTTTCTCAAGGTATAATTGACACGTAACGAACTACACACGTTTAAAATGTACAATTCAGTGAGTTTTGTCCTATGTCTGCCCCCAAGCAATCACTGGCACAATCGAAAGTTTCCTTGTGCCTCTCCCCGCCCCCACCCCCATCCCCAGGCGACCAGCAAGCTACTTTCGGTTGCCATGGATTTCCACGGTTGGCATTTTCCAGAATGTTCTACAAATGGATTCACAGAGTACATAATCCTTTCACTCAGCACAAGTCATCTAAGGCTCATTCATGTTGGTGTGTGTTTTTCCTTTTTCATGGTTGAGTAATATTCCAGCATAGGGATGGACCACAATTTGCTCATCCGCTCGCCGGTTGGTGGACGTTTCCAGTTTGGGAGGTTGCAAATAAAGCCACTGTGGACATTTGCGCACAGGTCTTGTGTGACATCACTCCCATTTTTCTCGGCAGCATGTATTCGTGATCGATTTCTGCGTGACAGATGGCCCCCCAACTTGATGCCTTAAAACAATAAACATTCGTTATCTCATGCAGTTTCCGAGGGTTGGGAATTTGGGAGCGACGTAACCAAGTGGTTCTGGCTTGGGGTCTCAGATGAGGTCACGGTCCAGCTGTCTGCCGGGGCTGCCTCATCTGAAAGCTCGACTGGGGCCGGAGGAACTGCTTCCAAGCTGGCTCCCTCGAGTGGCTGTTGGCAGGAGGCCTCAGGGCTTCTCCAGCGGGATAGCCTAGACTTCTTTCCAGAGCAGCTGGGCTCTAGGAGCAAGTGAGACGGAGCCCAAGACGGGAGCTCAAGACACCTTATAACCCAGCCTCTGAGGCCACATTGTCATATTCTATTTGTTAGAAGTGGATCACTAAATTCAACCCACACCTTAGGCAGGGGATGAATTACACGAGGCCGTGGACACCAGACAGCGGGGCTTGCTGGGGGCCGTCCTGGAGGTTATCTACCACCATCCCCTTGGGTTTAAATATTTAAGCAAACATTAGGCTTCTAGTGTGTACATCACAAGAACCTTCCTCTTGGCGATTTACAACAGCTCAAGGAAAAAGAACTGATACGATGCCCACTTTACAGATGGGGAAACAGGCCCGGGGAAGTTAAGTCGCCCACCCACAGTCCACGCCAGAGCAAGCAGCAGGAATGAGATTCCGTCCTGAGGGTTAAGTCCTGTGTGAGGAGGAGGTGACGGCGTCACGGGACAGGAGCAGAGAAGGGAAGAAAATACAGTGAGGTTTTTTCCTCCAGAAAAAGAGCCCGGTTCCTTCATTGATTTCACAAATGCTTATCGAGCACCTGCTGTATGCCAGGTGCTGTTTTAGGTCCCAGAGACACCGCAGAGGACGAGATGGACGAAGTTCCCCGCACACGTGGCCCTCACACACACACGAAAGAACGATTCCACTCGTCACCATCTGGTGTGGCACCCGGCACGCAGGAGCGTTGCCGGAGGGGGGAAGAGGCCCAAGGCTCCCTGCTGGACGTGGGGGACCCCTCGGTGACCGAGACACGCACGGTCACTGCCCACAGTCTGCTGGTTGATATGGACCGCAAACAACATTTGCAACAACAAATCCACCCTTTCCTTCAAGATTTATTGAGCGCCTACTGTGTACAGGCCCGGTTCTAGATACGGCAGTGATCAAGACAGACAAAGACACCTTATATTACGGGTAAATGAGTAACGAGATACATGAAGAAGATGATTTCCGGCCATGGAAAGGGCCGTGGGGGAGGTCCAGCGGGTGGTGATGGGGTGGGGGCGCTGGTCTGACCTTCCCCTGGGGAGGGGACGTTTGAGCCGGGGCCCGAGTGACAGTGGTTCTGTTCAGTCTCCCTGGCTGTGGGTTCTTTGCACAATGGTCTTCTGTCTGTTCGTGGGGAAGCCCAGGAGCCCCGGCTGCGCGACCCGCCGAGGTGAGCACGGAAGCCCCCAGGTGACAGGTCCAGGGAGCCAACCTCCCCACATTCGCTATCAGCCAATAAACGCAGACTTTGACCCCCTCGCCCCGTATCTCGAGACAGGAGGCTGTGGTGTGTCAAGGTGCAGGGACGGGACCTGGGCAGGGCCGGGCGGGGAGGGGAGGTGGGGGTCCCGCCGGGTCGCAGCTGGAGAGGCGCCGCAGAGGGGGACTTGGTTTCCTCCTCCGTGGAATGGGTTTCTGGCACCAGGAACACTCCAAGCTCTTTTATTCGTTTTCCATCATTCCAAATGCATTGATTGAGCACCTCCTGTGTGTCTGGGCCTCGTTCTAGGTCTTTCTATAAGAGGCCGGATAGTATATTGTAGGGTAGTCCGCAGCTACTCTGCTCTGCCCTTGCCGGGTGAAAGCAGCTAAGCTCCATACGGAAATGAATGGGCATGGCTACGTTCCGATAAAATTAATCGAGTAGGAGAGTTGGTTTAAAGGGCCGAAAGCAGTGCTTGGTATACAGTAGGCTCTTCATTAATGCTTGCTCTCTGCCTGGCCTATAGCAGGCACTGCTCTAATGCCTGTGTCCGTGCCTGGTTTACAGTAGGCACTCCATAATGCTTTTGCCCTGTCTGATATACGGCACGCATTGCATTAATGCTTGGTCCGTGCCTAGTATACAGCAGGTGCTGCATTAACGCTTTAGCCCTGTCTGGTATATAACAAGCCTTACATTAATGCTTGTTCTCTGCCTGGAATACAGCAGGCGCCGCAGTAATGCCTGGCCCATGCCTGGTTTACAGTAGGCATTCTACTAATGTTTGCTTCCTGCCTGGTATATAGCGGGCGCTGCATTAATGCTTCGTCCATGCCTGTTATACAGTAGGTACTGCCTTAAAGGCTGGCCCATGCGTGGTATGCAGGAGGCATTCCATTAATGCTTGCTCAATACGTGGCACATAGCAGGCGCTGCATTAATCCCAGCCCAGGCCTGGTATACAGGAGGCTTTCCATTAATGCTTTTTCTAATAACTGACGAGGGGAAGGCTCGTTTCCGGTCGGGAGACCGTGAGGGCTGGTCCCCCAGTGTCCCGCGTGGGAACGGGGTCCCCCCGCCCTGCGCCCGCCGCGGCCCGGTCCGCGCCTCTCGCTCCAGGGCCGAGCGGGGCCGAGCGGAGCCGAGCGCAGCCGAGCCGGCCGGCCGAGTCCGCCACATTCCCACAATCCCGGGCGGCCCCGCCCGGCTCCGGGCCGCGCGTCCCCCTGCCCACGTCGGCGCAACCTAACCCGCGGGCGCGCCCGCTCGCCCCGCCCCGCCCCGCCCGCCGACGCCCCGCCCACCCACCGCTAGTCCCGCCCCCGCTGCGGCGCGCGCGCCACCGCCCCCTCCCATTGGCCGCGCCGCCCGCCCGTCGGCGCCGCCCGCGCGCGGGTTAGGTTGTGCGGCGCTGTCGCTCGGTCGCGGCGGCTGCGGTTGGCGGTGGCGGCGGCGGCGGCGCGGGCGCGGGCGCGGGCGGAGGGCGGCCGGGCGGAGAGCGCGGCCGAGCGGACCGGCGCTCGCAGGCGGCCGAGCGCACCGGCCGGCCCGG
>JABWHU010000634.1:14142169-14153972 GCA_014189135.1 Dicerorhinus sumatrensis harrissoni | reverse complement strand
GTCCGGGCTGGACACGGGGGGCCGGTCCCTGCACGGGCTGGATACTGGGGGCCGCGGTCCCCGCCTGGACTGGACACGGAGTCCTGATCCCTGTCCGGGCTGGACACGTGGGGCCGGTCCCCGCCAGGGCTGGACACAGTGGGGGGGGGGCCCACAGTCCTCATCCGGGCTGGACACGGAGTCCTGATCCCAGTCTGTGCTGGACACGGGGGCCGACCTCTGTCCGTGCTGGACACGGAGTCCTGATCCCTGTCTGTGCTGGACACCGATCCCCGCCCGTGCTGGACATGGTCTGTGCCTGTGCTGGACACGGAGGGGCCGCCCCATCCCTGCCTGTGCTGTCCACCACAGCCCGACCCCGCCTGTGCTGTCCACAGCCTGTGCCTGAGCTGTCTAGAGCGGGCCCTGGGCCTCAGGGTCGGCCCCTGCCTGTGCTGTCCACCTCCAGGCCGCTCCATCCCTGCGGGGTCAGCCCCTGCCTGTCCTGTCCACAGCAGGTCCTAGGTTCCTTCAGGTCAGCCCTGCCTCTGCTGTGCACGTTGGTGCCCCGGACCCTCGGGGTCAGCCTGTGCCTGTGCTGTCTGCAGCAGGGCCACAATCCCTGCAGGGTCAGGCCTGCCTCTGTTGACTATGTCGGGCCCTAGGTTTCTTCAGGGCCAGCCCCAGCCTCTGCTGTCCAGGCGGGGCCCCCAGAACCCGCTGGGGTCAGTTCCTGCCTCTGCTGCCTGGTCTCTGATCCCTGCAGGGCCAGCCCTGCTTCTGTCCGGGTCAGGCCCCCAGAACCCTGGAGGGTCTGCCCGCTGTCCTTCTCATGGCGTGACCCCCTCCCCACACAGGGCTGGCCCCCTGTCCCTGCCCCAGTGAGTGTCCCCCTCGCTGCCTGCACATCAGCCCAGGGCCAGACCTTTGGGCTGTAATCCACAAGACGCACCCCTCGCCTCCCGGGATCCCGTCTTGGCTCTTCCCACCAGGTGGAGCCCTGTGCCCTGCACGCACGTGGCCCCCTCCCCCACCCCCCCTTCCCTCAGGCCGCTCCCCTGCCTCCCTCCCCCACCTCCCTCCCCCTGCCCTCCCGAGTGGGGTGGAGTGGGGTACACCCGTGGGGGAGAAGACAGCCTTTCGTGTCGTCTCGGGTTTCTGTTGTAGCCGGAGGCGGGGCGGGTGGACCCTGGAGGGGCCTTCACGGGCGTTCAGCACCTTGCTCATCCGCTTTCCCACGTCTGGGTGGGAGCTGGGTCTCCGGCTCCCCCTTTTTCTCCCAGAGAAGATCCCTCTCCGCGTCTGCATCTCCCCAGGCACACCTGTTGCTGTTGCAGGCAGCGAGGCGGCCCAGCTGTGGGCACAGTGTTGTCACCCCAAATAAGGGCTGCTGAAGGACTTAGCTCTGCTGTCAAAGGCACGAAGGTCGTTTACAAAACAGCAACCCTCACCGGCCCTTCCTGAGCTCTGCGGGTCCTGGGCTGCGGGGAAGGGAGGGAATGCTCGCTCCCCGCTCAGGGGGGGCTCCGCTGGGCCCTGGGGCCCCATGGGAGGGGGCTGTCACGGAGGGCGCACCCCAAGAACAGTGTAGGGTTTAGGGGCGCCGAGTCTGATGGGGGCTGAGTGGCGTTGGTGGCTCTTTTGGGGGGTGGCAGGCATGCATTGCTTCTCCCGCCTGCAGGGACCCACCCCCCGGACCCCGACTTTGATGAAACACCTTCCCCGTTTTTTTTCCTTTTCAAACATATGTTCCGATTTACCTGAATGCTCTATAGCAGGCCACCTTTCCGGGAAAGACAGGCAGGGAGTAACCGTAATGCTTGGAGGGAACTTGCGGCGGGCTCCGAGTGGCGCTCTGGTGGGCAGGGTGGCACTGCTGGCTTTGGCGGCACGAGCAGACTTTATTTTGGGGGGGGGTTTAGACATCACCAGCGTCTTAGTGATGTTACCAGACAGCCTTGCCTGGGGGCTCTGTGAGCCCCCAGACGGCCCCGCTGCCTATCCTGAGCGCACCCAGGCTGCAGATGGTCGTGGGCTTCAAGGATGCGGGTCACCGGCTCGGCTGCAGGAGCCCCAGTGTCTGCAGTCCCCCCACCCCCGCCACTCTCTGGGGTCTGTGTGACCCCAGAGAACGCCCAGCCCTCCCCCCGCCGGCCTGCACGACGGGGCATCGTGCACCTGTCTTGGGACACCGAGTCCTGGGCACGGGGGTGCAGAGAGAAAGAGGATGATGGGAGCTCACGGGGCCACGGTGAAGGTTTATGACGAGGACCGGCTGTAAATGCCGGGCCGAGGTCCAGGGCCATGCTGGGCGCTGTGGGCTGTGGAGCCGCGTCCCTGGCCCCACCCACTCTATGCCAGGAGCACCCCCAGTGTGGCAACCACAATGTCCCCAGACGTGGCCCAGTGTCCCCTGGGGGCAGGATCACCCCTGTTTGAGAGCCCCCCACGGTAGCACACAGGATCAGCGTGTGTCACAGAGCTGGAGTGTAATCAGCGTCCATGGTTTTGTCACGTGTTTGGTGAATGTCTAAAAGGCGAATAGTTTTGTGGGTTCCATCCAAAGCCACCGTGTGTGCGTCTGTGCACGCTTAGTACATACACGAATGCGTGTGGCACACGTGCGCAGTTTTATTGGCCCGGGAGTCCGGGCTGCGGCCTTGTTAGCGGTTGTCTGGTAGGAAATCATGGGGGAGCCCTGTCCATGCAGCATCCGCGCCCCGGCTGCCCCGGGCCCTGCGGTCCTGAGAACCCAGCATCGTTCTCCTGGGCCCGGGGGCTGCAAGCCGGTCAGGAGCTCTTGGGGTGGGGTCCCGGCTGGCTTCTGCCTCCCGTGATCGCCTTTGCAGTCAACTTGCTGTCGCTTGCTAGAAACCCGCCAGGGAGGCCCCTCGTCTGTCCCTTTGGGCAGGTTTCCCGCTGGGACATGGAAGCTTCCCTGGGAAGCCTGTGCCTGGAGGCCCAGTGTTCCGGGATTTCTAAATAAAGCACGGTGGTCAGCTTCGAGGGCTTCCTGTCCGGCCCGTGCGGCCCCCAAAGCCCGCCCGGAATCCGGCGTGGGGTGTGGTGGCCCCGCGGGAAGGGTGCGCCTCCCAGCGCTTGGAGGCGCAGAGCGCGGCCACTGGCTCCTGGCGGTGTGGCCGTGCCTCGACCCCTGCAGACCGGGAGAGCAGGTAGTGCCCTGGGGTAGCCCCTCGTCCACCCCCGATGACCCCGGGGCTGTGGAAGAACCGAGACCCCCCCAGGACGTGTCTTGTGTGTGTTAAGTTTAAGTTGCATCAAATTATTCTGCTCCGATGGTCTGCTTTCCTGGGGCGCTGTCTCTGGAAGGCTGCCCCTCCCTCGGTGTCCCTGCCTGGACCTGGAGGACTCTGTCCCCTTGTCACGGGGCCTGTGGGGCTGGGCCCCTGGAAGGACTCCCCACAAGGGACAGTGAGTGTCTCGGGGGCCTCGCCGGCTGTGTCACCAGGCATCCGTGTGTGCAGAGGGTGGTGGTGCGTTCGGGCTCTGCCCTTCCCCGTGCGTGGTGCCGAGCGTGCTGGCTGCTGCGGCCAGGCCTGAGGAAGTGCTCTGCTCCGATTTGTAACCACAGAAGGTTTCAGTTTCTGATTTTTGTGGGCGAGCCTTCCCTGTGCAGCCCCGCGGGTGCGTCCGCGGGCCTCGCTGCTCCTGGCGGGGAGCTGGAGCAGTGGGCATGTACCAGACGGAGCCCAGACAAGAGCCGCGGCAGGAGGGGCACCCAGCCCACTGTCCCCGCTCTGTCCCGGACGGCGCTGGGTGCAAAGTCCGAGCCGGGCTGGGCGGGTCGGGCCTGGGACTCTGAGCCGAGCGGGTGGGCAGAGTGGACCGCAGTCGGGAGGAGCTCTCCGTCTCAGGTCCCCCGCGGGCGCTCCTGTCCCACAGCCCGTGCTTTGAGGACAGTAAGGCTCGGCGGCCCGCTACTCTGGGGTCTCTGAGCAGCGACAAGATTAGGGCATCTCCACGGGCTTGGGGAGCACCCCCGTATTTTTTGGTGGAACTCAAGCTGCTCGTAGAACCGGGATCCCAGACCCAGGCTGGCTGGCGTGGGGAGTTAGTGCAGCCGCTCGCCGATATTCGTAGTTCCTGGGGCGGGGTCTGCGGGCTCCCTGTGCCCCCCTGTCACTCCCCCCCCCACCCCGTGCCTCAGGGTCCTCGGCCCCCATGACCCGGCCGTGGCACAGCGCCGTGCAGGCCTCGGAAAGGTTTGCTGAGTGACTCTGATTTGCCACCTGAATTTGGTTCCCCCGGGGACGTGGGGCGGGAGGAACCTGGCGTCCTCACAGCTTGCCTGGGCGCGAGGCTGCCTGCTTAGGCGGGCCCCACTGCCCCCTGCCCTGGGCCCTGGGCTCTGACGTGTGGACACACGGGGCTTCCAGGGGCCAGCTCGCAGCTGCCTCCCTCCCGAGGCCCCCTGTAGGCGGGCCGGGTGGGCTCCCCAGTGGTGAGGCGTGTGCTGGCTCGGGGGTGAGACTGTGGCGGGCCAGGCCAGGTATCCCGGCCTCGATTTCCTCATCTGTTGAGTGGAAACAATGCCCCTGCCCCACAGCTTTGTCGTGGGATTGAATGTGATGATGCCAGCCACGCGCTTGGCACACAGTAGGCGGGCTTAGCACACAGTAGGCGGGCTTGGCACACAGTAGGCCCTCAGCAAGCGGAAGGAGCTGTTTTATGTTTTGTTCCTACTGGACGCTTTGCATACGTTCCCATTGAAAAGCTGCAGAACAGCCCTGGGAGGTGCGTGTCCACACGAGGACCAGCTGGAAAGTGCTGGAAAGTGCTGGAGTGGGGTTTCTGTCCCCGCGTGACTGCCGAGCCTCGGTTTTCTCTTCTGGGAAATGGGAGCAATCATGCTGGCTTTCTGCGGTCAGTGCGAGGATTAGTGGGGTGATGGATGTCAAGCTGGGGACCGCCGTCTGTGTGATTCTTTTTATTCGACCACACTGTCTTCACTGGCTGGTGGGTCCCTCGGCCGCTGAGTGGGGTCTCCGGAGCTGGGCCTTCAGAGGTTCGGCCGTCTCGGTACCTTCTCCGACCCCCAGCGCCTGGAGAGTGCCGCGCGTGCTGGGCGCACTGTTAGCACTGTCAGGAGCAGCTCCGGCCAGGCCTGGTGGACGCTGCCCCTGCAGCCGGCCTGTCGGTTTGCTCGGGGACCTCAGTCGGGGCATAGAGCTGAAAGGGACCAGAGGTGACAGGTCAGATCCTCAGGGAGGCCCGTGGGGCCGGAGTTTGAACGGGAGGCGGGTCTGGGCTCTGAGCCCCCTGCCCCTGTCTCTGCCCACGCGTCCCCTCATCCGAGCTTCCACGGAGGTGTCTGTGAGCTGGGCAGGCGGGGGTCCGTCCCGGATCCCCAGGCCAGGGCGCTGCCCATGCACCCCAGCTGGGTTGGACGGCGGAGCTGGGCAGGACTAGGGGCTCACACCAGGTCCCCCCGACCCTCGGGGGCTCAGGAGGGGCTGCAGCAAGACCAGCATGTGGGACAAAGTGGGGGCTCAGAAGACACGTGGTGGGTGAAGGACCCGCCCCGACCCTCAGAGTCGTGGCAGGCGGTGTGGCCCAGCCGAGGGGCAGTTGGTGTTGGCACCTGGGGGCCCAGGCAGGGGACGCTGGCCCTGTGCCGGCCCTGCCGACTTTGGCCCAGCGTGGAGATAAGGTGGCGTGGTGAGTCCGGAGGTCGGTCCTGTCGCCGCCTGTGGCTTTCCCGTTGCCCGCGGGGCAGAGAGCTCTCACCCTCCTTCCTGTCCCTGTCAGCGAGGCGCCCTCTGGTGCCCTTCTCTCTCTGGGGGTCGCGGCTGGCCGAGGAGCGTTCCCCCAGGGCACTTGCCTTTTCTCACTTCCCCAAGTGACAAGTGACAGTCGCAGCAGAACAAGGAGAGACAGTTGTGGGGGGGGCGGTGCAGACAGACCTGTGGTTGTGAGGCCGGGAGACCCGAGTCTGTTGAGGTCTGACAGTTACCTGCTGTGTGACCTCAGAGAAGCCACTTAACCTCTCTGTGCCCCAGTCCCCTCTCCTGTCCAAAGGGAGGTGGGTGGGAGTGGTATTACTGAATGAATGAACGGATGAATGAATGAGTGAGTAGGGCGAGAGGGGTCTGTGATCGCCGTCAGCTGCACGAGGGTTTGGCGTTTTCTCTGTCCCCCGTGTAAGGTTGGCCCCCCGTCTTTGATCTCTGCGCTGTTGACACAGCTTGAGCTCTGTGCTGGGTTTCGGGCTGTTCCAGGAGCCTGGATGCCGGCGGTCTCGCCTGGGCCTCCCCGCCGTCCCGGGGTTCCTGGCCTCTGCCCACATCCCACAGTTGGGGACAGCCGGGCGGCAGCCCCGGCCCCAGCCCTGGACTCCTGCACTCACGTTCTCGTCGCCAGGTCTTGGCCGCCTGCCCTGGGGCGTGCGACGTTTCTGCGCAGCGCACCTGAGTCTTCCAGCGATGGGACGCGCACGGTCTCCTGCTCTGCCCTTTCTCTCCCACAGTGGTGGAGTGTCTGCGGGCTGAGGGCGCAGACTGTCGTCCCCCTGATCCGAGGCTCCAGGTCCAGCCAGGGTGACGGTGGCCGGCGTTTCCTCTTCCCTCGCATGTGCCTTCCGTGGCCTTCTCTCCTCCACTTGGTCGCGCAGGGACAGTGGTCACACTGGCCCCTCCTGGTGGTGGCGCGACCGAGCGCGCCCAGAGGGTGACCCGCAGGCTCCCAGGCCTGCTCTGCCCCAGCTGACCCCCCCTGGGCCCCACCTTCCAAGTGCAGAGCCCCGGGCTGGGGTGTGACCTCCGACCCCTGGGCTGGACCCCAGGGGCTTCCTGTTCTTGGGGAAATGACTGGTCAAATCCAGCCTGCCCGGCGCTGGGGACTCGGTGGGGGGACGCGTGGGGGGCGTGTGACGGAGCCAGCGTGCTGGATCAGGGTTTCTGAAGAAATGTGCGCAGTGCTGGGGGCTGGGCGCTCCCTGGGGGCCCTGACGGTGGGTTCCTGCGGGGGCCCGGGCGTGCTGGGGGGTTGGCCCAACGGGATGGTTTCTCTGTCGCAGTGTGCACAGCGCTGGCGCACAGCCGCGGGCGCCCGCACGCGTCCTCTGGAAACGAACAGCGGGCAGGCCGGGGGCCCTCGGACACGCACTCGGGGTCCGCCCACGGCGTGGACCTGGAGCCGCCCGGCTTCCTCACGGGGAGGCGGGTGTGCGCTCGTCCCCATGGCGTCACCACCACCACCCTTGGGGTGAACGTTTCAGCACCTCGGGGACCCACGACCCGCCAGCCCACGGCAGCCCCTGTCTCGTCATCAGAAACGTTCCATCAGCAGGAGCGTGCGACCTATAACGTCCGGGGTGGCTTTTCCCCACTCGGCGTAATTCCCGGAGGCCGTGGGGCCGCTGCGGTCCGTACGTGGTCCCCGTCCATCGCTGAGTGGCGCTCCACGGTGCGGGGGCCGCGGTCCGTGACCGTCCGCAGGTGAAGGGCGCGGTTACGAGGGAGGCTGCTCCTGGGTCGCGTGCCGGTGTCTGGCCGGTGTTTGCGGAGCTCGGGTCGAGGTTGGGGGTGGGGCGGGGTCCACGTGGCTGGAAGGAGGCCTGAGCACGGGGTCTGGCCCGTTGCTGCGGGAGGAGGGGCCTGTTTTTCTCCCTGGTGGGCGGCTGTTGAAGGCTTTGGGGCCGGAACAGGGTGTGAGACCAGATCTCTCTCGGGGAGTGTGGCCAGGGCGGCAGGATGAGCTGCGGGCGGGAGGCTGAGGGCCAGCCGAGCGGAGCGGGGCAGCAGCGGGAACGCGGAGGGCGGAGCTGCCCAGGCCCCTGGGCGTCGGCCGGTTCCAGCTGTGCTTCGTACCCGAGGCCTCCTCCGGGCAGGTGGACATTGGATAGGGTGCGTGGGGGTTCCCGGGGCCGGAGATTCCGCCGCGGGCCCGTGTCCTGGCTCCCAGGTGCCACATGACAACGAGAGGTGGCCGAGATGGCCCAGGACACGGGCAGCTGACAGACCAGCCTGGTTGCTTTGGCCGCCCCCGTGCCACGAGCCTGGCCTCCCTCCCTCCCGGGCCTGGCAGTGGCCGAGTGCCTCGCGGGCCACCTGGGCAGCCTGTCCCAGGGTGGAGGGCACGCAGGCCCCTGGCCTGGAGGCTCGCCCCCGGAGCCGGTGCACTGTTGGCCCCGAGCACGGGCGACACGAGCACCTCCCTCAGGGCCACACCTCCTGCAGCCGCCCCCTCCTCATCTCCCTTCTCTGTCCTGCCTGCAAGGTGACAGCCGCCTGGGCAGGGTCACCGACCGTCCCACGTCCCGGGCAGACGAGGACAGTTGGCCACTGTCCGCAGGGGCATTGCCTGTGCTGCATTTTCTCCCCGGCTCCGTGGAGCTCTAGTCAACGTGAACGTGTAGGTTTCAGGGGTACAGCCTGCTGACCTGACTCCCGGGGATGTCGTGGGAGGGTCCACAGAGAGGTGAGCTCACACCCATCCCCGCACACGGTGGGGTCTTTGCTTCTGGAGGTCGCTCACGGCCGCTGTCTGTGCAGCGGCTACTCTGCCACGTGGGGGGGACCCGCGTGACCCCAGCTGCGCACCTCCTGCAGGCCCCCGACATCACCGGCCCCTCCTGCAGGCTTCCTCGGTGTCCTGCTTCTTGTTTCTCCGTGTTGGGGAGTGTCCCGGCGTCTGTCTCTGTCCATCCGCTGGCCGCTCCCCCGTTCTCCCTTGGCCCGGCTTCTCGCCGATCGTGAGGCTGCTCTCTGGCCCGGCGTTCAGGGCCCCTCTGCAGACATGTCCTCTGCAGACATGTCCCCTGCACCTCCCGTCCCCTCCTGGGGCCTGCCGCGGTGTCCTGTACTGATTGAGATGGGCTGTGTGCATGCACGTACGTGTGTGGGTGTGCACATGTGCAGATATGTGCACATGTGTGAGCTTGTGTGCGTGTACGTGTGTGTGAGACACCCCCCCCCGCTGTGCCTGCACTGCCTCGAGAGCTCCATGGGGGGCTGGTTGTCATTTTCCTTCTGTTTTTAAAAAGCTAGTGTGAGACTAGTTCCTCTCACCGGGTGGTGACCTGCGTGTTCATCCCGTTGTTGGTCTTCCCAGCACCCTTGTGAGAGCGCGGGCTTGCTCTCCCCATTCTGGAGTCGAGGCCCACCTTGTGGCCGGGGGTGTGGGACCTGCGGGTCTGCCTCTGTGTTGGGCTTGAATATGTGCACCTGTTTGGCTGTTTCTAATGAGAGACCCTTCCAAAGGGACCAGTAGGGCAGTTATCTCTTTGTAATGGCATTTGGTCAAAAACAGGAGTTCTAACTCCAGGGCAGTTCTGCCTCAGAGGACACCAGGTGATATGTGGGGACGTCTGTGGTTGTCACACTGGCGTCAGGTGGGTGGGGGCCATGGATGCTGCTCAACCCCCCACAGTGCCCAGGACGGCCCCAAAGAGAGTGACCCGGCCCCGATGTCGCAGTGCCAGGTTGCGGGGTGGGGGTGTTTGGGGGGGGCGTGTAGACCCGTCAAAAGGAACCTGCACTAGAAGTTGCGTTCCTAGCATGCTGCCCGCCCCTCGTGGCAGCGTGTCGTGAGGGGGTAGCAGCGTGGTGGATCCCCCTGGTGGGCAGTGGGGCCCATGCACGCCCCCCACCCCCTCTTGCCCCCAGCACTGGGGTGTGTTGGTGGGAGTGGGTGGCTGGCCTCATAGATTTTCAGCAGAGGTGAACAAAGTGAGGTAGAGAGGGTGAGGGATGGCAGGGGTGGTGGCCACTTGACGACAGAGCCAGAGTCATGTCTATTTATTGTGGGGAGGATCTGGGGCAGGCAGCCAGAGTTGTACAGAGAGATGGCTGCCCCCAAGGCCCTGCTTCGTGACACCTCGAGTCTGACTCATGTCTGCCTGGCTGAGCTCAGGCGCCTGTGGTCAGTGACTCGGACACAGGACACTGTGGTCACTGTGGGGCACACAGAATTGGCTTCTCCTCCAGGAGATCTTGGGCAGGGAGGCTGGCGACAGACACCTGGGGACAGACCCCCACCCAGCAGCAGTGACAGTCCCCAGTGTCCACAGAGAGCAGGGGTGTCTGGGGTGCAGCCTGTGGGGGGAGCTGAGCTGCAGCCCAAGTGGCAGGCCGTGTCACAGGTGGCCGTGAGTCGGACGGCACCAAGGACGGAGGGTGCAGCTTGGGCACGTGCGGGGAGGTGGCAGATGCTGGGTCGACTCAGAGACAGAGTGGTGAAGATAAGCCTGGAGAAGTGGGATGGGGGAGTTTGGGGGGTTCTGAGTCTCCAGAAGGGGGCACTGGGGCTTCAGTTTGTACGTGAGTGGGCATCTGTGGAGGAGTATCAGATAGGGGTTTGAGGCAGTGCATTCTTAGAATTTAGAAGTTGTGTCTTGCTGTGTAGTGAAATCACTGCAGAACTTAGCGGCTGAAGACAACGCACGGTTATTCTCTCTCACACGGTTTCTGAGGGTCAGGAATCCGGGTGCTCCTGGCGTGGGGTCTCCCAGGAGGTTGCAGTCAAGCTGTCGGCCGGGGCCGCCTCATCTGAAGGCTCGACGGGGACTGGAGGTGCTGCTTCCAAGGTGGCTCCCTCGTGTGGCTGCTGGTGGGAGGCCTCAGCTCCTCGCCACGTGGGCCTCTCCACAGCGCCGCCTGAGCCTCCTCACAGCATGGCGGCCGCCCCCACCCCTCCCCAGCGAGTGGTCCCAGAGAGCAAGGAGGAAGCCGAAGAGCATTTAGCACCTCGTCTCAGAAGTGACACACCATCATTCTGTCACTGAGTCCAGCACATGCTCACGGGGAGGGGACTCAGGTTCCACCTCTCGAAAGGAGACAGATTTGTGGACAGGCTAAAAACCATTGCAATTGCTGTCCCCGTGTGCGGGGCTGAATGGAAGTGGGGAGACAGGTTTGCTGCTTGCGGGGTGGGAGGCGGCGGCCCCCTTGACCAGGCGGTGAGAGGCTGCAGCAGGAAGGGGCCCGGGGTAGTGTCGGTGCTGGTGTGGGGCTGGTGCGGGATCGGGGCGCCGAGGACCCCAGGTCGCACAGAACGTGTTGAGAATAGGGGCTCATCTCAAGCTGAGATGAGGACACAGCCGGCCGTGTGGCCCCTTGTCAGATGGTTTTCCAGCCCGACTGCCCTATCCTTTGATCCTCAGAGCCTCAGTGCGCCCCTCTGAGAGGAGGTGAGGCTAGAAGACCCTCACGAGTCTGCTGCGTTCCCTCACGCTTATGGAGGAAGAAATGAGACACTGCGGGGCTCAGTCACATGCATGCGCCGGGCTGGTGGCTGGAGAGGAGAGAGCGGGTGCCAGGACGGGGAGCCGGGGGGGCCTCTGGGTGGATGGGACACGGGGCTTGGAGTTGTCCGAGCACTGTGGTCATGCTGGGTGGAGCCGGGCGCGCTCAGCTGCCCGGTGGCTGATGTTGGGGTTACAAGCTCGGGGCTAGTGAGGAGGAGCCTTTGGGGACTGTTGGGGTGATGATACGGTGCCCTGCCACTCGATTTGGCCCTTGAACTGTGTGGCCTTCGCTGCAGATGCCAAACTCTTGCCCCAAAGGAGAATGTTCTGGCAGGTCTCATAGCAGAGGAGCGGCCGAGGTCAGGGGAGAGGTAGCCAGGTCAGACTTGGATGTCCCTGCAGGGCGCGTGGGAAAGCTCTGAGCGAAGGCCACAGGAGAGGGGACTCGTGGCCCGACTCTGAAGGAGGTGGCGGCACCTGGGGGAGAGAGACAGCCTCTCGGGCTCCGTCTCCTCGTCTGCCGCCCCTGTCGCCTTCAGACCAACTCAGCTCCTGTCACTGTGACTGGGCCGGGCGCTTGGGGGTCCCACAGACGCCGTCCTTCCTCTCTCTGAGCCT
>JABWHU010000634.1:14112096-14125015 GCA_014189135.1 Dicerorhinus sumatrensis harrissoni | reverse complement strand
TCCAGAATGAGGAAGGAGGGACCCAGACTGCAGTGGGGCGGCCCCGCCCTCCCCGGGGTACGCACCTCACCTCTGTGTCACCCGTCAACCTGTTTGGCCAGGCCCGGGCAGGTCTGAGGATGGGTGGGGAGCCCTGAGCCGCCCCACCTTCCCTCCTCCTCCTCTGCCGCCCCGCCCTGGGCCTGGTGCTCAGGCCTCGCTGAGCTGGGCCACCCGGGTGCCCGAGGCCAGGAGGTCGGGCGTCTCTGGGGGGCGGCCCCTTCGCGCCCGGCTGCCAGGAGGCCTCCCCGGAGCCGGCCGGGGGGGGTGCCCTCCCCAGGGGGGCCGGGGCCATGCCGCCTGGCGCCCTCTGAGGCCCCGACCATGGCCCGCTCGCTGACCTGGCGCTGCTGCCCCTGGTGCCTGACCGAGGACGAGAAGACGGCCGCCCGGATCGACCAGGAGATCAACAAGATCCTCCTGGAACAGAAGAAGCGGGACCGCGGGGAGCTGAAGCTACTGCTGCTGGGTGAGTCCAGGGCCCGGGCGGGGTGGGCAGTGGGCAGGGGCGGGAGGAGGACAAGGACGAGGAGCAGGAGGAGGGGACCCTCAAAACCCCCGGGGGCCAGGAGAGCCTGGGAATCCATTTTCCAGATGAGAAGACCGAGGGCCAGAGTGGCCCAATTCCTTGTCTACAGGGGTGATCACCATGCCCGGCCCCTGGGCGTGGCCACCTTGCAGGTCGTCTGCAAGAACAGAGGTGGCTCGGCCATGTGGCCCGGCAGGGACCCTGCTGCTGCCTGGCAGGCCCAGCGTGCCGTACCGGCTGCTGCGTCACAGGGAGGTGACGAGGAGCCCGGCTCTCTCTCCCTGCCGTGGCCGGCCAGCCCAGGGGGGGCTCAACCTGGGTTCATTCCGGAAGTTGATCAACCCGGGTCCTTGGGACAGAGCGCTGTCAAGTGTCTCTGATCGATCGATCGATCAGTTCATTCATTCACTGGAGATGCATCCAGTAACTCGTGGGGACCTCACCTTCCGGTGAGGGAGACAGACGTTAAGCCGGTGAACTAACAAGCAGATACGTTTCCGGCAGCGAGGAGAGCCAGAAAGAACAGCAAACGGGGTGACAGAGTAGGGGTGACTGGGGGGGACAGACTGTAAGGCTCCAAGATCGTGACCTCCGGAGCCTCAAGTCTTGTCGCCCACGTGTGTCCACTCCCGCGGGCCTAACCCAGGGACGCCGGCCTTGGAGGGTCTCCTGGGACCCCCTGAGCGCTGGGCGGGGGGCTGGGGAAGGGCCTGGGTGTCCCCAAGTCACATCTGCCTGCCCCGGGCACACAGGCCAGTCATCGGTGTGGTCACCCTCTCTCTTCCCTCTCGAGGTGGGAGGGGCAGCCCCATGGGAGTGGGAGCAGGGACCCAGGAACCGCACCTTCACTGGGGGCTCTTATTATATTAATAATATATGCGACCTACAGTACTCATTATTTTTTAATAAATAGGGCCATTTAGACTATCTATTTCTTCTTGAGTGAGCTTTGGCTATTGGCATCTTTCAAAGAATTTGGCTGTTTCTTCAAAGTTGTCGCATCTAAGGGCATAGAGTTGTTTATAACATTCCTCTGTCTGTAGGGTCTGTAGTGATGGGCCCTGTCTCATTCTGTGTCTCAAGCTCCCTTTCTCTGACCCGTCAGCCAAGAGTTTATCCACATTAGGGATCTTTCCTTGCACACCTCGAGTTCACTTGTCTGTGCCTCGGGGCCTTTGCACTTGCCGTTCTCCCTGCTAAGAGCTCCCAGCATCACCTGAGCCTTTGCGCAGCTGGCGCTCCCACTCGAGGCAGGTCGCAGCTCAAGTGTCACCTCCTCGGAGAAGTCTTCCCCGGTTTCCCCGGCTACCAAGGCAGCCCCATCGTTCTCCTTCCTCTGTGACTTTTCTTCATAGTACTTGCTTGCTGACACTCTGGGGTGTTCGTTTGTTTATCTGTTTATCATCTGTCTCTCCGGGTACACAGCGGACAATACAGGGGCGGGGACCGTGTCTGTCATTCACTCCTGTGTCCCCAGCATCCAGGCCCGGAGTACAATGAACCTGACATACAGTAGACGCCCACTGCATGCTTTATGAATGAATGAATGAATGAATGAACCCTGTTTCCGGGGCGATTTCACTCAGAGCTATGCCACGTCTTCCTGGAGCCCCGACGGTCCCTTGCCCCGCCCCACTCTGCCCACTGCACAGCCCGCCCCGAGTCAGCCCCTTCTGCTGGTGCCGGGCAGGGGGACAGGGATGGGAGGGGGGTTGCCCATGTCCCCAGCACTGACCGTGGCAGCTGGACAGCCCTGGGGACTGCGGTTCATGCCACCCCCATCCCAGCCTGAGGGCCACCTCCACTCCCCACTCCCTTTCTTGAAAACAGGAATTGAATCCAAAAGTTATTTTTTTCCTGGGGGTGGCTGGTCCTTTTGAGGAAGTGGGCCAAAGGGCCGGGGGTCTGTCCCTGACAGACTGATGACCGTGTTGGGGAGGGGAAGGGTCAGAAGGAGGCAGAAAGGAGCCGGCTCTGTCAGCCGCGCTTGAGGCAAGTCCTTTTTGCATTCCCAGATGGGGAAACCGAGGCCCAGAGAGGTGAAGCGACTTGCCCAAGGTCACACAGCCCAATCTGAGCCTAGAATTCCGGTTCCAAAATCTGACGGCCTTGTGAATGGGCCTCGGGAGAGAAAAGCCACAGGACCCCCATGACAGACGGGGAAACTGAGGCTCAGGGAGGCAGCAGGATTGGTCTGAGGCCCAGCTGGACATAGAAGCTGAGCTGCCTGCCCCTGTGGCTGCCCGGGCCTGGCTCCCGGTGCCCCTGTCGCCCTGTTTCCCGGGGCGGGTGGGGTGCGGGGCTGCCGGCCCCCGTGGAAGGGGCCTCCCGGCCATCTCGCGATGCCTGGGGCCTGGGACGGCTGCTCCTGTGTCTGCCGGGTCCCACTTCCTCGTCCAGCCCCAGGAGGAAGCCGCTACTTCCCGTCTGGGCTGCGCGGCGACACCGGGTGGACACGCTCTCCCCGCAGCACCCCGCCCCACGCAGCCCACGATCGGGCGGCTGGACAGGCTCCAGAATCCTCAGTGGCTTCAAGGATGGTCGTGGGCTGCAGCCAGGGGGTTCCACCCGGTGGGGATTGCCAGAATTCAGGTTCTGACCCGTCCGTGAGTCACAGAATCCCCAGTGTGGGTGGCGACCAGGATTTTTTTTTTCCTTTAATGAGACAGAAGAGACGAGAAGAAAAATCAGTGCCTGGCTACAAAGCGAACTGTTGCTTGCCAAGACCTCTGTTCTCTGCACTTTTGTGGAGACCCAGGGTCGGACTTGCAAGGCAACCAGGAGGGAGCTCAGAGGGGACAGTCCCCTGCGGGGGCCCAGTGCCGGCTGCCGTCCGAGCGTCCCCTAGAAACACAGCGGCAGCTGATGCTTTGGTGACGCCTGGCCCAGTCGACTGGCCGTGTCCCGTCTTGTTGGTGAGGGACCCGTCAGGTTTATGCTCCTACACTAGCTGTGTGACCCTGGCAAAGTCACCTCACCTCTCTGACCCCCCATGAATGGGGAAACAGCGCACAGAGGACCTCGGCCCCGGGCCTGGCAGAGGCGGAGAGTTAAATCACGCTCGCCGTGAGGACGATGGTGATGGTTATTATTACTGATGTTGTTGTTATTGTTTAGGCAGTGCACGGGGAACTTCCTGGTGTGATAATTAAAAAGCCCACGGGCTCTGGACTCAGACAGGATCGGAGTTGAGTCCCAGCTCTGCCACCCACCGGCTCCATGGCCCAAGGCAATCTCCTCAGACCCATCTGGGACTCAGTTTCCCCATATGGAAAGGGGGGCCGTGAGGCTTGGGGGAAATGGTCCTGTGGGGCTCCCAGGACCTCGGAGCGCTCAGTCTAGGGCCCCCGGGCCCACAGCCGCCTCTGCCGGCCCCAAGTTGCCAAAGCTCCGAAGACGGGACGGCCCCTCAGGTTCTTCTGGCTGACTGCGACCTTCAGGTGTTCCCCTGCAGGAATATTTAGTGAACCTGACGCGTCCTCTCCTAAAATCCGAGAAATTCCAGAATCTGTGACGCACACGGCCCCACCTTGGAGAGCTTCAGATGGCAAACCCGGGGGTGGTTTTCTTAGTTTTAAGGAAACTTTTTATTTTGGAAGAACCTTAGATGTACAGAAAAGTGACAAAGCTACAGAGAGTCCCCTTTCCCCCGTGAACCGCTTCCCCTCACGTGCGCCTCTGATAGGACCCAGGGCGTCTGTCACAGCCGAGACTTTAACCTGGGAACGCGTGACGTGACCATTAACGAAACTCCAAACTCCAGGCTTCACTGGTGTTTCCTCCAAGGCCCTTTTTCTCTTTCACTATCTAGTCCAGCATCTCAAATGGCTGGGTTTTTTTTTTTCCATTTCTTAACTTTTTATTTTGAAAGACTTTCAGACTCAGAGAAAAGTTGCACCCAGATTCTGCAAATGTTCACAGTTTACCTTTTTTTATTGTCTCTCTCCTCCCTCTGTCTCTCTGGACATATATACGCATATACACACTATAGAAATGAGTATGTGCATAGACTTATAATTTATAGAGTGCACAATTGTATCTAGAGTTTATTTACCATACATTTATATATTTAATATGTACATATTCATTTTTTTTTCTGAACTGTTTGCAAGTAAGTTGCAGGCCTGACATCTTTCTACCCCTAAATGCTTCAGGGGTTTGAGTCCCATGGAAAAGCGGAGCCCCCCAGGATGATTCCAGGCCCAGGAGCAGACGAGGAGCATCCTGCCCTGCTGTCAGCTCCCATGCCTGGTCCACACCCACCCAGATATTTGGGGTGTTAGTTTCCCAACTAACACCCTGGAGGGCAAGAGAAAGCCACTCTTTCTTGGGCCTCGAGTCCAGTGGGCTTCATGAACGCCGGGTGTCACCCCAGACCTGCCCCCGCCGTCCTCAGATGGGCCGGGGGCCGCGAGGGCACAGGGAGCCCCTGGCCGCGTGGTGGTGGGGGGCGGATGCGAGATCCTGGCTCCCCCTCTCCTTGCTGCTCCTCTCCCTCTGATCCTGTTTCCTCTTTGTGGGCTCCAATCAGGCCACCCCTTCCCTTTTCGCTGCTGCTTCAGATCCTCCGGCGCCACAGCCCCTCCCGTCCCTGGAAGGACCCCAGGCCGTGTCTCCAGGAGCTGTTGGAGGAGCCTCCCGGCCCCACACCTCCCGCCTGGCTATGGCGCCCATTTTATGGATGAGAAAACAGAGGCCCAGAGAGGCGGAGATCTCAGAGCTCAGACAGCAGGGGCCCAGCCTGGGCCTTCGAGCTTCCGGGCCCTTGAAGATTCCAGTGTTAGCATCACAGACCCAGGGCCAGTGTCACGGGTGTGCCACCAGGGCAGTCCCACAGCGCCCCGCGCTCGGAAGGGCGCTGTGGTCTCATCTTGCATGTGGAGCCGTAAATTCTCTAGATGGCCCTGCAAGGACCCCCTTCCCACTTTGGTCCGTCAGCAAAGTCGTGGAGATTCTGTCTCCCAAATATCTCTCCAATGTGTTCCCTTCTCTCCAGCTCCACTGCAGCCACCCGCTCCACCCCGTCGTCGCCCACCTGGACCAGCGCAGTCCCCTCCACCCTGGTCCCCACAGTCTGTCTTCCCCGCAGCCCCCACCAGAGGGCACCTGTGAGCCCCCGAGTCAGGTCCCCCTCCTCTGCCCACAGCCCTCCAGGGCTCCCCCCTCCCTCAGGGGAGAAGCCCACGTCCTCCCCGCCACCCCCAGGCCCCACATGACCTGCCCCGTCCCCTCCCTGCCCTCTCTCCCCCTCGCTCCCTCTGCTCCAGCCACACGGGCTCCTCGCTGTTCCTCCAACACGCCAGGCCCGGTCCTGCCCCAGGGCCTTTGCACGGGCTGTGCCTTCTGCCTGGAAAGCTCTTCCCGCAGATCTTGGCACGAGAGCAAGCTTCCCAGCCTTCAGATCTCAGCCCCACAAGCCACCCCCACTGAGAGGCCTTCCTTGACCCTCAGCTCTGGTGGCCACCTGATCATTCCTTACCCTATTTATCCTATTTTATCACCTTCAGAAAAGTCTCTCTACCTGAAATTATTATAGCAAGTAATAACAGTAATTATTATTACAGTAAATACTACAACTGCTGATAATAGCGAACACTTCTATGGCGCTTCCTACCTCTAGGCAGGCTGTAAGCTGGGGTCCACAAACTTTTCCTGTAAAGCGCCAGACAGTAAATATTTTCAGCTTTGTGGGCCAGATGCTGTCTACTGGACCACTCAACTCGGCCGCTGTAGCCAGAAAACAACCACATAAATGGGTGTGGCCGTGTGCCAATAAAACTTTATTTATAAACACTGAAACCTGAATTTCATATAATTTTCACGTGTCACCGAATAGTCTTCTTTAGATTCCTTTCAACTATTTAAAAATGTAAAAACCGTAACCGTGAAAAGTATTAGAAATGTAGAAATCACACAAATGGTAAAAACTCACTGGCCATGCAAAAACAGGGGCCCGGCGCGATAGGGCCCGCGGGCCAGAGTTTGCAGACCCCTCCGGGAGCACCTGGCAAGGGCCTCATTTAGACCTCACATCGATTAGCAGGCAGGGCCTATTGTGATCCACGTGTTACAGGTGGGGAAACTGAGGCACAGAGAGGTTTAGCACTGGCGCAGCCGAGCCAGGATGTGAACCCCCAGGGTCAGGGGGTGTCCGGCCTTGGAGCCCCCAGAGGGCCGAGCCCATGTGGCATCTCCGCAGGCCCCGGTGAGAGCGGGAAGAGCACGTTCATCAAGCAGATGCGCATCATCCACGGGGCGGGCTACTCCGAGGAGGACCGCAAGGGCTTCCGGCCCCTGGTCTACCAGAACATCTTCGTCTCCATGCGCGCCATGCTCGAGGCCATGGACCGGCTGCAGATCCCCTTCAGCAGGCCCGAAAGCAAGGTGAGCATCCTGGGGCCTCCCAGGCGGTGTCACCTCCCTGGGGACTTGAGGGGGGGACTGTCCCATAAGACCCCCAGGTTCAGGCCATGTCGCCTGAAGAACACCCTCTGGGGGTTCCAGGCTGCTGCTTCCCCAGCTGAATCGTATCCCGCTGTGTGCACACGCTGCCTTCTCCTTATGCCTCTGTCCTCAGTGGACATTACCTTATCCCCGCACCTCGGCTGTTGTGAATAGTGTGCACATATCTTTTGGAGATCCCATTTCAGCTCCTTTGGATAAACCCTCAGAGGGGGCACTGCTGAAGGCTATGGTAGTTCTAGGTCCTTCCCCCCATCACTGCCTCCCCAGGGGCACTGCCGTCCTGTCTTCCAGCGGCACAGATTGGGTGGCTAGGTTCCGAACTTCTCATACGTGGAATTATCCAGAATATTCTCTTCTGTCCGGCTTCTGGTGTCCCACGGTGTCTGTGATTCCTCCGTCTTTTGGGGCATAGTCGTGGTCTGTTCGTTTCCACCATAAGACTGTGCCGCAGTTTATTGGATAAATATCCATTCTAATGTTGGACGTTGGGGTCACCTGCAGATCTATGATGAAAAGAGATGCATTTCTCTCGGGTTTCTACCTAGAAATAGATTTGGATCATGAGGGACGTGTATGCTTAACTTTAGAAGGAGACACCAAACTATTTTCCAGGTACAGGCAGACCTCGGAGTTATAGTGGGTTCCATTCCAGACCAAGGCAATAAAGCGAATATCGCGACAAAGCGCGTCACACGAGTTTTGTGGTTTCCCCCGCGCGTACGAAAGTTAGGTTGACACTACAGTGTATTCTCGTAAGTGTGCAATAGCATTTTGTCTAAACAACAATGTACGTACCTTAATTAAAAAAATACTTTATGGTGAAAAAATGCAGACCGTCATCTGAGCCTTCAGCGAGTCGTAAGCTTTTTGCTGGTGGAGGGTCTCATATAAAACACAATATCTGTAAAGTGCAGTAAAGCAAAATATAATAAAATGGGGTACGCCTGTAGTTGCACCAAATCACCCTCCCACCAGCAGCACATGAGGAGTTCTGGTGCTCCAGGTCCTCGCCCTGACACTTGGTGCTGTCTGTCCCTTCGTTTGAGCCATCCTGGTGGGTGCGTGGTGGAATTTCCTTGTGGTTGTGATTTGCATTTCCTTGATTATTAATGAGGTTGTGCACGTTTTCATATGTCTGCCGGACACCTGGGTAGTCTTTTATTGTGAAGCAAATGTTCAAATCTTTTGCCCATTTTTATTTTGTTTTTGCCCACTTAAAAAAAAGTAATGTTCATCAGTTTTTTCCTTACTGATTTGTAGCAAATTGTTTGTCTAATATGGATCTGAACGTTTTGTTAGTTATATGTTTTGCAAATATTTCCTCCCCATCTATTCCTTGCATTTTCCTGGTGTCTTGAGAAATAGAAGGTCTTAATTTGAATGAAGTCTAACATACCAATCTTTTCTGGTTAATGTTTTTTTTTTTTTCCCGTGGCCAGTTTAAGAAATACTTTTCTACCCCAAGATCATGATGAACTTTTCTATCACTGTCTTTTAGGAGCTTTATTGTTTCACATTTAAATTTACATCCCATGGCCCGGCCCTGTGGCTTAGCGGTTAAGTGCCCGCGCTCCGCTACTGGCCACCCGGGTTCAGATCCCAGGCGCACACCGATGCACCGCTTCTCCGGCCGTGCTGAGGCCTCGTTCCACATACAGCAACTAGAAGGCTGTGCAGCTATGACATACAACTATCTACTGGGGCTTTGGGGGAAAAAATTAAAAAAAAAATAAATTTACATCCCACCTAGAATTGATTTTTGTATAGGGTATGAGGCAGGCATCAAATTTCCTTCCTTTTTTTAATTCAATGAGGATATTCAATTGTTCCTGCACCATTTATTGAAAAGATCATCCTTTCCCCTGTTCTATAGTGTCAGCATTGTGATAAATCAGGTGTCCCCCTGTGTCTGGATCTGTTAATGCTTGCTGTTCTGTTCCATTGGTCTATTTATCCACCTTTGAGTGAATATTACTATGTGTTATGACTGTAGCTTCCTAGTATAGTCTTGAAATCTGCTGGTGTAAACGCTTCCACATTGTTCTCCTCTCGAATTGCGGTGGCTACTCCAGGCCCCTTGCATTTCTATATAAAGTTTAGAATTATCTTGTCAATTTTCACTCACACACACACGCACACACACACCTTTCTGGGATTTTGGTTAGGATTTCATTGACTCTGTAGATCAACTTGGGGAGAGTTGGCAGCTTAAAAACACCAAGTCTTCCAATCCATGAACATAGTATATCCCTCCAATTATTTAGCTCTTTAAAATTTTTTCTCAGCAATGTTTTGTCCGTTTTAGTTTAGGGAGCTTTCACATCTATTGTTAGATTTATTCCCAGGTTTTTGATATCTTTTGGTGCTACTGTAAGTGGGATTTAAATTTTAAAAAATTTCCAGTAGTTTGTGGTTAGTGTATAGACACACATTTGATTTTTGTCTATTGATTTTGCATTCAGGGACCTTGTTAAGTTCACATGTTTATTCTAATAGTTTATCTCTAGACTATTCTGGATTCTCTACATTATAGTCACCTCATCTGTGAACTACCTCAGTGTAATTTATTCCTTTCCAAACCTGACACCTTTAATTTCTTTTTCCTGTCTTATTGCACTGGCTGGGACCTCAGTATGGAGTTAATTAGCGGCGAGAGTGGACATGCTTGTCTCCTTCCCAGGCTCAGAGGCACAGTCTCCTGCCTTTTAAGATCCTCAAAGGACCCTCATTCACTTCAATCACAGCACACTAAGATCTATTCAATGGCTTCATTAAATATAATTTTTACTGTGAATTTTTAAAGGATGTTTCCCTAAATTTTTGCTTTTAAAATTATTACTCATTTTGAGTGTCTGTGTTTTTTAAAACTTTGGAGCCAATATGTTTTCAGGCTGTGTATTAGTCTGCCCAGTCTGCCATAACAAAGTACCACAGACTGAGTGGCTTAAACAACAGTTTCTGAGGCCTAGAATTCTGAGATCCAGGTGTCGGCAGGGCTGGTGCCCTCTGAGGCCTCTCTCCTTGGCGTGTAGACGACCGTCGTCTTCCTGTGTCCTCACGTGGTCGTCCCTCTGTGCGTGTCTGTGTCCTCATCTCCTCCTCTTTTAAGGACCCCAGTCATATTGGATCAGGGCCCAACTTAATGACCTCATTTTAACTTGATCACCTCTGCAAAGACCCATCTCCAAATAAGGTCACATTCTGAGGTCCCGGGGGTTAGCGCTTCAATATATGAATTTGCAGAGGGCAAGGGTGGAGAACACAGTTCAGCCCATAACCGGCTGCAGACTTTTTAATTGATCCTACACAGAGGTAATTCACAAACACCCAGGCATTATCCATTCCCACTGAGCTGTCACCAGACACCCGGACGTAACCACTTTCCATATAAGCACAAAAGGGATGCATAGCTCATGTGAAGAGTTGGGGCAGTTTTGGGGGTCACAGAGGGGCATGGCAGGCTCAGCGTCCTCTCCTCCTGGCCCTGCTTGGGCCAGCCTGGGTGCAGGAGGCCCGAATGTGGTAGGGAGAAGGCCCTGGCACCACTCTCTCCCGCATGCCCCCAACCTAGCTATTCGCCTCCACGGAGGTGGTCTTTTGTGCCTGCCCGGCCCGATGCAGAGGGATGGCCAAGTTGAAACCCAGCAAAGCATCCTTGTTACTGAAGTCCCAGATCCTAGCTGGGGCTCTGCATTCCTTTGGCATCCATATCCGACTTCCAGACAATGAGGTTTGGGGTCAGTGCTTCAGAAGTGCATACACAACAGCCACACACCCACCCAGACACACACACAGATGCACACACACGCACACGTGCACACACAAAGTCACATGCATATGCAAGTACACACCCACACCAATGCACACACATGTGCAGGAGCACAAGCCACACACGCGTGCACATACAAACACGTGCACACACATGCATGCATGCACACACACAAGTGCACACATGTGTGCACACCCAAACACACACGTCTGCACACACACAGGCCATCACGGAGGTCTGAACGACACTGGTGCCTGTTCCTGGTGGAAGGCAGGAGGGCAGGCAGAGCAGAGGTTGCTGTGAGGAAGAAGGGGGGACAGGAGGGGCCAGAGGGGCGGGGGTTGTACATGGGCATCCTCTCCGTGGATAAATGCGTGAAGGGAGGAAGGAGCAATCAGAGGGGCCGAGGGAGCGAGAATAGGCCGGGTGTGTAGGGGGAGGAGGTTTTGGGCTGGGAGGGAGGGGTGGCAGAGGAAGGAGGGGAGGGGCTCTCGGAGTCGTCTGGGGGGCAGCCCCACCCCACAGCCGCCCTGACCCGCCCCGGCCGTCCCTCCCCAGCACCACGCCAGCCTGGTCATGAGCCAGGACCCCTACAAGGTGACCACGTTCGAGAAGCGCCTCGCGGTGGCCATGCAGTGGCTGTGGAGGGACGCCGGGGTCCGGGCCTGCTACGAACGCCGGCGGGAGTTCCAGCTGCTTGACTCGGCCGTGTAGTGAGTCTGGGGTCCCGGGAGATGGGCGGGGGGCGAGGCGGGCACGGGGTACAGCCATGGCCGAGGCACAGCCAGCAAGACCCAGTCCCGGGGGTGGGACCCGGACGGAGGTCCCCCCGCACAGATGTGCTGTGGGGATGGTCTTGCTCCAGGGTGACACTGTTCCTGGGGTGACACTGTTCCTAGAGTGGCCCTATTCCTGGGGTGATGCTGCCCCGGGGTGACACCATGTCTGGGGTGACATGTCCCGGGCAGGTGCCAGGCGTCTAGGCTGACCTGACAGCTGCTGCTCCCAGGCCCTCGCTGTTCTTGGGACAGTGCCACTCCTGGGGTGACAGTTCCCCCAAGGTGACGCCCCTCCCCAGGGACTGTTCTCACCGTCACACTGTCCTCGGGGTCACGCTGCTCTGAGGGTGAAGCCACTTCTCCCCGACACTCCCATGGCCTCGGGGTGCTGCTCCTGGGCCACCTGCAGACCCCAAGATCCTGGCCCCTTCTCAAGGGTTTCCTGCCCCCAGCAGGGTCCTCGCTGGGCCCTGGGTGGGGGGTCTGAGAAGCTAAGGGAGGCTGCCAGGCCAGGCCTCAGGGCTCCTCGCCCCGCAGCTACCTGTCCCACCTGGAGCGCATCACCGAGGAAGGCTACATCCCCACGGCGCAGGATGTGCTCCGCAGCCGCATGCCCACTACCGGCATCAACGAGTACTGCTTCTCCGTGCAGAAAACCAACCTGCGGTGAGCGCACAGCCTGGGGGCTGGGGAGGCTTCCTGCGGGAGGGGCAAAGGAGCTGGGGCCCTGAGGGATGAGTAGGAGTTTCCTAGTCCCAGCCCTCAAGGGGCTTCCAGGCTGAAGGAGGCAAAGCTGGACACAGACACCTCCGGCCCCCCATGCAGTTAGGACTGGGACCTGGAAGAGCCCAGAGTGAGGCACCAGAGCTCCAGGAGGGGAGGTCTTCTTGGAGGAGGGGACATTGGTATTAGGGCATTGAAGGATGAATAGGAGTTTACCAGTGCCCACCTTTAAGGGGCTGCTGGGAAGAAAGAGACAGACATTGTGGATCGACTCAGGGCTGGGAAGCTCAGAGGGTGACCCCTCCAGTGGTCAGTGAGGGGGCCAGGCTGGAGGTCAGGAGACTCAGAAGGAGGCAGAAGCCAGGGTCCAGGTGGGAAGGGCTGGTAAGGGCCAGGGCAGTGGAAATGAGGGGATGGCGCAAGAATTGTTTGTGATGGTGAATGGGCAGGACCAGATGAGTGTGGGAATTGGAGCAGAGCAAAAAATGGCTCCCAGGGCCGGCCCGGTGGCTTAGCGGTTAAGTGTGCGTGCTCCGCTATTGGCAGCCCGGGTTTGGATCCAGGGCGCGCACCGACACACCATTTCTCCGGCCATGCTGAGGCCAAGTCCCACAT
>JABWHU010000634.1:14067032-14110416 GCA_014189135.1 Dicerorhinus sumatrensis harrissoni | reverse complement strand
ATGGAAGGATGTATGGGTAAAAGTTTAGGAGCAAAGGTAGAGGCTGGGGACATTCACAGGGAAGGCTGGTCTGAGGAGGGGATATTTAGGTGGGGAGACTTGAGTACATTCTTAGGCCGAGGAGAGAGGCTAATCAGTGGAGTGAGGGCTCAGAGGAAACTGAGACTCCGAGACGGGAGCCTGGCAGGTAGTGCCCCCCCATCCGTCTCGGCTTCCAGAGCCCCCCTCTCAACCACCGCATCCCCATCCCGCTCTGGATATGGGGTCTGAGGGAGTCTGAAGACGCGTGGGAGGGTTTGGCCTCAGGGATCAGGAGCCACAGGCACCTGCCTCGGTTTCCCCTCCTGTACAACGGGGCAAGTCCCTTCTTGCTCGGTGGCTTCTGGAGTTTCCCGTCGGCCGCCTGAGTGATGGCCGCGTCCCCGGGAAATGACACAGGGTTTGTTATCAGTGCCCCGCATTTCTTAGAAGGGAGAACAGGAAGGCGAGCGCTCAGCCTTTTGTTGTAGTGTGTGGGGGTGGAGCCAGGCCCTGGCTCTGGGCCACACAGAGGGGATTGCGTTTGCCCAGCTGTGTCCCCACTGGACACTCCCATGGCCAGCCAGAACACGGCACCCCGTTCTGCCAATGGGGAAACAGTTCTGCAGACACTGCACAATTTCCCCTGGGCCACCCAGCCATGACCAGACACCAGATGTGTCCTCTGACACGGGGGTGGAAATCAGGCAGCCTGGTGCAGTGGAAGCTCGGAACAGTCCCCTCTCCTCGCTGTGCCTCAGTTTCCTCATCTGTAAAATGGGCATAATAGTGATTCCTGCCCCACAGGGGTGAAATGCAAGAATGCACAAGAGGCGTCAGCCCAGCGGCTGGCACCCATTCTTGCTGCTATTAGTACTGATCTCGCATGTCCCAGATGTGATTGGGGTCTGGGGTGCCACGTCGCAGGGTCCCGACTGGGCCTGAGCTCTGAAAGGGGGCGGTTCCCCGTAGGATCGTGGACGTCGGGGGCCAGAAATCAGAACGCAAGAAGTGGATCCACTGCTTCGAGAACGTGATCGCCCTCATCTACCTGGCCTCACTGAGCGAGTATGACCAGTGTCTGGAGGAAAATAACCAAGAGGTGAGGGGCCTCCGTGGGTATGGGGGTGCCGGCTCCTCTGCTCTTCTCCCCCCTGATCGTCCAGGGACCCGCAGCTGAGCAGGAGGCCCCACGTCGCTCTTGAAGCGGCCTGTGTTTGTCCACCGTGGCCTTGAACTTCACGGTTCACTCTTCCGTGATTAGACCACTGAGCCCCAAGACCAAGACACAGATCCACAAACACTTGTGTAGCCAGGACCCCGGATGTGTACGCGCGCGCGCGCGCGCGCGCACACACACACACACACACACACACACACACACACACACTGAGGGATGCTCAAGCTGGGGACACGGCCCCCCCAGAAGCACAACACAAGTTGTCCCGGGAAAACGGTTCACCCTGCAGGGTCCCGTCCTGCTGTTGTTCAGAAAGACTGGGGATCACTTCTATTCCAAGTGTGAACTCTTCTATTAACACCCGGGCGTTGAGGTCGGGCACATTATCATCTCTGGAGCCTGCACCTCTAGGGGTTATGGTTTCACGCAGACAGTTTGAGGATCTGAGGGTCAGATGTTACCATTCAGAGTTTCGGATTGAATCAGATGGAACGAATTTGAGGTCGTTCTGACACAGCTCTTACTCAAATCCAGCCACACAAGGTGTCCTGTTGGCTAGGGCTGCCGTAGCAAAGTAGGATGCTGAAACGACAGAAATTTGTCCTCTCCTGGTTCTGGAGGCTGGAAGTCCGAGATCGGGGTGTCGGCAGGGCTGGGTCCTCCTGAGGGAGAATCTGTCCCATTCTCTCCCAGCTTCTGGGGGTCCTGGCATCTTGGTGCCTTGGCTTGTAGACGCATCACCCCATCTCCACGTGGCGTCCTCCCTGTTTCCTAACTTCCCCTTTCTCTAGGGACACCAGTCATTGGGCTTAGGGCCACCCTACTCCTGTATGACCTCTTAACCAATTACATCTTCAAAGACCTTATTTCCAAATAAGATCACATTCTGAAGTTCCAGGTGGACGTGAATGTGAGGGGGACACTAGTCAATCGAGTTCAGGCACAAAACCATGTCGGGCACACACAGGCATCTGGCCACAGCAAAGCATGAGCACACCCCCCCTCAGACCCAGCTGGGCAGGAATTGGGGAGCCCCAAGCCCCTGGATGGGGGGCCGACAGCCCTATCTCCACGTGGGGGGAGGGCTCCTGTTCGGGCCGAGCTGGCCGGCTGGAGCAATGACCTGCCTCTGCCCCCCGACCCAGAACCGAATGAAGGAGAGCCTGGCCCTGTTTGGGACCATCCTGGAACTGCCCTGGTTCAAAAGCACCTCCATCATCCTCTTCCTCAACAAAACCGACATCCTGGAGGAGAAGATCCCCACCTCCCACCTGGCTACCTACTTCCCCAGCTTCCGGGGTGAGTGGTTCTAGAACTTTCTATATTCTTCACCTCCCAAAAGCAGATCTCAAGAGAGATGCTGGTCGAGGCCCTCCTCCAGCCTGAAGTCAGTGGCATTTCAAATACGATCAGACAGACCTGAGTTCGAGATCCTCCCACTGCCCACCCTCTCTCTGCTCTGTTTCCCCATCTGTAGAATGGGGATAAAATCACAGAAGCCTTCATCCTCAAGGCAGTTGCTTAAAGTGGGGGATTCTAACAAGACGTATACTATAGATCTTTTGAGTGTGCGTCTGCTGGATAGAGTTCGTTGTCATAAACTATACCCAGAAGGCATCAAAAACTGTTTCCAGAATCTGCCTGGATTTCTAAAACTTTTTTCTAATTTTTCACAGTCATCTCATCTGTATCTAATTGGATAGCAAATTGAAAACAAAACATCCGTGGCTGAGTTTTGAACAAGTCTTTCCAAAGCACAGGGCTCAGTTTTCATAGATACAACCTTCTTACGTGTTGTGATTGTAGCTAATAGATTTGTGCAGTGTCTCATTCAAGTGTGACTTTTCAAGACAGTACAAAGGGCATAAAGAGGTTGGGGAACAAACTTTCAGTGCAAGCCGAGGGGCAAAGGGCCCCAGCTACTAGAGCGGAGCCTGGTACGTGTTGGGCACCATTTGGTAAATCTTACAGGATTAGGCGTTTTGGTGAATCCAGGGAAGGGATGTGTTAGCCGGCACTTTCCCCAGAGTGCCACTGTGAGGATAAAGGGAGCTTGAAGAAGTATCCTAGCTGGGTAGCAAAGTACCCCCAAAGTTAGGGGCTTAAACCAGCCATTTCACTTTGCTCACGATTTTGTGGGTCAGAAATTTGGGAAGGGTTGAGGTGGGTAAGTTCATCTGTGATCCATACGGCATTCTGAAATCAAGGTGTCAGCAAGTCTGGTTCCTTCTGGAGCTCTGAGGGAGAATCTGTTCCAGGCCTGTCTCCTGGCTTCTGGTGGTGCCTGCAATCTTTAGCATGCCTTGGCTTGTAGCTGCATCACTCCAATCTCTGTTCTGTCTTCACTTGGCCTTCTCTCTGCTTCTGTGTGTCTCTCCTCTTCTTATAAGTACACTCGTCATTGGATTTAGGGCCCATCCTAATCCAGTATGGTCTCATTTCAATTTAACTAGTTACATATGCAAAGACCCTATTTCCAAATAAGGTCATATTCTGAGGTTCTGGGTGGACATGAATTTTGGGGGACACTATTCACCCCAATACACAAGCAACCGTGGTAGATGAAGCCCTTAGCACATGTTTGGCATATACTAAGCTTTGGTGACCTCACCATGGGTTTGACCCCTAGCCTTGTCAGATCTCAGAGCCCAGGTGGCTAATCCAGCCAGTCATACCCATAAGACTCAGGGTCTGGGTGACAGATGTCAATTTGTTCCAGGATGGTGGCTGGGATGCCCCTTACCCCCTTCCTAGCTGAGCAACCCTGGGAGTGGGCCCATGGCTTGGAGAGTTTGGGAACAGGGATAAAGTGGATGGTTGTGAAGGATTTTTTTTCCTTCAGGTCAAAGAGAACCCCCCTGAGTCATCCTTTTCTTCCAGCCAATAAGGCTGGAGCATCCTTTGCCAACTTCTGGCTCTTGGGTGTGTGACAATAATAAGAAACCAATAACAACAGCTAACACATCTAACACTCATGTTAGCACCCTCCTATATTGACTTGTTTAATTCTCATTTAAAAAGTCTGTGCAGTAGGCCTCATTCTTCTTACTGCTATAGACGTGGGGAAACAGAAGCACAGAGAAGTGCAGTCATTTGCCGAAAGTCACACAGCCATTGAGTGGCAGAAGCAGGATTCCAACCCAGGCTGTCTGGATTCAGAGCTGGCAGGCCTTCACCACGATGCTAACCTGCCTGATGGTAGCACACACTCATGACGGCTTCCAATTATTATGCACGGAGCCCCCGACATGATTGCATTAAATCTTCACAACAACTGTGAGAGGTCTGGGACTGGTCTGATCCTTATTTTACAAATGAGGAAACTGAGGTTCACAGAGGTGACAAGGATTAACGTATAAGGTAACCCAACTAGTGGGTAGCAGAGCCAGGATTTGGGCACCAGAAGCCCTTAACTCACATTGCATTTTCAACATATATATAGAGAGAGCCTCCCATGTGCCTCACGAGGGAGGCCAGCCCTCCCCTTCTCCTGGCCTTGATTTCCCCATCTGTACCTCCTCAAGATGTCTTTTTCTGCAGCTCCAGGCTCCCATACCCCCAGCTCCAAGCCCAACCTAGAGAGAGGGTGTCTCTTTAACACAGTTCTGCCCAAAGTCCCAGAGCCGAGTCTCATTGGTCCATTCCAGCTCATGTGACTGACCCAGGCCCTTCCCTGATGCTCCCATTGGCTGAGCCTGAGTCATGTGACCTGCCAGAAAGACCAAAGATGGCGACCGCCTGTAGGAACCGTGGCGGGTGGTCCCTCGCGCCCTGATTCCCTGATGTTGCCCATCTAGGGAAGAGGGCCCCCAGAGGGAGGGTCTCCCGCGTTCCCTGACCGCCCACCCCCGCCCCGCAGGCCCCAAGCAGGACGCGGAGGCGGCCAAGCGCTTCATCCTGGACATGTACGTCGGCATGTACGCCGGCTGCGTGGACGGCGCCGACGGGGACCGGAAGGGCCCGCGCTCCCGGCGCCTCTTCAGCCACTACACGTGCGCCACGGACACGCAGAACATCCGCAAGGTCTTCAAGGACGTGCGGGACTCGGTCCTGGCCCGATACCTGGACGAGATCAACCTGCTGTGACCCAGGCCTCGCCTCCCCCGGGCTCGGACCGCGCGTGGCAGGCGGGACCTGTGGGCGAGTGGGCAGGAGGTCCGCCCGGATGCCCCTTGGGGCTCCAGCCCCAGGCTCAGGTGGCGGAAGGGCCACGAGAGAGTCGCAGATGGAAAGCTGGTTGCCGCCCAGTCCCTGCTCGGCCTCCCTTGACTCAGTTTACCTCCCCAGAGAGGGAGCACTTGCGATGCCAGGGTGGAGGAAAAGGTGAAGAGAGCAGGGGACCGAGGACTTGGTGGGTGGAAGACAGACCCCACAGCCGGGTATGTCCACTCCTGGGCAGGGGTATGCCCCCTCCCTGGGACCCCATGGGGGTGATGCACACGCCCCAGGCCCTGGGGAGTGGGCCTCTAGGCGGAGGGACGCGGACTCTGGCGCCCTCTAGTGAACAGGAGGCAACATCTCCCAGCCTGAGGTCTGGGTACCACCGGCCCTTCCCTTTTCTGGGGAGGAAGACACCCCTGGAAGACGCCGCCTTTTCAGAGCCTCATGGCTCCAAGTGTGTCCTGCCCCGGTTTGCAGACGAGGGAAACTGAGGCCCACAGGCATCCCCGCTCTTTCCCAGGCTGGGATCCAGGCTCCCTGCATCTTAACATCCTTTGGTATTTATTCCCTCACCTTCTGCTGGGCCCCTTGCCTGGGGGACATTAAAGGATGACATTCTGGAGACCTGTGATTTCTTAGGGTCGTCCTGTTAATCCCCCTGTGATCCCTTCTCAGGCTCCTTTCCCAGGTGGGGCAGCAACATGGCGAAGGAAGGAAAAAAGTTCTACTTGTTGTCCACCCACCTGTGCAGGGCAAAGTAGCCAGAGCTATGCGGGACTGTGCACACTTTGAGCCAGGAGGTGCAGTCCAATGACTCTCCCGGTCCGGGGGTGTGGGGACAATGTTTCAGCCCACCCACTGTTGCCACTCACCCCAAATTCCAGCAGCAGCCATCACTTATCTCTGAAGAAAGTGAAGAAGATGATAGCTCCGCGTACTCCAGACCGTGGTCCCCCACCATCCTCAGGGCAGCCCTGTGTGGCACAGCCCTAGCACCCCCATTTTACAGCTGAAGAAACTGAGGCACGGAGAAACTGAATAATTTGACTAAGGCGACACACCTGGGAGGTGGCAGAGCCAAGATCCTATGATTCATTCAATACCTTTTATTTTACTTTAAAAACAATATACTTTATTTTTTAGAATAGTCTTAGGTTTACACAAAAATTGTGAAGATAGTACGGAGAGTGGCTTTATAAAACCAAACCCAATTCCCCTATTATCAACATCTTACCTTAATATGGTACATTTGTTTACAATTAATTTTTCCCCCCAAAGCCCCAGTAGATAGTCGTGTGTCATAGCTGCACATCCTTCTAGTTGCCGTATGTGGGACGCGGCCTCAGCATGGCCGGAGAAGCGGTGCGTCGGTGCACGCCCGGGATCCGAACCCCGGACCACCAGTAGCGGAGCGCACGCACTTAACCACTAAGCCACGGGGTCGGCCGCATTTGTTTACAATTAATGAACCAGTGTTGAGACTTGATTAACTGAAGTCCAGACTCTATTTGGACTACCTTAGTTTTTCTCTAATGTCCTTTCTCTGTCCAAGAACCCCATCCAGGATCCCACGTGACATGGGTCGTCACATCTGCCTAGGCTCCTCTGGGCTGTGATGGTTTCTCTAACTTTCCTCGTTTGTGATGACTTTGACAGGTTTGAGGTGTGCTGGTCGGGTATTGTGTGTTTCCTGGGGCTGCTGTAACAAAGTACCACAGAGTGGGGGGCTTAAGACAACTGAAATATATTCTCTCCCAATTCTGGAGCCAGAAGTCTGAGATCAAGGTGACAGCAGGGCCACACTCCCTCTGAAGGCTCCAGGGGAGGGTCCTTCCTGCCTCTTCCAGCTTCTGGGGCCCCAGCGTCCCCTGGCTTGTGGCCACATCCCTCCAATTTCTGCCTCTGTTTTCATATGGGCTTCTCCTCTCGTGTGTGTCTGTGTCCGAATTTTCCTCTTCTTATAGAGACACCAGTCACAGTGAATTAGCGCCCACCTAATTGTTGCTGGAGGAGGGAACAGGCCCAAGATTCTCTGTCTCTCTGTCTCTGTCTCTCCAGGAGACCCATAACAACATATCTGGTTGTTTCTCTCTCTCTCCCTTTCATGTTAAAATTGATCAGTGGGTTTTTGGGGCATTGGTTGGCTCCATGCATTGTGAATTTCCCCAAGAACTTCTCTCCTAATGGTCTTAGCATCTTAGATACATCATTAGGGGTTGAAAAAATGGTGATTTCGACTACTTTCATTTCTTCTGTATTTATTGCCTGGAATTATTCTATTAAAAAAGTGCTCACCCATAAGAATTGAAAGCAGGGTCTTGAAGAGATGTTTGCACATCCATGTTCATAGCAGCATGATTCACAACAGCCAAGAAGTGGAAGCATCTCAAGTGTCCATCGATGGAGGAAAGGATAAGCAAAGTGTGGTCCATCCATACAGGGGAATATTACTCAGCCATGAAAAGGAAGGAGATTCTGACACCTGCTCCAACGTGGATGGACCCGGAGGACATGATGCTCCGTGACATGAGCCAGACACAGAAGGACAGACACTGTGTGACCCCCTCACAGGAGGCCCCTAGAGGAGTCACATCCACAGAGACAGAAAGCAGATGGTGGGGCCAGGGGCTGGGGGAGGGGACGGGGAGTCAGTGTTTCATGGGGACAGAGTCTTAGTTTGGGAAGATGAGAAAGTTCTGGAGACGGATGGTGGGGATGGTTGTACAACAATGTGAATGTGCTTCATGCCACTGAGCTGTGCACTTAAAACTGATTAAGATGGTAAATTTTATGTTATGTGCATTTTACTACAATTAAAAATAATTTTTACAATGTAGTATGATAAAAAAAAAACTCTCTCTTATCAAGTAATTGGTTACCCAGAAATAAAGGCAGTGCAGGAAAGACAGGATAAATGCCTGATTCTGGCGTTTTATTTAGCAGTTTTCAGAATAATGAGTTTGTCCCCCCAATATCCACCAAAGATAACCAAACAGACTCTTTTCTTTTGTGTCGCTGTGAACTCATGGATGTTAAGGTTTGATGTGTAGCCATACGTAGCAGGTTGTGTTCTTTCCTTCTGCCCACACTGTTCCATCTTTGGTGAGTGGAAACCTCTTTGAGTCGGCTCCTCAGTCCCCCTGACATGACCCCGGTGGCCTTAAGGGCTCAGAGTTTTGACACAGCCAGATGCTTTCAGCTGATCCCGCACTGCCCCCGCCCCAGCCCTGGCCCCAGCCATTTCTCCAAGGAGCCCTGCTCCCTTTCAACGGGAGAGGATATTTAGAGACCACGATCTGACCACAAAGTTAGGAAATCTATATGTTCTTCACTCATCTTTTTATTTTGAAAATGCTTCAACCCTCCAGATGTTGCAAAACCATCACAATGAACTCCCATATACGCTTCATCTAGGTCAGGGGCCAGCACATTTCCTGCTCTAAGCCTGTTTTGTTAATAAAGTTTTATTGGCACACGGCCCCCGCCCACCATTTTCATATCCTCCTGGCGGCTTTCGCTACAACCTGAGAGTTGAGTAGAGGCGTCAGAGACTGTCTGGCCCTCAAAGCCGAAAATATTAACTCATTGGCCCTTTGCAGAAAAAATTTGCCCACTCTTGAGCTAGATCCAGCCATGGTTAACCTTTTGCTTTATATCTCTCAATAAACATAATCTAAAAGTATATAATACATTCTATAGTGAATATACACATCTTTATTCTTTTTCTTAATTCTTCTAAATAATTTGAGAGTAACTTGGAGACATCATGCACCTTTACCCAAACCAGATGGCACTGATACAATAATAATCGATACAATATAATGTATCTAGCATTGATTCAATGATATTATCTAATATATAGCCCATATGAAATTGTCATCAGTTGTCCCAATATCGTCTTTTATGGCAACTTTCCTTCCATTTCTAGCATCCAGTCAGGGACCACTCATTGCATTTAGTTTCATGCATTTGGGTCTCCTTTCATCTGAGACAGCCTTGGGCTTTCTTGATCTCTCATGACCTTGCATGACCTTGACTCTTTCGAAGAGCACAGGCCAATTATTCCGTGGGAGTCCCTCAGTGTGGGTTTGTCCCTTGGTTCCTAAGATCAGATGCAGGTTATACACTTTTGGCGGGAATATCCTAGAAGTGACATGTCCTCCTTGGTGTGCCATATCAGGAGGCCCCCGACGCACATTCATTGCGTTCCCGGGGATGTTTACTTGGACCTCTTGGTGAAGGTGACATTCACCAGCCTTCTCAGTCAGACATTTTTCTCTTTGTGCTTGATAAGCAATCTGTAGAAGATATTTTGAGATTATGTTAACTATCCTGCTCCCCAACAAACTTCCACCCAATAATTTCAGCATCCATTGTTGATTCTTGTCTGGATTAATGAATGCTGTGATGGTTACAAAATGGCAGTTTTTCTCACTCTGTTATTGGGTAGATGCCTAGGAAAGGAATTGCTGGATCACATGGAAAGATCATTCTTTTTTTTCCCTATTTTTTTAATGTGGTAGAATACACATAACATAAAATTTATCATCTTAAGAATTCTAAGTGTACAACTCAGTGGTATTAAATACTTTCATAATGTCATGCAACCATCCCCACCATCCATCTCCAGAACTTTCTCATCTTCCCCAACTGAAACTGTCCCCATGAAACACTGACTCCCCATCCCCTCCCCCAGCCCTGGCCCCACCGTCTACTTTCTGTCTGTATGATTTTAAGATCATTCATTGTTGATGCTCAAATTGCTCTGGGTCTGGCCAGCAGATCCCCTTCAGGCTGGCTCCTGTGTCTCTCTGACAGGTCCCCATCCTTCTTGGAGTACTTCCTTACTTTCTGGAACACCAAGATGTTCCAGGCTCATCTTGCACTCTCCCTTCCCCATTCCTGGAATCGGCCATTTCTCCCAGGAGCCCTGGATCCTTATTTCCAGGAGTGGGGATGTGATATTTAGAAGCCAAGATCCGGGTGCGAGATGTGCTTGTTGCTATTGGGCCGTCTCAGTGGACAGAGTTACGAAATAGATTTTTGTTTCAGTCCCAAGTTCACATGGATACGTTCAATCCTATTCCATCCCTGTGGGTTCTTTCTTGCATTCTTCCATTGCATATTTGCGTCTTCCTTCTCCCCCAGTGAAGACTTGGTTCCTAGTAATATCGATACACTTGCTACTTTGCTCAGTCCCATATCACACTTGATAGTTTCAGAATTGCTACACCCCTACCACTCCCGAGAACAAATCTACTAAACAAAGTTCAAAATTTTTTTCAGTTCTTTTTGTCTTTAGAGCGAGTCCAAAAGTTGCAAGAGCTGGTTCTTTTCTATTTCTGTGTGGTTACGTTTTTCATTTGAAATACAGTTCAGTTCATTTGTTCTGTATCTATATTCCATCTTAAAGCTTTTTTTTCTCCATCCGTGTTGCTTTAATTTTATTGTCGAATATAGAAAGCATTCACAGAGATAAAAAACTATACAGAGAGGAACACAGAGGGTGTCATTCCCTCCTCTTTTCAATTTCAATCCCACCCACCCCCTGTAGGTAACAATTTCATTGGTGCCTGGTTTATCTTTCCTGTGCTTCATTTGCAAAAACAGGCAGATATGTGTATAGTTTATTTCCCTTTCTTTATTACACAAAAGGTAGCATATTACATATACTCTTTTGTACTTTTTTTTCCTCACTTACCAATACGTCCGGGCAATCACTCCATTCCATTCACAGAGATTGTCCTCATCCTTTTTCCTGGCTGCATAGTACTCAACTCTGGGATGCAGCATAAGTCATCAGCCTCTCTCCTGTGTGCAGACATTGTGTTGCTTCTAATATTTTGCATTTTCAAATAACAATGAATAACCTGTATGCATACTTGTGTATTGGTAGAACTGTCTTCAGGGTGGATTTTTAGAGGGGCGATTGCTCTTCTGTAGCATGAGGATAAGATTAAATAAGGTAGAATGCACATATGGCCTTACACCTAGGTGGCAGGTGACTCACGGCAAAGGTAATTGTCAGACAGCTTGGCCTCCTTAGTCAAACTATGCTGTCATACAATTTTACATTAGTCCTGAATTTGTTCTTAGAGCCTGGGATCAGGGTCTCAGCAGGGTCAGGGGTCAGAGGCGGGTCAGCCTACAGTCATAGGTTCAGCCAAGGTCAGGGTTCAGCCTGGGATCAGGGCTCAGTCCAATATCAGGGCTCAGCTTTGGATCAGGGCCCAGTCCATTATCAGGGCACAGCCTGGGATCAGGGCTCAGTCCAGAGTCCAGGCTCAGCCTAGGATCAGGGCTCTGTCTAGGATCAGGGCTCAGCCTGAGATCAGGCCTCAGTCCAGGATTGGGGCTCAGCCCAGGATCAGGGCTCAGTCCAGGGTCCAGGCTCAGCCTGGGATCAGGGCTCAGTCCGGGATCAAGGCTCAGTCCAGGGTCTGGCTTCAGCCCGGGATCAAGCCTCAGTCCAGAGTCCAGGCTCAGCCTGGGATCAGGGCTCAGTCCATGATCAGGGCTCAGTCCGGGATCAGGGATCAGTCCAGGGTCTGGGCTTAGTCCAGGATCAGAGCTCAGTCCAGGATTGGGGCTCAGCCTGGGATCAGGGCTCAGTCCAGGGTCTGGGTTCAGCCCGGGATCAAGGCTCAGTCCAGAGTCCAGGCTCAGCCTGGGATCAGGGCTTAGTCCGGGATCAGAGCTCAGTCCAGGATCAGGGCTCAGCCTGGGATCAGGGCTCAGTTCAGGGTCTGGGTTCAGCCTGGGATCAGGGCTCAGTCCAAGATCAGGGCTCAGTCCAGAGTCCAGGCTCAGCCTGGGATCAGGACTCAGTCCAGGATCAGGGCTCAGCCTAGGATCAGGGCTCAGTCCAGGATCAGGGCTCAGCTTCAGAACACACTGTTTTTCTCTGTGAATGTGCCTGAGTCAGTCACCCTTGTGAGGCTGAGACTGAGGCTGGGTGGTCCTACTGCACAGGGTGGCACCTGGGTAAGACTTGGCAGCTTGCCCCACCCCCAGCCTCACACCCCAGTGGCCTGCACAGCTGCCTGCACAGCCCCTCCTCTCACACCTCCCCCTTCAGATCCGTTTCTGCTTGGTCACCTCCAGTGACGAGATGCTGCCACCTCCCTGGCAGCACTCGATCTGAGCGTCCCTGTCACTGTGGTGTCCCCAGAGCTGGACAGGGAACAAAGGGAGGGGTGCTGGTCAGGGGCCCCAGTCTCCTGCCCACCCTGCCCCTCACGGGGAGACCAGAGCCCCTCGTGGGACACCTGTGCCCGTTATGGGATCTGTCCCTCCCACTCAGACCTCAGGGCGGCTCTGCTCCACGGAACCCCCACCACTTCCTCTCCTCACCTGGTGCCCCCCCCCCCAGTCCTCAACAGTCTCAGGTTGAGTCAGCCTGCGCAGGTTCAGGATGGACGTGGGATGAGGGTGGGGTGAGCCCCCCACTTTTCCTGTAGGCCCCGCCCACTCCAGAGGTGAGGGGCCGCCTGGGGGTGTCCGCAGCTCTGCTTCTAGCAGGGACAGCTCAGGGGCAGGAGAGACAGCCGAAAACCCTGGTGAGGGGGGTCCTGGCTGAGCCCCGGGCGCATGCATACTGTTGAGCTCCCTCTGTGCATCCTCCCCGGGGACCCCCTCTCCAGGCCTCAGTTTCTCCTGTGGACAGATATACTGCAAATCAGCCCTGGCCCTGCCATCCTTGCCTCCGGTGAGGTAGCTGTTGGTGCTCATGTGTGTGCAGTCACTGGACATGCACTTATTAAGCATCTACTGTGTACCCAGCAGGCCTGGAGCCGTGGGGAGACGGTGAGGGAACCGCAGGGCCCTGGAGGGGGTGGCTCCGGGTGGGGAAGGGGGAGTCGCCCAGCCTGGGAGGGGTGGCAGGTGCCGTGCGGGGGCCGTTTCCCCTCTCCTCTGGGCCCTCCCCGGCTGTTGGCTTTCGAGGACGGGAAGGGGGCCGAGACGGGGTCTCTGGCGGAGGGCGGCCGCAGCGCCCTCCCAGAGGCGCCGGGTGGGAACCGACCGTTGCGATGCTCCTCCCCGGCCCGGCCGCACCCCCACGCTGGGGGTACCTTGAACATAACAGGAAATTTCAAATAACAGGAAACCAAGATCGGGGCAGGCAGGCGGCTCCACCCTGCCCGGGGCGGCCACCCCGGGCCTCAGTCTGCCCCGGGGGACCGCCATGAACGCCACGGGGCCCCCGGCCGAGGCGGCCGAGTCCTGCCAGGAGCTGGCGGCCGGCGGGCACAGCCGCCTCATCATCCTGCACTACAACCACTCGGGCCGGCTGGCGGGGCGGCCGGGGCCCGAGGACGGGGGCCTGGGGGTCCTGCGGGGGCTCTTCGTGGCCGTGAGCTGCCTGGTGGTGCTGGAGAACCTGCTGGTGATGTTGGCCATCGTGACCCGCATGCGCTCCCGGCGCTGGGTCTACTACTGCCTGGTCAACATCACGCTGAGCGACCTGCTGACGGGCGCGGCTTACCTGGTCAACGTCCTCTTCTCGGGGGCGCACACCTTCCGCCTGGCGCCCGCCCAGTGGTTCCTGCGGGAGGGCGTGCTCTTCGCGGCGCTGGCCGCCTCCACCTTCAGCCTGCTTTTCACGGCCGGCGAGCGCTTCGCCACCATGGTGCGGCCGGTGGAGAGCGGGGCCACCAAGAAGGGCCGCGTCTACGGCTTCATCGGGCTCTGCTGGCTGCTGGCCGGCCTGCTGGGCCTGCTGCCGCTCCTCGGCTGGAACTGCGTGTGCGCCTTCCAGCGCTGTTCCAGCCTGCTCCCGCTCTACTCCAAGCAGTACATCCTCTTCTGCGTGGTCATCTTCGCCCTCATCCTGGCCACCATAACCGCGCTCTACGGGGCCATCTTCCGGGTCGTGCGGGCCAACGGGCAGAAGGCGCCGCGCTCCCCGGTCCGCCGCAAGGCCGACCGGCTGCTCAAGACGGTGCTCATGATCCTGGTGGCCTTCGTGGTGTGCTGGGGGCCGCTCTTCTGCCTGCTGCTGGCTGACATCTTCGGCTCCAACGTCTGGGCGCAGGAGTACCTGCGGGGCATGGACTGGATCCTGACGCTGGCCGTGCTCAACTCCGCCGTCAACCCGCTCATCTACTCCTTCCGCAGCCGCGAGGTGTGCCGGGCCGTGACGGGCTTCCTCTGCTGCTGCTGCCTCCGGCTGGGCCTGCGGGGGCCCGGGGACTGCCTGGCCAGGGCGGCCGAGGCCCACTCCGAGGCCTCCACCACCGACAGCTCGCTGAGGCCGCGGGACAGCTTCCGGGGCTCCCGCTCGCTCAGCTTTCGGCTGCGCGAGCCGCTGTCCAGCATCTCCAGCGTGCGGAGCGTCTGAGCACAGCCGGGCCGCGGGTGCATCCCCGGGCTTGGCTGGGGAGGAGCCCCGGGAGGGGTGGGCTGAGGGCCCGAGGGGCGCGCAGGGAGGGAGAGGAGGGGACGGAGCAGCCAGCCAAAGCCCCCCGGTCCTCTGGGCCTGCCGACGCCAGGAGGTTCCCGTGGGCTCCTTTCTCCGGTGCAGAGAGCGCCCTGAGTGGGGGTGCGTGGGTTTGCTCCGGACGCCCCCGGCTCCTGCGTGATTCTGGGGAAGTCCTGGCCCCTCTCTGGCCTCAGTGAGGCTCCCAGGCTGCAAGGGGCGGGTTGTGGGGTGGACGCCCCGGCAACATGGAAGTTCAGTGACGGTGTGCAATGTGGCAGCCTCCCTCCTATGCTCGTGTGTGCACGGGGGGCTGTGGGTCTGCCGGCTGCGTGCATGGAGGTGTGCCCGTGGACAAGCAAGGCCGGGAGCCTGCATGCCTTGGGGAGCAGAAGAGGTTGTGCCCGCGAGCGTGTGCTGGCGTGTCTGCGTGTGCACAGCCATCTCCGCGCGTGGCAGGTCTGAGGGCACCTGTGACCCGACCACGCTGCCGCAAGTGTGTGTGAGAGTATTTCGAGCTGCCAGGCCGGGGCGGGGGCGGGGGGGACCTAGTGACAGTTGACGGCGGCCCCTTCCTGCTCACTTCCCCTTTCCCTGCCCCAGCTCTCGTCTTGGGCCCCTGCAGCCTCCTTCCCCCGGGGCTCTGGCCTCTGCATCTCCTGGGGGACCCGTCGGGGGGCCGGCAGAGGACAGCCGCCTGGCTCTCCCGGCCTCGGGGAATCTCCCCCACTCCTCTCGAACTCCCTGGTGAGCACAACGGGGCTCACCTTCCGCATCTGTAAAATGGGCTGAGAAACAGATGGTACCCACGGCATGAGGCTGCCAGTGAGTGCTCAGCGCTCCCAGTGATGGAAATGTTCTAGACTTCTCTGCCCACTCCGGAACCCCCACCTGGCTACTGAACACTTGCCAAGTGGCCGGTGCCACTGAAGAACTGAACTTTAAATTGCATTTCATTTGAATTCGTTTGCATTTAAATAGCCCTCGGGCCTCGTGCAGCAACCGTATGGGACGGCGCAGGTGTAGACCCTCAACACGCCACCCCCTTTGCTGGTAGAACGTTCTCTCGCGCCATCCTCCCAGGACCTAGCCAGCGCCCGGCTCTTCCCGTCTCCGTCTGGCCAGTTCTCGGGGCAGCTCCTCGCCTGGCACTTGGCAGGGCACAGCTCTGCGCCTCTGCTCCTCTGCACGATGGGGGACGCAGTGACGAAACCGTTTACCGCACTGTCTGATGGGGCAGCCACTAGCCACGTGTGGCTATTAAAATTAATTAAAATGATACAAAATGTGAAAATCCAGTTTCTCGGTGCACAGGTCTGCTAGAGCTGCCGCATCGGAGGACCGCAGGCGGGCGGCTGAAACAACAGAAATCGATGCCCCCCCACCCCGGTTCTGGGGGCTGGAGGGACGAGATCACGGTGTCGCAGGCCTGGTTCCTCCTGAGGCCGTGAGGCAGAGTCTGTTCCACGCTCCCCTAGATTCTGGGGGGCGCCGGCAATCCCTGGCGTCCCGTGGCTTGTGGACGCATCCCCCCATCTCTGCCTCTGTCGTCACGTGGCCTTCTCCCTGTGTGTGTCTGTGTCCAAATGTCCCCTTTTTTAAGGACACCAGTCACATTGGATCAGGGCCCCACATTCCAGTGCGACTCATCTTAATTAATGACACCTGTGACCATCCTGTTTCCAAATAAGGTCCCATCCTGAGGTCCTGGGGGTTAGGACTTCAACATATACATTTAGGGGGACACAATTCAGCCCACGACAGTAACACGAGCCGCATGTCAAGTGTTCAGTAGCGACACGTGGCTCCTGGCTACTGTTCTGGACCGTGTAGACGCAGAACATCTCCATCATCGCAGAAAGTTCTGTTGGGCAGGGCTGGATAAAGCGCCCAGCTCGTATCCACGTGCCACACTTCTCATATTTTCCTGACTCCTGGTCCCCGTGTGTTTAGCTGGGACGGCGACAAGCAGGGGGGCGTCTCAGTGGAATTTGGGGTGAGTGGAACCGGGGCCGCCCTGAAGCTCTCAGCCTGCGTTCTGGGCCTGTGTGAGCTGGCCCAGTCGGCCCCTCCGCCCTGCGGGGTGTCACACGCTTTGCTTTGACTGAACTGAAGGTATTTGCCGCTCTCTCCCCGTCTGGAGGCCTTTGCACCTGCCTTTTGTCCCCACTACCGCCGCCTGCCTGGCACATACCCACCCTCACCCTTCACTCGCCTGCTGCCTGTCCAACTTTCTGGGCTCAGCTGTAGCATCACCACCTCCAGGAAGTCTCCCCTGATTTCTCCTCCTCCCGAGGGCTCCTCTGGGCTCCCACAGCTGCCTGTGCATCCCCGTCACAGCTCCGATCACCCCTGGTCATGCGTCCATCTCTTCCCCTGGACTGTACGCTCTGTGAGGGTGGAGACTGTGGCAGTGCTGGGTCACCGCTGTGTCCCCAACACCCAGCGCACAGTAGGTGCTCGATGACCTGGAGCTCTGGGAGAACTGGACCCAGCAGTACTGGACCCGCTGAGCCTCGAAGCCTCTTCCCCTCTTTCCTCCCCGCCAGCCCTCCTCCCTGACACGACGTCCCCAAAGATCCTGAATTCTGCTCGTCAGGTGGCCCGAGTGTCTGTCACCCGTTATGGTCCCCCAGCTCTGCACACACCATGGACCTCCGCCTCCTCATCTGTCAAATGAGGATACTGACAGCCCCTGCTCTCCTGGGATGTCAGTAAGAGGCATGTAAACACCCTCAAACTATTATGTGTATGTCTTAAAATGAATAATAATAACAACAAAGCCTTATATATCACTCGGTGCCTGCTGTGCTTCTAATCACCTTTGTATTAACTCATTTAATCCCCACAAACCCTCCACGAGGCAGATACCACCATCAACTCTGTTTTACAGACGGAGGAACGGAGGGCCAGAGAGGTTAGGGAACTTACCCAAGGTCACACAGCTGGGAAGCAGCAGGGCTGGGATTCAGACGCAGACACGTGGCTTCTTGATCCTGGCCTGTTGCTGCCTCTCTGATGAATGAACAGACGAGCAGATGATTGAATGAATGGGTGAATACCAGTCCCTTCCCCCCTCCGAAAACTCAGAACGAGTGTTCCACTTCAGTCCTTGGCCCGGAGCAGATCAGTTGAACGTTCCCATTTCACAGACGGGAAAACTGGGGCTCAGGTGAGCAGGCAGCGAGGGCAGATCAAGGGTCCAAGCCTGGTCACCGCGGCCAAGTTCAGGCCCCGATCTTGGGCGGTCTCTGGATGAGCGCGTGTATCTTGAGCCCGGCCTGGGGAAGTTGGGGGACAGACAGAAGAACCAGGTAATAAATGTTTGCTGATGGCGCGCACACGGGCCCAAATCAGTTCTTGCCCCGTTCCCGGCCCTGCCAAGCCACTCCAGACTCCTCGGGCCTCCTGGGACCTCCGTGGAGAGGCCTGGGGATGGTGGAAAGCAGGGGACTTAGCTGGGAGGGGTGGGCTGGTCTGTTGGGGCTTTCATGACTCATTCATTCATTCATTCATTCACTTAAGCACTGAATGCCAGGCTCTATTCTGGGCACACACACAGCCTGGCACCTGCTCTCATAGAGGTCCCACTCTGCTGGAGGTGACAATACCTACCTAAGAAATGCCCGGCATCATTTCAGTAAGGAACTAGCCCTGCAGGAGGGTGCGGGGAGAGTGCTCGCAGGCAGAGCAGAGGCAACGGCCTTGAGGCTGCACGAGCTGGGTGCATTCTCATAATATTGAGTGCCTAATGTATGCCTTCCTCTTTCCAAGCCCGTTCATGTGGATTATCTTATTGAATTCTTACACACCCCCAGGGGGAGGCAGAGAGCGTTTGATGATTTATCATCATATTTGGCAGCTGAGGAAACCGAGGCTCAGAGAGGGGAAGCGACTTGCCCAAGGTCACACAGCTGGGAGGGGGAGGAGCTGGGACTTGAACCCATGCCGTTAATCAACACAAATGCCACCTGTCACTTGGGACAGAAGGGAGGCCTCAAGTCCTCAGGCGACTGTATTGGAGCCTGGGATCTCAACTCGCTGGGGGCCAGGGCTGTTGTGTTCTGCACCCTGGGGCCTCAGTCTCCTCATCTGTACGAGGGGGTGTGAGTTATTGATGCTCCTCAAGACCCCTGGCCCTGAGACATTGGGTTCTTAGGGCTGCCAGATTAGAAAATGCAAATTTGGGACACCCAGCAAAATTTGAATTTCTGATGAATAACGAATACTTTTTTACTATGAATATGCCCCGAATTCGAATAAGCCTAAGTATATTTTTTTCTATGAGTCTGTCCCAAATATGAATAAGCATAAATATAAATAATTTTTTACTGTATGCTCCAAATATGAACAAGCATAAGTATAAATAATTTTTATCATTAACTCCTGCAGGAACTCCAGGCTCCGGACTACAAGTCCCATAACCCATTGCGTTATCCCTTTAGGAACCTTCTGTCATGATTTCTTTACTCTCTTTTCATTCATTCATCCAAAAATTGTATAGACCACTCACGGTGTGCTAGGCCTTGTGTTAGGTTCTGGGGACACAGCAATGCACAGAGCAGACCAAAGTCTTTGCCCTCATGGAGTTTAACGTCTACATCCCTTTGGAGTTTTAAGTGCTTTTTCTCCGACTTCGTCCAGGAAGACTACAGCTCCCGTGATCCCTTGTCCTTGCTCGATGGGACTACAATTCCCAGGAGACCTAGCGCACCAGGCTAGCTCCTCGCTTCCTTCATTTCCAACTTCCTTCCGGGTCGCAAGGTCACGTCTTGCCCCCGCGTCTCGCCTCCTTCCTCCGTTCACAACAAAGGCAGAGTTTAAGTAAATTCCACTGCAAATAGTTTTCTTTAAGTTTCCGTATTTTCTGATTTGGAATTTACGTGAAACTTCAGCAGTTGTAGCCAAACAGTCCACCACAGCTTCCTCCATAGGGGAGTAACAAACTAGGCCTACAACTCCCAGGTGGCGCCACGCGCGCGGGAAGGACTACAACTCCCAGCAGGCCGCGCGGCGGGCGGGGCGGTCCGCGGCGGTGCCCGCAGGACCCCGGGGCGGGCGCGGGCTGCCCGGCGCGGCGCCCGCAGGACCCCGGCGGCTACCCATGCCGAGGTGAGTCCGCGGGAGTCGCCGCCGCAGCCGCCGCCGCCGTCCCGTCCCCGCCGCCGCCTCGCGCGGCCCCGCCGCCGGCCAGGATGCTGGAGGAAGCGGGCGAGGTGCTGGAGAACATGCTGAAGGCGTCGTGCCTGCCGCTCGGCTTCATCGTCTTCCTGCCCGCCGTGCTGCTGCTCGTGGCGCCGCCGCTGCCCGCCGCCGACGCGGCGCACGAGTTCACCGTCTACCGCATGCAGCAGTACGACCTGCAGGGGCAGCCGTACGGTGCGTGGACCCGCCCCCCGGCCCGGCCTCCCCCCGGGGCTGGCCTCGTCCCCTCCTGGGCCTCCAGCCTCCTTCCTGGGTCTGGTCTTCCCCCTGGGTCCGGCCTCCCCTTCCTGACCTCTCCACTGTCGGCTCCCCTCTCCCCCGGGCCTCTCGGGCTGCCGCCTTCCCTCAACCCGGTCTTTGCTCCCTGGGGTCCCAGCACCTGCCACTTCCCCTTGTCCAGCAGGAGTCCAGCCCTCAGGTCTCACTTGGGCCTCCAGACCGTTACCCAGGCCCCAGACAACTGAGAGCCTGATTGCCTGGACCCCCGCTAGGCCCCCCGCTCTCCTCCCAGTGCCCCAGGAACCCACTGGGCTGGCGCCCACAGCCCCCTGGCCTCCGTCCCTGACAAGGGCTGCATACCCCAGGACCCAGAACCTCCCACCCTCGGGCCAAGCTCCCTGCTCCTGGACCCCTGGGTCCCCTCTTTTGCGGATTCCCAGCTGGGCCAGAGTCACGCTGCCCCAGCCCCTCCCGGGACACTGGGTCAGGCCAGGCGCCTGGAGCTCCCACCTTTGACCTACTTGATGTGGGGGTGGGACTCCCTGCTGGGCCTCGGCCAGGCTGAGCTGCCGCACCCGGCACGGGCCCTGGGCTCCGGGTGCCGTTTGTCCACGCCCGTGTTCTGCCCCCGTCAGGCCTGGCCCCATGTGGAGGCTCTCGGCTCCCCCCGTCCCGGCTCATGAGCTGGATTCCTCAGAATCTCTCAGCCAAGCCCCCCAGTTCAGCACCCCCGCCTTTGGGCTCCGGCGGGGGGCGGCCCTTCAGACCTCTGTCTTATTCCCTCCTTTGGTGCGTACCCACCCCCTCAGCCCACCTTCCAGTGCACCCCCAGCTTCCCGAACCCCACTGGCTCCTTCTCCCTGGATTTTTGGATTGTCTTGGACCCAGCTCAGTCCCCTCCCCCAGACCCCCCAGGCCTGGTCCTGCACAGCTCCTGTCTCCCCCCACCCCCCGCCGAGGTCTTGACCTCAGTGCCCAAGTCATTGTAACTTCCCTCATCTCCTCCGGACTGTAGCTGTATCTGCTGTTCCAGAATCTTCTGGTCTCTGGTTTTTGTCCAGTCTGGTGCCTCAGGTCCCCGCAAGTCAGGGCCCAGCCTCTCCATGAAGGAGCCCCGTCCCCAGTTTTAGTGGTCTCGCTCGTTTCTGAGCCCCAGTTCTCCTGGACTGGCCCCTGTTTTTGGAACATCCCAGGCCCTCGGGGAGCCCCAGTCTCTGGGGACGTGTCCAGACTTTCCCTCAGATCCCTCCTTGCCCCAGGGTTACGTCGTTTCTGTTTAGGGCAGTGGTTCTCCACCCAGGGGTCCCTGGGTGATGACTGTGCGTGTCGTGACCAGGGTCCTGGCACTGAGTGGGTGGGGCCAGGGATGCTGCTCAACCCCCCACGGTGCCCAGGACGGCCCCCCAGAGGGACCCGGCCTCAGTGTCAGCCGTGCCGAGGGGAGACCTGGGTCACAGTGATGCTTCCCAACCCGAGGCCCCAGGCCCCGGGCGGCTGGGCCGGAAGCCGGGAGCCGCTGATGCTGTGGGCAGGCTCTGATGCCTTCTCGGGCCTTCTCCTGGGGAAGGGTCTTCACCAGCGCCGCCCCGTGCAGCTCTCTGCGACCACGGACGGGTTCTGAATCTTTGCTGTCTGATAGGGGAGCCACGGGCCACAGGTGACCACGGGCGCTTAGAGGTGCCCCATGCAGTTGAGGAAGGGCATCTTGTGCGTTAATTGTGATAAACTTAAATAGCCACGTGCGGCTGGTGGCTGCCGTCCTGGGCAGCCCGGTCTGGAGCTTCTGTAGTTTTTCCAGAGAAATCCGCAATCCAGGAGGCTCAGGCCCCGGAATTCAGGATAACCCGTTTCCCCAGATCAGAGTCCAGGGCCCTCTGCTCTCCCCCGTCGTTCCCCGGCCCGAGTCGCCCCGCTCACACTCGGGGCCTTGCCGGGCGCCTCCTCAGGCAGCACACCCAGCTTCTCTCCCCGGCCCCTCGGGCGGCCGTTGTCTGCACGCCGGGTCTCCCCTGGCCCGCTCAGCGCTGTCCTGCTCGCAGCTGACGGCGTCCCCCTCTCCCCCCAAACCTGCCCAGGAAGCGGGCCGCGGGACCCGCTGTCTGTTCTGACTGCAGGGCCGCCCTCTCCGTCTCCCTCCGTGCGGACCCTCGGGGACCTCCTCCTCCTCGGTGCCCTCCCTCCCCTGTCCTCGCCCTCAGCTCCCTCCTTGTCTTTCGCTCCCTTCGCTGGGTCCTGTCCCCTGATCCTGCGTTTCCTTCCCCTTCCTTTTCCCACGTGGCATCTCCCCCACACGCCCTCCTTCCCAGCCCCCCGTCTTTGTGGCTCCCGGTGAGAAACCCAGACGCCGCCTGTCCCGAGTGGGGCGTCCCCCAGCCAGTCTGTAAAGACCGTGGGCTCGGGGGGTGCGAGCACAGGGGCCCTGGCGGGGCGCCCACCCGTCTCGGCAGAGTGCATCTCGTCTGCAGCCTGAGGAGGCAGAGGCCCGGCTCAGAGCTCGGATGAGATCCCTCATGGGGCTCCCGCCTCTGCACCCCCATGCTGGTGTCCGTGGTGGGGGGACCCATGGGAGAAGCTGGCGGGATCTGGTGCTGAGGGGGGGTTGGGTGTTGGAGGGGCGGCCCCTCGCGTCTGAGGCCTTGCAGCTTGTGCTGGGTGTGGCCGGGAGGGAGCCCCAGATCTCCGGGTGACAGTGCCTTTGAGGGCGGCTCTGCTGGGTCACTGCTGCTGCAGGCTCCCCAGTGTGGGGAGCGCCCCCTCCCCGCCTCCCGCGGGCTCCCCTCCGGGGCAACGCTCGCTCTGGTCTCTCCTTGCCCAACTTCCTGTTGGCTCCTGTTGAGAAACTTGGGGGCGGGCGGGCTGCTGGGAAGGCAAGGCGTGTGCTCCACGCAGAGGTGTGAGCCGGCCTGCGGGACGTCAGCCAGGGACAGCCGGGTGTGACCTCGCCCCCTGCCAGGTGGACTCTGGCCCTCCCGGGGTGACACACCACTCAGGGCGCTGGGTCTGTGCCCGCGCTGCGGTGAGCGACCCACTCGTGCTCCCTCACTCGATGCGCTAGGAGCCGGGGACGTTAGCACCCCACACCCACACGGGCAGACTTGCCGGCCCTGGGCCCTCCACCCCTCGTTGTAAATAAAGTTTTATTGGCACACAGCCGGGCTGGGGTTGGTGGTCTCACGCGCAAAGGCAGGGTGAGTAGTTACGGAGACCCTGTGCGGCTGGGAAGGTGAGAGGATCGGGCCTCCGGCCCTTGATAGAAGAGTTTGCCACCCCCGTTCGCGTCTGGTCCCCTTGTGGGGACTGGCGACTGCTCTCCAGGTGTCCAGTGCCCATCTTCATGGCGTCCACCAAGCCCGGCCTCCGGCCTCTGCCCGTCCTAACGCCGGGGTGAGGGGGCTGTGCCAGCTTTAACGTCGTGTCGGCGGAGGTGGTCTCTGCCCCTGGGGCCCTCAGAGTCTGGGGGGCTGTGGGGGGCTGGCGTCCATCGGCTCTGCCCTCCCCCTGCCTGCCCTTCTGTGGCCTTGCTTCCTCCTGGAAAGGGGGGTCCTGATTCCTGCCCTGCAGGAGCGCCAGGCCCAGGGAGAGGACGCACACAGTAGGCCCTCGAGTCCCCACCCCCAAGGTGACATTGGAGCCGCCCCTGGGAGGCCGCGTGTGTGGGGCAGGTGGGGCACGGGGGAGGGGCCTTCCCGGCTTTTTCAAGGGCGTCCTGAAGGTCTTGGCCACCCTCCCCTGCCAGGCCCACAGCGGCCCGAGGCCTAAAGCAGAGAAAGGCCCTGGGAGTGGTGGGGACAAGAGGGGTGGGGGAGCCCCCTGGCCTGGGGCGCACGGCCCACCCTCGCTCCTTGGTCGCAGGCCCCCTGCTCCTGAGCCGGCCCTCCCCCTTCCCACCTGGGCGCTGCCCCTCCTGTGTCCCTCCGGCCGCCTCCCGCTGACCAGCCCCTCAGGACGCCCCGTTGGAAGCGGGCCCTCTCCCGTCTGCCCGCTTTCCCAGACGGCGTTCCTGGAAAGCAGAGGCGGGCCCTGCGCTCCTGGCCCCGAGCCCGAGGCTTCGCGGAGGCCTAGCGCAGTCACATCCCCGAGAGGATGGGTGTCGCCTCCCCGGCAGTCCTGCAGCCTCGACCTTCAGTGCCAGCTGAGCTGCTTGCCTGCATCAGTGTTTTGAGCGCTCCCTGTGTGTGTTTCAAACTGGAGGCCCCGGGGGCCACATGTGGCCCCCACGTGCGTTAGGGTTTGTTGACTTGTGCATCCCGGGTCGGCCTGCAGCGTTTGAGACATTTTGGACTCTGCTTGCCGTTAAGGTGTGGCAATTTGACGTAAGAGTTGGGATTTCTGGCAGCTTCCCAGCTGGGTGCTGGTGGTCCTGGCAGTTGGGGGCTGCCCGAGCCCGTTTCCCCCTGTCCACGGGGACGGTGCTCCTGTGGGAAGCCGCGGAGATGTCGGCGCCCCCTCCACGGTCCTGTGTTGAACATCGACGTGGCCTCTCCCGGGCGCCCCTCTCCAGCAGAACGCGCTCGAGGTGGCCGTGCCCCCGTGCCGTGTCCGAGGGCCCCCGGCCGTGGGAGAGCTCTGTGCGCCGTCCTGGTTCCATTGTCTGGGCAGAGCTCGTGAGCGGGCCGGGATCCGACTGAGTTGGGAAACAGCCTCTGGCTCCCTCCCTGGTTCTCTAGATCTTTCCTGAGCTCTCAGCAGAGATGGGAGTTGGCGCTGCATACAGAGTGAGGGTTCCCACCCGGGTGGCTGCCCCCCAGGGGACACTGGGTCACGTCTGGGGACATCTGTGGCTGTCACACTGGGGGTGCTCCAGGCATTGAGTGGGTGGGGCAGGGGTGCTGCTCGGCCCCCACAGCGCCCAGGACGGCCCCAGAGAGTGACCCGGCCCCGGTGTGGAAGGCAGTGGAGAGCCGTGGTGTGTCCGAGCTCTCTCTGGGGGGGGACAGCGTTCGTCCGTTCCTTGTCCCGGCCCCTGTTCGTCAGGAGCCCACGGGGCCGGGGGTTGCCATCGGGGCTGGGTTTCTCCTGCAGGGAACAGAACGAGGTCGCTGCCCCCGGAGCCCCCAGCTCAGTTAGGGGAGCAGATGGCGAGTAGCCGTTCCGGAGGATGCTGTGTCCTGCCGGGGAGAGGAACAAGGCAGCCCGAGAGCCCTGAGGACAGGAGGGAGTCCAGAGAGGGGCTCAGGGCAGGACCGGGGCGCTGGGAGCCGGGGAGGGCAGGCCTGTAGCCCCGGGGCTCCCCCGCTGGGTGACGGACCGGAGTGGGCGGAGTGGGAGCTGGGCCCCCCAGCAGCCGGGCGGGGCAGGAGGGGTCGGATTTGGTCCGCCGGCGCCTGTGGGCGCCTGTGGGCCTGCGTCCAGGGACTGGGAGGGGCCGTCTGTCTTCCAGTCCGGGGCCCCCGCTGGCTTTCTGCGACGAGGGGGCGGCTTGAGCGGACCCTGGTCTCTGTCGGGTGGGCTGACACACCAGTCCCCTGAGCTGCTGCGGTGACGTGGGAGGAGCTCGTCACCACGTCCCGTCCCCTTAGGGGGAGCTGTGCCCGCGAGGCCAGCGCGGGCAGGGGGCTGGAGGGGCGGGGACGGCGCCCCTGCTGAGGGGTGGCTGCCCCCCGGGGGTGGGGCGCCTGTGCCGTGTGCTCCGGAGCGGTGGCGTTGGGGCTGCACCGCTGGGTGGGCCCCGTCCAGACCGTGTGGGCGGAGGCGCGGGCGGGGGGAGGGTCCCAGCTTTCCCTCGGCTCTCAGGAGCCCCGAGACTCCCCGGGTTCGGGGGGCCGCACCCGTGGGCAGCAGGGAGCCCGCCCTGATGGACACGGCCTCGCCTGCGTCCCCACGGCCGATGACGGGGCCTGGGGCGCCCAGGCGGGACGTCTGCGGGCTGAGGGAGACCCCCGCTCCCCGCAGGCACTCGGAACGCCGTGCTCAACACGGAGGCCCGCACGGTGGACGCGGACGTGCTGAGCCGCCGCTGCGTGCTCATGCGGCTGCTCGACTTCTCCTACGAGCGCTACCAGAGGGCGCTGCGCCAGTCGGCCGGCGCCGTGGTCATCATCCTGCCGCGGGCCATGGCCGCCGTGCCCCAGGACGTCATCCGGGTGAGCCCCCTGCGCGGGCTCGGCCAGAAGCTTCCATGGGAGAGTCAGGTCACCTCCCTGAGCCCTCCTCCTTCGGGACGTGGGACGGCGCCCGTTCTCCTTCCTCGGTGGTCCCTCCGGAGTGATTCTGACCCTGGAGGACCCGGGCCATGTCTGGGGACATCTGTGGCTGTCACACTGGGGGTGCTCCTGGCATCAAGTGGGTGGGGCCAGGGATGCTGCTCAACCCCCCACAGCGCCCAGGACGGCCCCACACAGAGAGTGACCCGGCCTCGATGTCCGCAGAGCTGAGGGGAGGGCTCTGCTTTGAGTTTCGGGGGTCTGATAGGGTCCCACGAGACGTGGGGAGGAAGGTGTGGGGCAGCTGAGGCAGCTCACGCCCACTGTCTGTGCGGGTCCCGGGAAGCCAGCATTTGTCACCCACTTAGAGCCCAGGACGTGACGGCCAGTGGGGATGGCACAGCCTGCCGTGACACCAGACCTGACCCCAGACCCGGCTCTGGTGCCCATTCTCTCAACGCACTTCCTCCCTGAGGGGGACTGTCCAGGGGCGCCCCGAGCGTCACCACGCCTCGCCTGTCCGTCCTCGTCCCCTCCCCTCCCCCTCCTGCCCCGTCCTCCCCTCCAGCGTGACCCCAGCCTCGTTAGCCGGTCTCACAGCAGGCGTGCTCCAGGCCCTGGCCTGCCCGCCCTCTGGGGGCAGCCAGCGGGCTCCCCCGGGCCAGGGGCCCCCTGAACGTGTGTCTCTCCCCAGCAATTCATGGAGATCGAGCCCGAGATGCTCGCCATGGAGACCATCGTGCCCGTGTACTTTGCCGTGGAAGACGAGGCCCTGCTCTCCATCTATGAGCAGACGCAGGCCGCCTCCGCCTCCCAGGGCTCTGCCTCTGCTGCTGAAGGTGGGCTCGGGCTCGGGCTGCGGGCACGGGGGCAGGCGCAGGGCCCTTCCTTGTCGCGGGCCGGGTTCAGGCTGTGCGTTTCCAGGACATTGTCAAAGCCATCATGTGGCGTCTGTCACCCATCCTTAACGGTGTGGGTCACGGCCTCACCCCGGAGCTGCGGTGTCAGTCTCGGGGCCGGGGGGCGGGACCCTGCATTTTGCAGCCCCCCACCCTCCCCACCGCCCATTCCCGGGCGAACAAAAGCTCGAGAACCACTGGTTTGGAGGGAGGGGTCTCCCACCCGCAGCCCCTGGATGGTTGTGGAACGCACGGGTGTGCGTTGGGTTTTCTCTGTCCGTTCTACCTGCTGGGTGAGTTCCGGGTGTCTCGTCTCACTCGAGTACGTCGGGGCGGTCAGCAGCCTTCCTGGGGAGAGGAGACCCCGTGCCTCCCGCCCCGTCGGCGGCAGAGGCTGCAGGGGGCTTGCGCAGGAGCGGGCCGTGTTGGGAGTGAGCTGGGAAAAGTGACAGAGGAAATGGAGCCAAGAGGAGCCGCCGGTGCTCTCCTCAGCCGCGGAAAGGGCCGGAGCAGAAAAGGGGAGGACAGAGTGGACGGGGCGGGCGGTGTGCTGACCCGGGCAGACTCGGCCTGCCGCCTCGGGGACGCAGTTTGATAAGAGGTGCTTAAGCTGTGAAAGGTTGATTTCTGCAGGCCACATTGTCAGCTGTGTGGGTCTCCAGCTTGGGGGCTGGCAAACTACGGCCTGTTCGTGTGAATAAAGTTTTATCGGCACACGGCCAGTGTTTACATAGGGTTTTGGGCGGCTCGCGCTACACCAGCAGAGCAGAGTGGCTGCGACAGACTGTCTGGCCCACAGAGCTGAGAATACTGACTCTCCGGCCCTTTACAGGAGGAGTTTGCCGTCCCCTGGTCTAGATTAAAGTCTTGACAGAGGCCGTCTGCCTGGTGGCAGCAGAGGAGTGACTTTGGGGGAGCCCTAAATGTCCAGTTAGAGCAGAGGGGAGGAGGAATTGGCTACTTGGTGGAATAGTATGCAACCACTAAAAATGACTTTGGGATGGAATTTTTAGTGGCACGAGAGAGTGCTTATTTTGCGTTGGTTAGTGGGGAAAACAGGATATAAGTTCCCAAATATTGATCACAATTGTCTTTATTAGAAATAGCTTGTTTATTTTGGAACACGTTAAGACTCAGGAGAAGTTGCAGAAATACCGCAGAGTCCTGAGGGATGCTTTTCTCCCCATGATAATGGCTCACATACGCACCACGATCGTATTCTGAAATGCGCCAAGAGCAGCAGCGGGCTTGGGAGAGGGGGAACTCGTGGGCGTCGTGGAGCAGTCCCTGGCCCCGGCTGAAGAGTGGCGTCCATGTGGACCGTTTGCTCACACCCAGGGAGGTGGACGGAGACGGTGCCGCCTGCTCACTGCGAATGGGTCACCAGACCTCGGTGCTCACGCCCTTCCGGGGTTCGGGGCTGGCTGGAGGCTCATGGGCTGTCAGACGGGAAACTCCTGTGTCTGGGTCACCGCCGGGGTGACCGTCTCGTCATCTGCATGCCGAATTGGGCTTGGGGAGGCTGAGTCCGAGGGCACCCGTGCCCTCCCCGCCGCCTGCCTGGGGTCGGGCTGTCTGTCTCATCGGCTCTTCTTCTAGACGCTCAGGGCCCTCCCGTGTCCAGTCGTTGTGTTGCATTCACGTCTGTGTGGTGACTGCTGCACACACACCACGCACCCTAGGGTCTGGGTGTCGGGGTGACCAGGGAGCCCTGGGGCTCCGCTGACCCTCCCCTCCTGTCCCCAGTGCTGCTCCACACCGCCACCGCCAACGGCTTCCAGATGGTCACCAGCGGGGTTCAGAGCAAGGCCGTGAGCGACTGGCTCATCACCAGCGTGGAGGTGAGTGCCCGCCACACCGAGACTCCTCGGCCCCCGCCCAGCCAGCCCGACCTCGCCCGAAAGCAGACTGGCCACCTCAGCCTGTTCCCCACTGGAGGGAGCCTCTGATAGGGACGTCGGGCTGAATCGCCCGCCCGCCTTGCTCTTGGGGGAGGCGGGGCCCCCACCAGCCCCGCCACCTGCTGCACCACCGCCTCATCCCACCGCAGGGCCTTTGCACGGGCTGTCCTCGCCTCACAGCTCTCTGCGCAGGCCCAGGGTGGCCAGCCCTTTCTCGTCACGTCGTGTCACCTCCAACCCTGCGTCCTCACAACTTTCCGGGGCCACACACGCCATGTTGCCCGGAGCTTGGCTGAGCCAGGAGAGAGCTGAGCTCTGGGTGCCTGGGTGGCGGGTTACAGCAGCACGCCAGACACGAAAGAGCCCAGCCCTTAATCGCCCAGCGTGATGGTGTGAGGGGGCCTCCAGGCCAGAGAAGACGCCGGCTGTCCTGTTCCGTTCTCCCCTCCTCGGGGGTCAGCCGTGGGGGTCGTCTCACTGGGGTCGGAGGGGCAGACAAGAGGCTCCAGCAGCTTTAAGGGCCCAGGAGTCAGGAGGGGGCGAGGGGAGGACCGGGAGCAGAGCGGGGGGTGTCCTCAGGGTCCCCTCCCCCTTGAGGAGGCCTCCGCAGAGAAGGGACCGGGGACGAGGGATGCGGATACGGGAAGAGCGTGGCAGCCGGGGCTGCGTCCTCGACGGCGGCTCCCCTCAGAGCCTGCGCGTCCGGGGTCAGGAGTGGGGGCGGCTTCCCCTCGAGGCCCACCAGGGGAGGCCTTTGTAGACACCCGTGCTTGGTAACCCGGGGCCAGTGTCACCAGTGTCTCTTTCTCTTGAGTAGTTGTCACCGTGTGGCACGATCGGAACTTGTGTGTCATTTGTTTTTTTCCGTCGGCCTGAGCTCCACGTGCGCTGAGACCACATTCATCTTGGCCTCTCTTGTGTCCTCAGAGCCCAGCCTGGTGCCCGGCGCACAGTAGGCCCTCAGCGAGCACTTGTAGCCGAGCGTGCCGGTCCCCCAGCCCTCTGCTGGGCCAGGCAGCGCCTTCAGTATTAATTGGGCTTCTGTGGGCCCCGGTCCCCAGGGCCTCACCCCAGATGGAGCGAGGCTGCTCGACTGCCCCCTGGTGTCGGCGTGTGGGCTCGCGTAGAAGTCGGGGTGCAGCCACACTCTGAGCCACCCTTCCCCTCCAGGACTGAGTCCTCAGGGCCGTGTAGCACCGAGTTGGATGCGAATCCCATGCTTTTCCGCGAGTGCTGTTTGAGCCCCCGCTGTGTGCGGCAGCAGCGACCAGCGAGACGTTGGCCCTCTCTCGCGGAAGTCGCTTCCCGTTGGGAGAGGTCTGGGGGCGACGGACGGGCACTTAGAATAGATAGGGCACAGGAGGGCTCTGCCGGGCGGCGGGCGCCATCACCAAAGCGCCCTTCTCGTGGGTTTGCGGGGCTTCAGGGACGTCCCGGCTGAGAGCCTGTGGCTGAGGGGCAGTGAGGGGGACCCGGGCTCTGGGGGGAGCAGGCTGGACAGGCCGGTTCGGGACCCAGGGAAGCTGGTGCAGCGTCTGTGCAGTTAGTACAGTAATAAGATGAGTATGTTTTTGAATATCACAAAATCAACCGGGCAGAGAAAACCCGCGCTGGCCGGGTCCTTGCCGTCGGGCTCCCGGAGGTCCGGTTGCGTTGGGGTTGGTCCGCTTTGCTCTGGGGTAACGGCAGACAGAGTCACCGAGGGTCTGATGGGCCCTTCTCGCCATTTGGGGGTCTGGCCTTTGGTTCTGGAAACGTCTGTGCTGCCACGAGCCCCGTGTGCCCTCTGTTATCTGCGTGGGAAGTGGGGGCGGGGAGGGAGCGGGCGCTGGGCCTCCCTCAGCTCTCCCTGAGCCCCGTCGGCCCTCTGTCTGCTTTTGTAAATAAAGTTTTATTGGCTCACGGCCACGCGCTGTTCACGGTCGTTCTGAGTAGTAGTGACAAAGGCGTAGAGCCGGCAAAGCCAGAAATACTGTCCCCACCGCCGCCCTCGCCGGGTGGGGGGCCCGGCCGGTGGGTGCTTCACAGACTGTCTCTCTGCAGGGGCGGCTGACGGGGCTGGGCGGAGAGGATCTCCCCACCATCGTCATCGTGGCCCACTACGACGCCTTCGGAGTGGCCCCCGTACGTACGCGTGCCCCTCAGAGGGGATGCCCCCACCCCCCGTCGTCCTGTTCCAGCCCCGACCCCGGGCAGAGCGTCTGTCTGCTCCGGGGCTGCGCTGGGAGGGGCAGCGCCCGCCCTCCGAGGGCCCTTCAGGCGTTACCTCGGGGCCCCGTGTTGACCCCGCGGGGTGGGTGTCCTCCTGAGGCTGACACAGAGGCTGAGCGGGGGCCGGGCTTGCGGCCGGGTCCCCAGGACCACCCCCAGGTCGACGAGCCACTGGGAGGACCTCAGGACTTAGCAGTGGTCACCCTCACGGCCGCGGTTTGTACAGAGAAAGGATAACAAGCAAAACGAGCGGAGGTGTAGGTGCACGCCCAGGAACCAAACCTGGGCCGCCAAAGCGGAGCTGAACTTAACCACTAGGCCACGGGGCCGGCTCCATCTTTTTAAAGCGTATAGTTCAGTGGTTTCTAGGACGTTCACAAAGTTGTTTACCCATCACCACTGTCTCCTTCCAGAACATTCCATCTCCCCTAAAGGAAGCCCCGTCCCCAGCAGCAGTCACCCCCCATCCCTTTCCTAGCCCCTGACAACCACGAACCCACTTCTTGTCTGTGGGTGTGCCTGTTCTGGACATTTCACGTCAAGGGACTCACACACTGCGTGTCCTGTGTCTGGTTCTCTCACTGAGCGTCTTGTCGTCCCTCCCCGTGAATTTTAATGCCATCCACACAGGATATATCAGTTTGTGGACTGTGACCTTGGGAGGGTCCAAGCCCCATTAGAGAACACCAGATTTTATTGTCGCCCTGTTGGGAATGTTGTTTCAGCTCAGAGGGCCCGGTGGGGGGCAGTGGAAGGCGGGTGGTCCGGCTGGAGGGAACCTGTGCCGACCCCCACAGCGTGGGGCGCAGGGTTCCCGGTGCAGGTGCCGAGGCCAGACGGCGGCTGCCCCCGTGGGTGCACGCGTGGACCTTCTCGCGGGCGGGGGGCAGAGCCGCAGGGGGCTCGGCCCTGCAGACACCAGGGTGCTGTCAGTCTGGGGTCCGAGCAGAGGAGGGGTCCAGCCGCGCGCTGGAGACGTGGCCCGGGGGCGGGTGGGGGTTGTTGAGGGTGGGCAGCTGCCCTGGGTGGCCGTGGGTGACCGCCGGCCTCGTCTCCCGCCCGCAGTGGCTGTCGCACGGCGCGGACTCCAACGGGAGCGGCGTCTCCGTGCTGCTGGAGCTCGCCCGGCTCTTCTCCCGGCTCTACACCTATAAGCGCACCCACGCCGCGTACGTGCCCGCCGGCGGGCGGGGGCCCGTGCCAGCCGCTGGGCCCGTCACACCCGTGCCTTTGAGCCTCGTGGCCCGAGGCGGCTCTGACCTGGGAAAGTGTCTGTGTGTTGAGGGGTGCGGGTGGGCCGGGCCTGGAGCTGAGCCCCTGCCCCCATGGGACACGGGGCCGTGTCTGGGCACACCCGTGGCTGTCACACTGGGGGAGCTCCTGCATCGAGTGGGTGGGGCCGGGGATGCTGCTCAGCCCCCCACAGCGCAGAGAGTGACCCGGCCCTGATGTCACAGGGTCGAGGGGGGCCCTACTCTAAGGGCAGGTGAGGATTTCGTACTTGGGACCACTCCCTCACTGTCGGGGACCAGCTGACGCCCCTGCTCCCCCAGGTACAACCTGCTGTTTTTTGCGTCCGGAGGGGGCAAGTTCAACTACCAGGGAACCAAGCGCTGGCTGGAGGACAACCTGGACCACACAGGTGAGGGCCGCTGGCGGGGAGGGGGCAGGGCCCCGGGGGCCCCGGTTCTCGCCCCCACACCGGCTCTCGCCGCCCGCAGATTCCAGCCTGCTGCAGGACAACGTGGCCTTCGTCCTCTGCCTGGACACCGTGGGCCGGGGGGACGGCCTGCACCTGCACGTGTCCAAGCCGCCACGGGAGGGGACGCTGCAGCACGCCTTCCTGCGGGAGCTCGAGATGGTGCGCGCCCCTGCACAGACGGGCCCCCGGGTCGCCAGAGGGTCGGGGCCCGGCCGGCCCCCCCGCCCCTCGTTACCTGGTGTCACGTCCACTGGGCGTCAGATCGGGCACTTCGTAAACCAGGGGCCCCTCATGGGGGCTTCTCCCCACTTCCCAGACGCGGGAGTTTCGGGGAGGGCCTGGGACCCCCGGCCCTCGAGGCCCCCAGAGAGGCTGGGGGGCTGGGGCACGGGGTGGCGGCCCTGACGGTGCGGCCCGCGCAGGTGGCGGCCCACCAGTTCCCGGAGGTGCGCTTCTCCATGGTGCACAAGAAGATCAACCTGGCGGACGACATCCTGGCCTGGGAGCACGAGCGCTTCGCCATCCGCCGGCTGCCCGCCTTCACGCTCTCGCACCTGGAGAGCCACCGCGACGGCCAGCGCAGCAGCATCATGGACGTGCGGTGAGCGCGGCGAGCCGCCTTCTAGAACGTTCTTTCTGGAGTAGACAGGCACCCGGAGGGAAGGAACCTGCCGTGGGGAGGTGGGGGGGCGCCGGCGTGAGCCTGGCAGTGTGAGGAACAGAGGAGGGCGGCTCGCCTGAGCCTGGTGAGCGGTGGCTGGGGTCAGGTGTTGCGACCTCCCTGTTATTGGAGGCAAGGGCAGAGCGACCCCTATGCGTGACCCCCAGACACTGGGCACCTCAGTCCACCCTGCTGCTCAGACAGCTCCTGCCCCCGGGCCTTTGCATGGCTGGCCCTGCTGGTGGCCTGGAGAGCTGCGCCCCGTCTCCCCGGCCCCTCACGCCCCCTCAGGGAGACAAGGCCCCCCGATCCTGTCCTGCTGTTTCTGTGGGACACCGGGCACCTCTGGCTTCAGCCGTTTTGTGACCTCATGTCCTGTCTGTCTTCCCCACTGGCATGTCAGCCCTCAGTGGGCTGGGGTTTATGGTGGCCTCAGCCACCGTGTCCAGGCCTGGCACACTCACTGGCTGGCCCTGGGCAGCAGCCTGGCTACTGGACACACGTCTGCTGGGGGATGACGAGGTGGTCCTGGAGGGGGTCCAGAGGGAGAGCCAGCACGGCCGGTCCTGGGGCCTCGGAGTTTCCTGGAGGGCTTCCTGGAGGAGGTGGTGCTGGAACCGAGGGCTGTGGGTGGGAGTCGGGCTCCAGGGCAGAGGGAGCCGAGAGCAAAAGAGAGCTGGCGGGAAGGAGGCACGGGCCCCCCGCTGGTAACCCCTTTGCCCTCCCCGGGAGGCCCCGTCCCCCACACCCACTCAGATCAGTGACCTTTGGCCCCACAGTTCCTTCTTACGGGTCTGTCTGTGGCCAACAGTCCTGGTGTCCCCTGGCTTGTGGCTGCGTCACCCGCGTCTCTGACTGTCGTTACACAGTCATCTCCCTGTCTGCGTCTGTGTCAGAAGTCCCACTTAGAAGGGCACCGACCATTGGACTTAGGGCCCCCACCCCAGCGTGCCCTCATCTTATAATCACGACCACAGAGACCCCACGTCCAGATCAGCTCATGGCCCCAGGTCCCAGGAGGGCGTGAATTTGGGGACACTGTTCACCCCACTACAGGGTGCGTGTATATGTGATATATATGTGTTTGTCCCCAAATCTGCCCTCGCAGGTCCCGGGTCGACTCTAAAACCCTGACCCGGAACACGAGGTTGATCGCGGAGGCCCTGACCCGGGTCATCTACAACCTGACTGAGAAGGTGAGCCGCCCGCCCCCACGAGCCCCCCGCTGGCCGGGCAGCCCGGACTCAGGGCCCGACCCCCTCTCTCCGCAGGGGACGCCCCCGGACATGCCCGTCTTCACGGAGCAGATGGTAATGGCGGGCGGGCGGGCGGGGGTCGTGACGGGCGGGGGTCCCGGTGGGCGGGCGGGCGAGTGGGCTCGGTGATGGGCGGGGGTCCTGGCGGGCGGGCGGGCGGGGGCCGTGACGGCGGCTGCGTCCCCGCAGCAGATCCAGCAGGAGCAGCTGGACTCCGTGATGGACTGGCTCACGCACCAGCCGCGGGCCGCGCAGCTGGTGGGCAAGGACGGCCCGTTCCTGAGCACACTCGAGCACTACCTGGGCCGCTACCTGAAGGAGGTGAAGCCACACCACGTCAAGGCCGACAAGCGGTGAGGCCCAGCCCGGACGCGTCCCCCCCGGCCTCCTCTTGGTCCCCCGTCTGCCCTCAGGATCCAGGCCCCCGGGTTTTGTCTTTTTTCTGTTCAGTGCATTCCAGCTCTCCGGTTAGGCCAAGCAAGCACCTCCATGCCTTGTGGTAGGAGGGGCGCCTGGGGGCGTCCAGGGGCAGGAGATGTGCCCCAGACTGCTCGGTGCCCCTTGCTGGCTCTCTGTCTTCCTGCCAACTCATGATGCTCCCGGGAGACAGAGCGCTTGGGCAGAAGAAGAAACCGAGGCTCAGAGTGGACCCACAGCCATGGAGTTGGGGTCTCTGACTCCCAGGCCGTGGTTGCCCTCTCTCTTAGAAGTCCTTCCCAGACCAGTAAGGTTTCTGCAGTCACCTCATTCCATTTTCAAAGAGTGTGTTGACCCCAAAAAGGGAGTAGGAAAGATGTTACTTCTCGGTGAAGGACGGTTCTTCCCCCAGAGGGACAGGCTCCCGGGTCCCAGGGTGGGCGGGGCCTCTGGGCAGCCTGGCGTCTGGGGGGCGGCCGTCGGGGGGAGCCCACTGAGAAAGCGCTGTCTCCCCAGGGACCCCGAGTTCGTCTTCTACGACCAGCTGAAGCAGGTTATGAACGCCTACAGGTGAGCCCAGTGCCCGCCGGGGGCCGCGGCCGCGGGACAGCCGGGGCGGGGGGCCAGGTCCACGCCGCCCGCTGACCCCGCCGCCCCCCAGGGTCAAGCCGGCCGTCTTTGACCTGCTCCTGGCCGTCTGCATCGGCGCCTACCTCGGGACGGCCTACACGGCGGTCCAGGTGAGCGGGGGCCCCGGGGGGAGGGGGGGCGCATCCCCAGCCCCGCCCAGGAGCAGGTGACCCCGCGCGGCCCCTGGGCCTTTCTCACGGTGGGTGCGCTGGGCCTCGGCCTCACTCGCGCCCCTCTGCCCCCAGCACTTCGATCTCCTGTACAAGATGGTGCAGAGGCTGCTCCTGAAAGCCAAGACGCAGTGACCCAGCCCCGCCCGCCCGTGCCCACCACCCGCGCGCCCGGCACCCTGAATCACAGAGCTTTCCGTGTCGCTCTGGAGGCCCCGGGACCTTTCTCGCCATGTCCCTTGAACTCCTTTGGAGGAGTGGTTGGCGGCATCCTGGGGCCGGGCCACGGACTCAGGGACAAGCCTGGAGACGGCCCTGTGATGAAAGGGCATGCGCCCCTGCAGCCTCAGCGTCACTCGGCCTGCGACGCTGACAGGACTGCAGGCTGAGGGGTCAGGGGCTGCCCGTGTGCTGGTCTGCGTCTGACGCCGGCCCAGCCCCCCCGTGACTCGGACACTCTCCTCCCTCCTGTCTGGTTCTGGCCCCTCCCGCGGACACCTGTGCCCCCTGCCTGCCGGGCTGAGGGAGCTGGCTCAGGGTGCGGCCTTGGGACATGGTCCCCAGTCCCAGGGGATGGCGGGCGGCTCCCCAGCTTCCACCTCCAGCCCAGCCCTGCACTCGTCCTCGCTCGGCTCAGCTCCCCACTGCCCGCTGTCTTCTCTCCGAGCCTGGCCCTCCAGGCTTTCCCAGCGCTCCGGCCTGTACCCCTGGGGCCCCGGGTCCCTGGGGTGGGAGGGGGTCCCAGAGGGGAGAGACCCCAGCCCCTCCACTAACTCACTTCTCACCCCAGCTCCCTGGGCCTCGGTTTCCCCATCTGTGCAAGCAAGACGCGTTCTCGGGCAGCCGGTGCCTCCATGTCCCTCCCGGGGCGTCCAGGTTGGGGGTCACAGGAGAGCATCTGCTGAAGACACGGCCGTGGGCCCGTGGGGGCTGCCCTTCCCGGGACTGGAGGGGGAAGGTCTGGGCCTGAACCCCCCAGCCAGGCGCCTCGCGGGGAGTGGGGCAGGGACGGGCCTCCAGGGCCAGCTGACCTCAGGGAGCCCCGGGTGAACCGACCTGTTAGCAATATACCCGGAGCGAGCGCCGAGGGGAGGGGAGGGCCGATGGGGCCGGGGCGGGGCCCAGCTCCACGGCCAGGGGGCGTCTCCGGGCCGGGGTCGTCTCCGGGCCGGGGTCAGGGCCCAGCCCTCCCGTCCCCGCCCCCCACCTCCCACTCCCCGCCCAGGTTCTCTGGGGGCAACGGGGCTGCGTCTCCGCCTCCGTCTCAGCCTCCTGTGCCTGCCGGGCTCGTCCCTCCCGGGCGGGGTGCCAGCCCATCTGGGGGGTTCCTCTTCCTCCTCGTCCCCCTGTTCCTCCGCCCCGCCACGTGGCCCATCCCCCCCGAGACTGTCGACCGAGGGGGTGGGGGCTCCCCCTCCGCGGGCCTCAGGCTGGTGTGGATGCAGTGGGACGATCAGAAAATAAAGCCATATCGAGAGATCAGCCTCGCGTCTCCTGTCCGGGGGTGGGTGGCGGCTTGTAACAGCCTTGGGGTTTGATCGTCCCCGCATTTGAGGTGGTCTGGGGGCCGTGTGTAGAGTGGGGTCCCCCCTGCCTTCTGCCCGGCACCTGCCCAGGTCTGTCAGTCATTCCACAAACGCTCACTGAGCATCTGTGTGTCAGGCTCCTGGGATGGGGCAGACGGACAGAAGACGGGCTTCGAGGTGTGTGCTGGGGGGGGCAGTGAAACAGNGTGGCTGGGGTCAGGTGTTGCGACCTCCCTGTTATTGGAGGCAAGGGCAGAGCGACCCCTATGCGTGACCCCCAGACACTGGGCACCTCAGTCCACCCTGCTGCTCAGACAGCTCCTGCCCCCGGGCCTTTGCATGGCTGGCCCTGCTGGTGGCCTGGAGAGCTGCGCCCCGTCTCCCCGGCCCCTCACGCCCCCTCAGGGAGACAAGGCCCCCCGATCCTGTCCTGCTGTTTCTGTGGGACACCGGGCACCTCTGGCTTCAGCCGTTTTGTGACCTCATGTCCTGTCTGTCTTCCCCACTGGCATGTCAGCCCTCAGTGGGCTGGGGTTTATGGTGGCCTCAGCCACCGTGTCCAGGCCTGGCACACTCACTGGCTGGCCCTGGGCAGCAGCCTGGCTACTGGACACACGTCTGCTGGGGGATGACGAGGTGGTCCTGGAGGGGGTCCAGAGGGAGAGCCAGCACGGCCGGTCCTGGGGCCTCGGAGTTTCCTGGAGGGCTTCCTGGAGGAGGTGGTGCTGGAACCGAGGGCTGTGGGTGGGAGTCGGGCTCCAGGGCAGAGGGAGCCGAGAGCAAAAGAGAGCTGGCGGGAAGGAGGCACGGGCCCCCCGCTGGTAACCCCTTTGCCCTCCCCGGGAGGCCCCGTCCCCCACACCCACTCAGATCAGTGACCTTTGGCCCCACAGTTCCTTCTTACGGGTCTGTCTGTGGCCAACAGTCCTGGTGTCCCCTGGCTTGTGGCTGCGTCACCCGCGTCTCTGACTGTCGTTACACAGTCATCTCCCTGTCTGCGTCTGTGTCAGAAGTCCCACTTAGAAGGGCACCGACCATTGGACTTAGGGCCCCCACCCCAGCGTGCCCTCATCTTATAATCACGACCACAGAGACCCCACGTCCAGATCAGCTCATGGCCCCAGGTCCCAGGAGGGCGTGAATTTGGGGACACTGTTCACCCCACTACAGGGTGCGTGTATATGTGATATATATGTGTTTGTCCCCAAATCTGCCCTCGCAGGTCCCGGGTCGACTCTAAAACCCTGACCCGGAACACGAGGTTGATCGCGGAGGCCCTGACCCGGGTCATCTACAACCTGACTGAGAAGGTGAGCCGCCCGCCCCCACGAGCCCCCCGCTGGCCGGGCAGCCCGGACTCAGGGCCCGACCCCCTCTCTCCGCAGGGGACGCCCCCGGACATGCCCGTCTTCACGGAGCAGATGGTAATGGCGGGCGGGCGGGCGGGGGTCGTGACGGGCGGGGGTCCCGGTGGGCGGGCGGGCGAGTGGGCTCGGTGATGGGCGGGGGTCCTGGCGGGCGGGCGGGCGGGGGCCGTGACGGCGGCTGCGTCCCCGCAGCAGATCCAGCAGGAGCAGCTGGACTCCGTGATGGACTGGCTCACGCACCAGCCGCGGGCCGCGCAGCTGGTGGGCAAGGACGGCCCGTTCCTGAGCACACTCGAGCACTACCTGGGCCGCTACCTGAAGGAGGTGAAGCCACACCACGTCAAGGCCGACAAGCGGTGAGGCCCAGCCCGGACGCGTCCCCCCCGGCCTCCTCTTGGTCCCCCGTCTGCCCTCAGGATCCAGGCCCCCGGGTTTTGTCTTTTTTCTGTTCAGTGCATTCCAGCTCTCCGGTTAGGCCAAGCAAGCACCTCCATGCCTTGTGGTAGGAGGGGCGCCTGGGGGCGTCCAGGGGCAGGAGATGTGCCCCAGACTGCTCGGTGCCCCTTGCTGGCTCTCTGTCTTCCTGCCAACTCATGATGCTCCCGGGAGACAGAGCGCTTGGGCAGAAGAAGAAACCGAGGCTCAGAGTGGACCCACAGCCATGGAGTTGGGGTCTCTGACTCCCAGGCCGTGGTTGCCCTCTCTCTTAGAAGTCCTTCCCAGACCAGTAAGGTTTCTGCAGTCACCTCATTCCATTTTCAAAGAGTGTGTTGACCCCAAAAAGGGAGTAGGAAAGATGTTACTTCTCGGTGAAGGACGGTTCTTCCCCCAGAGGGACAGGCTCCCGGGTCCCAGGGTGGGCGGGGCCTCTGGGCAGCCTGGCGTCTGGGGGGCGGCCGTCGGGGGGAGCCCACTGAGAAAGCGCTGTCTCCCCAGGGACCCCGAGTTCGTCTTCTACGACCAGCTGAAGCAGGTTATGAACGCCTACAGGTGAGCCCAGTGCCCGCCGGGGGCCGCGGCCGCGGGACAGCCGGGGCGGGGGGCCAGGTCCACGCCGCCCGCTGACCCCGCCGCCCCCCAGGGTCAAGCCGGCCGTCTTTGACCTGCTCCTGGCCGTCTGCATCGGCGCCTACCTCGGGACGGCCTACACGGCGGTCCAGGTGAGCGGGGGCCCCGGGGGGAGGGGGGGCGCATCCCCAGCCCCGCCCAGGAGCAGGTGACCCCGCGCGGCCCCTGGGCCTTTCTCACGGTGGGTGCGCTGGGCCTCGGCCTCACTCGCGCCCCTCTGCCCCCAGCACTTCGATCTCCTGTACAAGATGGTGCAGAGGCTGCTCCTGAAAGCCAAGACGCAGTGACCCAGCCCCGCCCGCCCGTGCCCACCACCCGCGCGCCCGGCACCCTGAATCACAGAGCTTTCCGTGTCGCTCTGGAGGCCCCGGGACCTTTCTCGCCATGTCCCTTGAACTCCTTTGGAGGAGTGGTTGGCGGCATCCTGGGGCCGGGCCACGGACTCAGGGACAAGCCTGGAGACGGCCCTGTGATGAAAGGGCATGCGCCCCTGCAGCCTCAGCGTCACTCGGCCTGCGACGCTGACAGGACTGCAGGCTGAGGGGTCAGGGGCTGCCCGTGTGCTGGTCTGCGTCTGACGCCGGCCCAGCCCCCCCGTGACTCGGACACTCTCCTCCCTCCTGTCTGGTTCTGGCCCCTCCCGCGGACACCTGTGCCCCCTGCCTGCCGGGCTGAGGGAGCTGGCTCAGGGTGCGGCCTTGGGACATGGTCCCCAGTCCCAGGGGATGGCGGGCGGCTCCCCAGCTTCCACCTCCAGCCCAGCCCTGCACTCGTCCTCGCTCGGCTCAGCTCCCCACTGCCCGCTGTCTTCTCTCCGAGCCTGGCCCTCCAGGCTTTCCCAGCGCTCCGGCCTGTACCCCTGGGGCCCCGGGTCCCTGGGGTGGGAGGGGGTCCCAGAGGGGAGAGACCCCAGCCCCTCCACTAACTCACTTCTCACCCCAGCTCCCTGGGCCTCGGTTTCCCCATCTGTGCAAGCAAGACGCGTTCTCGGGCAGCCGGTGCCTCCATGTCCCTCCCGGGGCGTCCAGGTTGGGGGTCACAGGAGAGCATCTGCTGAAGACACGGCCGTGGGCCCGTGGGGGCTGCCCTTCCCGGGACTGGAGGGGGAAGGTCTGGGCCTGAACCCCCCAGCCAGGCGCCTCGCGGGGAGTGGGGCAGGGACGGGCCTCCAGGGCCAGCTGACCTCAGGGAGCCCCGGGTGAACCGACCTGTTAGCAATATACCCGGAGCGAGCGCCGAGGGGAGGGGAGGGCCGATGGGGCCGGGGCGGGGCCCAGCTCCACGGCCAGGGGGCGTCTCCGGGCCGGGGTCGTCTCCGGGCCGGGGTCAGGGCCGGTGGGGGTGGTTCATATGTGTCACCCGTGGACGTCTCCCCACCCCCCTGTGCAGCCCCTCCCTGCGCCCCCACCCCTCTTGTCCCCAGGCGGCTGCTGATCACGTCACGACAGATTAGTCTCATTTGACAGTGGAGGCTGCAAATATCTGCCCCCCTGCTAGAGCTCAGGGAACCACCACAAATGGGAGACCCTGCCCCGGCCACCCTGGGGCTCACAGTTCCTGGGGCAGACGGGCGACAGGCAGAAATAACCCCGGCTGGACAGTGGAGGCTGCCCACGGAGGGGGCTTTGAGTGAAATCAGAATGACAAGAAGGATCAAGCCGTGTGGAAATCCGGGACGGTGTTCCAGGCAGAGGGCACAGCCCGTGCAAAGGCCCTGGGGCGGGACCGGGCCTGAAGTGTTGGAGAAACAGCGAGGAGGCCCAGTGTGGCTGGAGCAGAGGGGAGAGGGGGAGAGGGAGGAGGGAGGGCCACGCGGGGCCTGGAGGGCCTTGGCGAGGCGTTTCATTTTGTCTTCAGTGCGATGGGGAGCTGTGGGAAGCGGGCAGGCCCAGGACAGGAGGGTTGTGGCCTGACGTGCATTTAGAAAGGTCACTGGCTCCCGGAGGACGGTTATGAAGATGAATCCAGACGTGTGAGGCTCATTCCGTGGGCTCCCTCAGTGCCCCTGAGCGTCACCTTAGGTCCCCATCAGCCTGGGAGGCAGCAAATGATTTGGGCAAAGGCGTTGTCCACGGGGAAGGGGTCGCATCCAGTGGCTTTGATCTCTTCCCAGGGGTCTTTGTTTTAAGGCAGTAAAACACAGGGAACATTCCTGGAAACCACCTCAGTCTCTCCCCCTTCTGTGCAGAAGCATTGTCTCGTGTTTGTATCCTTTAAAAAATTTTTTTTCCACGCACATTTATGAATACAGGACAGTATTCAGCCTGTTTTGTGTACGGCTTAAACATTTGTTATAGATCGCATCATGCTGTCCTCCTCTGGAATTAACTCTTGCTTGTGTATGTCTCGCGCATACACACTCCTGTTCACGGCTGTGTAGTACTCCGCCCTCAGAAGCCACCTCGAGTTTCACCCAGTCCCCAGCTGATGGACACACATCTCGTGCCCAGCTCTCTGCCGTCACAAACCTCCACAGGCGCCTCTTGGGACACCGGGAGGGAGCGTGTTTAACCGGAGGTCAGCCCACTGGCCGGTGGCTGAGTCCGGCCCCCAGCTTGCCTTTTAAATAAAGTTTTATTGGCACGTGGCCATGCCCACTCGGTTATGTGTGGCCCTCGGCTTCCCTCCCGTTCCAAGGGCAGAGCTGAGCAGCGGCAGCTGAGACCGCGGGCCCCGCCAGACCCACGGGGCTCCTGGCAGGGAAAGCCTGGTCCCCAGTCTTCACTCTGGTTTTTCTCCTCTTTCAGAGTGGACGAGAAGGACCTGTCATTTTGCAGTGGACACACATCCTTGGCTCTTGAGATTTCCGTCTCAGTCCTGAGATTTACTCGTGCCTTTCATCACCGTTTTGACCTAGGAAGGTCCAGAGGAAATCGAGTGGGGGCGCCAAGTGGCACGCTTAAAGGGAGCATGGCTCCAAGGGGCTGCGGAAACTTCTGCACCCGCGGCCCCAGAGGCCCGGGGCGTCCTCCATCCACGCCTGCCGCCTGCCCGGGGACCAGAGACCTCAGGGCCAGGGACGAGGGCAGAGAGTGACGCTCGCGGCCGGAATCCAAGACATGACCAGCAGCGTCCTTCACAGGCGAGAACATTCCAGACCCCGCGCTGCATGCTGGGGCCGTGTCTCTCCCCTCCTTCACCCTGGGGTTTTTCCGCCTCCTTGCCTCTCGCTCGGCATGTGTGGAGGATCCTGGCTGGGCTTTTGTGGAATGTCCCTCACTTGGGGTTTCTT
>JABWHU010000634.1:14041291-14053486 GCA_014189135.1 Dicerorhinus sumatrensis harrissoni | reverse complement strand
ATGGATGGATGGATGGATTGTTGGGTGGATGGATGGATGGATGGATGGGTGGATGGATGGATGGATGGACGGATGGACGGGTGGATGGATGGATGGATGGATGGATGGATGGACGGATGGATGGATGGACGGGTGGATGGATGGATGGATGGATGGACGGATGGATGGACGGATGGATGGATGAGTGGATGGATGGATGGTTGGATGGATGGATGGGTGGAGGGACAGGTGGATACATGGATGAATGAATGTATAACAGATGGGTGGACAAGTGGATGGACAGATGGGTGGTGGGTGCATGGAGAGGGAATCGCTGGTGCAATGATGCTGACTGTAACCATGGAGGAGTCAAGGGTGTCAGGGGGAGATTGAGGGATCCAGAGGGGCCCCGAGAAGCCCCAACATGTGAGGCTAGGGCAGAGGAGGAGGCAGCAATGGAGGCTGAGGGGCAGTAGTCAGGGAGGCAGGAGGTGAGCCCAGAGACGGTGCCCTGATGGAGGGGTCTGGGAGTGTGAGCCCTGGCCCCAGGCCTTGCCCCTTGGACAGGAATGGATGAGTTTATAAGTGCGGGGAGAGACCGTGGATAGGGGAGAGGACCCGTCAGCCCCACTGTTCTCAGTGGAGTGGGGGCCAGCCTCAGGCTGAGAGGATGGACGAGGAGGGGGAGAGCTCGCCCCACAGCGGAAGGGAGTGGCTCCTGTAATCTTTAGTGGGTGGTGTTGTGATTCCCATTTGAGGGATGAGAAGGTGGAGGCTCAGAGAGGTTAAGTGACTGGCCCAAGATCACACAGCAGAAAGGCAGTGGGCCGGGAGAGGGCCCCATCTTTAGCGCTGGATTACAGAGCTCAGGTTGAAGACCAAGAATATGGGGTGCCCCGCATGCAGGGGGTGGGGGATCAAAGGGGTTTGAGATAGGGGTTCACATGATCAATCATTGTTGGGATCCCGGCTGGGGAGAGGAAGAGGAGATGCTGGTGATCAGGGAGATGATGAACAAGGGTGTGATTCCTGCGTCTGTTTCCCCAGCACAGCTGGCGCATCATAATTGCTCAGGGAACATCGACTGACCCTGCGTGAGGCATGGTGGGGGAAGGGAGGGATGTAAATGAATCAAGTGTGGCTGCCGCCTTCAGGAGGGGGGTCTCGATATTAGCAGGTCAGTTTGGAAACAGAATTTCTCATTCAGTCAACAAGTATTTATGGAGCACCTACTGTATGCCTGGCGCTGTTTAGGTCCTGGGGACCCAGCACTGAACAGAACATGTGAAAACCCCTGTCCTCGTGGAGGTGACATTTCGGTGGGTGGAAACAGAATTTCTCATTCAGTCAACAAGTATTTATGGAGCACCTACTGTATGCCTGGCGCTGTTTAGGTCCTGGGGACCCAACACTGAACAGAACATGTGAAAACCCCTGTCCTCGTGGAGGTGACATTTCGGTGGGGGGGGACAGAAATAAACAAATAAAATATACGGCATGTGAGACGGTAATGAGGGATAGAACAGGGTGTGGTGGGGGTGAGGGCTGTCATTTTAGACAGGGTGCCCAAAGGAGGCTTCACTAAGGAGGTGACATTTGAGCAAAGGAAGTGAGAGAGTGAACTGTGCAGAGACCTGGGGGAAGCACATTCCAGAACAGCCCGTGCAAAGGCCCTGGGGCAAGACCAGGCCTGGCATGTGGGAGCAACAGCGAGGAGCCCGTGTGGCTGGAGCAGAGGGAGTGAGGGGGAGAGAGAGGGGAGGGAGGGGACGGGGCAGGTCGTGCAGGCCTAGTGGGCGGTGGGGAGGACATGGGCTTCTCCCCCGAGGGAGGGGGAGCCCTGGAGGGCTGTGGGCAGAGGAGGGGGACCTGACTCAGGGGCTCACGCGTGCCCTCTGGTGGGGGCTGCGGGGAGGACAGACCGTGGCGGGCAGGGTGGAGGGAACTGACCTGGTCCAGCGGGGTGATAATGAGGGACCAGGATGGAGCCTTGAGCAGTGGCCAGATTCTTACTCAGCAAGCACTGTGTTCTCGGCCCAACGCTGGGGACACGTCTGTGACAGGGACACACCCTGTCCCCACCCCCAGGGGGCTCGCAGCCCCGAGGGGAGAAGGACGTGTTACTAGGTAGTCACGGCACGAGCGAGCAGAGCTGGGACGGGGGACGCACGGCACGGGAACCCCCCATGGGGTGCTGGACCCAACATCGGTTGGGGGTGGGGGGCTTCCCAGGGGGGGGGGGCGACTCAATGGGCCCTGAAGGTCGAGGAGAAATGAGCGGGGCCAGGACGAGGGCGTGTGGACCACGGAAATGGTCAGTGAGAGGCCCAGCGTGGGGTGTGGCCGGGGTCAGGGTGCAGCCGGGCACGGGGCCAGCGTCCACTGGGGTCAGTCCCCAGACCTACCAAGCTCCACAGGAAGTGACAAAAATCCAGACTTACGCGTGAAAATACGGACTATGAATAGGAAGCAGGAAAAACCAATTTTTGCTCTTCCTTTCAAAACAGTGTTTCTTTTTGGGCCATTAGATCAGTGTAACAAGCTGCAGCGACTTAAGCAGTCCCCAGCGCTCTGGAATTTTCTGAAACTCAGAAGCCCTTTGCCCACCGCCGGTTTGCGTTCAGCTTCAGGCGTTGTTTCTGACGTGCTGTGTGACCTCAGGAAAGCTGCGCGGCCTCTCTGAGCCTGAGTTCACTCCTCTGTCAGGCGGGGCTGAGAACAGCCGCTGGGGGAGAGGGGATTCCAGGGAAGGCCGGGGGTGGGGGCGGCTGCCCCAGGGCCTGGCTCCAGGCACACAGCCGGGACTTCCTCGCCATTTGGGGGAATTTTAGCCGGTCCTGGGGGTCCTTTCCCTGATGGCCCCCGAGCCCTCCAACCCAGCAGGGCCCAAACCGGGTTCCACGTCTTTCTTCCAAACTGCTCCTCCTCCGGGGTCCCCGTGTATTAGTGTCCTGGGGCGGCCGTGCAAGTGACCACAAGCAGCAGAGGTTTATTCTCCCCCAGTTCTGGAGCCAGACGCCCGAGGTCGCGGTGTGGCGGGGCCGCGCTCCCTCCGGGGGCTCCAGGGGAGGGTCCTTCCTGCCTCTCCCAGCTCCCGGGGGCCCCGGGCGTCCTTGGCTTGTGGCCGCGTCACCCCAGTCTCTGCCCCCGTCTTCACGTGGCCGTCTCCTCCCCCTGTGTCCCCTCTTCTGTCTCTTATAAGGACACTTGTCATTGATTTGGAGCCACCTGTTTGTCCAGGATGAGCTCATCTCGTGATCCTTAGTTACACTTGCAAAGACCCTTTTCCCAAATAAGGGGCCATTCACGGCTTCCCGGAAGTGGACGTATCTCCTCCGGGGGGACCCCCATTCAGTGGGCTGTACCCTCCCGGGGATGCCCCACCATCCAGGCAAGTCCCAGGCACCCGCCTTCCTCTACCCTCCCGTTCCCTTGCCCCCAAAGCCCTGTTTGGGGGTCCCATCCATCCCTCCCCTCTGTCCCCGTGGTCCCCTGGCTCGGTCTCCTCGCCGGCCTCCAGCCTTCTGTCCCACTCTCCTTTGTGCTGCCCCAGAGGATCTTCCAGCACACAGCTCTGCGCCCTGCCCCTGCTCACACACCTGCTGTGGCTCCCCACTGCCCTCGACACCAGTTCAGGCTCCTCACCTGTTTCTCAAAGCCCTTCGCCCCCGGCCATGTGCCCCTCCTCCAATGGCATCTCTCGCCACCCGCCACACCCCTCAGAATGCACATGTCCCAGATGCCAGACACAGCTGCGCCTGCTCCCTATGCCCTCAGTTCCAAGGGTGCCTCCTCCAGGAAGCCCTCCCCCAGGCAGAGCTGTCCCTCATCCTCTGAGCTTCCCCTAGCCCTGCGTCCCTCCCTCTGTCTCAGGCTGACCACACACAGGGGTGTGTCCATCTCGGCCTCTTCCCAGCTGGGCAGCCGTAGCATCATCCATCAGTCACGGCATCGTCCCCAGAGCCCAGGCTGAGCAGAGACTAGTTGCCACGGCCACCTCTGTCCCCTTCCTCAGAGAGAGCATCCCCAGGGCTGGAGACAGGAGCGTCCTCGTGGGCTGTCACAAGAGCCCTGTGCAAGGGGTCACGCAGATATGGGCTCATGTTCTAGCTGTGTCTCTCCCTGTGGGTGACCTGGGCCACTGTGAACCTCAGTCTCTTTTTCGGTAAGGTAGGCACTATTCTCCCCACCATTGAAGGCTCTGCAGGGTTGCCTTGGAGCCCCAGGTTCGGGAGGCCTGTATCATTAAGTAATTCCCTAATGATTCAATGTATCTACATCAAACAATGGGGTCTAGACTAGGTCGTAGGTGGCACAAAATGGTCTTTTCGTAGATGCTCTAAAGGCGACCTTCGTCTTAAAATATTAAAAGTTTTGAGTGAATTTCCGAGAAGATGGCAGAATTGGGGTCTCCGCCACTCCACACCCCAGGGACCAAAGCCCCGAAGTGCAGTGGATGGGAGCGAAGCCCGTGATTTCGGATACCCCAGGGTTCAAATTTCAGCTTTACCCCTTACCTGCTGTGCAGTCTTAGGCAGGTCACTCTGCCTCTCTGAGTCTCAATCCCTGCATACTCTGCCTAATACCCCCCTCCTAGGATTCCTGCAGGGCCGAGAGGGATGTGGAGAAAGTACCGAGGACAGTGGCTGCCCTGTCGACGAGCCCAGTGAATCAGCTGTTACACTTACTGCTATTATCTTATAAGAGGGAGGATCTGGCGGTGGAGAAGGGTACAGGGTGGAATTAGACCTCCAGGGTCCAAATCCTGCCTCTGGCCCCTGTCTCTGTGTGACCTCGGCAGATGGCTTAAAGGCCAGTGCCTCAGTTTCCCCATCTGCAAAATGGAGAAAGTAATAGATACAATAGTGCCATTCTCTTGAAATAGTCTGAGGATGCAAAGGGTTGGGTGACATGTCCCTGTAAGATGCCTGGGGAGGGTAGGACTGCCCTCTCTTCCTACCCCACCCCTCCAGACCCTCAGGGCTCAGCCAGCGTGGGGAGGGACAGCTGGACACCAGCCCCAGCCCCTTGTCGTTAACAAGGCTGATGTGTGGGGAGGGGCGGCCGGGGCTGGAATCAGGGTGAGAGGCTCACTCGATGTGGACACTGGATGGGCTGAGTTTTCCCTCAGAGGGTCCCTCTGAGACTGGGACGCAGCAAACCAGACGCTGCACAATTGAGATGGGGTCCACGGCATCTGACCCAGCCCCACACTTCTCAGAATGGTGGCACTATTTTGTAGTTCCTTTCAGGGAGGGCTAAGGCAGGGGCCTGCCTATGGGGACATGGGGAAAATTTTAGAAAAGATGCAAGTTCCAGGCAGTGTATCCAGTTGGTTAGTGCACAGTCCGTGGAGCCTGTGTAAACCCTGGATCTTCCACTTACCAGCTGTGTGACCTTGGGCAAGTCACTCTCCCTCTCTGTGTCTCATCTGCTCATCTGTAACATGAGGACAATACTAACAGCTACTTTGTGGGGTTGTTGTGAGGATTAAGTGAGTCAGTATGGAGTATAAGCTTATTAGTATTAAAAGCCAATGAACTTTACTAACGTCACTAAAATTCTGTGCTGGTTGGGAACAGTACTAATTTGCTAGGGCCGCCGCAATGGTGTACCGCAAACTGGGGCAGCTTAACGACAGAAATGTGCTCTCTCACGGTTCTGGGGGCTAGGTCTGAGAACAAGGTGTCCCTTCAGTGGGCTCCTTCTGAGACTGCAAGGGGAATCTGATCCAGCCCTCTCTCCCAGCTTCTGGAGGTGCCGGCAGTCCTTGCTGTTCCTTGGCTTGTCGATACGTCCCCCAGATTTCTGCCTTCACGTTTGCATGGTGTTCTCCCTGCATGCGCGTCTGTGTCCGAATTTCCCCCTGTACAAGGACCCCAGTCCTATTGCATCATGGCTCGCCCATCTCCATTATGACCTCACCTTAACTAGTTACATCTATGACCACCGTGTTTCCAAACAAGGTCACGTTCTGAGGTCCTGGGGCTTAGGACGGCAACATATGAATTCGGGGGAGGGGGAAACAATTCAACCCTAACAGAAATCGAAAGTCGAGGCCTCTATCTATCTAGAAATGGGTAAACATCACACATTTTCACCAACTCGAAGAGAAGCTAGGAGTCCAAGAAGAGATTGGACCCAGAGGACAGGAAAGCATTTCAGCACCGGGGACAGCGGCTCGCAATTTCCTTTTTCCTCCGTCTCGCATCAAACCTTCCAGGACCAGAGGATGACGGCCCTGAAGTTTGCTGGGGGGTTGCACTGTCCTCTCCCAGGGCCAACACCCTCCAGGTTCTGAAGACGGGGCTCCGCAGGCAAGAAATGACCCAAGGAGGAAGGGGTTTGCCACTATTTTATATCTGCCTGCAGCCCAATTTCTTGCCAGCCATGTCTAATTTCTCTCAGGCCTTTGGGCTAGTTGTCTTAACATTTCTCCTTTCCCTGAAGACCCTAGGGGATTAAATTCAGAAAATAGAAACACACACAGAGTGGAAAGACAAGTCATGAACTGGGAGAAGATGTTGCCCACATATAACCCAAAACGGATAAGCACACACAATATATAAAGAACTCCTACAAAGCAACCAGGTGCCTGGCTTCATTAATAACTAGAGGAATGGACGTTAAAATCTCAGTGAAATACAATGGCACACCCACCGTAATGACTAACATTTAAAACGCTGGAGTTGGTGAAAAGGAAGTGAGAATAGGATTCTCAGACCACATTGGTGGAAGGATATATCGGTACAACCCGCTTTGGAAAACTGTTTGAAAGAATCGATTAAAACTAAATATATGCGTACCTTATAAGCAGCAATTCCATTCCTGGGTATGCCTTTATGCATCAAAATACATGTACCAGAATGTTCTGTAGCAGCTTTGTTCGTGATGGCCCCAAACAGCAGACAACCCAATGGCCATCCACAGGAGGATGGATAACCAATTTGTAGTATATTCATAGGATAAAATATTATAGAGAAACACAAAGGAATATACACACAACCACCTGTTGTTGGGTATAAGTTGAGTGGGAGAAGGTGGAAGCCAGAGTGTAGATATGCTATGACCCATTTATCTAAGTTCAGAAGCAGGAAGCACTCAGCCACATCGAAATCATAACAAAAAGGCAAGGACGTGGTTATCACAAGAGCAGGGGAAGCAGTTACCTCCAGGGTGGAGGGGATTGTGATGGGGTGGGAAGAACGCTGGGGCTTCTGGTGGCTGCCATGTTCTATTTCCAGACCTGTGAATTGGTTACGTGACTTTATAATTATTTGTTACATTCTACCCTTCTGTGTTCCGCACTTTTGGGGGGAGGAATGTGTTTGTAATATATCCAAATTACAATTTTTTATTGTGGTAAAATATACATAACATAAAATTTACCATCTTAACCATTTTAAGTGCACAGCTCAGTGGCGTTGAGAACGTTCACATTGTTATGCAACCATCCCCACCATCCATCTCTGGAACTTTCTCATCCTCCCAAACTGAAACTCTGTCCCCATGAAACACTGACTCCCATCCCCTCTGCCAGCCCCTGGCCCCACCATCTACTTTCTGTCTCTGTGGATGTGACTCCTCTAGGGGCCTCCTGTGAGGAGATCACACAGTGTCTGTCCTTCTGTGTCTGGCTCATGTCACTGAGCATCGTGTCCTCAAGGTCCATCCACGTTGGAGCAGGTGTCAGAATCTCCTTCCTTTTCATGGCTGCGTAATATTCCAGTGTGTGGATGGACCACATTGTGTTTATCCATTCACCTATTGATGGATATTTGGGTTGTTTTCACCTTTTGGCTGTAGTGAATCATGCTGCTGTGAACACAGGTGTGCAAATATCTCTTTGAGTCCCTATTTTCAATTCTTTTGGATCTATACCCAGGAGTGGCATTGCTGGGTCATATGGTCATTCTGTTTACCTTTTTAGGGGCACTGCCAAACTGTTCTCCACAGTGGCTGCACCATTTTCCATTTCACAAATGTTTTTCTAATGCTAGAAACTGTCCTCAGCTCTGCCTGGTGCCCCCTCCCCAGGGCTCCAGGGGACCTCTTGGGCCTGAGGTGGGGACCCCTCTCCATCATCCGGTCCGGCTGGTGGGAGTGGCACCGTGGGGACCACAGCCCAACGGGATGCAGCTTTAATTAGCTCCTGTCTGGGGTGGAAGCGGGCACCACGGAGCTCTTCCCAGGGGCTCTGCACAGGGGGTCCCGGAGGCGAGGCAGAGAGGCCGTGCAGAGGGAGCTGGGGGTGGGGGACACAGGGTCCGATAGCATTACAGCAGCCAGCGATGGTCTCATTTCACAGGCAGTGAAACTGAGGTCCACAGAGGGTAGAGAGGCAAAGGCCAGCGCTGGGGCCCAGACCCCTGTGTCCATCCCCCCGGGGACCTGACACCTGCCTGCACCCCCACCCCGCCTCCGACAAACGTCTTGCCAAATACCTCTGATCTCCTTGGTCCCTCCCTGGGGGCTTCTCTCTGTCTCCGTGTCTCTCCGTGTCTCTTGTCTCTGTGGTTCTCACGCCTGGCACGCCCCGCCCCCGCCCCAGGACATCGTCCAATCACACCCTCACTCTGGACCACTTCAGGGCCGGCCCCGCCCCTCGCCTCTCCTGATTGGCTCTGCCCTTTGCTGCTGCACCGCATCCCACTCTAGCTCCGCCCCCGCCCCTGATTGGTCCATCCGATGACACTCTCGGACCATCTTCTCTGACGCGGGCAACAGGCCCAGAGAAGGGCAGCGTCCGGTCCAAGGCCACAAAGCAGGTCAATGGCAGAGCCCACTGCCCCTCATCCCAGTGCAGGGGCCTCTTCTGGCTCCTTGAGGCTGCTGGTGCCCCCACCCGCTCCCTGGGCCGGCAGCTCTGCCCACTGTCCACACCCACCTCGCCAGCTCTTCAGCCAGCGTCAGCCACACCTTTAATTAACAGCTGGGCTCCCCTCTCCCTTTCCCTGTCTCCCGCTCTGGGGAGTGTGGTGTGGGAGGGGAGAGCTGAGCTCTGCCGCTGCCCCCGATAAAGGTGATTCCAGCGTCTGCTTCTCGCTCTGTTTTTAATCATACTAAAGTTCACATAACATAAAATTTACTATTTTAACCACTTTTAAGCGCACAGCTCAGCGGCATGAAGCACATTCACATGGTTGTGCAGCCATCCCCACCATCCGTCTCCAGAACTTTCCATCTTCCCAAGCTGAGACTCTGTCCCCATGAGACACGGACTCCCCTCCCCTCCCCCAGCCCCCGGCCCCACCGTCCACTTTCTGTCTCTGTGGCTGTGACTCCTCTAGGGGCCTCCTGTGAGGGGATCACACAGTGTCTGTCCTTCTGTGTCTGGCTCATGTCACTGAGCGTCATGTCCTCAAGGTCCATCCACGTTGGAGCAGGTGTCAGGATTTCCTTCCTTTTCATGGCTGCGTAATATTCCAGTGTGTGGATGGACCACACTGTGTGTATCCATCATCTGTCCAGGGACACTTGGGTTGCTTCCACCTCTTGGCTACTGTGAATAATGCTGCTTGTACATCATCCTTTTCTCTTAACACCCCCTGTCTCTCTCTTTCAGGTTGTGCCTTTCTCACCTACTGTGCCAGGGACTCCGCCATCAAAGCCCAGACCGCCCTGCACGAACAGAAGACCTTGCCCGGGGTGAGTCCTGGGTGCTGTCTGAGGAGGGGGGACGGAGGGGTTGCTCTCAGCCTGGGGAAGGCCGGGGCTCTTGCTGGTATCAGCTGTGAAGCCTATGTGCCTCTGGACTCAGGAAGAGGTATAAGGAGCAGAGGGACAGAAACGATCACTAGAGTGAGCATTTATTGACTGCCTACTGCATGTCGTGCCCTATACTTCACGCCAGAGTGGTTGTGCAGGTTGCATACTGCACAAGGGCACCTGGCCCAGCATGTGAGTGTCGTTGGGCTGAGATCTGAAGGATGAGGAAGCATTAGCAGGCAGGGGGATCAGCCCGTGCAAAGGCCCTGGGGCAGGAGCTGGCCTGGCGTGTTGGAGGAACAGCGAGGAGCCCCTGTGGCTGGAGCAGAGGGAGCAAGGGGGAGAGAGGGAGAAGGGAGGGCAGGGAGGGGACGGGGCAGGTGGAGCAGGGCCTGGGGGGCCTCAGGGAGGAGCCTAGACCCTGCCTGCTTCTCACCACAAAAAGGAAAGGGATTTTCTTTGTCCTAATGGAGCAAATGGAGCCACAGCCCCTTGACGCAGGGGCCGCTTGGGCAGTATTTCACCCCCAGGGGAGGCTGGCCCAGGCTCTGTCCCTGCTGGGTCTCTCTTGTCAGCTATGTCCTCTTTGGATGAGCAGGAAGTCCCTGCCCCCAGTGAAGGATGGGTGATCCCCCCGAACCAGCAGAGCCAGGTCTCCAGGCGGGGCCTCCTGATGGAAATGGAAGGAACCACAGAGAGACCCAGGCACCCCACCCCCATGAGCTCTAGGGGTGGAGCTCATCCTTCCTTCTGGAACTCTCAGGGACCTTGAGCATCAAGGGCATTCGGGAGCTGCTTGGGTGTATCCGTAGCCACCGATGGTGGGCACACAGGCACAGCACGGCTGAGAGTGGGAAATCCGGGTGCGCCTGCCGGGGACGTGAGATCATGGCATGAGTTGACTCGACTCTGAACAAGCATCGGAAGCTTCTGGGGGTGGCCTCAACCTCATAGCGAAGCATAAAGAGCCCCTTTTTGGACACTGAGGTGGCGGAGGCAAGGTCGTGCGCTCTGGCAGCCACACCAGCGGGCTCCTTACTCAGCTCCAACCTGTCCTCGCTGTGTGACAGAGAGCCAGTGACTTAACCTCTCTGGTCTTCAGCACCAGAAGAGTATAACAGGGCAGAGTGGGGGAAGGAAACTGTAGAGCAGGTGGTCACGGAGGGCTTCACTGAGGAGGTGACATTTGAGACGAGACTTGAAAGATGGGAAGGAAGGGCATGCCAGGAGAGGAACAGCACACACACAGGTGACTTAGAGCCTGTGGAATAAACCACCCAGAATTCACTCTTATCCGTCCTCCACCCTTCGGCCGGTACCTCCCTGAAGCACCTGGAAACCAGAGGGTAGGTCGTCCATACAGGTTAGCGCCCGGGCACAGTGGAGTTCTGTGGGCTGTATTAGTAATCTCCTGCTGCGTAACAAATGACTCCACAACTTAGTGGCTTCAAGCAATCAGCACCCGTCATTCACGGTTGCCAGGGACAGGGATTGGGGAGTGTCTGTGGCACAGTCCTGGCTCGGGGTCTCTCCTGAGGTTGCAGTGGAGACGCCAGCCGGACCTTGACCGTGGCTGGCGAATCCACTTCCAAGCTGGCCCCTCGCGCGCTGTTGGTGCGAGGGCTCGGTTCCTCTCTGGGTGGGCCTCTCCACAGCGCTGCTTGGGCAGCCTCGCAACATGGCGGCCGTCTCCCCCTGGGGCACACGATCCGAGAGGGAGCAAGGAAGAAGCCACAGCGCCTTGTGTGCTCTCATCTCAGAAGGACACGCTTTCATTTCTGCCGCATTCTGTTCACCAGGATCCCGGGGGCATAGGGCAGGTGTGGAAGTGGGGGGGACCTGGTGGAACACAGTTTGGTTGCGGACTTGTCCAAGGTCAGGCAGCCAGCGAGCAGCGGGGCAAGGATTTGACCGTCATGGTCTGACTATAGACTCTGCTAGCAATCAGCCCCCCGTGCTGGTGCCCAGTCCCCCCATGTCCACTTTTTTTGCGGCATCAGGTTCTGGCTGGAAGCTCTGACCCTCCTGTCCAGAGAAATCCGTACCCACGTGGAGATGTGCCAGCATTTCTGGCAGCCCCCCGGCTAAGTCCCCGTCCCCATTCCCCGGATGGGATCACTGAGACCCAAGCCAGCCTCCCTTTCCACTGCCTGAGGCCTTGGGGGCCTGGAGACCAGTTCCCTCTGTGTTGGGGGCTAAAGCTGGGCTCTGGGCTCCGTCAGCAGCGGGGCGGGGGAAGGTGCTGAGAGCTTTTCTCGACAGGCTGGTCTCCTGGGTCTGAGGCCACCTTGAGATGAAAAGATGCCACACTTGCCAGGGGTGTCTTCTCTGTGTCAGGCTCAGGGTCCTTTGTCCCTCTCTTGCTGCTCACTCTCCTTGGCCAGCCCACGGATCCAGTGCTTTCATCCATCCATCCATCCATCCATCCGCCCACCCACCCATCCACCCATCCACCCATCCATCCACCACCCACCCATCCACCCACTCATCCATCCACCCACCCACCCA
>JABWHU010000634.1:14028938-14041065 GCA_014189135.1 Dicerorhinus sumatrensis harrissoni | reverse complement strand
CATCCATCCATCCAACAAATTTTTATTGAGTACCTCCTATTTTCCAGGGACTATGTACACTTCTATCACCAGCTTTGTGACCAGCTGCCCCCTGGTGACTCCCCCAGACTTCCCCCGACCCCACAGAGCTCAAACTGGCTGTAGCTTCCCCTTTGAACCGGTTTCCCCTCCTCAGCTTGTGGGCATCAGCCACTTCCTCCCTCCCCCTGCCCCCATAGCCCGCAGTCCCCACCTCCTGCTCTCCAGAGCCTCTCCCCCATGTGTCGCCCCTCCTCCTGCTTCTGTGGTCCCATGGGATCAAACCCCAGATCCACCCTCCCAAACTGTGTGACCCTGGACGGTGTCTTTCCTTCGAGTCTCGGTCATCCTTATCTCCACAATGGGCGTCGCCGTCTCCATCTGACCAGGCTGGAGAGAGGCTTGCGAGAAGTGTGGGTGCAAAGCGGATACTATTTTTGGAGATGTTAATCCCTTATATTTCAGTCTCTGGCAGTGCCTAGTTCCTAGGAACTCCTCACTCCTCAGATTCTAGGGACCCCAAAACAACATCAACCCCCACACTTGTGCCCAAGAACTCACGGGGAACTGCCCTCCTACCTGGAGAATCTCCACTCTGCCTTCAAGCGACACCTGTCATCACCTCCCTCTGCTCATCCCTGACCCCTCTGTCTGCGTCCCACCAAGTCCCCCCACCTGGGATGAGTCCTCAGCACCCATTGGTTCATTCAACAAACATTCACTGAGCCCCTGATGTTCTGCAGGAACAGGCATGGAGTAAAGACAAGAAATGAACCAATAGACACTGAGATAACTCCCGATGGTGAGGACAACACTGAGATAAGAAGTGGGGTGATTTTCCAAGCAATGATGGGGGAGGGGTGCCCTAGTGAGACACGGTGGTCAGGGAAGGCTCCAAGAGGGTGGCTGTCGGGGGCCAGAGTGACAGTGGGGAGACCAGGAGGTGTGGTTGTTCAGGCAAGCGCCTCTGGCAGGGACCGCAGAGGTGGGAGTAGGGGATTTGGGGTGGGAGTGAATCAGGGGACTGCGTTAGAGTCCTGGGGCCACCGTAAGGAAGTGCCACAAACTGGGGGGCTTAGAGCAACAGAAACTTACAGTCTCACAGCTCTGGAGGCCACAAGTCCGAAATCAAGGTGTCGGCAGGGCCACGCTCCCTCTGGAGGTTATAGGGGAGAATCCGTTCTCTCCAGCTTCTGGGGGCCACCGGCAATCCTTGGCTTGTGGCCACGTCAGTCCCGTCCCTGCGTCCTCCTCTGTGTCTACATCCCTCCTGATCCCCCTGCCTTTCTCGTATAAGGACGCCTGTCGTTGGGTTTAGGGCTCACCCTAAACCCAGGCTGACCTCATCTCGAGATCTGGCACTTAATTGCATCTGTAGAGACACCTTTTCCGGATAAGGTCCCATTCCCAGGTCCTGGGCATTAGGGCTTGGATGTATTTTTAGGGGGGCCACCATTTAACCCACTACAGGCGGTGACCCCCAAATCAACAGCCGGATGTAAGGGCGACTGGGGGCAGCATCGCAAGGGAGAGTCAGGTGACCTGCGTAGATGACTAAGTGGAGGGCAATCAGGGCAGCTTCTTGGAGGAGGGCACATTCAAGCAGAGGATTGTGGCAGATGGAGACGGAGATGGGGGTCTGGCATCTGGCGGTAGTGAAGACGCCACTGGCATCTAGTAGCTAGAGGCCAGGGATGCTGTTCAACACCCCACAGTGCCCAGGATGGCCCCACGAGAAAGAATGATCCAGCCCCAATCAACAGTGCCGAGGCACAGAAACCCTGGTTAGGAGAATAAGGAGCTGGTGAATGTTCCAGAACAGTGCTAATAGAAATAAAATGCAAGCCACGGGGCCAGCCCCATGGCTTAGCGGTTAAGTGTGCGTGCTCCACTACTGACGGCCCGGGTTCGGATCCCGGGCGCGCACCGACGCACCGCTTCTCCGGCCACGCTGAGGCCGCGTCCCACATACAGCAACTAGAAGGATGTGCAACTATGACATACAACTATCTACTGGGGCTGGGGGAAAAAAAGGAGGAGGATTGGCAATAGATGTTAGCTCAGAGCCGGTCTTCCTCAGCAAAAAGAGGAGGATTAGCACAGATGATAGCTCAGGGCTGATCTTCCTCACAAAAAAAAAAAAATGTGAGCCACATATAGCATTTAAATTTTTCTAGGAGCAACACTTAAAAAGGAAAGAGAAACAGGTGAATTTTAATGAATTTGAATACTGTATTCCATTTTAACCCAATATCTCCAAAATCTTAACATTTCAACAGGCAGACAATAGAGGCAATATAAAAATTATTAGCGAGATCGTTCACATTCCTTTCTTCATCCTAAGTCTTCCAAAATCCCGCCTGTGGGTCAGACACTCCCCGTCCATCCTGACTGAGACACTCAATTGTTATCAGAAACGTTCCATCTGTATTTGCATTTTATAAAACCGACAGTTGAAAAGCTAGATTCACGTACCCCAGTGGTTCTCAACATACTTAAAGGTTTTCCGAGAATGGCGTCGGGTGTCGCTTGTTAGATTTAGGTTTAGATTTACATTAATTATAATTAAACAGAATTTGAAATTTTGTTCCTCAGTCGCACGAGCCATGTTTCGAGCCCTCAAGATCCACAGGTGGCTGAGGGCCACTGTACTGGACAGGATGGTTCTAGAATGTTCTAGACTAAGGGTCAGCCGACTTTCTCTCCAGAGGATCAGAGTAAATATTTTTGGCTCTGTTAGCTCTATGGCCTCTGTCGTAACCACAGACAACACGTAAATGAATGGCGTGGCTGTGTGCCAATAAAACTTTATTTGCGGAAACAGACAGGGGGCCAGAATGGGGCTGTAGTTTGCCAGTCCCCATTCTAGACCGTCGCTGTGCAATAGAACTTTCTGCGATGGTGGAAATGTTCTGTCTGTGCGTCCAGTACAGTGGCCGCCAGCTCCCTGTGGCTACTGAGCCTTTGAAATGTGTGGCAAGGATGAGTCAGGACCTTAATTTTTAATGTTATTTAATTTTAATAAATTTAAATTTAAACTTAAACCGCTATATGTGGCTAGTGGCTACTATATTAGACAGTGAAAGTCTAGAGTGTTCTAGAAAGAGGATCAGCTACTGTGATAGACAGCACAGATCTAGAATGTTCTAGACTAGGGGCAGCTACTGTATTGGACAGCACAGAACTAGAATGTTCTAGAGCAGGGGTCAGCTACTATATTGAACAATGCAGACCTGGAATGTTCTAGACTAGGAGTCAGCTACTGTTTTGGACAGCACAGATCTAGAATGTTCTAGATCAACTATTATGTTGGACAGCACAAATCCAGAAGGTTCTAGACCAGGGGTCAGCTACCATATTGAACAATGCAGACATAGAATGTTCTAGACTAGGAGCCAGCTACTGTTTTGGACAGCACAGACCTAGAATGTTCTAGATCAGCTATCATATTGGACAGCACAGACCAAGAATGTTCTAGACCCAGGTGTCACCTACTGTGTTAGACAGTGCAGATCTAGAATGTTCTAGACTCATCTAACCGCTGTGTCAGCCATGGGGGGCAGGCTGCTGCCAGCCCCATGTGACAGAGGAGGAGGCTGTGGCTAAGATAGAGGAAGGGACTCATCCGAGGTCCCCCCCAGGGTGAGGGCAGCAGCTCTGTCCACCCCACTCTGCAAGCCTGAGACCTCTGGCTTCTCTGGTTTGTTTTCCTGCAAGCTGGCCCCTGCCCTCCTGGGCATGAGGGCACAAATTTGATAAATAAGAAGGAGACGGCTCAGAGCTGGACCCTGGGGAGGGAGGGGCCCGTGGGGACCACCCCCAGGCCTGGGCAGCATTCTCTGGGAGTGGAGCCTGGCTTTAAGAAATTATTTCTTAAGATATGAAAAATACTAGACACTTAGAGAAAAGTGCATACAACACCAATAATTATAAAGCAAGTGCCCCCGTTATCACTGTGCAGTTGGCACCCCCCAAAACACCCCCGTCCCGCGTCCCCAAGCCCGAGCCCCTCATGTCCTGTTGGAGGAGCCACTCTCCTGAGTTTTATGTAACCCCTGCTTTTCTTCATGGTCTTAGCAATTATAGACACATCCCTAAAATATTACCTGGCTTTTTCCTGTTTTCCTTTTAATCTAATATGGATGGAATCATATCATACGTAGTCTTTCCCATCTGCGTTTTTTTTTTCACTCCCTTGATGCTGATGAGATTCAGCATCATGCATCAGTGGTTGGCCCTTTTTCACGGCTGTGTAGTATTCCATGGGGATGAATACACACTTTATTCATGCATTCTCCTGTCGGTGGACATGTGTGTTGTTTCCAGTTTTTGCTGTTACCAATAGAGACCCTTGTCCGTGTTTTGTTTTTGGTGGACCCGTGGGGCATTTCCATCAGGCATGTCCTTAGGATTCTGATCTCTGTGTACGTGGACCTTCGGCTTCTGTAGCCAGCACCTGCCTGATTAGCGAAGGGGGTGACTTTCGGGGTGAGCCTCCCTCCCCCGAGGACACCTGCAGCAGTGGAATCAGCCTTTCAGAACAGGAGCTGGAGGCTCGTTCACAGATTGCATGAGGGGCAGACGGGGGCTGCTGGGGCAGAAGGGCCCCCTCGCGTCAGCCGCATCTGAGCAGGGGCATCTGAGCCCCCCTCCCTAGGCGTCTCCACCAGAAGTTGGAGCAGTGCCACATGAGGTTCGCCCCATGCTGGAGAAGCCCCCCTAGCCGGCTCCCGTGCCCACACTGCAGACACGGCCAGTGAGTTAGGGGGGCAGAGCTGGGTCTTGCTGGAGACCAAGATGGCCACCATCTCTCCTGTCCCCTGCTCCCGCCAAAAAACCCTGTGTGTGTGTTTGTGTGTGTGTGTGTGTCGGGGACGACACGATGGAGTGGACACTCGTGTCTTTTTAGCTCTTTAAAACCCAGGAGGGGGTGACCCCTATCATTTGCGGGCTCCCTGCTTCCCCACCCCGCCGTGGCGCCGCCAAGCCGCCCCCCCATGCTGCTTTCTGAAGCAAGAGCGACCCCCCTCTCCAGTCCCCTCTCTGAGTGCCACAGCAGCATCCGTGGGGGACGCGGTTTAATCACATCTCAGCATTCTGGAACAGGATCCTAAATTGAATAACAGGATCCCAGAATAGAGCCCGGGTTGGACCGCGGGCCCCTGGAGCCACGCGGGGCGGGTGCCTCTGATTCCAGCGGGGGCTCTCTGCGGGCTGTCAGACCCCAGGAGGGGGTTCCCGGAGACGGAACGGATGCCACGGGGGCGGCGCCCGTCCCTCGGAGGGCGAGGGGCTGGGCCATTTGAGGCAATGCCGTCTCTTTCTTCGGGAAGGTCTTGGGGGGCACGGGACGCCCCAGATCTGCCGGCTGCCCTGCTGCTCATCTGAGCATCTGGAAAGAGAGGGGTTGGTCTGTCCAGCTGACCTCCCAAAAAAAGCCCTTTTGTGCACACTGGTGTCTCTGAGGCGGCCCCCTCGCAGGAGCCGCCCCCACATCCCAGGATGTGGCTCAGCATCAAGCCCAACCTGGGAATGGGCAAGGGGCCCCGACGTCCCAAACATCTAATGATTTTACCTCCCTGAGCCTCAGTTTCCTCATCTGTGAAATGGGGCTGCCAGAGCGTTTGGAGGATTCTGTGAGGTGACCCACGCCAGGCAGTGAGCACGGAACCGGAGCTCGGCAAATCTATGCTGAATGAATGAATGAATGAATGAAAGATTTCAGGTGTCAGGCTGCGGAACTCCGGGCCAGCTGTCTTGTCTTTCCGAGCCTGCTGTCTCCCTGTGAGATGGGGATGGTGTGGACACAGCCAGGCGCTGTGCCCAGCACACGTCCAGCCTGCTCTCTGCCCACAGGGACAGGGTGTGGGTTTCGCTTTCCGTGGAGTCTGGAAACGATGGTCGTTTTGTCTGGGTTGTCATTTGTGGACCCCGTGCTGGGCCTTTGGCGGGGAGGGGGACACAGAGCCCCTGGGCGCTGCCCCCAGGAGCTCACCCCAAAGAGGGACAGCGTTGTGATGGGGGTCGTGCCAGAATTGAGGTAGTGCCGGGGCAAAGCAATTGGGGCAGATGCAGAGCGAGGGGAAGGCTCCGGGGGTAGGTGGCATTTGAGGGGGCCTTGTGGGGTGATGACGGGGTGCAGAGGGGTGTGGGAGGAGGAGCGGGGAGGAATGCCTGCGCTGAGCAGCGCGGCCGCCTTGAACGCCAAGATGAGGCGCTGGCAGTCTCCCCCCAGGGCAGTGGGGAGCCATGGCAGCGTGTAGGGCAGGAGAGGGGCTTGGTCTGAGCGTTTGATGGAGGCTGGGCTGGGGCCAGGTGGGAGAGGAGGAGGCTGGAATAGTGGCCTGGGCAGCCCAGATGGGGGTCCCGCTTGCTTCCTTCCCCCCCACACCTCCCGGAAACAACGCAGTTGGGGCTTCTCCTGGGCTGCTGCATCTTCTAAAGGCACAACCTTGCAAATCCAGGGGAATTTTTGAGGCCCCGGCCTGACCACCAGAGACTTCTGCAGTCTCTCCCCCAGCGGCCTCAGTTTCCTCCTCTGTAATGTACACAGGTCAGACATAAGGGACCCTGTTTGCCCAGTGGTGTATGTCTTGGTTGAAGTCACCCAGCAAAAGCTGGGGGGCAGAGGAAGGACTGGATCTCAGCCACTTAATGTATGTCCACCCCAAAGACACAGACACTCCCAGAGCCCCAGCCCCCAGGAGCCTTGGCTTGAGGGATGGCTGGGTCCTCAGAGGACCCTGAGGAAACCGGCAGGAGATCAGGCCTCTGCTTCTGGCTTTCTCCTCTCCCTTTCTGGTTTGCTCATCTATAAAATGGGCATGTTTCCATCGCATAAAGTTGTTTGGAGATTAAATGAGTCAGTGGATGTAGGTATTACTCCAACATGAGAAACTGTCTCCCCACCTCCAAACTCCTACTCATATGTCAAAACCCACCACAGATTATCCATCTTCAGTGCAGCCCCAGGATAGCCTTTGGCTCTTCACTGCTCTTGGCTCTTGGCTCTCCCAGCCCCTGATGCCTCCTTCTGCCTCAACCCTGACCCCATGGGTCCAGGAGTTGTGTCTGCCTCGGTCTCCCCCTCCACCAGACTAGTGGGGGTTGCAAAATTACTCAGCATGGGGCACACTGGGAGTGTTGTTGAATAAATGAGAAGAGGAAGGGAGGGGGCAGGGAAGGGTTGCAGCGATGGGGAGCCAGAGAATATGGAGGGGGGAGGGGGCACTCTGCAGAGACCTCGGTGGGACAGATGGAGAGAGGGAGCCGGAAGAAGGTGGGCAGAGCCAGATGGGCGGGCAGGGGGGACAGGCGGGGTGCGGTGCGGGGAGACCCAGCTCCCCCCGGCACGCCTCCTCCCGGCTCGGCGGGCAGCGCGGGCAGGCCCGGCCTCTGGCGGGCGCATCGCCGGGGCGCTGGGCGCGGGGAGCGAGGCGCGGGGCCCGAGCGCGCGGCGTGTGCGCGCCTGTGCGCCCAGGGCCGGCCGGGCGGCGGCCGCACGTGGATGCCAGCCTGGCGCGCGTCTCCAGGCCGGTGGGTAAGGCGGGCCGCGGGGCCGCGGGGTGGCCGGGCCTCGGAGCCTGGCTTTCGAGTGGGGGGCTGGAGAGGAGGGGGCAGCCCACCTGGCTTCTCCGGGCCAGACCAGGACCCCCTCCCCGCGCCGAGCTGACCCAGGAGGGGCAGGGGCCTCCCAGGAGGAGGCGGAAGGTCGCAGGCTCCGCAGCGGGCGGGGGCGATGGGGAGCAGGTACCCAGGCCCGGAGAATGGGGTGGGGGCGGAGGGGGCGGCGATGGGGGCAGGCTCCCTCCCCGCGGCCCCCCTCCCTCGCTCCCTCCCTCGGCTCATCCATCTCTAGAAGATTATATTTAAATATCTCTTTTGTGCGAGGCAGGAGCTGGGCTCGCCCCTAAGAGGCAGTTTCCATGGCAACAACAATTGCCAGCTTCCGTGTGGTGAATCAGCGTTGCCATGGCAACCCCATCCTCATCTGCCCAAGGTGCTGGGGTGGGGGGGGAGGTGAGGGCCAGCGGAGGCGGGGTGGGAGGGGTGAGGGGAGCAGGAGGCTGGAGCTCAGATGCCCCCTCCCCCCACCTCCCTTCACCACCTCGGTCTGCCCCCAGCCCAGAAACTGGTCCCATCGGGTTGAAATAATCCCCCCTCCTGTCTCCAGCTATCGAGGTGTGGTACCCAGGTGGAGAGGGCCCGGGGTGTGTGTGTGTGTGTGTGTGTGTGTGTGTGGTGGCGGGAGGGAGACGTGGTCCGGCCTTTCCCAGGTGGTCAGGGTCCCTCTGAGGATGTGGCTGGGTGGCAGGGAGGTTGGACTGGGATAACTGGGGACCCCGGGTGGGGAAGCGACAGGCCTCTCTGGTTCCGGGGCTCCCAACGCTGAGCTCAAATCGGGGCGGCCCATAGGTGTCCGGGACACATGCTCAGAAAGGGGGAGAGAATCAGAAGGGGGCGGGGCTCAGAGAAGAGGGAAGCTGGTGGGGGGAGAATCTCCCTGGGGCGGGAGCCAGGGGAAGGGGGCTCAGGGCTGGGACAGGGTCTGAGAGTTGGGGAGGGAGATTTGGGGGGGTTCAAAGTTGGGGAGGGGTCTCTACTCATGGGAGTGGGTGGAAAGATCCCTAAATTTGAAGTCCATGACCTTGGTGGATATAATGCATAACTCGATTTTGACATCTGTAAAATGGGGTGAAACCCTGCCTTTCTGGAGCTTGCTGGGTGGCTGCCCTGTGATTAGAAAGCTGACATTTCTCGGGCCCCTTCTCTGAGTGGCAGTGGGGATCTACTCCGAAATTGTCTGACCTGGGAGGGGGTCTAGGACCAACACTTGTCCCAACCCCAGGCCTGGTGCGGAGGGACTAGGTGGCTTTCTATGCTGGTGGGTGTTGGCCACTTCCTTCTGGTCAGTTCGGTTCAGCAAGCTCCTCTAATTCTGTCGTGTACTCTGCCTCTGTGGGTGATGCTGTGGTCCCCTCTCTGGAGGGACACAGAGGAAGACATAGACACTTCCTGCCCTGAGGCAGAGGGAGGAAGGAACCCAGAGGGGTGGAAGGATTGTCTGTGTGGGGACTTTTGAGCTGGGTTTTGAAGGATGAATAGGAGTTCACCAGAAACACAAGGCTGGGAGGAGGATTCTGTCCTAGGACCAGTGGAGAAGCAAATGCCGCCCCATCCCACATGAGCTCATACCCACCAATGGTTAAGTTTGGGGGCGGGGGTTAGGGGACCATTTCTTTTATTGGACATCATTTTCAGCTGGGGGTGGGGGACAGAAGTGTCCAGAACAGTGAGTCCAGACAGCAGGCTTGTCCACCAGGTATGACAGTCCTCCCACCCAAGCTGACTACAGGTAGCTGCCTTGGTGTATCAGTCAGCTACTGCTGAGTAACAAACCAACCCAACCATTTCATCTGTCCATGGTTCTGTGGGTTGGTAAGCCCAGGCTGGGCTCAGCTGGGCGGTTCTTCTGCTGGTCTCTCCTGGGGTCCTTCCTGCAGCCGCAGGCAGCTGGGGCTCAACCCTGGCCAGCTGGGACAGGACGGCCTCACTCCCATGTGCTACCTCTCTGGGCACAAGGTCTCCAGCCCTCCAGGAGCTCGCCAGGGCTTGTCCACCTGGCCATCTTGGTTCCAAGAGTAGAAGCTTCGAGTTCTCTTGAGGCCAGTCTCGGAACTCCCACAGCCTCACTTCCAGCACATTCTATTGGTCGGAGCAAGTAATATGGCCAAGTCCAGATGCAAAAGGGGAAACAGGCTCCAGCTCTTGATGAGAGGAACTGCAAAGGCACATCACACACAGGGACCGGAGGAGTGGGGCCATCTTTGCAGACGCTCTGTCACACTTGGGGAGGCAAAGAGGCTTCCTGGAGGATGGGATATTGTTATGGGGTTTTGAAGGCAAAGTAAGAGTTTTCCAGGCAGCATGAGCGAAGCACTGGGGGTGGGACCATGTGTTGTTTGGTTTGTTGCCACCGGAAGGGGGTGGGATGCTGAGGCTCGGGAGGTGGGCAACGGCCTGGCAGAGTTCAGGAGGAGCCCCTGCCGCGCTACCCCCACTGCCGACCTTGACCTGCCCCTTGCCCCTCTCTCCACAGATGGCGCGGCCAATCCAGGTGAAGCCTGCGGACAGCGAAAGCCGCGGAGGTAGTTGTCATCTGTCTGTGGTCACCAGGCTGGGGTGGGCAGAGGGATGGGGGCAGGTGGGAGCCCCTGCACAAAGAAATGCAGCTGCCAACTGCCTGCTCCCACACCTGATGGTGGGGGGAGGGGCAGGGGGAGGGACAAGAGAGCAGGGAGGTGCCCCAGGCCCAGGAGCGGGATTCTGTGGTCCAGTTGCTTTCCCCTGGGGCTCGAAACACCCCAGTCCTCTCAGGGGCAATCACAGAGGTCTCCAGATGCACAGGGGTTGGGCTGAAGGGCTGCGGATGGCTTTCTGGGCTGTGTGTGTGTGTGTGTGTGCACGCTTGCACGTCTGGGCAGGTGCGTGCATGTGTGTGTGTGAGCATGCGTACCTGGGCACACCCGTGTGCAGATGTGGGCCTGTGCATGCGCGTCTCTGCAGCTGGTGCAGTGGGGGTGCCTGCCCGCCCGTGTGCACGTCTGCGAGCCCAGCCTGGGCGTGGGCGTGTATGTTCGAGCCTGTGTGCTTGACTGTTTCAGGCTGGGTGTGTGGGCGTGCAGGCTGGGGCCTGGTGTTTGCGAGGCCCTGGACTGCATGGTGGGGGTGTGCCCGTGGGGGGATGCTTGGCTATCCCCAGGGAGGTCCAAGGCAAGTCATTCTTGCAGATTTCCCACCCCCTCCCCATCTCGGGTGGATTGGGGGCTAAGGGAGAGCAGCGACCCTTGGGGGTGGTGTGTGGGGCAGGGCTGTTAGGACCCCTGTGTATGTGTAGGAGCCCAGTAAAGCCCATGTGGGCCGGGAACCTCTTTTCACTCTCTCCAACCTGGCAGCCGGTGTGGAGGTGGGGTCTGCATGTCTCCCTCTCTTTATCTCCTCTCTCTCTCTCTCTCTTTCTCCCTCTCCCTGCATATCTCTGTTTCTCTCTCCTTATCTTTTTCTCTCCTTCTGTCTCTCTGGTTCTCTCTCTGCTCCTCTCTGTGTCTCTCTCTTTGCCTGTCTCTGTCTCTCTCAGTCTCTCCCTGTCTCTCTCTCTCATCCATCTCTCTCTCCCCGACTCAGTCTCTCTGTTTCTGTCTCTCCCTCCCTCCCACCCCCATGAGTGACAGCTGCCAGAGAACAGGTTTCCATAGTAACCCCGCTCAGCATCCTTGAGAGAGGAGGCTGCCAGGTTCCTGATTACAGGGGAGCAGCGCAATTACCCGAGGGGGTAGGGCTCTGGGGTCTCACACGGGAGAGGCTGGCCCAGGCTGGGCCCTGGCCTTAGACTGGGGCAGGTGCCAGCCGGGCCCCAGCCCCACCAGATGAGGTTCTGGGCTCCCCAGGCCCCTGGTCCTGTGCACACACACGCCCTCACTCATTCAACGGACATCGATTGCCTGGCCCCTCCTGAGCCCCAGCGAGGTCAGGTGGGCACCGTGAGGATGCAGGGGCCGGGGCCCTCAGGGCTCCCCTCTGCCTGGAAAATCTAGACAGACAGACAGACAGGGACCCAGGCCAGGCAAGGCAGTTCCTAACCCTGGTACCATGTGTGGGCTCTTTGAGGGCACAGGAGGGCGAGACCATCTTTGCGCAGAGGGTGGGAGCCGTGGAGCAACGCCCGGAAGGACTGAAGGGAGGGCATTCCGGGCGGGGCCCTGCGCGAGCAAAGGCGCGGAGATGGGACCGTGCAGGGCACGTGGGAGGGTGGAGAGACCCGGGGCCGGGAACGCGCGTGGCCGTGTCCCCCCTCACACATGCGGCGCGGGGCCCCACTCCGCGCCCTGCTGCCGCCACTTTCAGTTGGAGGGACCGAGCAATCTCGGAGGCCGGGACTCGGCTGAGGGGGTGTCTCCGCCCGCAGGGGACCGGAAGCTGTTTGTGGGGATGCTGAACAAGCAGCAGTCGGAGGAGGACGTGCTGCGGCTGTTCCAGCCCTTTGGGGTCATCGACGAGTGCACCGTGCTCCGGGGGCCTGACGGCAGCAGCAAAGGTGACAGGCGGGGGC
>JABWHU010000634.1:14014331-14028353 GCA_014189135.1 Dicerorhinus sumatrensis harrissoni | reverse complement strand
GTACTGGGAGGGCGGGGGCTGGCTCCTAGGGCGGGGCTTGGTCCACAGGGAGGGGCTTGCTGGGGTAGGCGTGGGCACTGGGAGGGCAGGGCTGGCAGGGGGCGGGGTGGTGCTGGTTCCTGGAGGCGGGGCCTGGAACACGAGAGGGTGAGATTGGCTCCTAGGGGCGGGGCCAGGCCCATGTGGGGCGGGGCCGGCTCCTGGGGTGGGGTCAGGCACGTGGGAGGGCAGGACCCACTGCGGGTGCAGGGGAGGGGTGAGAGTGTCTGGTCCCATCTCATCCTTCCTGTGTGCCCCTGTCTTTGTGGGGCTGCCTGTGTCCACCGACTCTGTCCATGGGACAGTTTGCGTCGGGATTTGCCTGTGACCTGTGGACTGTCTGCCTGATCCCCCCTCCTCCACCGTTCCTATATGGCTGCACCTCCTCGGAATGATGGTTTAAGGGTCTCCAATGACTTGTTTTCCTGTCTGCCCACTGACTGTATGCGACTCGGGATGAGCATCACTCTGCTTGCATCTCTTAGTCCCTGACTCTTACTGCCTGAGTGTCCAAATGGATGTTTCGGTCTGGGTCTTCATGTGTCTGGCTGGCTGTCCACCTGATTCCGCCTGTGTCACAGGCCAGCTGAGTCTGCCCTGCCCGGCATCTCCTGGTCTCTCCCGCTCTGGTCACGTATCCATCTGGGTCTGAGTGTGTCTCTGCCCGAGTGTGCCCACAGGACTGTATCTCTCCTCGTCTGTGTCTGATGGTTTGTCACCTGAATTCTGCATGTCTGATTACAACTCTGGATCTTGTGGTGTTGGTGGCTGGTGGGTGTTCTTGAAGCTTGTCCCCTTCACTTGTTCTAGTGGGCTGGACCTGCCTCCCCGACTGTGCACCATCTCACATTGGCTATTTGATTGAGTGTTTGACAAACAGCTGGCTGGTTGGCTGGCTTGGTGACTGAATGGATGACCGACTGGCTGACTGTCCAGCCCTATGGCTGGCTGGCTGTGTGCTTGTCCTACTGTCTGATCCTTTACTGTTCAGCTGTCTGTCTGAACAAATGGCTGGCTGGCTCTGTGTCCGACTAACTGACTTTCTGGCTGCCTGTGTCTGAGGCTGGCTGGCCATCCAGGGTGCCCAGCCCCTCTCCTGTGGCCCCTGCCTCTCACCCCTTCTCCTCTCCAAGCAGGCTGTGCCTTCGTGAAGTTCTCCTCGCACACGGAGGCTCAGGCGGCCATCCACGCACTGCACGGCAGCCAGACCATGCCGGTGAGTGGGAACTGCCCCAGGCCGTGGTGGGGGGCACAGGGGAGGGGCCAGGGGCCTGTCCCCACCATCCCAGCTGCCTGGAAGCCCCAGGCTCTTCCCCAGAGAGGGCACAGGGGGAGAAGGAGCTGCAGTCCCTGATGGGGGTGTGGGTGGGTGTATCCATGTGAGTGTGTGATTGTGCGTGTGTGTGAGTGTATGTGTGTGAGCGTGCAAGTGTGTGTGTGTGGATGTACTGCCAGTGTGTGGATGCATGTGTGTGCTGCATGTGTGGGCCAGGGTGTGTGTTTGTGTGTACATGTGTGTGAGTGTGCCTGAGAGAGTGTGTGGGTGTGCATGCATGCCTGTGCATGTAGTGTGTGATTGTTAGTAGGTGAGTTTAGTGTGCACACGAGGTGTATGTGTGAATATGTGTGGATGTGTGCATGCACATGCTAGAGCATTTGTGTGTGAGAGTGCATCATGCAAGTGTGTCAAGTGTGTGTGAGTGCATGTGTGTGAGTATAAATGCAAGTGAGGGGGCATCTGTGTGTTTATACATATGTGTGTGTGAGCGCATGTGTGTGAGTGTGAGCATGGCTGGGTGATGTGAGGGGAACAAGTGCATGTGTGTGAATCGTGTGTGAGAGCAAGTGTGTGTGTGTGTGCAGATGGACGAGTGAGCATGTGTGTGCATGAGTATGCGATTACGTGCATACATGTGATTGTGTGCATGTGAGTGAATGCACGTGTGCACATGTCATGTGTGAGTATGCATGATGAGTGTGTATGTGTGTACACCTTTGTGAGTGTATGCATGTATGTGAGCACAGAGGGTGAGTGTGTGAGTCTGTGGGGGTGGTATGCCTGTGTGTGTGTGCAAGTGTGCGTGAGCATGCAAGGTGAGAATGCGTGTGTGTGTGTGAGCTTGCATGGTGAGTGTGCATATATGTGTGTGAGTGTATGCAGAGTGTGAGCATGCACAGTGGGGGTGTGTGTGTGTGAGTGTACTGGAGGGTGTCCCCGGCGGTGAGACCTGAAGGTGAGTTGGGTTGGCCAGGTCCAGGGGGACATGCGCAGGTGGGGAATGACAAGAACAGAGACCCGGGTGGGAATGGGAAGCCCCCTGAGGAGCAGGGAAGATGGCCTGGAGGGGCCTGTGATTGGGGGCTGAGGAGCCAGATATTCCCCCCCGGGTGACGGGGAGCCACGGAGGGTGTCAGCAGGGGAGGGAAGGGGCCAGGTGGGTTGGAGATGTCCCCTTGGGGCCAGCGTGGGGGATGCGCAGGGGGCAAGCCCAGAGCCGGAAGCTTGCGGGTCTGTAGCAGCTGGAAGGTGGGGAGTCCCCTCCAGGTGCTGGGGTGGCCCTGGCCCGGAGGCAGGAGGCCCCAGGAGCCACCATCACTGTACATAAGTGTCCACATCTGCCACGGGGAGGACGGGCCGTGGAGAACCAACTCTCCCCTCTCGATTGTTCTCGAAAATGGGTCCAAAGGGCAGGGCAGTCTCCGAGCCTCCCCTCCCTTGCCCTCTGGGTTCTCTGGCATCAGTGTTAGTCCTGGAGGGGCACCGTTCAGCTGGACACCGTCAGCCTGACTCCTGCTCAGAGCCGCCCAGTGAAGGGGTGGTGGGCAGAGCAGAGAGTGAGCACTCCGTCAGAAGGGGCATGTCGACCTCTCTGATGGCTGGAGTCTCACCCGTTCTCAGGTGCAGGGTGTCACCTGTGGGGTCCTCCATCTGTGCCCCGCTGTTCCCCCTTGGCACCTGGAGTCTCACCTGTTCTCAGGTGTGGGTGACAGTTACAAGGTCCTCCCTCCGGGCCCCCGGTGTTCCTCTCCAGCGGTTGGATTCTCCACCTGTTTGTGAGTCAGGGTCCTCCCCTGCACCCAGACACAGCCCCCTGGGCCTGGACACCCACCTGTGCGCACAGGGGGCCGCACGGTCAGGTGCGAGACCCAGAATGCCGATCTCCAGGCTCTGGCGCCCGGGCCTGAGCGGGGGGCTCATGGGTAGGTCCACACCCCTCACCACTCATCCCTCCACCCCTCGCCCAAGGGACCTGAGCTGCATGGTTCCGGGGACCCCGGAGTCCTGGCTACCCCCGCCCTTCTTTCCCTCCCTGCCCGCTGCCCTGCAGGGTGCCTCCTCCAGCCTGGTGGTCAAGTTTGCCGACACCGACAAGGAGCGAACTCTGCGACGCATGCAGCAGATGGTGGGCCAGCTGGGCATCCTGACGCCATCCCTCACCCTGCCCTTCAGCCCCTACAGTGCCTACGCTCAGGCTGTGAGTGACCCCGCGGACGTGCTCCTGTCTCCAGCAGGGCTCCCAGGACCACTCTGGGGTCCGGCTCAGGCTCCCCATCTCTCTGTCCGTTCTTCTGCCTCTTTGCCCATCTCTCTGTCTCTTGCCCAGTCTCCAACTCAGGGTCCTATGTTCGCTGTAGCCCCCAAATCTAGGCTGTTTCCTGAGCCCCAATCCCAGCTGAGCCCCCAACCATGAACTGAGTCCCAAGCCCAGGCTGAGCCCCAATTCTGGCCTGACTTGACCCCAGGCTCAACCCCCAAACCCAGACTGAGCCCCTAAATTCAGGCTGAGCCCCAATCGTGGGCTGAACTTCAATCTCAAATGAAGCCCCAACCTTGGGCTGAGCCCCAGATCCTGGGTGTGCCCCAAATCTATATTAGCCCCAACTGTGGCTAAACCTTCAAATCCAGGCTGACTCTGAACTGAGACCAAACCCTGGCTGAGTTCGGTGTTGGCTGATCCCTGATCCCAGACTGACCCCTGATCCCAAGGCTGAGTCCTGATTCTCGACTGAGCCCTGATCCCAGACTGAGCCCTGATTCTTGACTGAGCCCTGATCCCAGACTGAGCTCTGATCCCAGACTGAGTCCTGATTCTTGACTGAGCCCCAATCCCAGACTGAGCCTACATTCCTGACTGAGCCCTGATCCCAGGCTGAGCCCCCAGTCCCAACTGAGCCCTGACCCCAGCCTCACTCCCCCTACTTACTAGAGGACCAGGCCTCCCCCCATGGGCCATGATCTCAGGGCAGGTGTCACCACAGCTGTGCATGCTGACTTGCTCTCCACCCCCAGCTCATGCAACAGCAAACAACGGTCCTGTCCACCTCGGGCAGCTACCTGAGCCCTGGCGTGGCCTTCTCACCCTGCCACATCCAGCAGATTGGCGCCGTCAGCCTTAATGGGCTGCCCGCCACGCCCATCGCCCCTGCCTCTGGTGAGAATCCTCCAGGGGCCCAAGGATGGGTGGGTAGGGCCAGGCCAGGACCAGGCGCCCCATGACCCTCTTCCGCTTCCAGGACTGCACTCACCCCCGCTGCTTGGCACTGCCACTGTGCCCGGCCTCGTGGCTCCCATCACCAACGGCTTTGCGGGCGTCGTGCCCTTCCCTGGCGGGCACCCTGCCCTAGAAACCGTATATGCCAATGGCCTTGTGCCCTACCCAGGTAACTCGGGTAATCCCCCAGGCCTGGGAGAGTGGGAGGGGGCAGGGAGGGTGGCTCTGGGACAAGCATGAGTCCCTATGCTGGTGCCCAGGGAACAGCGGGGCAGGACAAAGGGCATCTCAGCTGAATAGACATGTGGGCACAAAGAAAGAGGGTAAACAGGGAAATTTGCATCCAGACATTTCTGGGTTCAAACTCTGGTTTGGTGGCCCTGAGTGGTTTCTTGAAGTCTCTGAGCCTCGGTTTGCTCATCTGGGAAATGGGGCGAATAACACCAGTCATCTCATGAGGTTGCATTGACAATGCAATCAGTATATAAAATGCTTAACGTGTCACCTAGTACCAAATCTGTGTTTCCACCAGGGAGGAGAATTTGTTTTTATTTTGAAATGATTGGAGGCACCCAGGGAGTTGCAAAAATAGGACAAGGGGACGTGGTCCCCCTCACCCAGCTTCTCCTGATGGTAACAGCTTACATAACCAGAATACATTGTCAAGACCAGGAAACAGATTGGTACAGTGTGATGAACTCAGCTGGAGTTGAAGAGCAGATTTCACCACTTTTTACATGCACTCGTGTGTGTGTGTGTGTGTGTGTGTGGTTCTGTGCCATTCTATCACACGTATAGATTTGTGTAACCACCACCACCATCAAGATACGGAACTGTTCCATCTCTACAGAGTAATTCGTTCACGTGACTCCCTCATAGTCACACCCCCACCCCCACCCCCCCATCTTCTAGCAACCTCTCTCCATTCGAGCACAATCTTTCGGCTGAATTTTCCCCAGACTCACCAGCTCTAGTGACCTGGACAACTTCTCCCCTCCCCCTGCCTCCTCCCCTAGGGCAATGGGAAGGTCACAGCCACATGGGGGATCCACAGGGTGTCTGATGAGCGAGGTGTGGGAGGGAGAGAGGGGAAGAGAAGGGGGTGGGTGGTGATCTGGAGCACAGGCCTGGAGTTCTGGAGCACCCAGAGAATAGAGGAGGAGCGAGGGGGTAAGAGTGGGGAGAGAGAGATGGGGGCGATCGCTAAACCTCTCTGGAGTCCCAGAAACCTGGGTTCCAGGGCAGCCTCTGCCATTTCCTATCTGAGTGGCCCGGTGCCAGTCGCTTCACCTCTCTGAGCCTCAGTTTCCTCACCTGTAAAATGGGGTCATACCTGTGAAAGGTTAACACAGGTGAAGCTGTGGTGGATGTTTGTTGCTCTCCTTCCGGCTCTTAAGGATCGGGGGTGGATGGAAGACTTCTGCTGCCCCCGCCCCACTCAGCCCCTCCGTCTGCCCCACAGCTCAGAGCCCCACCATGGCCGAGACCCTCCATCCAGCGTTCACCGGAGTCCAGCAGTACACAGGTAGGGAGGCAGCCCCCCCCCGCCCCGCGAGAGGCCCCGCCCCCTCGTTCCCGGCTTCCTGCCTTTCCACAGCCACTCCCCTAGCCACGCCCAGATCTGGCCCCGCCCCCCAGGGCCTCCCCATCATTTGGTATTTCCTCTTGCTCCTAGCCACGCCTCCTACTTCTGGCCTTGGCCCAATCCCAGCTCATGGTCCCGCCCATGCCCTGCCCTCCTTCAGCATCTGGTCCCGCCCCTCAAGTCCCGCCCTTTCTCTCCCAAGGCCCCGCCCCATCTCTGATTTTTCTTCCTAAGGCCTGCCTTTGCCCCGCCCTCAGCCAGGGCCCGCCACTTTGCATCATAGCCCCGCCCCACTCTACCCTGTTGCCTTGGCCCTGCCCCCAACCATAGCCCCACCCCTCAGGTCCCACCGTTGGTCCCGTACCTCAAGTCCAGGCCCTGCCCCAGTCTGCTCTTCGTTGCCTTGGCCACGCCCACAGCCATGGCCCCGCCCCTAAAGTCTTGGCCCGGCCCCGTTCTGTTCTTCCGTTGCCTCCACCCGCCTCAGTCCCACCCTGAGTTGTGGCCACGCCCCTCCTCCTCCCCAAGACCCTCTCTTGGCCCCGCCCTCTGCCATGACCACGCCCTCCTCCTCCCCAAGACCCGCTCTTGGCCCCGCCCTCTGCTGTGGCCCCGCCCCTCGCATCGTGGCCACGCCCATGCCCCGCCCACAGCAGAGAGCCCACCCATCTCACGGCCGCCTCTGCCCTGTGTCGCCCGGTCTCCGCAGCCATGTACCCCACCGCCGCCATCACGCCCATCGCGCACAGCGTCCCCCAGCCGCCGCCCCTCCTGCAGCAGCAGCAGCGAGAAGGTGAGGGGGCCGCGACCTCCCCTGGGCACCCGCCCCGCCCTCTGACCGCCCCCTCCACCTCCAGGACCCCCGGCCCGGCCTCGGGGAACCGGGCGGCTGCTAGCGCAGCCTGGGGACTGGACGGACCTGGGTTCAAGTCCTGGTGCAGCCCATGCGTGTTGGGGGACAACTGAATCTCCCTCTCTGAGCCTCAGTTTCCCCTCCGGAAAGTGGGAAGCGTGCTAACCCTGACCGCTTGGAACAGCAGTGACCCCACCACCACCAGCAGCCCTCTCCAGAGGTGGATTTTTGGAGAGGAAGGTCATTTTGAGGTTGGGAGGGTGGGGTGATGAGATATCTCCTGTAAACTGAGGCCTCCCCAGTAAAATCGAGGGAGGGAGGAGTTAGATTCTGGAGTCAGACAACCCGGATTCAAATCCACCCAGTTCTGACTGGTGACGTCATAAGGAAGGCACTTCACTGCCCCGGGCCTCAGTTTCCTCATCTGCAGCATGGGCGACCATCTGTGCCAAGAGGCATTATGGGGAGCTGCTGACACAGTGGGGAGAAATGCCCCAGGTCACCCCACGGCAAGGGAAGCTGGGTGGAGGGCCTGGCCCGCAGACTGAGTTCTGTGAGCTTCCGCCCAATGTCTCCCCTGCCCTTGGCCTTGGAAGAGGGGACACTGCCAGGGGGCAGGAGGTGAACCCCAGGCTGAGGGGTTCCCGGCTCTGCCAACCAGCTGCGACCCCATCCTAGTGGGTATTGTGTCTCCAGGGGGCTCAGTGGTTAGGGCCAAAGACGGCAGCAACATGAGAGTTTGGCAGCTCTGGCAGCTCCAGATGGGCCCGGGCCTTTCGCATGCCCCTCACAGCCCCCCAAGTCCCCCCACCCAGGGCAGGGCCAGTGGGGGCTTCAGAGAGGGTGCAGCTGCCTTGGGCCACAGTTTTGTGGATGGCAGGGACCTGGGTGTCGCTTTTCCTGGGGCCTGGGCCGAGTGGATGAAAGCTAGTTCACACGCAGTCAGTCCTGCTATAACATGAGATACGCGTTCTGGAAAATCACCGTAGTTTGCAAGACCTCACAGTACAAACTACAGGGCTTGGGGGGGAAATAGGGTAAGGGGTCCACCATTCAAAAACTGTGTGACATATCAAAAAAAAAAAGAGAGAGGGAGGAGCTTAATAAACATGGTGGCACAGTTTTACGGTATTAGATGGTTAGCTACGTGAGTCCTGCAATGAATATGGCACTGTATCTTGAGAAAGACCTGAAATTGACACGCAGAAGTGACATCAGAAGGGTTCCAGCCTGTGAGTTACTGTGAAGTGGTGGAAAGGGGGGCGTCTGGAATCAGACAGAGTTGACCCCAGACGGGGACCCCAAGTGACTCGTAACACACTTGGGGAACTGAGGAAGTCAGCGGGTGTCCGAGCTGTGTGTGTGTGTTTGTGTGTGTGTGCACACGCACGTGTGTGCACTTGTTTTCTTATGAGGTCCAACTTGGCTGGGCCCGGTTTTCCGCATTCACCTAGTCGTTCTTGGAGATGAGGTAGCACAGAAGCAAACGCAAAATTTGTGGGACGCTTCACATAGTTCCGTAACGTATCAGTTGTGTTGGAACACACTTGCATTTTTTAAACAAGCGTTACGGCAGAGCTGTCTTTCTAATCAGGAACATAATGGGTGAGTGTGAATGTGTAATCTTGGATTTTGTATTTTCTAGGGTGGGGAATATTCATTGCAGGGGAGGGGGATTCTCTGTGGTTTGGGGATTACCCTCATTTTGGGGGGCGTGGGAGATCATCTCTAAGTTTGGCACAAGCAGCAGGTTTGGGGACATCGTTCAAGGCTTCAAATAATCAAGGGTTTTAAATGCTATTATTATTTATAGTTTTTATATTTAGCCATGAATTGGGGATTATTTGGGGAGGGGATGATTTTGAGGGTTAGCTGCGCTTTAAAAAAAAAAATTGTTTCTCGTGGGTAAAGCATATTTTGTCAAATTATCTGCAGTTTCAGGGTATCTGGGGTTCGGGACTGGAGAATTATCTTTTTATTCCTCTTGCTTTTATTTTTGCATCGTCTGGGTTTTGAAAATCATCCGAGGTTTGGAGGCTTATCCAAGGTTTTGAAAACTATCTGGCTGTTTGGGGCTCGGGGCCAGGGAATTATTCGTCTTGTTTTATTCTGAGATCATCAGGCTTTTTAAAAATGAACATTTTATTTTAGAACCAGTTTGAGACTTAGAAAATTATTGCAAAGAGAGTACAGAGTTTCCGTACACCCCACACCCAGTTCATCTGACTTTTGTAAATGATCTGGAGAGGTTTAAGGGTTTTCCATGCATTTGGGGTGGTCTGGGATTTTTTGACTATCCGGGGTCTGGGATGGAGGGATTGACCTCAGTTTTGGGGAATAGGAATCATCTGAATTTTGCAAATTATCTGGGGCCTCAAAATCATCAGAGGTTTGGAGTGGCCGAGTGTGGGATCATATAGGCGAGGGACCAGTGCGCCCAGCCTCCCCCTCCTCCATTCCCCCTCCCGGCTTTCCAGATGTCCCGGGGCGCCCCCCTCTCCTGAGAGCTGGGGACGCCAGATGCGGGCTCCGGGCCGCGCCCCGCCCCCGGGGGGTCCGCCTCCTCTCCTGGGGACCTTTATATCTTTCTCTTCCCACCTGCAGGTCCCGAAGGCTGTAACCTGTTTATCTACCACCTCCCCCAGGAGTTTGGAGACACGGAGCTGACCCAGATGTTCCTGCCCTTCGGCAATATCATCTCCTCCAAGGTCTTTATGGATCGGGCCACCAACCAGAGCAAGTGTTTTGGTGAGTAAGCAGCTGCTGCGGGCGCCACTTTCTGCCCACGGCACCATCCCACGCCCCTCGCCCTGGAACAGTGGGTGGGAAGGTGGAGTCAGCCACGAGACAGGTCTCAGACCCATTCATCCATCATCCATCCATCCACCCATCCATCCATCATCTATCCATACACCCATCCATCCATCATCCATCCATCCATCCATCCATCATCCATCCATCCACCCATCCATCCATCATCCATCCATCCATCCACCCATCCATCCATCCATCCATTCATCCATCATCCATCCATCCATCCACTCATCCATCCATCATCCATTCATCCACCTATCCATCCATCCATCTATCCACTCACCCACCCATCCATCCATCCATTCATTTATTCAACAAATAGATATATGGCACCCAGTTGAACAAGGCCAATTAAATTCTCTGCATTCAGAAAGCTCATGATCTTGCTGCGCTGTCCCATAGAATTTTCTCTGACGGTGGAAATGTTCTCTGTCTGCCCTGTCCCAGCTGTCAACCCCACATGGCTCCCCAGCACTTGAAATGTGGCCAGTGCGACCAAAGAACTGAATCTCTAATTTTATTTAATTGTAATGAATTTAAATTTAAATAACCTCATGTGGCCAGTGGCTACCAAATTGGAAAGAGCAGGTCCAGAGGGAGGAGGTAGAAATAAAAAAATATAGGATATAGGCCAGGGAGTCATAAATGGTATGGAGAAAAATAAAACTGGGAAGGAGAAAGACTGATAAGGAGGAGGCGATGTTTTAATGGAGACTTGAATGATGAGGAGCCAGCCGTGGGGATATCTGGGGGAAGAGTATTCTAGGCAGAGGGAACAGCATATGCAAAGGCCCTGAGGCAGGACCAGGCCTGGCATGTTGGAGGAACAGCAAGGAGGCCCATGTGGCTGGAGCAGAGTCACCAAGGGAGAAAGAGGAAGGGGACAGGGCAAGTCGTGCAGGGTCTGGTGGGCCACAAGGAGGACCTCCTTGTACCCAGAAACAGAGGAAATTAAAGCTCAGAGAGGCACTGCAACTTGTCCAAAGTCACACAGCAGCAAAGAGACAGAACCCAGATTAGAACCAATCTGGACTCGCAGCCCCACCCTGTCCGATTCAAAAGGCCAACGCTTGACTATTTATTAAGTGCCACCTGTATATACTCAGTTCCCAACCGTAAAAGGGAAGAATTTTCCCAGTTTACTGAGGGAGGAAGGAGAGTCCCAGAATGGTCAAGTAATACACTTGAGGTCACACAGCAAGGAAGGGATCCCCCGCCAGAGCCTGGGCCCCTCCTCTGTATGCTGCTTCCAAGGGGAAGTAGGACATTTTTGGAGGAAAACCTACTCAACCACTTTCAAGAGTCGGTAGTCAGAGGCCTTCTCTCAGCCTCAGTTTCTTCATCTATATAATGGGGCGTAGGTTAGAGGAGATAATAGATATGAAGACGTGAACCGCTCCAGCTGCACGTTCCCCCATGGCTCCCCACGGGCCTCAGCAAGATGAAATATCACACACACATACACACACACACACACACAAAGATAGAGAATCTGATGGTCAGACAAGACCCCAGGTGGGTAGAGCTCTCAGACGAGGCAGAAGATTGGCATCGAGGGCCTAGAAGGAGGCAGGCATCCGGGGGGGAAGGAGAGAGAACATGCCCCTCCCAGGACCCCCAGAGGCCCCACCTGCCCCTCACACCGACGGGAAGCCTCAGCAGAGCAGCCCCAGGTAAGGAGTGAGCGTCCCATCCCCAGAGGCATGCAAGTCTGGGGGGGCGTCAAAACCAGGCCAGGGCTGCTGTGCGGCCTCCAGCAAGCCCTCCCAGCTCCCCACGCGAGCACACACCCCGACCCCAGGACCCCGCAAGCCAGGAAGCCAGGGCTGCAGCCCAGGAGCCAGCGGAAGACGCGGGCGTTGCCCACCATGGCGGGTCCACCCGGTCTCCGCAGGCTTCGTGAGCTTTGACAACCCGGCCAGCGCGCAGACCGCCATCCAGGCCATGAACGGCTTTCAGATCGGCATGAAGAGGCTCAAAGTGCAGCTGAAGCGGCCCAAGGACCCGGGACACCCCTACTGACCCGCCCACAGCCGCCCCGAGGCTGCGGGCCCGGCCCAGGTGAGCCGCCAGCCGGCCCCGCCCACCCCCGCCCCATCCTTGTCCGCACCCCTCCTCATTCTCCAAACCCTCCCCAGGCGGGGGGACGCTGCCAGAGGCGACACGGAGCCCCCAGGTTGGGTTGGTGGGGACAGAGCTGGACGATGACACCTCCCATCCCCCATGTGGACGGGAGGGTGGGATTGGGGTGGGAGGGAGGAAAGCCAGTGCTCACTAAGGGCGATTAGGGAATCCTTCCTGGAGAGGGCTTTGAAGCATGAATAGGAGTTCACCACAGAGAGCAGGTGTGGTCCGGGGTGGAGCGTGCTGCGGGGAGGGGCTTCTGTGCTGTCCTGTGAATCCCCCAGCTGGTCTCTCAGCTCCTCATTTGATAGAATTCATACCCAGCTGGCTGATGGGAAGGTGGAATGCTTGCCCCGCCCAGCAGCATGCCAAAAAAAAAAATCCCCCCAAACAAACAAATCCCTAAGAGTGTATTTTGCCATCAGAGGGAACAACTTTATCAACCAATTACCTTCTTTGGGGGAACGAGCAGTGAGCCTAAGGGGCTGATGGGGGAGCATAACTAACCTCGAGCCTCGACGAGCCTCGTCTGTGAAATGGGCTCCTGAAAGTCACCTCCCCAGGGGCAGCAGGAGGATGCACGTGGGGGTCATGGTGGTTTCCCCGCGGAGCCCAGGACCCACCACCTGGAGAGCTCTCGATAACCTGTTTTGGGTTTTTTTTCTTTTTAATCACCATCGCCGCCGTCACCAGAAGGCCCCAAGTAGGTGCTCGGTCAGGGGCTGGGCGTCCTCTGAGACCCTGTGGGGTCGGCACCCACAGATCCGAGGGTGTGCCGTCCCGGGGTCCTGCAGCTTCCGCACTCCGCCAACTGGAAGCCAACCAGCTGGCGACCCGTGCATTTTAACCCTTTTATTGAGCACCTACTGTTTGCAGGGCTTGGAGACACAGTTTCGAATGAACAGACCCCGGGGTGTAGGGGTGGAGGGAGAGGAGACAGAAAGAAACAGATAAGCGGAAATCTATGTCCCAGTTGCCAGATGAGGACCCGGGCTCCGAGACCCCAAGTCCGTTCTAAGGCCGGAGTGTGGGTCTCCGGACCCCGAAAGGGACTCTCTCTGAAAAGATGGGCGCCCTTGGGTTCCGGGACCTGGGCCTGGCCGGGGTGGGAGGCGAGGGCGTCTGCCTGCAGGCCCCCATGGCTGTTCCCTAACGCCCCCCCTTCTCCCCCAGGTGAGGGGCCTTCCCCCCCCCGGAGGCTTCCCGCTTCCAACCGATCCAGGACCTTTCCGTAAATTACAACCGAGTTTGGACACCAGCCCCCCATCTCCCCTGCCCCCTGCCCCAAAATGTGAAACACTCGCGGACTGCCACATGGGGCGGGGGCGCTGGGTGGCCGGCCCGGTGTTGGCGGGGGAGACACCTGAGTTGGGGGGCGGGGGGGATTCACTGCCCCCTCCTGGGTGATTTCCTGGCTCCCCCCGGACCACACACAACCTTGGTGGCTTCCCCCGACGAGATGGCAACTTTTCCTATATATATATATGCATATATATATAGAGCTAGACACAGTATATATATTTTTTGAGTGTAGATCATGGGACCAAACTTTTCCGACTTCCTTCCATCCAAGAGAAGGTGACCCTGGGCCTGTCACCCGGCAGGGACGTAAGAAGGGCTGAGGCTGGCTGGGCAGCCCGGTGTCCCCCCACCTCTGCTGTCGTGTCAGACCAGGGCGGCGGAGAAGCAGCCAACGCCATATACCTCCAAGGACTTCTGGCCCTGCCACCCGACGATTCTCGACGGCCCCTGGGCTCAGCCAGCTACAGCGTCCCTGGTCCTAGCTGCAGCTTCCGGAACCTTCCGTCCCCCCGCACTTGTCCCAGGGCCCTGCCTTCCCCGGATGTAGGCACTAAAGAGACCCCCGCCTCTCCCAGCCGTCCCCCCGTCATAGCCTTACTCATGTGACCAATAGCCCTTAGCTTGGGGGGCAGACAGGGTCGGGGGAGCCCCCCACTACTCGCGCCCCCTCCCAAGGGCAGGCAGCCACCCTCGCTGCCTTCGGATCACCAGCCTGGAATTCACGATCTCACGACCAAGGTCGCCGCGCGCTGGACCAGCCCAGCATCCCTCTGCCGCAGATACCTCTGCAAAAGATTTCTTTCTTTTTTTTT
>JABWHU010000634.1:13995079-14005817 GCA_014189135.1 Dicerorhinus sumatrensis harrissoni | reverse complement strand
TGCCCTAGCCAATAGGAAATGGCAAAGAGGATGCTGCTCTAGCCAATAGGAAATGGCAAAGAGGGTGATGCCCTAGCCAATAGGAAATGGCAAAGGGGATGATGTCATGCCCGTAACACGCAGGTTCCTTTTTCCCCCTTGTATTTTTTTTTTCAATTATCATAAATCACACATAACTTAAAATTTACCATTTAACCATTTTTAGGCGCACAGGTCAATGGCATGAAGTCCATTCACATAAACGTTTAACATTATAGTTTATCTCCTAAGCCCAGTTTTCGCTGCCTCTCACAACTTTTGATACCTAGTATTTTCATCTTCATTGAATTAAAGGTATTTTCTCGTGTCTCTTATGATTTCCTCTTTGGTTCAGGTGATTCAGAAGTTGCTTGTTTAATTTCCAAATATTTAGATTTTTTTTCACCTATCCTTCTGTGATTGATATCTATTTAATTTGGTTATGGTCAGAGAACATCATTTGGAGGATTTGAATTCCCTTAAATGTATTGAAGTTCATTTGACAGCCTCGCTTGGTACATATGATTAAAAAATATGGTCCATCTTGGCGAACGGGCCACGCTAACATGAAAAGGATGGACATTCTGCTGATGTTGGATGGAGTGGTGGGTACAAGTCATTTCAAGTTGGTGGGTAGAGTTGCTCAGGTCTTGTGCATCTTGGCAGATTTCCTGTAGGTGGGAGGGCCCTGAGAAAGCAGTCTTGGCGTCTCCAAGAATAATTGTAAATTTGCCTATTTCTCCCCCGAGCTCTATCAGTTTCTGTTCGTGTCTTTGGATGGTGTGTTGTTCGACTGTTGATTGGCTGCACTCGATCAGATGCACACACATTCAGAACTGGTGAATTGACCCCTGTAAGGGTATATGTCCCTTGTCTGATTTTAATGTGTCCACCCCAGCATTTTTCAAATTAGTGTTTTCTTGGTATATTTCCGCATCCTTTTATTTTCAGCCTGTCTATGTCTTTATATTTAAAGTGGGTGTCTTGCCAATGATGAATCTGCTCAGTTCTTGTTTGCCAAAAAAGCCTTCGTTTCTCTTTCATTTTCAACTGATATTTTCGCTGGGTATGAAATTCTGGGTTGACGGTTCCTATCTCCACTTGAAAGATGTCACTCCATTTTCTTTAATTGTATAGTTTCCGGTGAGAAGTCTACTGTTTTTCTAGTCTTTTGTCTTTCCGTAGGCAATGTGTCTTTTTTTTCTTGGCTGCCTTCAAGAATTTTCAAAAAAATCTTTAATTTTCTGCATTTTTGAATACGACATGTCTGGGTATGTGTTTGGGGGGATATTTATTCTGTTTGGTATTTTCTGAGCTTCTCGGATCCGTGATTTGATGACTTTAATTTGAGGACATTATTAACTGTTCTCTCTTAAAATATTCCTCTGCCCTCCTCTCTTTCTTCTCGTTCTGGGATTCCGATTACACGCGTGTTGGGTCATTTGATCTGCTTCCACAGCGCTCGGATGCTCCTAGCCGGTGTGGAAATCCTCTCTCGTTCTTGATTATGTTTTTAAGAGAGAGCAGGCTTCAGGCTACTGATCTCTGGTTACCGTTGGATAAATTGAGGAGGTTTTTATTGCATTTATCTTGACAGCTGACTGTGCCTCGTGGCAGCCTGCCATGGCCAGTTATACCTTCCTCTTCAAATCCATCAAACTCTTTTCGTATAAATGGTTTGATGGAAAGAAAAGTCGTCAGTAACACTTGGACACAGACAAAATTGGGAGGATGGTCTATGATTGACAGAAGGTGGAGAGAGGTTTCCCCATCCAGCCACCTCATCTTGCAGCTGGGGAAACTGAGGCACAGAGTGGCCCTGGGCCCTCTGCCCTCGGTATAGGAAGATAGGAAGTGGGGAGGAGCTGGGGGCCCTCACAGGGGTGCAGGCCCCGGCCCAGCCCAGCCGCTGCTGAGGGTCTGGGCATTGGGGTGCCCTCAGGGGTCCCCGATTCCTCGAGTGGAGAATGTGGCTGATAAACCAGGCCTCTCAGGGTGGGGGTGCAGGGGGGTGACCCCGCAGCCACATATCTGCCCTGTTGGACAAGGCGTGGCTGGGTCGCTCGGCCTTTCTTGTTCTGTCTTTCTGTCTCTCTGTGTCTGCCTCAATTTGTCTCTCTGTCTCTCCTTGTCTCTGTCTCTGTCTGCATACGTATCTCTCTCCTCTGTCTCTCTCTCTCTCTGTCTCTCTCTCTCTCTCTGTCTCTCTGTCTGTCTCTCTCTCTGTCTCTGTCTCTCTCTCTCTCTGTCTCTCTGTCTCTCTCTCTCTCTCTGTCTCTCTGTCTCTCTGTCTCTCCCTCTCTCTCTGTGTCTCTCTGTCTCCCTCTGTAGTTTCTCTCTCCTCCCTCCCTCCCTCCCGTCCTGTTTAAAGGCTGCCTCCCACATCTGCCTTCCGCCAGGGCCCGGGCTCTGACCCGCCGTCTGAGTGCCTCCCTCTGACCGCACATCTGTGGGGTAATTGTCTCCCACGACCACAAGGTACCGAGGCAAATTATAGTTACGGGGCGGGGGCCCCCATGTGGGCGAACCGCGTCCGCTGGGCTGGGCTCCGCCGGCCTCAGCTGGGCGAGATGGCCGAGGCACAGCCCCGCCCCAGCCCTGGGAGCCCAGCCTGCCCCTCACCCCCCCGCCCGCCGCGCCGCCTGCGTCTCTGGTGCCGAGATGAAAATGCCTTTGGGGAAAGTCAGCAGGAAATGCCGGAGTTTGCAAAGCCGACCCGTTACTCATTCATTCGTTCATTCATTCAACAAATATATTCCTGAGCGCCTACTCTGAGCCCGGTGCTGTTCCGGGCAACAAAGCCAACTCAGTGAATGAGAGACACAAAAGCTGGCACCCCCCCAGGGGACACAGACAAGAAATAAGTAATAGTAATAAAGAATAAGGCTGGGAGTGGGTGCAGGTGTGGGGGGGTGCAATTTAAACAGGAGGGGTGAGAGGGAGCCACCCTTAGGAGGTGACATCCGAGCTGAGACCTGGAAGAGGCGACAGAGCCGGGTGGGTGTTCGGCTCCCCCACATCACAGGGGCAAGTTCCACTTGCTGTGTGGCCCTGGGCTCCTGACTCAGTTCTCTGAGCCTCAGTTTCCCTGCCTGTAGAAGAGGAACGAGGGAAGGGCTGCCTCACAGGTTCTCAGGAGGGGCGGGTGGGATCCTGCGTCTGGCCCACGGGAGGTGCTTGAGGGGCTGCCGTGAACAACGATGATTCGAATAGTCGGTCTAATCCACACACTTGGTCTTCATTGTTGATGGTTCGGGTCTGTCATGTGCACGGTCTGCCCCGGTGACACGGGAGTCCCAGCGAGGGCTCAGACCCGGGTCCCGTCCTCCAGGGGCCCCAGCGTGGACATGGATGCTCTCAGGCTGTGAGGGACCTGGGAGGGTGTGGGCCACACAAGTGTCTTTCTATCAAGGAAAATGTGGCTGATAATCCGGGCCTCTCGGGGTTAAGGGTTAAGAGTGTGCGACCCAGACAGTGGACGGGGCATAGCTGGGTGTCTCTATCTGTCTCTCTATCTCTGTCTCTCTCTTTGTGTCTCTGTTCCTCTCTGTCTCTGTCTATCTAACTCTCTCTCTCACTATGGGGGGTGGGCAGTGTCTGGCTGGGTTTTGAAGGATGTGTAGGAGTCCCCAGGTGATGAAAGGAGGAAGGGTGTGCCAGGCAGAGGGGACATGGGGAAGCCAGGCCCAGTCGCAGTGGGGCTTTAACCCCGGGATGGTGGGGACCATGGTGGGCTGCAAGCAGAGGAGGGAACCAGTTACGGCCACATTTTTGGAAGATTCCTCCAGGTCATCGGGGGACAGAGCCGAGGGGGTGAGTCTGGGGCGGCCACATAGCCAGCGTGCCACCCTGTCTTCACTCCCAACTCGACAGGGACCAGCCTCCGTCCCCATTCATGTCCGGCACCTGCTGTCAACACCCCTGCTCCCCCCGTCTGCTCTTCATCGACAGCCCCCAAGGTCACTTGGAAACCCAGGGGACAAACGCCTCCCAGCCAGACCCCGGCACTGCTGTCTCAGAGCTCACGGGCAGTCCTTCCTGCTGTCTATCTCCAGTCCCTCCTCCTGCCAGTGTGGGACCAGGCCCTCCGACCCACACAGAGCTTCTCATCCAGCTCGGGCACACACTCAGCGCCCCATAAATGCACAGCGACGATTAGACCATGAAAACGAGAGACCCCCTCTGGCTTGCCTCTGCTTGGAGGGTGGGAGAAGGAAGGGAACAGATGAAATCACGGCGGTAACATCCCTGCCAAGGGCGTCTGCCTGCTGCCTCACCTCCCGGCCCACCACGGTCCTCGGCGATTACCTGCTGTTTTCAAGGTGCGGACAATGAAGCCCAGAGAGGCACAGCGGCTTGTCCCAGATCACACAGCCCGACGCAGCACCGTCTCCTCTCCAAACCCGGGGCCCTCGCATCCCACCCAGAGCCCCCGTGTCATCCCGTCTCCAAGATTCCCCGTCTGCTGACCCTCGGCCTGGAGAGGACAGGCCTCGAGGCGTCTTCCCGGGGGCGTCCAGGCCTGGGCGGTGGGAGGCCGGGAGGGACGGTCGAGGCCGCCGGCCGCGTGCCCCCAGCTCCCTGTGGCCCCCGGCTTTCTCCCCTGGTGGGACAGACGAGCAGACAAACAGGCCAGTGCGAGGCCGGCCGAGCCACACTCCTTCCGGGGGCGGGTGGGGGACAGTCCCAATCAGGGGCTCATTCACAAAAATTTGGTAGGATCGTGCCGACCGCCGCCACACACACACACACACACACGCACACGCACACACACGCATGCACACACGGCTGCGACAGCCTCCCCGGGCTGTGGGTGGCCACTCGCATGAGGCCGGCCTGGCGTGTCTCAGATTAACATCTCCATCTTTCTCCCTCGCGCACGCTTGTCTCCATCTCCGGCTCCGAGAGTCCCAGCCACCCTCTCCCGAGCCCCCAGAGGACGCCCCCGCGCCCAGGGCCATGGGAGCCCGGTCCCCGGACCTGCCTCCCCGGCGGCCGGCCCCGCCCGCACTCAGGTCCCAGTGAGGCGCCCGGCCACCCTCGCCCCCCGGCCGGCATGGAGGTGCCTGGGCCCCTGGTGTCCAGCAAGCCCGGAGAGACCTCGGTCAAATGGCAGCTCTGCTACGACATGACGGCCAAGATGTGGTGGATGGTGAGTGGGGGACGCCGTCCCGGGGGCGGGAGGGGGCAGCGGGCAGCCAAGGGGGCTCCTCACCCCGTTCTCCAGCCTCACAGATTTGGGGACCCTCGAGCGTCGGTGCTGGGGGGTCAGGCGCGGTCGGTGGCAGCGGCGGCCAGCCCTCCCTGGGCGTTTGGAAAATGGGGAGGGTGGTGGGAAGCGGGGACACCGACAGCAGAGGATGCAGAGGGAGCCGTTGCTCAGTCTCCCACCTGGACGCGGGTCCGGGGCTGCCCGGACGCGATTGGGGTCTGATGCGCCGTGTCCGAGGCCAGGAGGGCGCAAGGGTGGCCGTCCTCCTGGAAGGTCGGCAGTGACATAGTGGGACCTGGGACCTGGGACCTGGCGATGGCGTAGCCACCACTGGTGTCGCCCAGGGCCTGCGATGGGAAGATCTGGGTGCAGGGAGGTCTGGGGGGCTGAGGGGCTGGGTGCGCCCCGGTTAACCGGCTGGGAGAGTCTGAGCCACTGTGGGAAGCTGGCCATTCTGTGCCCCCTGACCCCAGGGAAGGAGTGGGCGCCCTGCAGCACCCACCCCTGAGACCGAGCACCCTTCCGGAACCTTCCGGGGAGGATGGCCACGTTCCCTGAGCCAGGACCTGGCCGATGGGGCAAGAAGCCATTCTGGGGCAGGGTGGGCCGTGGAGCCTGGGGCTGGAGTGGCTGAGGCCCTCAGGGCCAGTGCGAGGCCACTAGGCCAATGCACCACTGTCTGCCCGCTGTCCATCCACGCCTCTGACCTCTGGGAGCTGGCCCGTCACCCAGAGTGGGGCTCTGAAACCTTCTGTCAACGCACAGACCCAAGTTTGAACCTGGGCCTGCTGTGTGACCTCGAGCCAGTGGCTCACCCTCTCTGGCCCTCAGGCTCCCCCGTCAGGAGACAGTCTGGGGCCTGGACATCTCAGGCTTTGCGGCCAGTGCTCCCCAAGAGGAACTGGGCCTCGGGTGGGAGACGGCGCCTCACGACCTGCCGCGACCCCTCCTAATTGCTGCCTCTCGGGTTCATCGGACTCAGGCGGGTTGGGACAGTGGGAGCTGGGGACAGGGGCTTTCGGAGTATCGAGATCTCGGGGTCCACGAGGAGCGAGATTTCCCCCACTTCCCTGGGGGGCGTCCTGTGTTGGTTTCAGTTTCCATTCGTCATTCGGCCAACATTCACTGGACACCGGCTGTGTCCCTGGCCCTGTTCTCATGCTGGGGACACAGCAGTGACCCAGATAGACAAAGACCCTTGTCCTCCTGGGGCTGATGTTGCAGTGCGGGAGATGGAAAATAAAAATGTTGGTGCACAAAATAAGACTTAATTATGATTGTGGAAGGGGTTGTAAGGAGTTGGGGGCTTTGAGTTAGACCTGGCAATCTAGGAGGGCTTCACTGAGGAGGTGACATCCGATCTGAGACCTGGCAGAGGACAGAACTCATTAGAAGAGAAGGGGAAAGTGCGTTCCCGGCAGAGGGCACAGCCTGTGCAAAGGCCCTGGGGCAGGACGGGGCCTGGTGTGTTGGAGGAACAGCGAGGAGCCCGTGTGGCTGGAGCAGAGGGAGGAGGGGGAGAGAGGGAGGTGGGAGGGCAGGGAGGGGACAGGGCAGGTCGTGCGGGGCCTGGGGGGCTGCAGGGAGGACGTGGGCTTCTCCCCCGAGGGAGGTGGGAGCCCTGGAGGGCTGTGGGCAGAAGGGACGGGACCTGTCTTACATTTTTCGAAGTTTCCTTGGGCTTCTGCGGGGAGAAGGCTGGTCTGGGGCTGACGTGGCAGTCGGAGCCCGGAGGGTGGCTGGGGCAGCGTCCAGGCGGCGGTAATGGGGGCCTGGGGGTGGAGGGAAGTGGGGGAGCTGCCGATGAAGATCGGCAGGACTTGGCAATTCGGCCGGAAGCTCAGAGAACAGAGTGGCTTGCTCAAAGTCACACAGCAAGCGAAGGGCAGAGCTGGGAATGGGAGAAGAGGCCTGGGGCCGGAGGTCAGAGGTGAGGGCAGCGCGTCCCCACCCCCCATCCCCAGGGTCCTGGGAGAGTCAAGCAGTCTGAGAAAAGGAAAACATCTCTGTGCAACCCTGCGGTCTTATCAATAGAGGTAGAAGCCCCAGGACAGGAGAGGTTATGGACCCAGTAAGCAGGCGGGGGCAGGTGTCGAACCGGGGCCCGTCCAGAAGAGGAAAGAGGGCACAGGCCCGTGGCCTGCAGGGAAAGACTGAGAGGCCCAGGGCTTCAGCCAAAAAAAGAAGATGGTTGGACGAATTCGGTTAAACCACCACGTCGTCTCTGACCTTTCTCTGGGCGCAGCCCCGCGCTGGGTCGCCCCAGGGGATCAGCCCAGCCCCACCCACTGGGAGCTCCCAGACACAGGAGCTGAATCACCAGACCCAAGGCGGGTCTCCAGCCTGCCCCGTGGGGCTGCCCTCGGGCACAGGAAGCTTATGAAGGCGAGCGGGCGGCCGGGGGCCGGGTCCCTGCCGTCCCAGAGGGCAGCTCGGCCCCTGCACGGGTGACTTCGACCTCGGTAAGGACTCGCTCCTCACTGGCCGGAAGGTAGTGAGGCGCCCGTCACGGGAGGCAGGCAAGCCCCGACTGGGGGGAGTTCCGTCCCGTTGGGTCGAGGCGACCGGGCGCGTCTGTGCTCAGAGCGTCCAGGATCCCAAGGCGGGTTAGAGGCCCAGGCAGCGTTTGAAATGTGGGGCCGGCCGGGGGCGACCGGGTGGCGGTCAGAGATTCCACCCTCACCCCCGAATCCGAGGCCGACTCAGCGTCTCCCAGAGCCATGGGGTCACGGCGCCGGCGGCCCGCGAGGCTTGTGGGGTCCCCGGAAATATTTTGATTTTAACTTCTTTTACAATTAGAAACAAACAAGGCATGTGACAATGATAAATTGATAGTAACGAAGCCAGCCCGGAGTATACGCAGCCAGAAGAGATTTGTTCAAAGAGCAAGGTGTCCCGCCTCCCTGTGCCTCGGTTTCCCCATCTGTGAAATGAGGAGGGGCCTTTAATAGAGCGCCCCACACACAGCAAAGTCTTGGTGGGGAATCCAATACGCTGACGACCGTGGAGGTGTCCGTCTCGCAAACTGTTGAGGGCTGTGCCCAGGTCGGGAACTGTGATGTTCACGAAGTAAAAGCAGGAGAGACTGTGGTTAGATTCCAGAAGGACTGCCGGGGTCACCCCATCAATTCCATGAGCGCCTCTTACGTGTCCGCGGTGAACCAGGCCGACCCGGCCCTGCCCCGCCTGGGCTCACGGCCCAGTGCGGGAACAGCAGGAGAGAAAATGAATAAATGCATGAGATAAATTCGAACCTGGATGAGGGCTGTGAAATTAGAAGAGTGACAGACCCAACCAGGCAGCTGGGTGGGCAGGGGATACCTCTCTGCCTGGCAGCCTGAGTGATCGCAAGGGACCACAGGTCTGGGGGGGGCAGAGGGCACAGCCTGTGCAAAGGCCCTGGGGCAGGACCGGGCCTGGCGTGTTGGAGGAACAGCGAGGAGCCCGTGTGGCTGGAGCAGAGGGAGCGAGGGGCAGAGAGCAAGGGGACAGGGCAGGTCGTGCCAGGGCTGGGGGGCGGCGGGCAGGACTTGGGGTTTTATTCGAGGGGCACTAAGGTGCCCTGGGAGGATTCTGAGCAGGGGAGGCCCGTTCCCATCCTCCCGAGCAGACCCCTCTGCCATCTGAGTGCCACCCGCTGCCTCCCCACACCCCCCTGCGTGCCCGGCGCTGGGGCGGGGGTCGGGGGGTGCGCGGTCTCCCCAGCCCCCGGCCCGCGCCCGCCCCCGCCCAGCCGCCGCCCACTCTGCCCACATCTGAGGCGCCGCGGAGCCGGACAGTCTGCAGCAAACCACGGAATGTTTCCCGGAGCGCCGGGGCCGGCGTGTGGGGGGAGGAGGAGGGCGGGGAGCCCCGGGGAAGGGAGTCGGGGAGACTCGGCGCACGGGGCGGGCGGGGGGCGGGAAGCCGTGTCACCCTCCACCCCAGAGCGTGGGCACCCTGAGGTCCCACTTTACAGATGGGGAAACTGAGGCACGGGGTGGGGAAGGGACTTGGGCACAGAGCTGGAGAGGGGGCACTGGGATTCAACCCCAGACCACCCGGCTGCAGAGCCTGGGGGCTTAACGGCTAACATGGAGTAAAGGAGTCAATGCAGTTCTTTCTGTGATGAATGAATGAATGAATGAATGGACTATACAAGTGAGTGAATGAAGGCAGCAAACCCCACCCAGCTCGGCCTACCGCTTCAGCCTGACACCAGCCAGAGCCCTGATGGCACCCATCAGCCCCCCATTCCCCAGTCCCTGCCATTTCTCCCACCTTCTGGAAGTCCCTCCTCCTGTCTGACCTAGGGCTCTCCTCCATCCTTTCTTCTCCAGGGCAGACAAACGCGGGGTGTTCAGACCCTCCCCCGGGGGCTCCTGAGGCTGTCCCTCCAGAGAACGGGTAGAGCCGGGTCGCTGCTCCTTCTAGAAGTCATCAGAGAAGGGAAAGCCACGGCTCAGAGAGGGACGGCACCTTCCCCAAGGTCACACAGCGAACTGCTGTAAACTCACAGCCCGGAGCGAGAGCTCAGGATAACAGCCAGTGGGGGTCACAGGCGGCTGAGCCTCCCCCGTTATATCTCGTTCCGTCCTCCCAACAAGCCTGGGAAGAAGGAACTGTGATGGTCACCATCTTAAGGATGGGGAAACTGAGGCCCGGAGAGGGGCGGTCGCTGTGTGAGGTTGCAGGGAAGTGACCAGGGTCACGGGATGGTTCAGAGCCTGAGGGGCAGAGCCAACACCAGGGTGGAGGCACCTGGGCCTTTGATAGCAGCTCACGGGGCAGGGGGTGACCCTGGCTGGGGGCTCCCTGGAGACGGTGGCCTTGGAGCCAGGCCTGGAAGGATGCTACAGAGGGGTGGCGGGGCAGCAGAGGGAGGTGAGGGAGCAGGGCAAAGCCAGACCCTGGTGGACCTTGAGTGCTGCGCTGTGGAGCTTTCTCTCCGGGGCAGTAGGGAGCCATGGGAGGTGTCTGAGCAGGTAGGGACATGGCCGGGTCGAAGGCAGCTGTGGGATTTGAAATGGGGGCCAGGAGGAGATGAAAGCCAGGATCCAGATGGAGGAAAAGGACGTGAGCCAAGGCGGGGGCCGTGGGGTGGACAGGCCTTGGGGAGTGGGGAGACGATGCTGATGCTCGGATCCCTGCCTCGGGGACGGGGAGCGATGGTGGATTGTCCCTGAGTCTAGGGGCCCTGGGGCGTGTTCTGGGGAGACGCTGAGTGAGGTGTGGGGAAGACCACTGGGGCCTGACCTAGTGCCTGGTACACCTCAGGTGATCCACAACTGCTTGTCAACGGGATGCAGGGAGGGAGGAAGGGAGGGATGAGTGGATAAAGGAATGGATGGATGGATGGATGGGTGGATGGATGGATGGATGGATAGTGGGTGGATGGATGGATGGATGGATGGATGGATGGTGGGTGGATGGATGGATGGATGGATGGGTGGGTGGATGGGTGGATGGATGGATGGATGGTGGGTGGATGGATGGATGGGTGGATGGGTGGATGGATGGATGGATGGT
>JABWHU010000634.1:13956752-13994030 GCA_014189135.1 Dicerorhinus sumatrensis harrissoni | reverse complement strand
TGGGTGGATGGATGGGATGGTGGGTGGGTGGATGGATGGATGGATGGATGGATGGATAAGTGGATGAATGGATGGATGGACGAGTAGATGGTTGGATAGACGGATGGATGGATGGATGGATGGATGAGTAGACAGGTGGATGAATAGATGGGTGGATGGACGAGTGGACAGACAGATAGATGGATGGATGATGGGTGGATGGACAAGTGGACAGGTGGATGGATGGGTGAATGGATGGAGACAGAAGACACATGGGTGCCCTGAGTGTGAAGGGCCCAGAACAGCCCCGGGAATCCCCCACTTCAGGGCCCGGCACGGGAGATTTGAGGGGCCCAGAAACCATGCCAGTTGCCCCCAGAGCTGCCTCTCAGTGGGGCCTCCCCACAAGCCCTTCCCTGTGCCCCGGCTCCCCGTACACGGCTCTGGGACTCGGCGTTTGTCTGCACACACACATGGCTCAGCTCTGGGGGGCCCACCGCAGACAAATCAGTGGAAAATTAAAATAGTGGCTGGATGCTGGTTACAGGCGGCCTCAGCCGGGCCACTTAATGACCCCTTTCTGGGGATTGCTCCCAGCTGGAGGTGGCTGGGGGAGGGGGCAGCGCCGAGCCACCCAACCTGAAAGGGAGAGGGGGGTGGGCCCTGGAAACAGCGGTGCTGGGGAGCAGGGAAGAGCCAGATGGTGGTCGTGATGGGGAAGGGGAGGTCAGGGGCAAAGAGGACCCTGGGCTCTGGGGATGGACCCAGCTGGGCCCTGCATCCCTTTACTCATGAAATTCCTCCTGTGGGGGGCGCTCTTCCTCGCACCGTTTGGCTGGGCAGCTTCAGCCCATCTTTTAGGTCTCAGCTCCAACGTCACCGCCTCCAGGAAGCCCTCCCCAGATGAGGTCAAACTCCTCTAATCATTTACTCTCCTAGGCGGCTGCCCTGCCCGCCCATATCTATAACCTTACCCTCCTAGATACGCAGGGATTGAGGGCAAGAACTCCACACTGCCACTCACCGGCTGTGTGTCCTCGGGTGAGTCACCGTCCCTCTCTGTGCCTCGTTGTCCTCAACTGTAAAAGGGAGATAATAACAATCCCTTCGTCATAGGCTGTTGGGGGGATTAAGTGAGTTATTCAGGGCAAACCGGTATTTGCTGAGCAGTTACTATATGGGGCAAAGGACTGAGTCTGGTCACCAGATCCTTGCAATGTCATTCTAGGGATGAGGTCACTGGGGTCCCCAGTTAGATAAATTGACCTGATACCAGTATTATGTGCCTGGGCCAGTACCATCCCTTCTGTCCCTGGCTCTCGCCCCCGCCCCCCACAGTCTGTGCTCCCCGCAGCCCCCACCAGAGGGCACCTGTGAGCCCCTGAGTCAGGGCCCCCTTCCTCTGCCCACAGCCCTCCAGGGCTCCCACCTCCCTCGGGGGAGAAGCCCACGTCCTCCCCGCAGCCCCCCAGGCCCCGCACGACCTGCCCCGTCCCCTCCCTGCCCTCCCTCCTCCCTCTCTCCCCCTCCTCCCTCTGCTCCAGCCACACGGGCCTCCCCATGATCCTTCAACACGCCAGACACAGTGCTGCCCCAGGGCCTTTGCACAGGCTGTGCCCTCTGCCCGAGATGCTGTTCCATATCCCCCTGGCCAAGTTTCTTTGCCTCATCCCTCTGCTCTCAGCTCAGATGGCACCCTCCTTCCCAGCTAAAGTAGGTCCTATCTCTGCCCCTCCCTATACTTCTCGTAAATGCAACACGTTGCAATTATATCCTGTGCAATTCTGTATCCCCCCTCGACTGCAGAATGAAAGCAGGGACTTCTTCCTGCGGGATGAGAGCAGGGCCTTCTCCCCTGGCCGTCTCCGGGTCCCCAGCACTCAGCATACGGCGTGGCACACAGTAGGCGCTGAATAAATGTGTACTGAATAAACATCCCACAAATAGTATGTGACAAGACGGTCCCTTGAACCCCAGTCTCTCCAAGCTCACACCTTCATGTCCCCGCTCTGGCTGACTTCCTGATTATTTTAAAATCGCAGCTCATAGATTCCGCTTTTGCTTTTTTCTCTTTCCGTTTTTAAGAATCGGTTACATACTGGACAAGGTGGATCCACAGGGTCATTTGAGGTTGGAATCATTTCAGGTTTAGAGAAAAGTCACCAAGATGGGACAGAGAAGTCCCACGCCCCCTTCACCCGCCCCCCGTGTGAACATCTTCCTAACGACAGCGCGTTGGTCACAACTGAGAAATTAACACTGGTGTGGTATGTTCACTCAACTCCAGACTTCCTCCGAGTTTTACCCGTTTGTCCATTAATGTCCTCTTTCGGGTCCAGGACGTTTAGCTGTCACATCTCCTTAAGCCCCTCTGGGCTGTGACAGTGTCTGCATCTGTCCTCATTTTCCACGACCGTGACCGTCACAATGGAGGACCAGCCGGTGTCCAGGGACGCTCCCCTGATCTGGGTTTCTCAGACGTTTTCCTACGATTAGACTGAAGTTGTGGGTTTGGGGGAAGAACACACAGAGGTCGGTGCCCTTCTGGTCCTGAGACCCGCACGACCTCACCCCAGGGTTAACCTTGACACCTGGTTAGGGGGGGATCGCCGGGTTTCCCCACGATCAGGTTACTGTCTTCCTGCTTCTCTGCTCTGATCTTGGGAGTCGAGTCACTAAGTCTAAGACGCCTGGACTCACCTCCAGGAGGTGAGCAATAGCTACATATAATATCTGAAAATCTTCCGCAAGGAAGACTACTCTGTTCTCCTCCGTGTATTTATTTATTAAGGTCAGTATGGACTCACTTTGTTAATGTGATGCTTTAGTTTATCATCCGATACCGTGTTATCAGTTTTTTGCTTTAATTTTTCTGGCTTTGCCATTGGAGCTGTTTCAGGGGCTCCTGTGGGTGGGACAACCCTTTAGGCATCTGAGAAAAAAAGGGAAATTGCTTCCCTATCCCGTATCTTTCGCCAACATACATTACAAATGAGTCAAAGATTTAGCTATAAAAAGATTAAAACACAAAAGTTCTAGAAGAAAATATGGGGGAAACTGTTATGGGATCAGAGTGGGGGGCCTTTCTCAGCAAACACAAAGCCTCCAAGACCATAAAAGAAAGACTAATAAGTTCCTTTTATTTTCAATTGAGGATACATTGGTTTTTAACATGATATAAGTTTCAGGTGTCCATCATTATATTTCGATTTCTGTGTAGACTACATCATGTTCAAGACTAATACATTTCGTTACATAAAAATTAAAATGTAACACATGGCAAAAAGGCCAGAAAACCAACCACAAACGTGAAACGAACATTTGCAACATACTTGCAAAAGAGATTTTTACCGGACCACAAATATGTAAAGAGTGCCTACAAATCAATAAGAAAAGAACAACTGAAAAATATGCAAAATACATGAGCAGACTATCATGGAAAAGAACTAAAAGAAATAAAAGTAGATTTAAAATCTATGAAAAGATGTTCAAGCTTTTTCAGAGGAAGAGGCATTCACGTTAAAACTACAATGGGACGTCGACCACTGATCGCTAAAGAGGACGTTTTGTTGTACACTGAGTTGTGTAGACAAGGGCACTGGTTCTCAACCCCTGGGGACACTTGGCGATGTCTGGAGACATTTTTGATTGTCACATGTGGGGGAGGAGGCTCCCGACATCTCTAGCGGGAGCTCGGGGGTGCTGCTCAACAACCTACAATGCACAGAATTGTCCCCCCGCCCCCAGCAAAGAGCGATTCAACCCAAAATGTCAATAAGGAAGCAAGCTCTTTCGTGCATTATTTGTGAGAGCGCGCATCTTTTAGAGGTAATTTGGTGACATCTGCCAAAATGTAAAATGCGACCACCTTTCAACACAACAATTCCAATTCTTGTAATAGAGCCTACACGTCCACAAAGGTGTGTGTGTGAAGGTGTTCAGCTCAGTCTGGTTTATGGCAGCAAAAGACTGGACATGAGCAGAATAAGACTCGAGAGGAGACGAATTTAGAAGCTGTGGTCTGTGGGAAACAGGGTGGTGGGTCTTGAAAAAATTACACGTAGAATCACCATATGGTCTGGCCATATTTTCAGTTCTGCATATGTACCCCCAAAAGTAAAAGCAGGGCCTTGTAGAGATGTTTGCACACCCACGTTCACAGCAGCGTGATTCACAGTCGCCAAAATGTGGGAGCAACACACGTGTCCACGGACAGATGATGGATACACACAATGTGGTCCATCCAGACATTGGAATATTACGCAGCCACGAAAAGGAGGGAGATTCTGACACCTGCTCCAACGTGGATGGACCTTGAGGACGTGACGCTCAGTGACATGAGCCAGACACAGAAGGACAGACACTGTGTGATCCCCTCACAGGAGGCCCCTAGAGGAGTCACATCCACAGAGAAGAAAGTGGATGGTGGGGCCAGGGGCTGGGGGAGGGGAGGGGAGTCAGTGTTTCATGGGGACAGAGTCTCAGTTTGGGAGGATGAGAAAGTTCTGGAGACGGATGGTGTGGATGGTTGCACGACAGTGTGAATGTGCTTCATGCCGCTGAGCTGTGCACTTAAAATGGTTAAGATGGTAAATTTGAGGTTATACATATTTGACTACAATCAAAAAAATAAAGAAACGCGTGGGGTATCCGTGCAGGGACATCGCCGCCGTTCTGATGGGCAGACCCGGTGATAACGGCTGCGATGCGCGCGGGTCCCGCTAGAGGGCAGCACGCGACCGGAAGACCCGCCTCCGTGCTGTGCTCTGCCTCCTGCTCCTTATGGAAGATTTTCTTTCTCCTGGTTTTGTTCTCTTTACCTAGATATTTCTATCCTTTTTTCTCACGACCTTCCCTTCATGGGCAAACGTCTCAAGTGTTCGATGTGTGTCTTTTTTTTATTTCTACGTGTCCTCGAAAAATGTATTTTCTTGCTGTAAGGTTGCACATGCGTGTGACATGCATGGAAGATGATACAGAAGTGAATGGGGGTGGCCGTGTGCCAATAAAACTTTATTTATAAAAGCCAGGGACGGGCCGGGTATCGTCAGACTTCTCCAGAGAAACAGAACCAACAGGGGTGTGTGTGTGTACTTATATATGTGGTTGGATGGATAGACATAAATAGACAGAGAAATCTAGATAGAAACGTAGAGGGATATTTATGTTAAGGAATTGTCTCACGCAGAGCAGGAGCTGGCAAGTCCAAAATTTGTAGGGAAGGCCGGGCAGGCTGGAAACTCAGGCACGATGTCCACGTTCCAGTCCCGAGGCGGAATTCCTTCTTCACCAGGAAAACTTGGGTTTTGCTCGTAAGTCCTTCGACTGATTGGATGAGGCCCACCCACATCACTAAGGGCCATCTCCTTAAAGTCAGCCAATTGTAAATGAGAATCGCATCTACGAGATCCCTGCGCGACAACATCTGGACGAGCGTTTGACCACACCAGCGAAGTGGACACGAAATTTAACCATCGCAGGCTGGAGTTGATCCGTGGGTCATAGTTTGCGAACCCTGGTGTATTCGTTCCCTGGAGTTGCTGGAACAGAGTGACACGAACTGGGCGGCTTAAACAACAGACATTTACTGTCACCCAGGTCTGGAGGCCAGAAGTGCACAATCGAGGTGTCGGCAGGGCTGGTTCCTTCCAGGAGCTGGGAGGGAGAGTCCGTTCCAGCCTCTCTCCTTGGCCTGTAGATGTCTGTCTTCGTGTTCATGTGGCCTTCTCCCCGTGTGCGTCTCTGTCCAAATTTCCCTTTTTATAAGGACAACAGTCATATTGGATTATATGACCGTAATGACCTCATTTTTAGCTTATTACCTCCTTAAAGACCCTATATCCAAATACAGTCACATTCTGAGGTCCTGGGGGCTAGGACTCCAACATATGAATTTGGGGGGGACGCGATTCAACTCATAACACCCTGTTATAAATGTAGATGGTTCTTTCTCCTTGCTGTATAATATTCCGTCACGTGAATAGAACTCGCTTGTTTCATCTGTTCTAGTGTGGATGGGCGTTGAGGTTCTTTCCAGTCTGTGGTCCGTGTGAATGAAGCTGCTATGCACGTTCCTATGGATGGGAGCAGCATTTCTGGGGGGCATGTGCCTATCTTTGTCGACTAGTAGTGACAGGCTGCTCCCGAGGGGCAGTCACAGTCCCCACACACACACACACACACTCGGGCTCCCAGGTCCTCACATCCCCACAGCCCTCGGCATCTCCTCTCTGTCTCATTTTTGCCCCTCTGATAGAGGGTGGTACGTCACTGCTGTGCTAATTTCATTGCTCATGGACCTGAGCATTTCGTCTCACAACGGTGGTCTTCAGTCTTCTCTCCCCCACAAAGTTTCCCGTTCATACGCATTGTCCATTTGCCATCTTTTTGTGGCTTTGAGGAGCAGTGCCACCGTATCGCACACCTCGAGGACAAACCTTCCCATTGGGACTTCTCGGAACTCAATTAGACTACAGTGTGAATGACTTTCCCTGCAATATGCAATCCAGCAGCCCTGGGCAGGAGTTCCCTGTACACTCCAGCTACGCGCCCTGCCATTACTTCTCCCGTCCTGTCATCCCTCTAGTCACTCTGTTCACAGTGCCTTTCACTGGACAGAAATCTTTAAATTTTAATGTCATCGAATTCACACATCCTTCACTTTCTGGCTTGTGCTTCGGAAGTTTTGCTGAAGAAGTCGTTTCTCGTCCCCGGGTTGTAAAGCTCTCCTCTTACATCTTCTTCTATTAATTTTCCCGTTTGATCGTTCACATTTAGGTCTTTAATCCAGGCGGCATTCGCTTCTGGAGGTCATGTCACTCAGGAAACCAGTTTGCGCTCTCTCGTGGAGCGAGCGAGTTTTCCCCAATGCCGTTGACTGAACCATCATCCTCCTTGGTGGCTTGTGGTATCACCTCCACAGATATCCGAGGATGCGTCTCCGGGCTCTCGAATCTCTCTGATTGGTCTATTTGATTATTATAAATATATCCCCCCCCAATATCACTTGTGAGGTCGGGACTCTTACAATCTCTATTTGACAGACGGGGAAACTGAGGCTCGGGGAAGGGAAGTCGTGCTGTGGGAGGTTGAGGGTAGAGTCAGGGCTGGCAGCCAGGGTGGAGTTGAACATTTTCATTGGCTTGAGTTCTATCAGTTAGTCTAAACCTTGTCTAGAAAGGGGTTCATAGTCAATATCTTCAGCTTTGTGGGCCAGACCGTCTCTGTCGTGACTACTCAGCTCTGCTGTTGCAGCACAAAAGCAGCCACAGATGACACGTAAATGAATGTGTGTGGCTGTGTACCAATAAAACTTTATTTATAAAGACAAGTGGAGGGCCGGACTCGGCCCCTGGGCCAGTTTGCTGACCATGGGTCTAAATGTTTATCAGGCTCGCACTGGGTGCCGAGCCCTGTTCCAGGCACTGTAGATACAGCAGCGACCAAGACAGATGTGAGCAAACACAGAAACGAATAAGATGACTTCAGACAGTGATGAGGCTATGAGACCAAAACTAGGATGATAAGAGGGTGACGAGTGGGAGAGGAGAAGAGAGAGAAGGTGTCCTGAAGGATGAGAAGATCTTTGAAGATATTCGGGAAGGGTGTTCCAGGCAGAGAAACAGCATATGCAAAGGCCCTGGGGCAGGACCGGGCCTGGTGTGTGGGAGGGACAGCGAGGAGGCCTGAGTGTCTGAAGCAGAGGGAGCGAGGGGGAGAGAGCAAGGGGACAGGGTGGGGAGGGGACAGGGCAGGTTGTGCAGGGCCTGGGGGGCCTCAGAGAGGAGAGTGGATTTTGTCCAATGGGCAATGGGGAGCCCTGCAGAAATTAAGAGGGACGTTTTACAGATGGGATGAGGTGGGGGCAGGAGTGAAATCCAGGAGAGCCTCAACTGGGCAAATGGCCTTGCCTTTCAGACCCTCAGTTTCCCCATCTGTCAAATGGAACCCAAGGCACCCCTGACTCACACGAGCCCTCGGACGGCCAGAAGCACGGGTCTCGGAGTCCGAGGCGGATCTGAGATCTGACTTGAGCTGTTAGAAACGATGTAGGTCCGGAGCCTCCTCGGTGCCCGGCGCACAGTAGGTCCACAGAGATGCTCACAGGGGTGAGCAGTGGTGGGAACCGGGCATCCACCCGTCAGAGAGGGTGCAGGAAGGGGAGGGGGGGAGGAGCCGAGATGAAGGGTGGAAGGGGCCGGGGACGCCGTGCCCTGCTCGGCACGTCCCCCAGGGCAGCCCCCTCCTGCCCGCTGCCCCCTCCCTGCCTCTGGGGACACCAGACCCCCTCCGCAGGGCAGTGGGCAGCCCGGCGGGGGGGGGGGGCGGGAAGTGCAGCCACGCCCTCGTGCAGTCCAGCTCCCGCCTCTGGCCGAGGCCGTGACCTTTCTCCCGGATCCATCCGGGAGCTGAGTAATCGTTACCGGAAAAATAACTCAGCCTGCCGAGCGAGCGGCCACGGCGCATCCTCCTGGGGAGGGTCAGAGGGTCAGGCTCGGTCCCCACCCTGGCGAGGCCTGACGGGTGTGTGGAGACAAAGACCCCGGCACCCCTGGCTGCCCTGTGGCCCCTGAGCCTTGGCCCCAAGAGGAGCCTGTGTCCCGGAGGAGCAAGCCGGCGACTCAGCCCGGAGCCTTGACATCAATGAGCCCCGGGTTCCAATCTCAGCTCTGTCTCGTTTTTGCAGGGTGACCTTGAGAAGGTGAACCCCCCCCTTTCTGAGCCTCAGTTTCCTCCTCTGGAAAATGGAACACACCCGCCCTCCTGGTTTGTGAGGCTCAAATGCGAGACGGTCGGGCCGAGCACAGAGCTTGGTCCTGAGTGGCTATCCAGTACACGCAACCATTTCGGCCACCGGTTCCCAGAACACGGGTGGGGTGCCTCCCGGGGGCCAGGCCGTGTTCTAGATGCTGGGGACACGGCAGGCAACAAAACAGACACAGATACGCGTCCTGGAGGAGCTGGCATTCCAGGGAAAGACAGACAATGAAAACCCACACATAACGTCAACGGATGCTGAGCACTGTAAAGAAAATGGAAACGAGCATTAGACTTTATTATTGTGGTGACTGCTGTTGTCGAGCCCCCACTCACGGTGCGTAGAGCCCACATTCCAGCTTCCAAAGCCTCCCGAGGCGTGCAACTATTTAGCGCCGACTGCATACTGCGCTCCGACCGCAGAACCCCGCGAGCCCATTTCCCAGAAGAGAAAGTGAGGTCTCGGGTCCAGCCAAGGTCGCAAGCCGGATGTGCGGGCGGGGCCCCAGAGCGGATCTGCCAGGTGGCACGCTTCCTGGACCCCGCCCCCTGTCCCCGGGCAGCTGGCAGCGTCCCAGCGGCACCCGGCCCCTCCACCCCGGGCTCCCCCGAGCAGGGGTCGAGGAGAGCTGGGCCTCAGGAGGGAAGTGGCCGGGGGTGGGGGGGACACTGGGGCAGAGCGGGAGCGGGGTGCCCGCCACCCACCCCCAGCGCGGCCTGGGAACCACCAGCCCCTAATCCGGGCTCTGGGGGACACGTTGAACTGGTGATGATATAAGCCGCCCTCTCCCTTTGTTTGTTTAATCCCCCCAGGCTTTCTCTCATCTGTCACTCGGCCCTGTTCACGGGGCCGGGGGCGGGCGCCCCGGACAGGCCTCCTCCGGGAGCGGGGTCCACCGCCCAGCCTCCCAACCCCCTGTGCCCCGGCCACCCCTCCCCTCTCCATGAACATTCAGGTGGGGCCTCTGCCCCCCAAAACCAGCGCCAGCTGGTGGAAGGGGCTTGGCGGCGCGGCTGGTGGAGCGTGGCTGAGAGACGTGTCGGCGAGGCCACCGAGGTCTGGCTCTGGCCCCGCTCTGACCCCGGGGATGTCACCTCCCCGCTCTGCACCTCGGTTTTCTCCTCCAGAGAATGGGGCTTCCAAGGGTCAACCCCGAGAGGTGGTGACGCCCACCCCCATCCCAGGGGCACCTGAGCACAGCCTGGCCCCAGGACCAGGTGGCCCTGCCCGAGACTCGGTGTTCCCATCTGTGAAGTGGGGAGGCCCCCACGCACCTCCCCTCATCTAACCCTCAGGGCGGCCCCCGGGGAGGATGTGTTCAAATCCCACCTCCTCCTTTACCAGCTGTGCCATCCTGGGTGCTTCCTGCCTCAGTTTCCCTTTCTGTAAAGTGAGGATCTTAACAGTGCCCGCGCCTCCTCTGGGGTCCCTGAGAGGGTTAAACACATTTGTCCACATAAAGCATTTAGAATGGGTGCTGGCGCACCTGAATATATGTGTCTGCTAAATAAAAGCAAGTCCCGACCCCAAATAAGCAAATGAGTAAACCAGGCCCACTGCACAGATGGGTAAACTGAGGCTGGGGTCATGGGTGAGTCAGGGGCAGGGCTGGGGGTTGAGAGGCCAGGCTGGCTGCCTGGTGCCCGGCGGAGGGGAGGTTGGGGTAGATGGAGACGCGGGGTGAGTGGATTCAGGCCCCGCCGGTGGCATCAAGCTGGAGGCCGTCCTGCTCCGAGCCCCCACTTCCCTCCTCTGCCAGACGGCCCCGGGGGGCGGCGATGTCGGGGTGCCCGCCTCCCCGCTCTGCCCCTTTGCACAACCCGGCAGCACAGCCGGAAATCGCCGTGCCAACGACTCTCGCCCTCTGTAACCGACTTCCTGCCGTTAGCGACCCACTTTGGGGACCAGCCGCCCGCTCCCCGCCCCCCAGCCCGGGCCGCAGAGGCAGAAGGGGGTCCTGTCCATCCCCCCCGGGGCTCCCTCCCCAGAGAAGGCGCCCCCCCCCCGGCGCAGACCCACCGGGATGGTCCTTGGGCTGCTGGTGGCTGTCGCCAGGCTCCCTTCTGCCCCTCAGCTGGGGACATTGCTTGCCGGCTGCCTCCTGCAGGCAGCTGGAGGTCAGAGGGCAAAGAGCAAAGGGCAAAGAACACAGGCCAAGGAGCCCCCTTCTCAGATGGAGAGAAGCAGGAGTTGCCCCCAACTTTCAGAAGGGAAACCAACCTCCGATTCGGCCCACGCGTCACAGCAGCTGGCAGGGGCCGGGGCTGCCCTCACGGCGCAAGAGGAGACCCAGCCCTGGCCTGGAAGGGGACGTGGGGGACATGAGGGGTCCGCAGGGCTCTCCTCCAGCCAGCGGGGCAGCCGGCAAATACTGACAGCACAATCATCGTATGCCTGTGCCCATTTTACAGACAGGGAAACTGAGGCACAGGGCACAGAAGCAACTTGTCCAGGTTCCCACTGGATGATGGGAGAGGCTCAGCCTGGGAAAAGCCCGAGCTGGGCAGCGATGGGGGACACGGAGGTGGGGTCCCCACGCCCCGGATCTTTCATCAGCTCCCGCCCCGGGGGATGCTGGCACCCTCCGGCCTCAGTTTCCCCATCTGAAGGGAGAGATGCCAGAGGGACGTGAGTGGAGGCTGGGCCTGCGCCCAGCGTGTGTGGGCAGCTCCAAGATTCCAGGCAGGGCCGTGCCCACACCCAGGCGCCCGCGCCAGGCCCGCCAGCCGACGGGCAGGGCGGAGGCATTCCCCGTCACCCCGCGGAGGTCCGCGCTTGACTCCAGCCGCCACGCTCCACGGCCTTCTCGCTGTCCCCAAACGTGCCAGGCTCCACGCCACCCCCGGGCCTCTGCCCAGAGTCGCACGGCAAGACAGTAGCAAAACCAGATTCCAACCCGGCTCAGCCCGGCTCCAGACATCTGGAGAATGTCAAGGAACTCAGGGCGCCAGCTCCCGGCCGGCCGGGAGTCGGTCCCGCTACCATGGGCGTGTGGCCACATTTTCCCGGGCCGCCGTCTCCTGTCTCCTCCCAAAGGGTCATCACTTGCCCGCTCTTGGCTCTACTTCACTTTCAAGGGTGTGAAATGTGTCCAGAGGGGGAGAAAAATTGGGTAAATTTCCTGCTCCACGGAGCTTCAAACCCAGGAAGTGCTACCAAGTGTCTAGCTGCAGTCTCTCTTGCTGTTTGGAGGGCCGCAGGGACGAGCGCCGAGAAGCCCCGAGCCTCACCTTGAGCGTGCTGACAGGAGTTCCTCCCACCTTCTGGGAGGGTTAGGGGGCCCAACTCGGCCGACACACGGGTAGAAGTCTCTAAGTGTGGCATCGGGGCCCACCTTGGTGCCCTGCCAGGCCCAGGTGCCAGTCTGCATGTTGCATGGGAAGCAGAGCCCTGGGACAGCCCGGTGCCTCTGTGGGTCTCAGTTTCCCCATCTGTAAAATGGGCACAGTGCTACCCCTCTCAGAGGGCGGCTTTGAGGATCCGTGCGTTCGTGTGTAAAGGATTAAGCACAGGGTCTGGCACCCAGCAGCCTCTCGTCGATATTGGCTATTGATATTTCTATTATGATACAAGTGGGTCTGTCTACACCGCATGCCGGCGCCACCCAATGCACTTGGCAACCACCTGAGCCCAGGCTAACTAGTGAGAACAGACGCCGGCTGTGGGCACTGGGAACAGGCCTCTGGGTGGATGAACAGGCGGCTCTCCGTCCCTGGCAGGACACGGGGGGCTGGACCGCAGGAGAGCCTACTGTGCGCTCTCGTTGAGCCCGGGGCAGCCTGCGGTCACGGGGCAGAGGACAGAGCCCCGGGCAGGACCGGGCCGCGAGGTGGAGGCAGCCCGAGGTGGCTTCAGCCTCAGTGTGGGCTCCTAGGGGATGGGCTCAGTTGCCCATCTGTGAAATGGGGTGAGGAGAGGTGGCCGCGCCAGGAGGTCGCGAGATGGACTCGCACGGGGAGGAGGCACAAGGCAGGTGCACAGTAGACCTGCCGGGCTGTCATTGTCCCCACCTCCAGAAGCTGTCACGAGGATAAACGAAGCCCGCCCTGTAAGGGCCTGGCCCACGGCAGCAGGCCAATAAACCCTTGTTGAGTAAATAACAATAATGATCAGGCAGCCCCTTTCTCGCACAAAATGTTTTCCAGTTTCCAAAGGCTGGAGCTCTACAGTTTCTCTCCCACGGGAGTGTGGACACGGGGGCCGGGTCACTCTCTGTGGGGCCATCCTGGGCACTGTGGGGGCCTGAGCAGCATCCCTGGCCCCACCCACTCCATGCCAGGTGCACCCCCAGTGTGACAGCCACAGGTGTCCCCAGACGTGGCCCAGTGTCCCCTGGGGGCAGAACCGCCCCCTTGAGGACCCCTGCTCTCTGGCCTCCTTAGCTCGGCGACCTCAGAGATGCCCTTTAGCGGAGGAGGGCTCCGAGAGGGCCACCCAGCACCCGGTGGAGCGGCCCCTCTGGATCCACCCAGGAGGGTGGGCAGTTCACACCCGCGGGCAGGCCCAGGTTCCAGGAACTGGCAGGGGGCGGAGCCCAGGGCAGGCCGGGTTGCAACATCAGAGGGTGGCATGCCTGCGTGCCCGGGCAGTGCCACCGCCTCGGCCTGCGGGCCCACTGGGCAAGAGCGCGGCTGAGAGCGGGCGCCAGGACCCGGGGGCGCAGGGCCCGGTTAGAGCCGCCTTGCCGCCGCGCCAATCAGGAGCCGGCTGGGTACGTCCTGGCCAATGAGAATGCCCCAGCGAAACAGGCCACGCCCCCAGCACAGCCCATTGGCCCAGTGAAAGGTGGGAAGCGGTCCCTTAGCTCCCCCCGCCCCAAATCCAGCTCTTTGGACCCTTACAGACTCCCCACTGCTGGTACTTTCTAATGTGGGGGCACTAAGGGGGCTCCCTGGTCAGGTACGTGCCCTGGTCAGAGCCAGAATGATGCTTAAGAGTTCAATAAGTCATTCATTAACGTTTACCGAGGATGTGAAGATGAGCAGGGCAGATAGAGAGGAAAATGTGCATTGGAGAGCGTTCCAGGTAGAGGGTGCAGCCCATGCAAAGGCCCTGGGGCAGGACCGGGCCTGGCGTGTCGGAGGAACAGCGAGGAGGCCCGTGTGGCGAGAGGGAGGAGGGGAGGGTCTTGGGGCTCCTGTGGAGGGCTTTGTCATCCTGAGGGCAATAGGGAGGCATGGAGGGCTTTAGACAGTGGGGAGATGTGAGTGCTATGTAAAGACTGTGGGGATTGAGGGCGAGACCCTTTCCGTCTCTGGGCTGTCATCTCTTCCTCCATCAACAGGGGGAGTGATGGTACCCATCTGGAGAGCGGATGGGACATAAAGACAGGCTCCAGCGGGGTGGCTGGCGCGTAGTAGGTACACAGCCTTCATCTCGTCCGTTTCCTGTGGTTCTCCGCCTGGACCAGCACAGTCCCCTCCCAGCTGGTCCCCGGCTCCTGACCCCCATGGTCTGTCCTCCCCACAGTGGCCACCAGAGGGCGCCTGTGAGCCCCTGAGTCAGGCCTGTCCTCCTCTGCCCACAGCCCTCCAGGGCTCCCCCTCCTTGGGGGAGAAGCCCACGTCCTCCCCGCGGCCCCCCAGGCCCCGCATGACCTGCCCCATCCCCTTCCTTCCTTCCTTCTTCGTTTTTTCCCCTTGCTCCCTCTGCTCCAGCCACACGGGCTCCTCGCTGTTCCTCCCACACACCAGGCCCGGTCCTGCCCCAGGGCCTTTGCACGGGCTGTGCCTCTGCCTGGAGCACCTTCCCCCAGACACCCACATGGCTCTTCCTTCACCTCGTTCCGCTCTCAGCTCCTTAAACCTCCAAGCCTGACCCACACTTCCCGCTCCCAGTCTCTCCCTAGCTTTATTTTTCCTGGTAATACTCACCAGCACCCCACACCCTGTCCACTCCACTTCCGCATCTTGCTCACGCCCGTCTCCCCTGCTGGATCAGCAGCTCCATGAGGGCAGGAATGTTGACTTTCTCCTTCCCTGCTGCACCCTCAGGGCCCAGTACAGCACCTGGTATACAGCAGGTGCTCAATAAATGTTGATGAGTGAATTCACGAAAGATGGCTATAATTAACTGTGTTCTCCCCTCAGTGTTCCAGCTCTGTCTCTGTGCCTCTTCCTGTGCCCCAGCCCTAGGGGAACCCCAGGGGTTCGGGGCCCAGAAAGGGAGGAAGAAGAGCAGAAGGGGGACCAGGCGGGGGTCCCCCAGTGTCTGGAAAGTCTAGACAGGGCCCCCCGTGTGCTGGCCAGAGAGCAGCCACGACCTCCAGCAGCCTTTGGTTCCCTGGTCACCCTGACAGCCACTTATACATTCACATGAGTTTCTCTCTGAATTACGGGAGGGGACAATGGCCGCGGCGGCCGGGTGTGTGTCTGCGGCCTGGTGGGCCCTTGCTAAGCAGTTGGCGGCCCGGGTTCTGGCCAACATCAGAAGTCGCCTGGCCTGTTTCCCGGGGAAGGGAGGAGACGGTCCCCGTGGGTGTGTGCAGACGTGTGTAGGGGTCTGGCCCCCCACCCCGCGCAGAAGCCCAGCTGGGACCATCAGGGGGGCTGCGGCCTGGACCTGCCCTCTCCTCCTCCATTCCGGGCCCAGGCTCCCTGCCCTGTCGCTCCAGAACCTCTTTGCCAACAAAACCCCAGTGCTGAGGTTTCCAGGGAACAGATGGTCTCCGGCCGAGGGGTGGGGGGGCTGCCGAGCTGAGCCCTGGAGGGGGCCGGGGTCCCCGGAGCGGCCCTGCCGGCCCCCCCAGAGGGGAAACCGAGGCAGGGAGCTGCCCCGCGCCCCTGCGCCCGGGGCGGGGAGGGCCCTTCTCCAAGGGTCCCCTGGTTCGGCCACGTAGCGCTTGGCAGAGGATGGCAAGGGGGAGGGCGGAGAGCTGGGCCCGCTGCCATGTCAGATTCCTCCCGGCAGCGGCGGGGGGAGGGGGAGGTTTTGTTTTGTTTTTTTTCCAACAGAATCAAAAGGAGGAGAGAATGCTGTTGGCAGGAAGAAGGGATCGGAGCCAAGTCCGGGCCGGGCTCACCCTGAAAACCACACTCCCGGCCGCGCGCCCGGCAGCCAGGGCTGGGGTGGCGCGAACCAGGATGGACGTTCTCCCCGTCCACCCACATCCCTGCGTCTTGCAGGCAGTGGGGGGCCCCTGGAAGGCCAGGAGGTCTTCCTCCTCTCCCACCCGTGACCCCCCAGGCTTTGCGGCCTCCACACCTTTGCACAGGCTGTTCCCTCCGCCTAGAATGCCCTTCCTGTCCATCTCTGGATCCCCCCTAGGCCACCTCGGATCTGCATTCCGTCCCCTGGACCTACAGGGCCGAGGCCAAAAGAATCAGTGATACCCGTCCTGTCTTTCTTTAAACGCGGTATTTTGTGTGTTGTGCATTTTCTGCGTTCATTGTGATTCTTAAAAAGATGGCGTTAAAAGGTTAGTTATCGAGAGCAGCCCACTGGACTCGTCTAAGCTGGTCCTCGGCTCCTTCTGGGCTCGGGGAACTTCCCGCCTGGTCCCGGAGCCCTCAGGGGGGGGCCCGACCCCAGCACACCTGCTCACACGGCTGTGTGACCCCGGGCACATCATCGCCTTCTCTGGGCCTGAGCCAGTGCCTCTTCCAGGAGTGAACCAGCTCCCAAGGGTTCCCCTGGCTGCCCCCAGGCCTGTGCGTGCGTCAAATGGGATAATGGCTGGAGAGGCTGCCTACACAACGGAAGCTGTTATTAGGGCTTCGGGGCCGCCCGTGGGCCTCAGTTTCCTCGTCTATAAAATGGGCATAATGACACCCACTGTTGCTAACCGCCCATGGCTCTGGACGATGCTCTGCAGAGGGAGCATCAGAAGGCTGAGAAGGTCCTGCAAAAGTGGGGACAGTGCCTTCTGTTCGGAAGTCTGGAGCCCCGCCCCCGGTTATAATAACACCTCCTGCAGGAATATTGAAAAGGAGAGAAAAAAAGCAAAAAAAAAACAATCGGCCAACCGTGTTGCGATTGTGACCTGCATCCTCCTGGTCTGTTCCCTCCTCGCCACACTTTTTCTTTCTGCCCTTGGGCCTCGGGAACCAGGCTGAGGGCTTCAAACCCCAGGCTTGCCACAAACTGGCTGTGTGGCCTCGGGGAACTCCCTCAACCTCTCTGTGCCTCAACTTCCTCATCTGGACGATGGGAATGACGTCAGTATCGTCCACGTGGATCCGTGGCAATGATTTAACACAAGGATCAGCAAACTATAACCCAAGGGCCAGATTGTTTTGTTCAGCCCATGAGCTAAGAATTGTTTGTACCTTTTTTTTTTTTGCTGAGGAAGATCGGCCCTGAGCTAACATCTGTGCCCATCTTCCTCTATTTTGTAAGTGGGACGCTGCCACAACATGGCTTGATGATCTGTGCATAGGTCTGCACCTGGGATCTGAACCCACGAACCCCGGGCCGCCGAGCGGAGCGTGTGAACTTAACCACTGCATCCCCGGGGTGGCCCCTAAGAATTCTTTGTACACTTTTAAATGGTTGGAAGCAATCAAAAGAAGAATATTTTGCGACACACGACAACCACGTGAAATTCACATTTCAGCATTTGTAAATAAAGTTTTATTGGCACATGGCCACGCCCATTCGTTGACATAGCATCTCTGGCAGCTTTTGAGTCAGAGGGCAGAGCTGAGGAGGTGACAGAGACCGTCTGGCCTGCCACGCTGAAACTGCTTATTCTCTGGCTCTTGACAGAAAAAGCTTGCAACACCTGGGTTCCTTTGAACAGCGCTGGGTACAAAATGAGCTTGGTACAGGCGTGCTTGGTATTGTTGTTAAATGTGCGGTTCGTGCAAAAGTCACGTGCTGTTGGTTCCCCTGTAAACGTGGCATCGCGAGCATTTCTCTGGCACCACGTTCACACGAAGGCTTGTGTGCAGGGGCTCGTAGCAGCTCCATATGTAACAGCCCACAAGGGGCAGCAACCCGGACGTCCACAGCAAGGGAGTGGATACACAGATGCTCACACATCCAGACAAGGGAATGCCAGCCAGCCACAAAAAGGCGGGAACTCTTGGCACCCAGGACAACGTGGAGGAACCTCAAAATCGTTGGGTGACGGAAGCCAGACACAAAAGAATGTGATGGACACGCAGCCAGGCCCATCCACTTGCTCACAGTCCGTGTCACTTCTGGGCTGCAAGGAATAACTGTGGGTCATTAGTGAGTCACTGTCTCTCGGGCCTCAGTTCCCACATCTGCAAAATGGGGTTGAGCACACTCCTGCCCCAGAGGTGTGGATACCTGCAGCTCTGATACCGCGTGACTGTGTTTATGCTTTTCTTACATAAGTGTTGGAAGCGTGTCTTTATCATTCACCGATTTCGGTTTCCTTTTTACTTCCCCTCCATAACAAAGCACCTTGGGGATTAGTTCCTATCCGCGCTGTGGCTGAGGGACGCTGGTGTGTGTGCGTGTGCACGATTCTTTTAAATATGCATCTTTACATATTAACATGCATACTTACATATTTACCACGCATATCTACATGTTCAACATGCATAGTTGCATATTCAACACTTATTTACATATTAAACATGCATGTTCACCTACTCAATATGCATATTTACATATTTGGTGTGCATATTTACATATTTGGTGTTCACATTTACATATTTGAGATGCATATTTAATATCTACATACAACATAATACATAGACATTTTATGAAATATAAATATGCATTATATAATACATACTACATATTTAATACATATACATTTCATAGATAAATTTTATATATGTATATGTAATACATATTTAATGCATATATATACACAAACATATATATATGATTTGTTTTAAAAATGGGATTTACAAGGACTTTGGTCCCTCTGAAACTTTCATTCATTCAACAAACACGCATTGAAGACCTACTATGTGCCAGGCGAGGTCCTCAGTGTCAGATGCAGCCGTAAACACAACAGACAGACGCGCCCCACCCCCCAACATGGAGCTGATGGTCTACTCCCGGCATATTCTTATTTTTAGTGATTTAGCTATTTATTGGGGCTTTCAATGCTGAACTGAGTTTAATCCCAGTCTGACTCACGACCTACTCCCATCATGGTTCCATTTAGTAGGAAATTTAAAAGTTTGCTAACAGACTAAACAGCCACCAAGTTGACACCGCCAGGATAGACAGAACTTTCGCAATAACCGGACCCGAGAACGTGTCTCCCCATCCCTCTCTCTGGGCTCCTCCCCCGCCGAAGTTAATCTTACTCCTGAATCCGGAATATGTGCTTTTCCTCGCTTGAAAATAATTGTATCTCAAGTAGGCATTCCCCCAAAACGTTGCTTCATCTTAGTTGCTGTACACTCGTAAGGAGGGTCTCATGCTGTGTGTCGTATCTGGGAGCTTCCTGGTCCCCTCAGTGTAATGTTGCTAAGTCCATCCATACTGCGTGCCTGGGGCCGAGAACACCACTGTGGCTGCTGATTAATATGCCGTTGGGTGAATTTCCCACAATGCATTTCTCCATTCTCTCAGTGATGGAGGTTTGCATCGTTTCTGGGTTTTTGTCTTCTTCACAGTGCAGTGTGGAACATTCAGGGCACGTCCCTGGGGCCGTAAGCCAGGGTTTCTCGTGCACGGGTATCTGGGCGAGGAAAGGCTATGTTATGCGGCACATGAATGTTCAGTGTTGTGATTAACGTCAGCCTGTTTTCCAAAGTGGTTGCAGTGTGGAAGAGGCCAGTGTGCCCGTAGCCTCCCTGACATTTGGTCTTGTTGGACATTTTTAATTTGGGGCAATGATAGAGGGGTAAATTGGGGTCCTGTTGTGGCCTTGTCATACATTTCCTTGATCCCTAAAGAGGCTGGACCTCTCTTCATGAACTTATTGGCCACCCACGTTTCATCATTCACAATACACCTGTTCATGCTTTTTGCACATTTTTCTTTTGAGGAGTTGTCTTTTTCTTATCGGAACCTCATTCTTTTTAAAGGACCATATCACATTCATCAGGAGGCTGGACCATTATTTATAGCATGCATTCTCAACAGGGGCGAAAATTGGTTCTTGGAGGAGTGAAAAAAATCTTACTCTTTTAATGTACAAAACACAGACATACATAGAGTATAGAAATAAATAGGCAATATATCTGGGAATTAAAATTTCATGAGGGGTGATTAGGAAAAAACGTCTAAAACAGCAATAATGGGAAAAAAAGGTTGAGAAACACTGATTTATAGCAATTTTCACAAGTATATGGCAAGGAACCTATTTAGGGGCACACATACCTTTTCCCAAGCTCAGGACAGACTCCTGGAAGGTGGGCCAAAGGTCTGAACTTGTCTAAGGCCTCACTGTGCATGCCAAATTGCTTTCCCTGTTCATACCACATTCGCCTCCAAGCAATTTATGAGAATGCCTGTTTTACCACATCCTCACCAGCACCAGGTTTTATCAATTTAAAAAATCTTTACCCACTTTGAAGAGTGCCAGAGCGTGGTACATTCGTATTGTTTGTTACCTTTCTTTGGTCTCTGCAAGGCCGGATATTTTTTTATATGTTTGCTAATCAGTCTGTCTCTTAGGAATGTTCTAGAGTGAAAGAGCTGCAGGCCAACACCTCTGGAGGAAAGGGATTCTTGTTCTAGAGTGGCAGAAACTTAGCTGTGTCCCCTCGTTCTACGGAAAGCAGAACTTGTCAGTAATGCAGCTGGATATTCAGCGGAGGGGAATTTCCACTCAAGTGTCAGAGGTGCAGCCTGGTTTCTTCTTGCTGAGCACAGCAAAATGGGAGAGGGAAGAGATAGATGAAAGGAAGAACTTTAAAGCAAAAAGGAAGCAAGACTGGATGATTTAGGTCTCAGCCTATTTGGATGGCAAAAGAAGCTACAATGAAGACATTCACTGTCAGGGAGGCGTCCTCCACACCATCATTGCTTACCAGCTGGGTGACCTTGGGCAGGTGTCTAAACCTCTCTGAGCCTCGGTTTCCTCATCCGTGAAAGGTGGATGGAGGTCACAGCACACACCCCATAGGGCTGCTGTGAGGGGGAACCGCATAGGCTCATGTGGAAAATGATGGGTGGGGGGCTGCTTCTGTGCCCCCCTCTTACTGGGCTCTGGACCCCAATCCCTGCCCAGCTGCTATCAACCCCTCCCCTCCCCTCCCCCCCCAGGTACCTAATCCCCTGAGGCGGGGAGGGGCAGAGGATTGAGCAGGGAATTATCAGGCAGATTAGAGATGCGCTGAGAGAGATGGGGTCTCTATCCCCTTAACCCTTCCCTCGCTGGGGCCAGAGCTGGGCTCTGGACCCCAATCCCTGCCCAGCTGCTATCAACCCCTCCCCTCCCCTCCCCCCCCCCAGGTACCTAATCCCCTGAGGCGGGGAGGGGCAGAGGATTGAGCAGGGAATTATCAGGCAGATTAGAGATGCGCTGAGAGAGATGGGGTCTCTATCCCCTTAACCCTTCCCTCGCCGGGGCCAGAGCTGGAGTACCCACCCTGCTTCCTTTGGCTTCAGGGGCGTGGGCCAGAGGCCGGCTCGAGAACCTTCCCCCTCCCCCCAGCAGAGCATCCTGGAGAAGGCATTAGGATCAGGGTTCTTGAGCTTCTGACATGCTGGTTGACCCCGGGATGATGAATTCCCCTCTCTGAGCCTTGCTTTTCTCTTCTGGAAAGTGGGGAGAGGAATGGTCAGATGAAAGAGAAAACCTCGGGGTCCCAGGGTGATGCTCCGGGGCGGCTGAGATGTTGGCTACATGGAACCCCTACTTATGGACACGTACTAAAGGCAGGGCTGTTGTCATCCCCGTTTGCCTCAGACTTCCCAGCCCCTGGCTGCCCAGCATCGCACCCAGAAGCACAGAATCAACTTCCAGAAGCCTCCAGAGTCAGCCGTGGCTCCGGAAGGGCGGGCCAGGGCCTGATTCTCCTCCCGGGGTGCTGCCTGCTCCCACGGTAAACCCTGGCGTCCTCCCTGGGGCAGTGGGGAACACTTCCCCAAAGGGGTCCCTGAACTCCTGGAGCCCCAGTGGGGGGAACTGGGGTCGCAGGCAGGGGAAACCCAGACAGAGGACACAACAGGATCTCCTCCGCCCCCAGGTCCCGGCAGGCCCCCCTCCCCTCGTCCCCCCGCTGCGCCAGACGCAGAGCCTGGGAGGGGGGAAGGGGCGGCGCCTACTCTGCGGCGGCCGGCGGAGGGGGGACTGCGGGAGAGTGCTGGGGGCGGGGGGGAGCGCTGCGGCACCGCGTCCCAGCCCGCAGCGGCCCGCGGGGCAGGGGTGGGGGCGCTGACCCTCCCCGGCCGGCCCCTCCCCCGCCGCAGAGGCCTCGCCATTAATCCTGACCCGGGGAGGGGGCGCCCGCTCCCCCCACCTAGGGAGCCGCTGCGCGCTCTCCCCGCCCCCCGCCCCGCCTGGAGCCCCTGCGGGACCCCCAGGGGACCCCCGCCCCCCAGGTCTGTCGCCCTCGGTGTCCAGTCTCTGTCTGTGTCCCCATCTGTCCCGTCTCCCCGCTGTGCGTGTTTGTGACTGTGTATCCGGCACACCTGCACTTACGGGCCAGGGTGGCTGGTGCGACAGCCTGGGGGAGGGGGTCCTGGGGCTGGGGGTGTGGGTCCCCCCCGAGGTCTGGAGTGCGTTTCTATGATTGGCAATCTGTGTGAGCGTCTGGGTGACACCCTGCAGGCTGTGCCTGCGTATGTGACAGCGTGGAGGCTGTGGGTGTCTGGGTGACACCCCGCAGGCTGTGAGCATGTGGGTTCCCGTGTGTCTGTCTGGGTGACACCCGCAGGCCGTGAGTGTGAGTCTGTGTTTGTGGCACCCTGCAGGAGGCGTGTGTCCGAGACGCCCCAGCGGCTGTGAGCGCGGGTCCCCGCGCGTCTGGGTGACCCCGCAGGCCGTGTGTGTCTGTGCCACGCTGCAGGCGCCGAGGGTGTGGGTCTGCGCGCACGGTGTGCGTTGTGTGTCCGTGTCGGAGTCCAGGAGGCCCGGGCCGCGAGTGTCCCCGAGCCGCCTGCGTGTGTGTGTGTGTGTGTGAGCGCGCGCGCGCCGCGGCGAAGGTGGATCCGCTCGCTCCGCAGCCAGCCCGACCCGGGCCCCACGACCCGCCGCCGCCGCCGCTCGCCCGGCCTCCCCTCGCGCGGGCCGGGCCGGGGATGGAGGCGCAGCCGGAGCCGCCGCAGCCCGGGCCGGGGCGCGGAGCGGCCTGAGGCGCGGGCGGCGCGCGGGACCGGGGGGAGGGCGGGCCGAGGGGAGGGTCCTGCGGGCCGGGGGGGCGGGCGCGGCGCGCCCCCTCCCTCGCGCGCTCGCTCCCTCCCCCGCGCGCCCTCCCTCGCCGCCTCCTCCCGCCGCCTCCGGCCCCCCCTCGCCGGGGACCGAGCGCGCTCGCTCCGGCGCCGGCCTCGCCTCCTCGCAGCAGCGCCATGGTACGTCGCCGCCCCCACTTTCGTTTTCGCCCGGGGAGTTTTTGGGGTGGTGCGTGGGCTCCGGGCGAAAGTTGCAAGGTCTGGGGGGGCAGGGGGCGGGGGCCGCCTGAGGGAGGGGCTCGAGGCGGGGACCCCCCCTCGCCCGCCCGTCGCCGCGGGACCCCCGCCCGCCGATCGCCCCCCCCGCGGCTGGGGGCGGAGCTGGCGCGCGGCGGGGGACCCCAAGTGGGGGGCCCCTCGCGGTCGCCGCGGAGTTGGCGGGGAGGGCGGGGCTCCCGGGAGAGGGTCCCCCCACCCCGAGGCCGGGCCCCCGCCCCCTCCCTGGCCGGGCCGGAGGAGGGAGGGAGGGCGCGGCCCGGGGCGCAAGACCCCCGAGCGCTCAGCCCGCGGGGGAGCCGGGGCCGGGGAGGGGGCGCGCGGCGGGCCGTGTGGGGCGGGGGGCGCGGCGGCCCCCGCGGGGTGCCCCGGGCCGGGCGAGCGCGGCGCGCCAGCTAGCGGAAAATGGCCGCTGCGGAGAGGGGCGGAGAGCGCGCAGCGGCCGCCGCCGGGCGCCTTGAACTTGGAGCCGGGCGGGCGGCCGCTCTCGGCGCCGCGCAGGGGCAGCCACCGGGCCTGCCCTCGCCCCGCCCCCGGGCCGACCCCAGCCCCGCCGCGGCGCACGCGGGGTCACCAGGGGGCCCAGCCCCGAGGGGTCACCAGGTCTCGGCCTGGCGCGCCCCAGGCCCCGCGCGTCGGTGGCTGCACTGGAGGGTTCCGTGTCCGGTCCGCGGGCATCGGTAGCGTCCGCACTCGAAGGGTGCGTTTGGGGGCTCCTTGCTCCCCAAACGGGTCAGCACGAGAATCCGGGGGTGCGTTCGCGGGGCCTTGCGTCTGGGGGTCCCATCCCGCTCCGTGGGTCCGTGGGTCCCGTGGCATCGGGTTTTCTGCTTTACGTCTGTGTGTGTCTGCGCATCCACGTGGCCGTGTGTGTTGTGTTGCGTGTGGCTGAGAGCATTGTGCGGCTGTGGGACCGTGCGCGTGTCTTTGGGTAACTGGGCGCCGTGCCATATGTCCCTGTGGGGCGGTGTTGTGAAGCTGTGTGGCTGGGTCGTGTATCCCCGGGGCCGCGATGCCCCTGGGTGACCGTGTGGTGTCCCTGTGTGAGTGTGTGGCAGTTAGGGGGTTGCCGGGGAGTGGGGAACTGTGTCGTGTGGCTGCGTCCCAGGGGACAGTTGGGTGTCGCTGTGTGCCGGTGACTGGCGCTGAGTGACTATTCCTGGGGATGGGTCTACACCCTCTCCCCTCGCCCCCCTCCCCCCAGTTTTTTTTTTCCTGTAACCGGGGTTGCTGGTGGGTGGGTGGCGGATGCTTCCTCTGCCTTGCCAAAGCTCTGTCCCCTCATCGCACCCTGGCCCTGTCCCCCCCACTTCCCCCGCCTCGGGGTCCTCAAGTGGTCCCGACTTGAGGTTCGGGCGCGAGGTGGCGCCGGGACGCGAGCGCTCGGTGGCGGCGACGTCTCCCGCCAGGGGCTGCGCGTGCGCGGGGACCTGCCCCGAGGGGGGCGGGGCGGCGGGGGTCCCCGACTCCGCCGCAGGGGAGGTCCGGAGGGATGGGTAGTTAGAGGCGCTCGGGGGCTGGGTCGGGGCCCAGGAGACCCCCTCACCCCCTCTGCTGGGAGGCACCCCCCGAGTCGTGCCTCCCAGCGCTTGGGCAGGCGGGGCGCGCGGTGTTGCTTGCTCCCCCCATCCCCCAGGGGAATCCCCACCGCTCCCCCCACCCCTGGGCCTTTGTATAATTTTCTAAATATACAAGCCCCAAGCGCAGGCGCAAGTGTCTGCTTTTTACTTTAAACCTGCGTCCCATTTGCGGGGGGCTGTTCTGGGCGAAGCAGGGACCCACATCCCCACCGGGATACGTACACACACCACACACAGTCATGTGCTCCTGAACCGCCCCCCCCCAGGCCCCTCCATCCCTGCGGTCAGACACCTGGCCTGCCCTCCACAACGCTCCCCTCCGTCCTTACCGTCCCACTTGTTGCCTGGGGCACGGTGGGACACGCCCTCAGGGCACGCCCGTCCACAGCCACACGTGTACGTAACTCCGTGCACACACAGGCGCGCACACAACCCCACACAGACCTGCACGCAGACACAGATACACAGACACACTCACAGACGGGCCCCTGTGTTTGTGGGACCGGGAGGGGACAACCCCCTCCCGCCCTCCCCCCACCTCCGTGTCCCAGCCATGTCCCTGGGGGGCTGGGACAGCAGAGACCCCAGCTCTCCGGGGAGTTGATGGGGACGGCCGTGGGAGGAGCAGGGATGCGGTGTATCCCGTGTTATTGTGTGTGTGTTGTGTCTGTGTCTGTGTTGTGTGTGTCTGTGCCAGCTCTAGTGTCATACCCCACCTTTACTCCTCAAGACCGAGGACCTTCACATCCCCTCTAGAGCCTCAGTTTCTCATCTGTAAAATGGGATCACACAGGACCCCAAGCCAGGGCGGAGGAGGGGTGGCCCTGTCATGCCACGCACTCACAGACCTGGCCCTGGGCCGTGTCCTCCGTTCTCTGGGGATGGCAGCTGTGGACTTACCTTCCCTGCCTGAGCTGCTCTGTGAACTCCACTCACTGTGTAAAAATTTACTTTTTAATTACACAAGCCGTTCATGAGCATCTAAAGAGGATTAAGAGATGTCCAGAGTGAAAATGGAAACTTCCTCCTCACCCCGACCCCGGGGGGACCCCACTGTTCACATCCAGCTTTGTCTGAGCCACTGTGCATGGAGCAGAAATACACTCTTATAAAGGATCCACGTTTGTTCTTTTTTTAAAAATCCCAAATGAGGTCTTGAATTGACTTGCTGAGTCTACGGGGATTCTCAGCCGGGGGTGGGTCTGCCCCAGGGGACACTGGGCGATGTCTGGGGACATTTGTGGTTGTCACAACTGGCGTGGAGGAGGAGGGGGACAGACCCTGGCCTCCAGCTCGCTTTGCCCCTGCCTGTCTCTTGGAGACACCTGCAGATGGGAGCCCCCGGCCTTTTTTGGAGCTGCGTAATATTCCAGCCTGTGCTGTGTCTGCATTGCTGAACTGGCCCCCCAGTGATAGACACGGGGGCCGGCTCCAAATTGTTGGCATGACTGTTATAGGATGACGGTCAACACGCTTGTGCATCTGTATCTGGGACAGTTACAGAGAAGCCTGAGTGAGTTATGGGGAGAGTGCCTCTTTATTTTTTAACAAATGCCTAATTGTGCTCCAAAGCCAGGAGCTAAATCATTCGACCCCCTTCTGGGCCCTCACATGCACAGGTCCACATCCACCAACTGCTTGGTTGAGAAGCCACTGTGTGCCTGGCACTGTTCTAAGGTCTCCGAGCATTTGCTGGTTCCCCACAACAACCCAGGGAGGAAGAACCATCACAGCGTCATTTCACACGGGGAAACTGAGGCACAGGGAGGTTGAGCTGCTGGCTGGGGGAGACCTAGACCCAGGCTGCCACGTTGCAGCACCGCTGGCCATCTGTGGACCTACTGTGTGCACGACAGGGGCCCCTCCTGCCCAAACTAGAATAGCATGCAGAAGGTTCTACCATCCGCCACCACTAATATTAACAGTCTTCACACACGTAATCTCAGGGACTCTGATCTCCCCAGCCTTCCGACATGCATCCCCCGTGGCCATTTTACAGATGTGGAAACTGAGGTCTCAGAGGGGCAGTCTGTACTCCCCAAACTTCACCCTGAAGGTCGTAGGCGGGGCAGGGGCAGGGGGCAGCCCAGCGGTTGCTCTGGAGCCAACTTTGATTTGAAATGTCTGTGAATTGGGGACTGTGCCCTCTACATGTTCGTGACATTTTTTAAATAATAAAATCTTGCTTTATGTTGCTGGGTGCTGGGATTTGGGTTCCTGGACGCTGCCTCCCCCATTCTTCGGGGGGGGTTTAAATGCCCCTCACAGCTGCCCAGTGGGGTTCTTAACCACTTGCAAAGCCCTCAGGATGTGCTGAGCACTGTTTGCATAACCGTCAGCCACAGCTCCGGGGCCCTGGGCCAGTGGCTTCCCGGCCTCTGGGCCTCAGTTTCCCCCGCTGTAACTCGGGGGAATGACTGGATTGCTGGCATCTTCCGTGCCCCTGGAAATGGGTATCATTCAGCCTCAGGATTCTCAGAGAGACCAGTCAAAATGGCCATGCTTTCTAAGAATGTCTGGGGCACACTAGACAGAAGGTCGAGGCTCTGCTAAGGGTCATTGTCTCGGAGCTGCCGAGCGACCCCATGGGGCGGGCCCTGTTAGTACACTTTCCAGGGGAGGACACAGAGGGGCGGAGGCGAGGGTCCTCATCGCCTGGCCTTCGAGGTGGGAGTAGAGCTGCGAGGCCTCTGAGCCGGCTGGGAGGATTCAGGGAGGGAACGGGGGAGGGTTGAGGCCGCGGTCATTGGGTGCCCTTGGGGCTGCCTGCAGGAGGCAGGTCTGTGCCTCGTTATTCTAGAAGGGGAACAAGGGAGCTTTAAGAATGTGGGCTCTGGGGCCAAATGGCCGGGCTCCAAGCCACTCAGGGCGCCTCAGTTTCCAAATCCGTGAAATGGATACACCGCTGGGATCAGTCGGATTTCCTAAACACCGGAGAGGAGGCTGTAGCGGTTTATCTGGGCAGCGTGAGGTGCCGCCTGGTTACCACCCTCCTGGGGTGCTGGGGAGATATATGGGGGAGGCCAAAGTGCCCCCCCAGTTCCCCTTTGGTGCTGGCACAGGAGAGAGCAGATTCCTGGGGGCTCCCGGGGTAGCTGGGCCCTTCAGGTTGCAGCCAAGCCCCTCTCAGCGGGGAACCGCAGCCCCTGTTCGGGGGAGCGGGTGTCGTGGGACCCCTGTCCTGCCCTGTACCCGGGGTCCTACATCTTTAAGGGGAAAGACACGCGCTCGCCCGGCCTCTGCACACGTCACTTCTTCACCCCCCCACCCCCCCTCACTTGGCTCGTGTCTCCAACTTCCCGGCCAGCTCGGGGCGGGTTGGGGGGGGTCTTAAAAATCGACCTCCGGCCCCCAAATGTCCAGCCACAACGCCCCCTGCCCCTCCCCCCCGGACCCTGGCTGCGGTGGGGTGCGCGCGGCGCGGTGGTCCCCAACGGGGGGACCGGGGCGGCTGGAGATGCGCGCTCATCGCAGTGCTGGGGGATCAGGAGCACGGTCGGGGAGGGGGGGAGAAGCGGCTTTCCTTCCTGGCTCGCGCTCTTTCTTTCCCTCGTTTCTTTGAAAGTTGGATGCGGAGAAGTGGGAGGGGAGAGACACTGGGGGGAGGTGGCCAGGAGGAGGAGAGACAGAGACGCAGGGAGAGACAGAGAGGGAGAGGTGGCGGGGAGACGGGAGAGGGAGAGAGACGGAGGGAGGGAGGGAGGAGGGAGGGAGGAGGGAGCCCGAGGGAGGAGGCGGCGAGGAGCGCGCCGGCCGCGGCCGCGGGGGGGTTTGGAAAAATGACTCAGTAAGTTCAGCGCGCCCGCTCCGGCCGGCCCTGCGCCTCCCGCCGCGCCCGCCCGGGATGTATTCGTCCCCGCTCTGCCTGACCCAGGTACGCCCCCCGCCCGGGCCCGCGCGCGCCCCCCGCGCCCCGCGCCCGCGCCCCCCGCAGCCCGGCCCGGAGTTTGGAAACCCGGGGAGGCGGGACGAAAAAGGCGCGCGTCCCTCCCGCCGCCCCGGATGCCCCTGCCACCCCGGCCAGGGCGCACAGGGGCCTGGGCTGGGCCGAGGCCCCCCACCGCCACGGCGGACCCTCACCCGGGACTCCCGCCCTACGCCCAGGCCCTTCCGCCCTGCCGAAAGTGGGGGCTCGGGGGGCAGGCTCGCCCTCCCCCACGCAGGACGCGCTCCCACACCCCGCCCGGGAAGGTCTGGGGGCGCCCCCAAGCAGGGCGCTGCGTGTCCCCCGCCTGGAGCGGGCCTGCGTCTCCGAGCAATCGAGGGGGTCCCGGCTGGACCCTGGGCCCCCCGTGGCACTCTGGAGGAGAGCACCCCTCTGATGCGTTCCTGGACCCCCCCACCGAGGTGGTGTCGCGCCACCCCAGCCGGGGCCGCCGTTCCCCCCATGAGGGGCCCACGTGTGCGTGGAGGGGGAGGGGGCGCGCGAAGTTGGAGGCGCCAGCCGTGGGGGGAGGGGGCGCTCGGCCGTCCCGGCTCGGCCTCCCGCGCCCCCCGCCCCCCAACTGCGTCCCGATCTTTTCGCCGCATCGATTCTGATTATTGAGCCGCCGCCGCCGCCGGGAGGCCGGGCGTTCCGGGGTCTGGCGGGCACTGCGGCGCTGCGGCCGCCCTCGCCAGCCCGGCACCTGCCCCTGCCCCTGCCCTCCGCCCTGGCCTCTCACCCTGGCCGCGCTCCTCGGCCGCCCGGCCGAGCCTTCCGCAATGACCCAGGGGGCGTGTGGGGAGGGGGCGGCCGCCCCTGCCCAGGCCGCGCCCTCCCGGGGACCCCTTCCTTCCCCCAGCTCCCACCAGGACCCCCTCCCAGCTCTGCTGGGTCTGCTTTCCAGCTCCGCCCTCCACCCCCTGTCCTGCTGTGTCTTTAGGCCAATGAGGCTGCAGCCTCAGTTTCCCCCAGGGGCCATGGGGCTAAGGCGGCTTCTGGAGAGAGACGCGGTGTGGCCTCCAGACTGTAAAGCGCGGTGCACGCGGAAGGAGGGAGCCGGAGTGTCCTGAGGAGCACCGTATGGGGAGCACGTGGGTGCCCAGCTTGAGCCCCAGGGACCACCAGTCTCTGCCGGGGGTCCCCCCATGCATGGTCCTGGGGTCCAGCTGGTTCATGGTAGGATCCTGCTGGCTCCCTCCAGCCGCCACTGGCTGGGGAGTTCTGGCTCCCGCAGGGCTGCTGCAGAGGGGTCTTGGCTTGTCCTACCCATGATCCCCTGGGTGACCTTGGCCAAGTCCTTGCCCCCCTCCAGCCCTCGCAGTCCCCTTCTGAGCCACTTTGGGGGTCCCCCGAAGCAGTCATGGCCGGCCACCCTCTGCCTCCCCAGTCGACCTGAAGCTCCCCGAGAACAAGCGGCCTCTAGTCGGGGTTTTTATGTGACCTTGGGCCTCCCAGCCTCCTCGGGGCTTAGGGGTGCCCCCGCCCCCTCCACCCTTCCCGCGCTCCCAGAGCCGCACAGGGGGGCCGAGCCCAGCGCGGGCGGCTATTCCAGCGCGGGGGTTGGAAGGCCGCCTTCTGTCACTGCGCCCTGGAATTCCCCCGCCAGGACTCCTGGGGAGACAGGCCTCCGTCCACGGTGCCCAGAGCGGGTGGCAGGGAGAACCGGGCCTGGCGTCGCCCGGGAGCTGGTGTGCTGGCCGGGCCTGGCTGTCCCCGAGCAGAGCAAGGATCAGCCGGCGGGGCTCCCCGTGGAAACTAACAATCGAAAATACCACGTTGCAAGAGACAGGGAGACGGCGAGATAGAGATGGCCGGAGAGACCTAGGGGCTCCAGGCCAGGGGGGCTCCCCTTCTCTGCTTACTCTCCCACGGGACCCCCCACCCTCGAGGGGACCCCCTCTCGGGCTCCCCTGCAGCCTCAGTGTGGTCCCTGCAGCTCCTTGCAGGTCTGGGGTATCCCCCTGGGGGACCCGGAGGGACCGACTGTCCAGGCGGGACCCCCACTCCTGGCTGTCTGGCTCAGTGTCCCGATCAGGGCCCCACCCCATTTCTCTCTGGCTGTTTTCCTCTCTCCCCTCCCTGTCTCTGTGTCTCTCCATCTGTCTCTCCCATCTCTTTCCGTCTCTCTGTCTCTGTGTGTCTCTCCCCATGTCTCTGGGCCTCCGTCTCCCCCCTTTCCCCACCAGTTCTACAACCTGGGCCCATCCTAAAATAGCTCCCTTTTAGCTGATCCGACCCGGATCCTTCTCCGAGCCCAGGCCGGCGGGGGAGGGGACGGAGGCCGCTCCGGTGCCAGCCCGCCCCGTGCCCCCCGGCCCTGCCCACCGAGGGGGGGGTGGCGGCAGGGCCCGGGCGGCCCTGGAGGATTCTGGGAGCCCCGTCCCTGTTTCGCTGGTGACTCAAGCTCTTTTCACTCTTACTCTCAAGAGGAACTGTGTGAAGCAGCCGTTACTTCCATAAATCCTGCCGGCGGGAAGGCCTCCCTCCCTCCCTGCCTCCCCGCCCGCCACCGCCACGTTAGTTATTCCGGGTTTGGGGCCAAATCTCTCTTGGCTGCGGTGCCCGGATTCCCCGGGGCCGCAGGCTGGGCCTGGCCCAGGCCGCCTCCCTCATTCATTCATTCTGCCCTTCATTTCTTCACTCATTCCCTCTCTGGGCCGCACTCTTTACTGCTGGTTCTCCAGGGGGGAGACTGAGGCTGGGAGAGGACCCTGACTTCGCTAACACCTCCTATGGGGCCAGACGAGGGGGGACAGAAGGCAGCGAGGTCTCGGCCTGCTGGGGGCTCTGGGGGGCTCTGCTGGGGTCCGGGGTGGGAGAGGGGCTGAGACCAGAGAGGGCCAGGGTGTGCCCAGGGCGGCACAGCATGGCTAGTGGGGCTGGGCGTGGGGCCACTTCCCCGTGGCTGTTTGGCCAGGCCTGGGCAGGTGGGCGCCCCCCGTGTGCCCCCCACCCGTGGTCTCATGGCCTTGGATTCGCTCCTGTGAAAGGCCCAACCTCGCTCCGTGTCTCTCCCCGCTCCGTGTCTCTCTGTCTCTGCGTCTCTGCCCCCTCCCTTCTCTGCGGCGGAGGTGCCTCAGCGAGCCAGGGCCGGGCGCCTTGTAAATCACGAAGAAGCTAGGATTCTGGCCGAGTCAGCGTTCTCCCTCTCTCCGTCTCTCTCTCTCTCTCTCCCCCTCTCTCTCTCTCCGTCTCTCTCTGTCTGAGCCACCCTCTGTCCCTGTCTCCCACCAGTGGATGGGAGGCACCGCCGTGCCCGGGGCCCCTGCCCCACGCAGGCCTCACACACGCGTGCACGTGTTCACACGGGCCCGCACACACACACGAGGCCTCCTCGCCTGGGTGCGTGCCTGCCCAGGGTGCGCAGTGCAGGGCTCCCCGGGGAGCCACGCACACCCACACGAGTGCGCACAGACCTACCCGCTCCCCGACAGCGCACCTATGAGGACACAGCCCCTCCCGCCCCGGAGGCGCCCTGATGGGGTCCCCGAGGCGGAGGCTCAGGGCGGCCCCAGATCTGCAGGCGCGGCCCCTCCTCTTCCAGCTGTGTGACTCTGGGTGGGGGACCTGGGCCTTCGTGTGCCCCATCCTCGCCGGGAAATGAAGTTCGCGGGAATCCTCAACTCCTGGGGCCGCCTGAGGGTTCAGGGAGGCGGGGCCTGGCACACAGTGGGTGCTCATAAATGCTTGTTGCATGAATGGATGGATGAGTGAAGGAATGAATGAATGAGTGAACGAGTGGTTCTGCCAGTTGAGAGAAGGGACTTGAGTTCTCCGAGCCTCAGTCTTTCCCAGCATAAAATGGGGAACATAATCTCGCCTTCCTCGGATGCATGTCCTTAGCACGGTATACAGTAGGTGCCAAATGAGTGCAGCTGTGATTGTGGTGGTTGCCAAACATAATTGGATGAAACAGGCATTTTCCAGCTGACCCTCCCTTCGTTCTGTCACCATTTGCTATTTGGCCCCGAGCCAGGTGACAGGGACAGAGGTGACCCCACAAAACGTGGAGCCCTGGCCCCCAAGGGCTTTCCTGGCGGCCCTACCTCCCGGCCCAGCCCCGTGCAGGGTCTCCCTGAGTTTGGCCAGACCCGAGCGGGTACCAGCATCCTTTGTGGATGGGGACGCGGGGACGGGGCGGAGGATGGGAACGCTCCGCCGCTGGTCTGGATGCTGGGACAGAACAGAACAGATCAGATGCCTGTCCCTGAGGGGTGACATCCTAGGGGAGGGGGTGGGCGGGAGGGGAGGTGACAGGGCAGGACGGGGCCGCGGCTTTGGCTAGAACAAGCCCCCGAGGAGGAGGTGGCATGTGGCCCGGGACTGAGCAGGGGAGGGGAGCCACGCGGATTCAGAGAGAGCGTGGGGGTGCAGAACGGCATCGCTGGGGGGTTCCGCCGACGGGGCCAGACCATGTGGTCGAGGGGCCCGGTGGAGTCCAGAGGTCCACGGTCACGGGGACCTGGGTTCAAGTCCCTGCTCCGCTCCTTCTGGCTGCGTGACTTTGGGCCACTGGCTTCAGGGCCTCGGTCCCTCCCTCCAGAGAGTGGGCACAACGATAGTTCCCATTTCGTAGAGTCAATAGCTCAGTAAATGCTCAGCCTCTGAAAGGCACGGCCTCGCTCCCCGTCTCTCTGCCACACCCCGGCCCTCTGGCTCGGCCCCCGTCATCCCCCGGGATATGCAGGCCCAGAGGGAAGTCAGGAGGTCCAGGGTGCACACTCTCTGGTCATATTGACAGGAAGTTTCCATTCTCTAGACTCAGTTTACCCAAATTCCTCCCCGCGGCCCACCAGGCCCTGTGTGACCTGCCCGGTCCCCTCCCCGCCCTCCCTCCTCCCTCTCTCCCCCTCCTCCCTCTGCTCCAGCCACACGGGCTCCTCGATGTTCCTCCAGCACACCAGGCCCGTCCTGCCCCAGGACCTTTGCACGGGCTGTTTTCCCCACCTGGAAATCTGCCCTGGACTGTCATCTTTCAGGTCTCCGTCCAAGTGTCCTCTCCTACGAGAGACCCTCCCCGACCACCACCAGCTAAAAAACAGTCCCCAAGAGATTCCCTGGCCCCTCTCAAACTCCTTTAAATTTCTCAGAGCACTTTGTTCGATCTGACGTTTTAGTGCCTATTTGTTGGCTTGTTTAACGTCCATCCCTGCCCCAGATCAGAGGGTGAGGGCCGAGCCCAGGTCACTGCGGGTCCCGAGCACCGTGCACGGGGCTGGCACACGATACGCACTCAGTAAATGTTTGCTGAACAACCGAATGACTCTCTCCCTCAAAGGGTTAGGAACGAGCTGTTCATAAACTCTGATGCTCTGAGCCTAGGGGGCGGAGTTACCCTAGGTTAGGGACCTAGGTGCCAGATGGTCCTGAGTTCAAATATGAGCTCTGCCTTCTGCCGGCCATGCGACCTTGGGCAGGTCATTTAATCTGGAGGAGAGGACATTGGCACCGGGGCTTTGAAGGGTGCATAGGAGTTCGGGATAAGCACTTAGGAAGTGGGTAAGATAGATTCTCAGTCACGTCTGTGGAATCATTGAGTGAATGAAGGAGAGAGAATCCTTCCTGGAAAACTTTCAGTTTGGGAATCAGGGTTTCCTGGTTTGCTGCTCTGGACTGTCAGGGTGGGAGGGCCACAGGGAGGCCCAGAGAGGGGCACGGCCCCGGGCACGGTTGCCCAGTACAGAGGGCCCAGGAAGAGTTTGGACTTCACTGTTTACCCCCAGCTGCTGCTGCTGTCTTTGCCCAGGAAGTCGCAGCGGGCCGAGTTTCTGGGAAACGGGGGTTCTGGGAAAGGCCTGGCCTTGTGCCCCGCGCCCCACCTTGCGTCTCTGGTCACCATGGCAACAAGGTACCCCTGCCCCCCACAGCCTGCAGTGTCCCTTTCTGCCCATTGTCCAGAATGGGAAACTGAGGCCCAAAGAGGGGCAGTGATGGGTTCCTGGGTCTTACAGAAGCTCAAAGCAGAAGCCCGTGTCGTCCAGTCTTTTTCCCACACACCGTCTGCCTGGCAGTGTGTCTTGGCCCTGGGGCTCAGAGCTGGGGGACAGCGACAGAGCTGGCCTCAGAGACCCCCTGCTTGTGTGGTCCAGGCTAGGTCTGAGGGAACCCTGAGCAGAGCAGGGAAGGTTGCCCAAAGGAAGGAACACTGGAGATGGGGCTTTGAGGGATGTGTAGGAGTTCGAGAGGGCTCTCAGCCTCTAGCTTGCCTTGGCCGTCTCCTTGCCTTGGGAGGAGCCTGGGGAAGAGGCACCTTGGTTGTCACAGGTCTTGTGGGACAGAGAGTGACAGGCTTGCCTGTCACCTGGCCTGACCTCACGGGCGGGACGAGGGAGGATGGGGCAACAGGTCCGTGACCCAGTTACAGGCTGTTTGTCCTCTTTCCTCCGGCACCAGCTGGGGTCACGGGTGACGTGGGCCCCCGCCCCTGCCCGCCTCCCTGGCACCTTTTCCCCAGACAGGGGGGAGGGCTCGGAGACGGGGCGGGGGGCTCGGGAGGGGCGGAGCTGGGAGGGGGGGTGGGCCTCCGGGAAGGGGTGGGGAGGGGCCCTGAGAGAACGGGGTTCACGAGAGGAGTCTGGGAAGTCACGCCCCCGCTGGCTGGCACCCCAGCTGCCCCTTCCCAGCCACCCCTTATCACGGCCCCAGTAAGGGCCAGACCTTGGGTGGTGGCCACAACCCAACGTCGCCACCCTTGCCCTGGCCTCCTGCCACCCTGGCGCCCCCCCCAGGGGGCAGCGACCCGTCCCTCTATCGATTCCCGCCCCCCGCTTCTCCGGCCAGACGGCCTGGGCCCTGGGCCCGGCTCTGCTGTGTGACCCTGGGCCAGTCGCTCCCCGTCTCTGGGGCTGGGCTGTCCAGTGGCGCTCAGACACAGGAAAAGCAGGGTGGAGGGTGACAGCGACGGGGCCCGGGGTGGCCCCCTCCATCCCCCCTCGGCCTCGGCGGGCCAGCCGGGGGGCCTGGCAGCGGAAAAGGGCCCCGAGGTCCCATCCCTGCCCAGCTGTTCCGATGACTCACGCTTCGGGGGACATTGGAGTGGGGAGCGGGGCTGGCACAGCCGATCCCGTCCCCCACCCTGGCCCGGGCGGAGGCTATTTTCAGAGCCTCGGTAATAGGTGACATCTGAGGTCGTCCCCCCCTGCACCCCATGGCCAGAGGTGGCCCAAGGGGAGCTGAGCACAGAGGGGGGGGTGCACCTGGCCTGCAGGGGGACCAGCCCAGCACATCCTTCTGGAAGGAGAGCTCACAGCCTGAGCAGCTGTTTCCCTCTGCCCCGGAGAACAGGCTGTTCTGAGAAAGGGACCGATGGCCTTCGGGGGGGGGGGGTCCTGGGATCCTATCCTGACACGGGCCCTGAGACCCTGTGGGACCCGGGCCAGGTCTACGCCCCTCTCTGAGCCTTAGTTTCCCCATCACGCAATGGGTGGCAGGGCCTTGGGGCTTTGCCTGCCCCCTGGAAGATTGTGAGCAACCGAAATAATTGTCACAACGACAGCAACGTCAGTAATAACAACAACACTAATAACAATAACAACAACAATAATAATAATAACAGCATAGTGCAGCCTTGTGAGAGCTGGGCAGATAATGGGGTTCCTGTGCCAGGAAGAGGTGTCCCCCCATTCGAGAAGCCCAGACAGCCCAGGCAACAGTGGAGAAGTGAGAGCTAAGGTTTTCTTTTCTCTGTGGTCCTCTCTCCTTGAGTCTCTCACTCCCTGAGGCGGGGACACCAGGTTCTAGCTGTTCTGCAGCCTCAGTTTCTCTTGCTGAGAAATGGGGAGAATGAGACAGCCTTCCCACCCCCATCGAAGGGGACGGGGCCCCCACGGCCCACGGTGCTCTCCGAGGGGCCCGGCTGCTGTTCTCGTGGGGAGGTCAGATGGGGGTGGGCCCCAGCCCCAGCCCTGCTCCTCGTGACTGGGTCCCCTCTTGGGGCCTCAGTTTCCCCATCTGGAAAACGGGTACTGTGGCCGCCGGGCAACACCAGTGAGGCAAAGGGAGGGGGGCGTTGGAGTGACGCCTCTGAGCAGGTCTCAGGGCCTCTCCAGGTCTTGGTTTGTCCATCTGTGGGTCTGGGGGGGACGGGGTAGGGCGAACAGGCCCCCAGGGGCCCGCAGCTCTGACCCTCCGTGGCTGAGGTCTCCTTCCCCTAGTCATTCTGACCTCTTGCCCCCTGGGGCTTCCCCGGCCCCTGCAGTGGGTCTGTGCAGGAACCCCCCACACACCCTCATCAGCCCCTGACATCTGGGGGGCCCTGGTCTTGGCCTGTGGACCTTGGCCAGTCTTTCCGAACATCTGGTCTAGGCGAACAACCCTCGACCTCCAGAGCTCACAGTCTAGTCCCGGGGGGTTGCAGACTACAGCCCGGGGGCCAGCAGCCGCCCTCTGTCTTTGTCAATAAAGTTTTATTGGAACACCGCGGTGCCCCTCACTTAAATCTCACGGATGGCAGATTTTGCAGTACAGGGCGGAGCTGGGTGGTTGCAACAGAGACTAAAATATCCCCTATGTGGTTCTTTTTTTTTTTTTGTGAGGAAGATCAGCCC
>JABWHU010000634.1:13916582-13956087 GCA_014189135.1 Dicerorhinus sumatrensis harrissoni | reverse complement strand
GCAGGATGAGTTCCACCCGTTCATCGAGGCGCTGCTGCCCCACGTGCGCGCCTTCGCCTACACCTGGTTCAACCTGCAGGCGCGGAAGCGCAAGTACTTCAAGAAGCACGAGAAGCGGATGTCGAAGGATGAGGAGCGCGCCGTGAAGGACGAGCTGCTGGGCGAGAAGCCCGAGGTCAAGCAGAAGTGGGCGTCGCGGCTGCTGGCCAAGCTGCGCAAGGACATCCGGCCCGAGTGCCGCGAGGACTTCGTGCTGGCCATCACCGGCAAGAAGGCGCCGGGCTGCGTGCTCTCCAACCCCGACCAGAAGGGCAAGATGCGCCGCATCGACTGCCTGCGCCAGGCCGACAAGGTGTGGCGCCTGGACCTCGTCATGGTCATCCTCTTCAAGGGCATCCCGCTGGAGAGCACCGACGGCGAGCGCCTGGTCAAGGCGGCGCAGTGCGGCCACCCCGTGCTCTGCGTGCAGCCGCACCACATCGGCGTGGCCGTCAAGGAGCTGGACCTCTACCTGGCCTACTTCGTGCGCGAGCGAGGTGAGCGGGGGGGGGGCCCCGCGGGGGACGCGGGCGCACGCGCCACCCCAGGGGGAGGGGGGACTATGAGGGGCCCCAAGGTCTGAGGGGCGAGGTGGGCGCACGTGCGATCCGAGGGGCGAGGCGGCCATCGCGAGGGCCCAGGGAGGAGGTGCGCCCTCCAGGTGTCCGAGGGGGGAGGCAGGACTATGAGAGGTCCGAGGGGGGAGCAGGCCCACGCAGGTCGGAGTAGGCGAGGTCCGAGGGAAGAGGCGGCCCACCCCCTGTAAGGGGATGGCCGGATGCAGTGGCAGGGTCTGAGGGAGGAGTTGGGCTACACTCGCGTGGGAGGAGGCAGGCACGTGCGATGGGAAGGGCTGAGGGAAAGAGATACGGCTCAAGGAGAGTCTGAGGGGAGAGGCAGGTGCGTCCTGGGGGTCTGAAGGCAGAGGGAGGCCCTGACGGGGCGGCAGGCCCCTGAGGTCTCAGGAGATGAGAAGGTTTGAGGAGCAAGATGTGGCCTTGTTGGGAACAAGGGTGACAGGAGAGACACAGGTGGGAGAGGGACAATCTCACCCTCCATCTGGGCCAGTGCTGGCGTCGCTCTGGGAACACTGAGAGTTGATCGACTCTCAGACCTCCAGCAGAAGCCCATGGGCACATGTGTTGAGTGGGAATGGGGCGCTGTGTGACTTTGGCTAGGTCACCACTCTCTCTGGTCCTCGGGCCCCTCCAGCTGGGTGTTGGCTGGCTCCGGGGTTGAATGCCCCGTGATGAGACCAGCGGAGTTGGTGAGGGTGGGGAAATCCATGACAGCTTCCTGGAGGAGGAGGCTGGGCTGAGCTGAGCTCTGCAGGCTGCTGGGCAGTGAGGGGCCTCCCGGGCGGTCAGCGGCCGGGGAAGAGACTTGGAGGCCGGATGTGTGGTCCAGCCTCTGAAGGTCACCAGGGCTGGTGGCCCAGGACAGAGCCCGGCTGGGAGGGCGCTGGGTCCTGTTGCCTGCTGCTTCGTGGCTGTGTGTGTCACTCGGGCCTCAGTTGTCCCCATCTGTCACATGGAGGTCATCAGAGTCCCTAGCTCGGCTGCGCCACGGGGATGGGCCAAGGTCTCGCGTGTAGTGTGTTGAACGCTGGCCTGCCACGTGGCAGGTGTCCACGTGACTGTCTTCACGTGGACAGAATCAGATGCCCCGTGGAACCTAACGGGGACACCCTGGGGCTGCCTCAGCGTGTCAGACGGGTGCACGCGGCTTGCAGACCCAGCCAGGTACACCCCACGTGAACACGCGTGGTCACACAGCCAGAAACGGATGGAGGAGGCTGGGGGAGGGGCGGTGGGGGGGGACGCCGGGGGCCCACTGCCCTCTGCCAACCGTGCAGCTGTTCTGTGCCTCAGTTTCCTCCTCTATACAATGGGGGTGACGACCATGCCGACCCCTAGCGATGGCCTACGGACTAGATGAGGTCCTGGGGCTCCCGTCCCCGGGTGTGGGGAGGGACATTGGGCGGTGTCCCAGTCTTGACCTGGATTCCTTGGCCTTGACCCCATCTGCCCGCTCCTCCGCCCCCACCCGTTTGCAGCAAACCCATCGGGGGGCGCGGGGCCGGATGGGGGCACACGCCGGCTGTCTGGGCGGGCCGGGGCGGCCTTGGGGGCGCGCGGGCTCATCAGGATGCAGGCCGGGTCTCTCCCGCCGCAGCCTCCTCCTCCGCGCCGGCGCCCCCTCCTCCTCCGCGCTGAGCTGATAAAATGTTGCAGCGAGGTTTCTGCCGGCGTCAGCACAATCTCGGGCCTCCCCTCCCCCAGCCCCCTCCCCCTCCACCGCTCGGCAGGCGGCCGCTCCCCAGACACCTTCCCGTCCGGGCCCCCGCTGCGCCTTCGCCGGCCAGTCTGGTCAGCCTCCCCGCACGGGGCCCGGGAAGGTCAAGGCTGCACCCTGGGCGCCCTCCCGCCGGCTCCATCGTCCCCAGGGGCAGCCTGCACAGCCTCTGCTGGCGGGGGTGAGGGTCGGGCCTGGCTTCCAGCCCCGGCTCAGCTGCCTGCTGCTGGGTGACCCGGGGCAAGGGGCTTAACCTCTCTGTGCCTCGTTTCCTTGTCTATAAGATGGGAGGCTCAAAAAGAGCTGTCTTGTGGAGATGTTGGTGCTCATGGTAAGCAGTCAAGAAACAACCCTCATGGGCTCATGAAGGCACAGGGCTGGGATCTGTGGCCCCATATTGTTACTAACGTTATCTTCCCCATTGTGGTTACAATTTCCACCCTCTAGGCCTTTGCCCATGCCCTTCCCTCTGCCTGGAATGCTTTCTCATATGGAAAACTCCTGTGTATGCCTCAAAACCCCAACTCCTAGCTCCGCTTCCTCTCGGCTAGGCGTTTTTTCGAGGGCTTAGCAGTCCTTTTCCGTTGTCACAGAGGGAATCGTTGTTGTACCCATTTTACAGATGAGGAAACAGGCCTAGAGGCAGGGCCTGCCGTGCCCGAGGTCACGCCGCCAAGAGAGGGCAGAGGGGGGATGGGGGCGTGGACAGCTTCTGTCGCTGACACCCCTCAGCCCTCCACCGTCGATGGCGGAGGGGATGGAGGTAAATCGTGGTGTCAGCGTGGGCATCCGGTCACCGTGGCTTGGCCACCTCCGGGCTGGGTCTGTGTTCTAGAAGGCCAGCCTCCGGGACCCCTCTGCCGAGCCCCAGCTCCCCACCCGGCATCCCAGGACCCCGTTCTCGTTCTGGCCCAGAGTTGAGTCTGTTCCCGGCCAGGCAGGTGCCCATCCACCTCCCTCCCAGTATCTCGTGGTCCCCGGGCTGGAGGGTCCCCGTCTGGGCAATCAGGCGGGCTGGAGACCGAGGAATTGATGGGGAGGGTGCGGGCGGGCCTCGGTGGGGCGCCGGGGGGACACCCGCCGTGTGGCTGAGAGGAGGGACCCCCTCCAGCGTCGGGAGGGAGGCAGTTCGTGCATCAGAAGTGGGGCCTCGGAGCCGGCAGAGAGACACACCCAGAGACACGTGCCCGCTGCCGCGCCCCCTGCCCTGTCCTTGGACGGGGCCCCCCCACAGCCTCCCCATCTCCCTGGGGTGTCAGGTGGACGCCGAGGCCGCGCCCCAAAGGGGAATTCCAGGTCTCCCTCCTCGGGTTTATTTTGGGGGACAGAGGGGTGGGGCCGAGCCCTGAGACGGTCCCCTTCACACTGGGGCTGCCAGGCCGGTCAGAGCCCAGGGCACCTCCTGGGACCACATTTGTCTGCCCGGGGGTGCCGCTGCGGCCACAGGGGCTGGACTCCGTGTGCACCTCAGGGGCGGCCTAGGGGCCAGCCAGGGGACCGTGATGAGGGGGTGACGCGAGCCTAGCCTTGGGACATTGGGGGCTGCCTGCTAAGCGTGTGCACTTTGAGGGGGGCTGTCTGCAACTGAGTGGGGGACGGGGAAGCTGACGATAGGGATAGGAGAACAGAACATGGGAGGGGTGTGGAGGGGGCTCGGGGGGCACTCCAGACGGAGTGGGACCCTCTGAGGAGGTGACTTTGGAGGTGAGGGCTGAGGGAGTCCTGAGGAATTGACTGGGAGTGCTCCGGGCAGGGGCCACAGTCAGTGCAAAGGCCCTGGGGCTGGAATGGCCGGAGCCTGGGGAGCAGAGGTGGAGGCCGCAGGGAGGTTGGGGGGGCGTGGCTTCGGGGCGAGGGTGCTGGGGAGCCAGGAAGCCTGCCTGGCGTTTGGGAAGGAGCCTGGAGGAACCGGGGCCCAGAGAGGGAAGCCGCCTGCCCGGCCCCGCAGCCCAGCCAGGCCTCCCTGCCCCCTCCGGCGGCCTGAGAAACCGGAGGCGCGGGCGGGCGCCGTGCCAGGGGCGGGGGAGGGGCTGCCAGGCCCGCCCGCTGGGGCAGCTGCCAGCCCGCCCCGAGCCGCCAGCCCAGATGGTGCCCATCTGCTGACGCGGGGGGCCGGCCTCCCGTTCCCGCCTTGTGCCGTGCCAACCGCCCGCATGGCGCTGCGGGCAGGGCCGGCCTGGGAAGCTCGCAGCTGTTGGAGGGGCGGGAGAAGCGGGGGTGGCCCCCCATGCCGCCCAGTCAGGACTGGGGAGCAATAATAACGACGGAAATCATAGTAACAGCCGGGCTCTGAGCCCCGTCCCACATCTTAACTGGTTTAGTTCTCACGTTTCAGACGAGGTGACAGAGGCCCAGAGAGGCTCAGCCACTTGCCCAAGGACACACAGCTCCCAAGAGACAGAGCGGAGTTGGAACCCACGGGTCCTGAGTCCTTGAAACCCCAAAAGGAAAAAAACTAAGAAACGTTTTTGAGGTTATCAAACGGAACCCCACCCTCTCGGTTGTACAGATGATTACAGAGCGAATAAACGAATGAAGAGCGGTGAACCGTGTTGAAGGGTGGCCTGCCCGAGCCTGTGCCTGGGGGCCGGGGTCTCCATAAGGGAGGCCCTGGGCCCAGGTGGCGGGGAAGAAGGGCCTCGGCCTGGAGCGAGGGGGCCTGGGCGGGCCACAGCTCTGCCCCTGGCTTGCTGTGTGACGTAGGGCAGAGCCCTGCCCTCTCTGGTCTAGAGTTGGGGGAGTTGAGGGCGGGAAGGGAGGGCCTTGTGGCCGCAGAGAGAAGCGAGCTGGGCCCTGACCCTGCCTCCTCCGCCCCCCAGTCGTCTTCCTCCAGCCGGGGAGACAAAGGCCGGCAGCAGGGCACCCACTTTTGTACAATGGACACAGTTTGTGTCCGCGAGCTTGCTCCGGGCTGTGTGAGGGGTGCGCCCCTCTCTGAGCCTTAGTTTCCCTGTCTGTACATGGGGTGACTAAGAGCTGTGTCCACTGCATTGAGAACTCGAGTCAGCGATCCCCCGAAAGCATACAGGAGGCGCTCAATTAATGCTCACTCCCTTCCTGGACCCTCTCCCAGCCCCAGGAGGCGATGGGGGAGACCTCAGGCAATGCGGGGACCCCGGGCCTCGTTCTGCGCCCCCCGCAAATGCGCAGGGGCCCCCGTGACCAGGGACGGGCCCCCACCTCGAGCCGGGCCGGGCCGCCCCCTCCAGGTGCCTGGGTGGCGGGGCTGAGGCAGGAGGGGGTGGCGGGCGGCCAGGTGGACAGCCGTCTGTCCGCAGGAAGGTGGCCGCACGGGCCGGAGGTCCAGACGCCCGCTGACGGGGTCTTTATAGCGGGGGCCTGCGGGCTTGTGGGCAGACGCGGAGGGGGACTGACAGGGGGGAGCCCACGAGGGGCGCTGCGGGGTGTTGGCAAGAGTTAGGGGCGCGGGCTGCGGCCGGATCCCTCCACTGGTGAGCTGTGTGACCTTCGGCGAGGGAATCCACTGCTCTGGGCCTCAGTTTCCTGCCCTGTCAAGGGAGGGCCTGGTACACAGTAAGCGCTCAAAAATGATTTCTTGCCTTAAAAAGGATGGAAATCCCGACACCCGCTCCAACGTGGATGGACCCCGAGAATGTGACGCTCAGTGACATGAGCCAGACACAGAAGGACAGACACTGTGTGACCCCTCACAGGAGGCCCCTAGAGGAGTCACAGCCACAGAGACAGAAAGTAGATGGTGGGGCCAGGGGCTGGGGGAGGGGAGGGGAGTTGGTGTGTCCTGGGGACAGAGTCTCAGTTTGGGGAGATGGAAAGTTCTGGAGACGGATGGTGGGGATGGCTGCACAACAACGTGAATGTGCTTCATGCCGCTGAGCTGTGCACTTAAAATGGTGAAAACGGTGAATTTTAAGTTACGTATATTTTGCCACAATAGGAAATTGTTGTTAGTAACAATAATGCATCCTATGTGTATAACGTAACCATAAAGAAATAGCTCCCGGGATTAACCCCAGGGATGGTAACATCCTCGTCGCTGTTGTCACCGCCGCCATCGTCATCTCGCTGTGGTTCTGGTCCCGGCTCTGCCCCTGGCCGGCTGGGCATCCTTGAGCACGTTCGTGCCCGTCTCACCTGCAGGGGCGGAGGGAGTGTCCATCGACTGACACTGAGATCGCATCCGTGAGAAAGCGACGCGTCGGCACGCGGCGGGCGCTCGGCTGGGAGCTGTCTTGTGGGCAGGCCTTGCCCGGGTGGCGGGGTGCGGAGGGTCCCGGGGGGCCCGCCACGGTGCCCCCGTCCGCACGGGCAGGGCCGGCCCCCCGAGGAGCCCGCGGAGGCGGGGGCACGGCCGTGCACCTGTGGCGGCCACCCCGGCGTGGCGGGGCTGCAGTTGCCGCCCTGGCCCCGCGCCCGGGGAGCCGGGGGAGGCTGAGGGCAGCTGGGGACATCTCCGGGCCCCCTCGGCCGCCAGCTGCCAGGCCAGCCCCCGTCCCTCCAGCTGGGTGTGGGCGGGAGTCACAGATGGTCAGGGCTGCTGAGGGCTGAGGGAGGGGACACCGGACGGACGTCGTGTCCCGATGGGGAAACTGAGGCCCAGAGAGGGGCGGGGCATTGCCCAGGCTGCCCAGGGAGGGCCCTTCCTCTGGTTCACGTTGTGCCATCTTCTGTTCCACGCTGAGTTGGAGGGGTGCCAGGGCGGGAACGGGGGACCCCGGTCCCTCAGGGTGAACGACTTGCAAGGCGGGAAGGGGTTTCGAGTCTGGGGCAGTTGAGGGGGGGGACTCTAGAATGCCAGAGCTGGTGGCTTCTAGATCCTCTAGGAGGCAAGTTCTGGAATGCCGAAGGCCTGCATCCTAGAATTTCCTGAGCTGAGGTCTTGACCGACCCCGTGATTCTAGAATTCTCCAGAACAGCACGGTCCAGTAGAAATACAGTGCAAGCCACTCACATAATTTCATATTTTTCTGGTATCGACACTTAAAAGAGTCAACAGACAGGGAAAAGGAATTTTAACCACTTATGGTATGTCACCCAGGACAAGCAGGATATTGTCATTTTGACCCATTTTGTCATCCATATGGAAAAGTTACTGAGATGTTTTCATTTTTTTGCCTTGGGTCCTAAGTTTCTGAAATGCAGGGTGTGTTTTGCACTCACGTCTCGATTCCGACCCGCCACGTCGCAGGGGCTTGGCCGAACGCAGTCAGTGGCTGCCGGTTCGGGCGGCTCAGCTCTGGAGCATCTGAGTTCTAGAGAATTCCGAGGCAGATCTGAGATCTTTCAAGCTGGGTTGTAAGATGCAAGGGGTGGGTTCTAGAACGTCCTGGGGCGGCTCTCGAGTTCTTCGAGGCGAGTATTCAGCGTCTGGGAGCCCATCTCAAACCTCCCACTCGGGGTTCTCGAGAATGAAAGAGCAGATTCTGAAACTGTGATCCAATCAAGGATTAATCTCATCATCATCCAAGAAACGCTTACGTATGTTCCTGACCATTGATGGCAGGGTCCAGAATCCCTCACGTTGGGTTTTTGGCAGGCCCAAGGCTCTGGAATTTTCTCAAAGGAAACATTCCCTCATTCTAGAACATTCCAGGGGCTGGTTCTAGAATTCTGAGTCAGGGCTCCAGAAAATTCAGGTTGGAGTCAAGTAAGCCTGTCCTCAGACACCAGGTGGCTGAGCAGAATAAGGCTCCTTCCAGACCGGCCGAGGCAGGGGCCGCCCTCTGGGCCCTGGTGTGGGGTGGGGTGTCTGGGGGCGGTTCGTGGGGGACGTGGCTGTGAGAACCTGGAACCAGGGGCACCCAGCAATGAGAATCGAGACTTCATTCAATCCCCAGTAAATGTTGTCTGTGGGATGTGGGGACATGGAGCCCGGGTGTATTTCAGGGCCTGTGGCTTAGTAGGTCTCCGTCGAAGGCAGTGGCTGTAATGGGCAATGGTGACACCTGGCAGGGGGCAGGGTTGTGTGCGTGTGTGTTTGGGCTGCTGGGGTACATTTATGGTGCAGGAATGTGGAGGGCTCACCAAATGAGAATCAGGAATAATTAGCACCCTTTAATCCCACCGAGGTCGGGATTATCACTAACTGCATTAACAGACGGGGACATTGAGGCCCGGGGAGGTAAAGCCACTGACCCAAGGTCACACAGCTAAGAGGCAGAGTCAGGATTTGAGTGCAGGTCTGGTAGATCCGAGAGCCCACAAAGGGAAGGGGCTGTTGGGGGTGTCAGGGACCTCCCAGAATGTCCCAGGATCCCCCCTTGAGCCTAGAGGAGTTTGCTGCTGGTGAGTGGGCATCAGGTTCAGCTGGATCAAGGAGCACCTTTGGGGGCTGCAGCCTGGCTAGGGGGGTGGGCTGGCCTCAAACCTTTGACCTGGGGGAGCCAGGGGGCGGGAGGAGCAGCTGAGGCCGGGGCGTCTCCCTGTCTGTCTCTCTGTCTCTGCGTGTCTTTGTGTCTCTGTCTCTCTGTCTCTCTCCCAGGCCATCTGCTCTGCCCACCCCAGTCTCTCGGCCTTTGCCAGGCTCCTCCCCCCGCCCCCGGCTGGCCCGTGGGCTGCCCGGAGGCGGCAGCAGCAGCTGAAAGGGCCCCTTGTTCCCGACCACACCCGCCCCTGGGGTCACCCGGGGACAGGCCCTGGCCTCCTGCTGCCTTAAAGGGCCAGCGCCCAGAGAGAAGCGGACGAGAGGGGCCGCCCCCACTCCCACGCCCCACTCCTCCCAAAGATGAGAGGCGGGGGGCTGTGCCATACCCAGACACCCCCATCCCCGGGTGGTTGGACAGTGGCCCGGGGCTGGGAGGCCTGCCTGGAGGAGGAGACAGTGCATGCATGGTGGGACCTGGGTTTAACCCTGGACACATCCCTCTGCCTTTCTATGCCTCAGTTTCCCCACCTGTATCCGGGGCTCCTTGTGCCCACCCCCGGGAGTTGTGGGCAGACGCAATAGTATCTGGGCCGGGATTTGGTACACCGTTGGCGCTCTTTCTGTGCCCGTTGTGCGATTATATGGTACCTGCCCCGCCGTGTGGACGGGGCAGTTCTTTACCTTTCTCTGCCTCAGTTTCTCACGTGTAGAACGAGACGCTAGCAGGACCTAGGCGAGGATTAAGCCGGTTAATAGAATGAACAGTGTTTAAGAGCAGGGCCCAGGGCTACGTGTAAGCCTGCATTTATTGAGCTCCAGCTGTATACCGGGCCCTGCTGGGAAAGAAAGGTCCTGTTTGCAGCCCCGTTTTCCAGAGGGAGGAGCGAGAGCTTAAGGCTCGGGCTGAGCCTCCGCAGCCCAGGTTTCTCTCCAGCTCCCCGCCCCTGCCCTCCACGTGGGGCTGTGCAGCTACAGGCGGCTCGCTTGCCCTCTCTGGGCCTCGGTTTCCCCTTCAGAGCAATGGGAACGGCCCCCTGTCCGCTTGCAGACCGGGAGCCCCCCGCCCAAAGGAGGGGAGTGGGGGGCCGGCCCACGGGCCCGGAACCCCACTGCACCGGGGGGTGCTGTGGGCGGCCTGGGCCCTCCCGCGCCCCGGGCCGGCCCCACAGACAGCCCGGGACAGGTCGCTGCCGGCCGGACAAGCCCGGTCCCCGCCTTATGTAACCGGGTTATGCAAGGGCAGCTGGCCCGCTTACATAAGGGGAGGCGGGCCGCTGCCTGGGGAGGGGGAGGCTCTTAAAGGGCCGGCACCCCCCAGGTCGCCCCTCAGGGGCCCTGCGCCCCCCCACGGAGGGGGGCCTTTAAACCGGGGCGATTCTGCGCTCCTTAATGCCGTCTTGTCACTGGCGTTATTATTATTGCTGTTGATGTTGTTTACTGCCGCTCTGATCTTTCCCGGTGGTGGTCGTGGGCGTGGCCCTCGCTGCTCCCAACAGTCGGCTGGTCCCTTCTCTCCCCGAGCCTCAGTGTCGCCATCTGGGCAGTGGGGGTGTCCGTGCAGGAGGGCAGTGGGGCGTCACTGCGGGTCCCGCCCCTGCCGCCCGCTCCCTGTGTGACCTCAGGCAAGCGGCGTCCCCTCTCTGGGCCTCAGTTTCCCCGTCTGTACAACGTGCCTGCCTCCCGGGGTTGCCGAGGGAGAAGTGACTTAAGACAGGTGGAGGGTTTAGGACCATGCTCAGCTCAGCCAGCAGAACTGCTTTGTAGTCGGTAAACATTTATTAAGCACTTGCTGTGTGCCAAGCACTGTTCTGGGGCCTGGGGACGCCGCCGTGAACAAGACGCACTAAACGCCAGTCCTCGTGGGGCTCGCAGTCCTGGGGGGAGACAGACACAGAGCAAGAAATAAACGTTAGTTCATGATAAAGGCTATCGAAAAAATAAACACGGGGACAGGGTGATGGGCTGTTCGGGGAGGTGGGTCTGAGGACCTGACATTTGAGCTGAGACCTGGGGGTGAGGAGGAACCAGCCGTGTGGAGATCTGGGAAGGTGTTCCAGGCAGAGGGCACAGGCTGTGCAAAGGCCCTGGGGCAAGACCAGGCACCGGGCGTTGGAGGAACAGCGAGGAGCCCGTGTGGCTGGAGCAGAGGGAGGAGGGGGAGAGACGGAGGAGGGAGGGCGGGGAGGGGACGGGGCAGGTCGTGGGGGGCCTCAGGGTGGACGTGGGCTTCTCTGCTGAGGGAGGTGGGAGCCCTGGAGGGCTGTGGGCAGAGGAGGAGGACCTGACTTGGGCTCACAGGCGCCCTCTGGCCACTGCGGGGAGGACACCCTGTGGGGGCGAGGGCAGGAGCAGTGGTTCAGGGGAGCAATCACGGGGGGCAGCCAGGCAGAGGCAATTCCAAGTGCCACTGTCACCTGGGCCAAGGGGGACACCACAAGCTGGTCACCTGATGGCTCGGCCCCTTCTGGGGTGGCACTGGCGGCCCGCCCCTGCGGCCACTGCGCCCGCCTGGGCATATGTACGCGGGGCGGGGAGGGCGAGGCGGGGCCGCCGCACCCCAGACGCGCCCGGGGACGCCCCTGGAACGGAGACGGTGTGAGCGGGCAGGCCGGGCTGTGGCTCGGGTGCCGGGTGGCCCTCGGTGCTCGGGCGGGCCGGGCCCCACGCTGGGGGTCCCCCCTGCACAGCAGCATTCTCCCGTTTTTAGTCCCCTTCTCCCGGTGCGCTGGGGCCAGCACTCGCCACGCCCTGTGCCTCAGTTTCCCCGTCTGTGCAGTGGGAGTGACCATCTGTGACTGGTGAGCGGGCTCCGCGAGCAGCCGGCACACAGGAGGCGCCGACTCAGTGCTCAGCAGCAGCAAGGCGGGAGGCTGGCGAGGGAGGGAGCCCCTCGCGGGAGGCGTGCACGTGGAGACCCGCGGGGCTGAGCTGGGCCCCCGGGCAGCCGGCTGACCCGCCCCCGAGACCCCGTCTTGTCCCCGTGAAACGGGACCACGGCCACAGGGGCCCCGTGGCGCCCGCCCCCATTCCAGCCCAGAAGGGTGACTAGGCTGTCCAGCCACATGTGACAGCTGGGGAAACTGAGGCACAGAGAGACCACCCCCCCCCAGGGGCTGGCCTGGAGTCATGCCGCCAGTCAGGGGCAGAGGGAGGCCGTGAGTGGGCTTCCCACATGGCTCTGATGCCACAGGAACGGATGGCCGGGCTCCGAGCCTCTTCTGGTGCCTCAGTTTCCCAATCCGTGAAATGGGCCCACTGCTGGAATTACAGTGGGAGTTTCTGGACGCCCGGGAAGAGGCAGCAAGGGTTTATGTGGGCAGCCTGAGGTCCTGCCTGCAGCCGTCCTCCTGGGCCTCTGGCTGGACCAGCTGTCCCACCCGGACCTTTGTTGCACACCCACTGCGCGCCCCCCGGCCTCTGCCAGTGCGCGATAAATGCGAGTTGTGATTATGATTGTTTTCCTGTGCTCGTCTCTCTCCCCACAAGCCCCTTCCGTGCTCGGCAGACTCCTGCTCATACATTAAGGCCCCAGCTCCAATGTCCCCTCCTCCAGGAAGCCCTTCTGGGCCCCCAGGCCAGGTTCCTGTTACTTCCTTGGACTCTTCCTACCATAGGCTCCTCCCTCTGACTTCCAGGAGCGTTTGGGGGAGCTTCTCGAAAGAGGATTTCTGCTGATCCTCAAAAGACCACGGGGACCGAGACGGGCCACACTTGGGTGACGTTGCACACTCTGCCCTGGTCCTGTTGTCACAAGTCCCTTGTGTCACCATTGGTTGGAGTCTCCATCCCCCTAACCCTGCTCTTTCCCTCTGAATCTCCCCTGATTTTCCAACATTCCTCAGATTCCTTTGTGCGACAAGCATTTATTTTGCACCATTTATCCTGATGGGGCCTTGTATGCCAGGCCGCATCAGGATAATCCCAATTATTCGAGCAACGAGCATGTACTGGGTGCCCGCTTGTGCCAGGCTCTGCTGGAATAATCACACTCCCTTGTCTGCAAGCATCTATTGAGTGCCAGCTGTGTGCAAGCATTTATTGAGCACCGACTGTGTGCCAGGCTCCAGGAAGACAGGCCACAGGAAGGTGAGGGAAGCAGAAAAGTCTCCCCTTACCCGTCCCTTCAGGCTCGGGCTGTCTAGTTACCAACCTCCTCAGGCGTTTGAGGCAGCGCGTTAAAAATGTGGGCGCTGGGGCCAGAGCTGCCAGCTGGGCTCCAGTCCACTGGCCCACTTACCAGCCAACTGATGGCCCCTCTCTGACCCTCAGTTTCCTCTTCTGAAACGGGACGCCCAACCATCTGAGGTGTTTGCAGCCCAACATCTGCTTTCTGCAGAAGGGGAAACTGAGGCACGGAGAGGGGCCCCAACGATCCGTGCCCCCCAAGGGACGGGAGCCGCTCTGCTGACCCCACTCCGAGGCCGGGGCACGGGCTGTGCCCGGCGTGTCCGTGCTCGTGTGGCTTCCGGGGCCTGCCGTCCCCCCCGCGGCCACACGTGTGCGTCCGGCCCGTGGGCACAAGTGGCCCCGTGGTCCCCGCAGCCAGTGCCCAGGCCCGCGGGGGGAGGCCCGGCTGGGCGGCCGCGCCAAGAATTCCCTCCAGTGTAAACAGCGGGTTATTTTGGGCGGCCCCTCCCGGCGGCGCTGACACATTTGACATTGGAGGGGACCAGGAGGGGCGAGGGGGCGCCTGCGGGTATTTTTAACCTTGTCGCTCACGGCCCTGGTGCCACCGCAGCGCGGAAGGCAGGGCCGGGCGCGCCCTCGGGCGGCCTGGCACCCGGTGTGACCCCCTGGCGGCCCGTGAGCCCCAGGAGGGAGGGGACGGAGCGGGGGACCCCCGCGCCCCAGGCTGGAGAGGCAGGGCCGGGGCGCGCCCTCGGGCGGCCTGGCACCCGGTGAGACCCCCTGGCGGCCCGTGAGCCCCAGGAGCGAGGGGACGGAGCGGGGGACCCCCGCGCCCCACGCGGGAGAGGCAGGGCCGGGGCGCGCCCTCGGGCGGCCTGGCACCCGGTGAGACCCCCTGGCGGCCCGTGAGCCCCAGGAGCGAGGGGACGGAGCGGGGGACCCCCGCGCCCCACGCTGGAGAGGCAGGGCCGGGGCGCGCCCTCGGGCGGCCTGGCACCCGGTGAGACCCCCTGGCGGCCCGTGAGCCCCAGGAGCGAGGGGACGGAGCGGGGGACCCCCGCGCCCCACGCGGGAGAGGCAGGGCCGGGGCGCGCCCTCGGGCGGCCTGGCACCCGGTGTGACCCCCTGGCGGCCCGTGAGCCCCAGGAGCGAGGGGACGGAGCGGGGGACCCCCGCGCCCCACGCGGGGGAGGACGGGGCGCTCGGGGCGCGTGCCAGCCGCTCCTCCCGCGCGCACAAAATGGCCGCCCTGGCCAAGAGAAGCATCTGGAAGCCTGGGGCGGGAGAGGCGAGAAGATGGCCGCCCGGGCGGTGATGTCACACGGTGGCAGGGCCGCGCGGGAGGGGACGGGTCGCGGCCTGCAGGCCTCCGCGTGGGCCCTGTGGCTCCGGGCCGGACGCCCGCAGAGCGCGGCCCCGGGCGCACCCAGGCCGCCGGGTGGAGCGCCCAGGCCGGGGCCGGGGACAGTGGGGACAGGGGCCGCCGCGCTCCCCCGGCCCGAGGTGTCCCCGGGCGTCCGGAGGGCCCCGCGCCAGGCCCGGGGCGGCGGGGCAGAGCCGGCCGCGTGGAAGGGAAGAGAAACTTCTTTGAAAATGAATCCAGGCGGGTTGGCTCGGGCCCAGGCGGCTGGCGGGAGAGGGAGATGGAAAGTGTGGTCCAGACTCGGGGAGCGCGCGGCCAGGAGGTCGCCCTGGGCCTCCCGGGTCCCCGCGGCTGGTCCCGACGCGTCCCTCCCCAGGGGCCAGGGAGGGCGCCGGCGGCCGGCATCCTGCTTGTTTCCCTCGGCCGGGGCGGGATTTGGCATCTTCCGTGTCAAGATGTGGAGGCTCAGAGATGGAAAGGAATTTGGCTGAGGTCACACAGCGTGGGCGAGACGGAGCGCCAGTGCTCGTCGTTGCCGGCCCTCGGGCTGATCTTGAGCCTGTGGGGACAGGAGAGGGGTGTCTCCGGGGGGACACGGGGTCTGTACCAGAACTCCTTGAAGCCCGGGGTGATTTCATACATGGTCCCGTTGCACCAGGGAAGTCCGCGTGTGGTCTAGCCGGAATCCTTCATGCTGTGGCTCCACCCCAGGCCCCTCAGGGTGGCTGGGAGGACACCCACGACCGTGAACCTCAAGGGGCAGGACTCCGTGTTCATCGCCATGACCCCAGGGCCTAGGACACGGCCTGGCACACAGTAGGCACTCAATACTTGTGTCGAATGAGAGGATCACAGTTTCCCTTTCTGCTTGGGTTTGCACAGACACCAGGATGCGATGGGGGTGGAGGGCTAGGGGCACAAAGTTTGTAACGTAAGTGGACATCACGGGGTCCGTCGTCACTCTTCCTGGGAGGGGGACGAGGATGTGAATTCTAGAACCTTCTGCACGTCAAGCCCAGATCCTGTGCTGGAGGCTGTGGACACAGCAACCGAATTTGAGCAGAGACTTGGATAAAGCGAGGGAGTGAGGCAGGCAGGCATTTGCAGGAAAGGGGTTCCAGGCGGAGGGCACAGCCTGTGCAAAGGCCCTGGGGCAGGACGGGCCTGGCGTGTTGGAGGAACAGCGAGGAGCCCGTGTGGCTGGAGCAGAGGGAGGAGGGGGAGAGAGGGGGGAGGGAGGGAGGGAGGGAGGGGACGGGGCAGCAGCGTGGGGGCCGACGGCCAGGGTCGCGTGTACGGCCTAGCCTTCCAGGACGGGGACTTGACCCTTCGCTGGCTCGTGGTGAGAACTGGCCGGTGACACGAGAGCTGGAAACTCCAGGGCCTGGCTTTGGCTCTCTCTCGGGCTGGCCGTGTGGGGAGGCGGACGTGGCAGCCGGCAGAGCCAGCGACGCTTGGAAGCCCGCTGGGCTTGGCACAGACCCGGGCTCGGCGTGGCGGCCGGTGGGGACTCGGCTCGGTCGGGTCCCACCAGGCTTTCATCAGGGGAATTATGGTTTCGAAGAGAAATTAAATACGCCCCTCTGGCCAGCCCCGGGCTGTCACCCTGTTATGCCCACCAGGCCACCTGCCCGCGCCCCCTCCCTGGTCTCCCAGCCCCCAAGAGCCAGACTCACTCAGTGGCCAGAGACTTTTATTATGCGTTTGTTTTATTGGGATAAAATACACATAACATAAAATTCACCATTTTAACCATTTTAGATGCACAGCTCAGCGGCATGAAGCACATTCACGTGGTTGTGCAACCATCCCCACCATCCGTCTCCAGAACTTTCCATCTTCCTAAACTGAGACTCTGTCCCCATGAAACGCTGACTCCCCTCCCCTCCCCCAGCCCCTGGCCCCACCATCCACTTTCTGTCTCTGTGGCTGTGACTCCTCTAGGGGCCTCCTGTGAGGGGATCACACAGTGTCTGTCCTTCTGTGTCTGGCTCATGTCACTGAGCATCGTGTCCTCAAGGTCCATCCACGTTGGAGCAGGTGTCAGAATCTCCCTCCTTTTCATGGCTGCGTAATATTCCAGCGTGTGGATGGACACACTGTGTGTACCCATCATCCGTCCATGGACACTGGGTGCTCCCACCTTTTGGTGACTGTGAATCATGCTGGTGTGACCAGGGGTGTGCAGAGACCTGTTGGAGCCCCTGTGTTTCACATTTGGGGTCCACACGCGGGGGCCGGCCTGCTGGATCGTATGGTGGTTCTGTGTGGACCTGTTGGGGGAGCCGCCAGGCCGCTCTCCCCTGCAGCTGCCCGTCTTCCTCTCCCTCCGACGGCGCGTGGGGGTTTCCAGCTTCTCCACATCCTCGACACCGGACACCTTTCAAAATATGACCCAGATCAGGCCACGTCCCCCGTGGTGCCCGAGGATAAACCCAGGCTTCCCGCCGCGGCCCACGTGGCCCCAGGTGGTCCGGCTCTCACCTCCCCCTCCTCTCCTCTCCACTCCGCTCTGATCCTCGGACGCCCCGTGTCCATTCCGCGCCCTGAGGCCAGCTGCGTCCCCTTCCTGAGTCCCCAGGGCCGATGTCACCTCCTCTGAGAGGTCCTCCCTGGTTTCTCTGTCTGGAGCCACCTTCTGTGCCTCGTCCACGTTTGTCACCTCGGTGGAGCTTAGAACCACGAGAAGTGATGTCAGGCTCTCGGGTCCCGTCTGTCTCGGGTCCCCCGCTGCCCGGCAAGTGGTAAGTGGTCACTGAACATCCCTGAGACGGCGGCCGGGCAGCGCCTCCATCTCTGTTCCCAGCAGAGGCGGTTCCAGCCGCGGATGAAGGGGGTCATCCAGCCGAACGGGGTGGGCGCCCTGGGGCTGGAGGGGCGGGGCCGGAGGCCACGGCGGCGCCTTTGTCGTGGCCGGGACACCCAGACCGGGCCACCTGGCCACGGGCGGGGAAGAACAGTCTGTACGCTTGGTCAGCAGGGTCCAGTTTACATTTCAATTGTCGCCGTGACCGTGTGTTTGTTTGAGCAGAAGGTTCCGGCGGGTGCTGACGTTCTGGCTGCACGTGACGCCCCACGGACCTGGGGAGTCGAGAGAACTGGGCCCCAGCCAAGCCAGGGTGTCACTTCAAACACGGCTGCTGTGAAGGCTCGCTTAGACTAGCGTGAGTGTGGTTGGCCGTGCTTCACACGTGGTGGTAGCAAGGCTTGTGTGTCTCTCTGAGAAGGAGATCCGTGAGGAAGGTTCCGGAATGAGGGGAGAGTGTGAGCCATGTGGATACTGAGGGAACAGTGTTCAGGCAGAGGGAACAGCCCGTGCAAAGGCCCTGGGGCAGGACCGGGCCTGGCGTGTGGGAGGAACAGCGAGGAGCCCGTGTAGCTGGAGCAGAGGGAGGAGGGGGAGACAGGGAGGACTCGGCTGCTGCGGGCGTGGACGTGGCTCCCCGGCTTCTGCGCTCCTTTTCACCCAGGAGGGCGTCCACGTTTCCCTCGAACAATCCAGAGCCACGTGCCGCATCGAATGCCCGGCCTGAGGTGGGCTTCGGGGAACAGCATATTTGGGGGTCGGGGGCACGTCAACCAGGGCAAGACAAAAGTCACAGACGAGCAAACGACACTTAAAGCGGGCGATCGGCATTATGTAAAATGCAATAAGATGTTCATTTGTGTGTCTTTAAAGAGGAGCAGATAAACCGAGTCGGCCCATCTGCTTGCCTTGCTGTGTGGCCTGGGGTAACTTCCTACCCTCTCTGGGTGACCCGGGGTCGTCTGCCTCGGTGGCTCTGGGGTGTTAGACGGGACCGTGTCACATGCGTCCCTGACGACTGGTGTCGGGTAAGCTGTCTGCACATGGCAGCTGCCACTCTTATTATTACTATTATTATTATTGTTGTTGTTGTTATTAACCTGTAGTTTCTCACTCCACCCTCGGCTCCCAGCTCGGTGACCCGGATGGGGGCGCTCTGAGGTTTCCCCGGCCTGGGCCGCAGGGTCTGGGGGCTCTGCTGCCGTGGGGGGCTGGTCGGCACGGGCGGAGCGGGGACGTGCACAGGATTAATTCTGCGCCCAGCTGTCCCCAGCGCCACAGTTAACGGCAGAGGGGACCTTTGGCCGGGGCAGAGGAGTTAGGGGGTCCCCAGCTGGGGGCTTTATCCAACTGCTCCAAACAAGGGGATCACCCCAAACTACTGACAGAAAGGGGTCCTGGAGTGGGGGGGAACTGAGCCCCCCCAGTCGTAGTCAAAGGCGCATCGACGCCAGCTGGTGCTGCGTGAGTTCGAATATGTCATCACCTCTCTTTGTGGCCTCAGTTTCCCCATCTGGAAAATGGAGACAATAGTCACGTGTGCCTCTTGGAGGAGTTTTGAAGGTTAAATGAGTCACTGGAGATGAAGCTTGCAGCCCAACATAGTCAAAGGAATGACTCACTAAGTATTAATTATTGGAATGTACCGTTTCGCACGGAGCGGCTCGTCAGCCCTCCCGGTCTCAGCCCCTCGCCCGCCTGGGGCCGCCACTCGCGTCTCCGGCTTGCGTGGCCTCCCTTGCACGTGGCACAGCCTGACATTGTCCTCCCGGTTTATTTGCTCACTGGGTCCCTGCCTGTTGCTCCCCCATTGGGACGTCACTGCCACGAGGGCAGGGATCTTTGTCCCTCTTGGTCACCGCTGTCTCCCCCGGGCATGTGACACCTCAGCAATCAATCCGCTGAGGGATCGAAGGAAAGAAGTCAACCGCGGTGCAGTTCCGTTCCAGCCTATGGGTGAGGAAGTGAGGCTCAGAGACATCAAGGCACTGGCCCGAGGACACACAGCTGGAAGTCGGCCGACTTGCAGTAAACGGCCGGAGAGTACACATTTTAGACCTGGAGGTCACTTACGGCTTCTGTCACATATTCTTTCTCCTTTTATGATCTTTTAAAAATATACGAGACCCTTTTATTCATTATCGCCTCCCCCGAAAGAGCCTTTTTAGACTTTTTTTTTTACCAACCCCATCTATGGCGGATTTAATCAGATGGTGCCCGGAAGCTCTTAACACAGGAAATCTCGGCAAAGGAAAGCTGCCGGCCTGGGCGCTGGGGCCCCGTGGGCCCTGGACGTCAGCCTGCCTTTAGGCCTTATCCGCTCCGGGCACATCTGCTCAGACCCAGGGAAGGTCCATTGTAGGCCCGGATGTCTAAACAGACGGGAGGAGGAGGAATTATCGGTGCTCTGTTTGTTTCTGATTCTTCATCGAAACGTCCAGAGCAGCTCAGCCCAGTAGATCTCCACCCAGTGCGGTCGCCGCCAGCCACGCGGAGGATTGAAAGGTGACCCGTGCCTCGGAAGTCTTGAAAATTTAATTTAATTTCAGCGTGGCTAATTTAAATTTAAAGCCACAGGTGGCTAGTGGCTCCCATACTGGAAGCTACCAGAAGCCACTAGAAGGTGGGAGTTTGAGGCGCCAGTGACAGGCAAGGGGTCAGGAGTGGGTGAGAAATAGTTCAGAGTTTTAGAGATGATTAAAAATCAGATGGCGTAATGAAAAGGAGGGAGATTCTGACACCTGCTCCAGCGTGGATGGACCTTGAGGACATGACACTCAGTGACATGACCCAGACGCAGAAGGACAGACACTGTGTGATCCCCTCACAGGAGGCCCCTAGAGGAGTCACATCCACAGAGACAGAAAGTAGACGGTGGGGCCAGGGGCTGGGGGCGGGGAGGGGAGTCAGTGTGTCCTGGGGACAGAGTCTCAGTTTGGGAAGATGGAAAGTTCTGGAAGGAGTGGTGATGGTTACACGACAGTGTGTGTGCTTCATGCCGCTGAGCTGTGCACTTAAAGTGGTTAAAACGGTAAATTTTATGTTATGTCTATTTAACCACAATCTAAGAATTAAATTTAAAAAAAAATTTGAGATGGCATAGAATTACAGCATCGTGGTATTTAGAATTTATTCTATTTTTTCTATATTTTTATTCTATTTATATTATTTAGAATTTAGAATACTTATTTAAATTAAAGGAAAAGAGTACCAGGATTCTAGAAAAAGAAGAGAACGTCTGCCGTCCGATAAGGGGCCCCCGGAAGCCCCCGCCGGCATCACGCTTGGCACGAGCTCCCCCTCCGATGGGCAGCGAGGCGAGGGCAGCGCCCTCTCCAGGTCCGGTCAGCGGGGTTCTGGAAGACCCGGCCGGCGCAGGAAGGCGAGAACTGCAAATCCGAGGCCTGCGGATTGGAAAGGAAGACATAAAACCGTCCCTGTTTGCCAATGACGTGATGGTCGGCAGAAAAAATCCCAAGGAATCTCCAAAAAATAAAAGAAAGCTCTTAGAACTCACGGGCGAGGTGCGCCGGGTACGGGAGGCGAGGCGAACACACAGAAGCCAGTCGCGTTTCTCAGTGCCACCGAGGAACCAACTAGAAACCGAAATGCAAAGCACGACATCGGTTACCGTCGCCCCCACACCTGCCGCGCGTCGGACCCCAGTTTGGCACCAACCCTCCCTCGGACGCCTGGGGGGTGGGTTTCTCATCTTCCCATCTTACGGATGAGGAAACTGAGGCCCAGAGAGGTCGTGTGGCCGGCCGGAGGTCACAGAGCCAATGATCGGTGAGATACAGGCTGCGGACTAGAGCCCGCCCGTCGCCTTGCCTGGCGCAGAGTACCAGCCCGCAAGCCAGAAACAACAGCGACGAGATTAATAATAGTAACGACGCGCCCCTCCGATTGGTGACGTGCTGACGACGTGCCAGCCACGTTTGGGGGCATTTTATTGCATTCGTGGTCGCCTTTTCCTGCGTTAACAGCCCCCAGGGGAGGTGCTGTGGTTGTGCCCATTTCACAGACGGGGAGAGTGAGGCACAGAGAGGGCGGGCAAGGGGTCTGGGGCACACAGCCCTGGGTTCCCACGCAGGAGCAGCAGGCTGCCACCCTCCCTGCCCAGGGACGCACCGAGTGCCAGCCAGGCTCCGCTGCCCGTGTGGGCACCCGTGCCCGTGGAGGGTCCTGTGCCCGGGGCCTGGAGCCCGACGGCTGGCTGCCCGGGCTGGGCCTTTCCCAACAGCGGTGCCGCCTGTGCCCGGCCGCCGGGCCGTCCAAGCGGGACTGGCCGCCTCCAAGGGGCCGCTGGCTGCCCAGGGAGCGGCCGCAGGGCTCAGGGCCCAGCCGGGCACCGTCCCCTCGGCCGCCGCCCCGGCGGCACGGCACGGGCCGCAGAGCCCGGCCGGGGAGGGGCTGCCCCCATCCGCTGCTGTGGCGGGTTGGGAAACTGAGGCACAGACCCTTGCACAGCCCCGCTCCTGTGCTGCTCATGGCATCCTCAATCGTGGCGGCCAGAGGGTGTGCACCCACTATGTGCAAAGCACTAGCACGGTGCAAGAAGTATCCTCCTCGTTATTATTATTCCCACAACAACCCCGACGGCTCTGAAGGCCTGAGAGGGGAAGTGACCTCCCTCCCCAGGACCACACAGCCTCTGAGGCTGCAGGGCTGGCAGGGGAGCTCAGAGGCCGGACAGCTCCGGCGAGCCCAGATGAATAAAATAACCCTCCTGATTTTCCTCGTTCCCACCCTCGCTTTTCCCCATCTGTAAAATGGGTACATAACCCTCCCAGATCTGCAGCGCCCTTGTTCATTTATAGATCTCGTATCTGTTGGGGACAATAAAGCCCCATGTATGTGGTTATCTTAGGGATTTAAAATAACGATAATAATAGTAAGGTGATGGACATTACCCTGTATCGAGATCTCCAGATCTGCTATCTCCCTGTCACCTCCTGGCGCCCCGGGCAGGCCTGGGCGATGCTCGCGCCCATTTGAAAGAGGGGAAAACGGAGGCCCAGAACAGTTAAGCGACTTGCCTGAGGTCACACAGCATTACGTCCCGGCTTTGGGGTGTGGCGGGAGGGAGGGTTTATCTGATGGGGATTCCCGCCACCTCTGGCCTGAGAGAGCAGTGCGTGGGGCTGGGTCTGTCCCGCGGGCTCGGCCACGGGCCCTCCCCGGCCTGGGGGGTGCGGGGGCTGCAGAGGGAGCTGGCGGGACTCGCCCCCGCCCAGGCAGCCCCGATCCCGCCGAGTCAGCGTCTGTCTGCTGCGCCGGCTGCCAAGGAGCCTGATTATTTTTAGATAAGATGGGGGGCGGGTGCCGGGTGTGGGAGCCCCCAGGCGGGTGGGCGGGCGGGCGGGGTGCTGCCGCTGCAGAGGGGGCCCTGAGCGGCACCCCGGGACGACGGGCTGGGCCCCCAGGACCTCGAGGGCAGAAGCCGAGGGGAGGGGCCCAAGGGGTCCAGGACTCCTCTCTCTGGCCCTCAGTTTCCCCATCTGTAAAGTGGGCGTCATGACACCCGCCACCCCTGGGTCAAGGCAGGATTCAGCGTCATCCCCATTTCACAGACGGGGAAACTGAGGCTCAGAGAGCTCACGGTTCTCCCCGCATCCCAGCACGTAGGAACGCTGGCACCCCAGGGACCTGCAGGGGTCTGGTCAGACCTCCAGACCCTCTGGGGCAGCGGCGGACAGAGGGGGCGAGCAGAGACCCGGGGCCTCGGCGTGTTCCGGGGCCGCCATCTCCACGGCGCGGTGTCTCCTGGGTTGGGGGTCCCTGCGGGTCACCAACCTTCCCTCCCTCTCTTTGCAGACGCGGAGCAGAGCGGCAGTCCCCGGGCGGGGATGGGCTCCGACCAGGAGGACAGCAAGCCCATCACGCTGGGTGAGTCTGGGCGCAGCGGCGGGCGGGGGGCACGGCCCCGTCCCCTTCCTCTATTTAGGAATCGTGCTCTGAGCCCCCCTCCTGTGTGCTCTGCGTGGCCCTGTGTGAGCAGGACCCTCGCAGTGTTAACAGATTCCTTAATCACGGCCGTGCCGTGGGGTGGGCGCTGCTGTGTCCATTCTGCAGAAGAGGAAACTGAGGTTCAGAGAGCACCCGGGGAGCTGGGGTTGGAACCCACGACTCTGAGCTCCCAGCGTCTGGGCTCAGAGGGGCCTCACCCCGCGGGAGGGGCCGCAGAGGGCCCCGCAGTCCCCGGGACCATGCGCAGATGGGCGGGACAGGATGGTTCTGTGGGGGAGGGGGAGCGGGAGAATGATAATCGCCCACCTGGACCAGCGGAGTCGCCTCCACCCTGGCCCCTGGCTCCCACCCTCGCCCCCACAGCCTGTCCTCCCCAAGGTGGCCAGAGGGCACCTGTGAGCCCAAGTCAGGTCCCCCTCCTCTGCCCATAACCCTCCAGGGCTCCCCCTCCCTCGGGGGAGAAGCCCACCTCCTCCCCGCGGCCCCCCAGGCCCCGCACGACCTGCCCCGTCCCCTCCCTGCCCTCCCTCCTCCCTCTCTCCCCCTCCTCCCTCTGCTCCAGCCACAGGGGCCTCCTCATTCCTCTAACACACCAGGCGAGGTCCTGCCCCAGGACCTTTGCACGTGCTGTGCCCTCTGTCTGGACAGCTAACTGCTCCCCTCTCCAGATCACCCAGATCTCAACTCAAACCCCCCTCTCAGAGAGATCCTCCCTGAGCCCCTCAGCTTCAGGCAGCCTCAGCCACGATTGATCGGCATCCTCTGTTTTATTTCCTCCAGGGGAAGTTAGTGATTGCCTATGTGTTTGCTTAGTTGCTTAGCAACCGCAGATGTGTTTGCTTCTCTCTCCTCGTGGAATGTCACCCCCTTGAGGGAGGGCCGAGGGTTTTGTCTGTCTTGATCACCACTGTGTCCTGGGTGCCTAGAACAAGACCTGGTCCACAGTAGGGGCTCCACAGATATTTGTAGGAAAAAAAAAAAGGGGGAGAGAGGGAGGAATGAGGCAGAGGCGAAAAGAGAAACTAGAGAGACGGTGTTTCAGGGACGAGGAAGAAGGGAGGAGATGGAAGGGAGGGGGGAGCGGCCAGGGGGTGAGGGCATCCTGGTTGGAAGGGCGGCTCGGGGAGGCCGGATGGTTCCGGGAGGTTCGCGGGCCCGGCCGCTCCTCACGGCCGTCTGTGACCCCGAGGCCTCCCGGGCGCCTCCCTCGGAGCCAGATGTTCCGGGCAGGCGGGGCGGTGCCGGCGGCTCCCGGGGGAGCTGCAGCGTCTGGCGGGGGAGATCACTTCCTCCCCGCCCGCCAGGGAGTCCCCTGGAGATGGAGCCCGAGGCTGCACAACAGGAAACCCCGCTGGGGAGGGCGGAGGCCCGTCACACCAGCTGGCCAGCTGGGCCGGCAGGAAACGGGACGGCCACTTCCCCTGGACACTGGGACCACCGCCCTGGCCGCCCCGGGCCCCGAGCCCCCCACATGGGCTGCGCGGGTAGTAATTGCTCAATAAAGGGACGGGCAAAGCTTGTAACCCGGGAGGCCGAGGGTCCTGGACCAGCCCAGGCTTGGGGCTGGGACAGCTGGGGGACTGGTCCCTGCGGTCCGTGCTGCCCCCTGGAGGCCCGGAGAGGAACTGCTCCCACCCCACCCCCAAAGCCTAGAGCCGGTCCCACCTCCTGTCTGCCCACCCTCCCCGGCTCCTCCGCTCCCGCCCTGTCGGCCTCCAGTTTGCCAGGTGCATTCCAGCCCCGGGGACTTTGCACGGGCCGCCCTCGCTGCGGGAACATCGTGGCCCCCGAGGAGGTGGCCAAACGTCACGTTTAAGATCATCCTGATGACAGTGACCCACCGTGTGGGGTGCTTCCCCGTGCAGATGTGGTTCCTGGCACTTCCCGCATCTGACGGCGTGTGTGCCTCGTGTCCGCCCCGACCGTGAGGTCCTGGTAAACCGTCACCCTCTCGGCGAGGCCGGCGCGGAGCCCTTTGTATGAAATAGGTCCCCTCCCCAGTGGGCTCCCCCACCCCACCTCCCGACCACTGTTTGACTTTTAACCGTATTAAAATGTACAGTTCAGGGGCATTAGTTACACTCACTGTGTTGTGCACCATCACTCTGTCTAGTTCCAGAACATTTCATCACCCCAAAAAGAAACCCATCTCCATGAGGAGTCTCTCCCATCCCCTCCCCAGCCCCTGACAACCAGGAACCCACTGTCTGTCTGTGGATGCGCCTGTTCTGGACATTTCACATCAATGGGATCACACACCGTGTGTCCTTCTGTGTCTGGTTCTCTCCCTGAGCGTCGTGTGTTCAGGGTCCGTCCACAGTGTGGCTGAGTCAGGGCCTCACTCCTCTTCACGGCTGCGTCATATTCCAGTGTCTGGATGGACACGTTATATGGATCCATCATCCAATGGTGCACAGTCGGCCGTTCCCGGTTTGGGCCGTCGTGAATCAGGCCGCTGTGAACACGGGTGCACAGATTTCTTGACTTATTGATCTGATGTGGCCTCCTGCGCCCGCAGTGCACTGTGTGTCCCAGGAGGGCAGCCACTTCTGTCTGTCTTGTTCCCAGCGAGGTCCTGGGGGAGTGGGTCCTGCCTGTGAGGGCTCTGGGGGCGGGACAGGCCTGCTCCGAGCTGTCCGAGGCTGGCCAGGGCTCCCACCCTCTGGGAGCCACCCTCAGTTTCCAAATCCATGAAATGGGTCCAAACCACCCCAGCCCGGAGAGGAGGGTCCCTTTTCCTTTAACATTAGGCAGGAGCGGTTCTGGGGACACGGGATGTTAACTGGTGCCCATGGACCCTCCATTTGGCCCGCGGTTCTGAGCCCCCGCTGTGTGCCGGGCTCTGGTCGGGGCCCTGGGGACACTGCAGGGCCTGGGCAGAGACACGCCGGCCCTCCTGGAGCTCCCACTCTGGAGGGAGAAGGATGTGAAACTGCAGGGTCGCAGGGGTGATCAATGATGCAAAGAAAGCCAGCCGGCCCCTCCTAGGAAGTCAGGTTCATATCTCACAGCAACCCAGATGAGGGGGTGCGTGGTCCCCACTTGCCACATTAGGGGGCATCGAGGCTCAGGGAGGGGAAGTGAGTGGCCCAAGATCCCACGCCGAGTGGGCCACCGAGCCGGGATTGGTCCAGCCTCCACTGGCCTGTGCAGCCTGCCACAGCGAGGGGGGCCCCCGAGGAAGGCGAGGCTGGATGAGGGGCCCACCTGGAGGCCTCCCTGGAGGAGGGGAGACTGGCTGAGGCCGCATGGAAAAGGATGGAGGAGGCGCTCAGACAAGAACGTCTGCTCCAGCCGTGTGAGGGCGGAGGGACTCCCCCAACGGACCAGGGGGCTTTAGCTGGCCATCCCCCCGCTGAAGGGCTGCAGACGGGGGACGGGGTGACCCCCCAGGCTGGGTCCAGCCCCCGAGTCTGGGCAGCCCGGGGTGTCGGGGACGGAAATGGACCCGGCTCAGCAGCCGCCCGCTGACCCCGCACTTCTCTCCCTGTTCCAGACACGACCGACTTCCAGGAGAGCTTCGTCACCTCCGGGGTGTTCAGTGTCACCGAGCTCATCCAGGTGTCCCGGAGTGAGTGTCCCCACCCACCCTGCCCTGGGGCCCGGAGAGGGGAGGGGCTCGGAGAAGAGAAAGGAGCCCATCACCCCCCACCCCCCCTCGTCCTCTCCAGCCACCCGTCACCACGCCGGGGTTCCTGGGAAGGGCGGCATCCAGGCCCCTCCCAGAGCCTGAGGTCAGGGTGACACGTTCCTCCCTGGAAACAGGCTCCAAATGCCGGGTGGAGGAGGCCGAAGGAGCTGGGGCCTCCCTCATCCCCCCCAGAGGGCCCACCCCCCCCACTCTGCTTCCTGTCCCCTTGCCCTCCCTAAGGGCCTGCTGGGGACCCACTCTGCTCCCCCAGACACCCCCGTTTGAACCCCGCCCCAGGGAGCTCTGGGCACTGCCCCGCCTTATCCCCGACCACCGCCCTCCCTGCCCGGATCAGCAGAGCCTGGCTCCTGGGAGTGCCGGGGAGCTCGGCCTCCAGCTCTGGCTACGCCTCCGCCTCACAGCGTGACCTTGGCCTCTCTCGATGGCCTTGGTCTTCTGATCCGTAGAATGAGGCCAGTTTCCGCCAAATCAGGAGCCAGGCCAATTTGAGAAGGGGTTCCCCTTCGAACAGACGGCCCCCAGACGGCTCTCCCCACCCCTCCCGGGCAGACTGCTCCCTCCCTCATTCCCCTCTCTGTCGCCCCCTGCAGCGCCCGTGGTGACTGGAACAGGACCCAACTTCTCCCTGGGGGAGCTGCAGGGGCACCTGGCATATGACCTGAATCCAGCCAGCACCGGCATGAGAAGAACGCTACCCAGCACTTCCTCCAGTGGGTAGGTGCTGCTCCCCACCTCCACCTGGGGCATTTCACAACCCCTCACCCACCTCCATCTGGGCCCAGCTAGTTCATTCCTCTCCCTGTTATGCCTGTTTTCATGTTCCACTTGGAAAACTCCTACTTATCTTTCGAAACCCATCCCCAAGTGCCCCTTTTCTCAGCCCTGAGACCCACTCTGGGCTCCCACAGCCTTTAGTCCCACGTGCCCAGCCCTTGACACTGCATGAGAATGCAGACATCAGTTCTTGCTGAGATATGCCATGTGACTGTGACCTGCTCACCTTGCATTTGCCTCAGTTTCCTCATCTGTAAAATGGGGTCAGAATCCCACCGGGTTCTTAATTTTTTTTTTTTTTTAATTTTTATTTATTTATTTTCCCCCCAAAGCCCCAGGAGACAGTTGCATGTCATAGTTGCACATTCCTCTAGTCGCTCTACGTGGGACCCGGCCCCAGCATGGCGGGAGAAGCAGTGCCTCGGTGCGCACCCAGGATCCGAACCCGGGCCGCCAGCATCAGAGCGCACGCACTTAACCGCTAAGNCGGCCCCAGCATGGCGGGAGAAGCAGTGCCTCGGTGCGCACCCAGGATCCGAACCCGGGCCGCCAGCATCAGAGCGCACGCACTTAACCGCTAAGCCACGGGGCCGGCCCCCCACCGGGTTCTTGAGGATTATACTAGGCTAAGTGGTCAGCCAGGCCTTCAGGGCTTTGGTGTCCACCCTGCTGGCCTGCTGTGTGACCTCGGCTGGGTCCCTCCTGCCTCTGGCCCCAGGTGTCCCGTCAGAGCAATGGGCAGGATGTTAACTGAGACCCAGCTCTCGCGTGAGGTCTCGCGATAGCGCTCTCCCTGCCCCGCCCCCTGGGAACCGGAAGTAGCAACGCCTGCCCCGCCCCCCTGCGTCTCCGTGGTAACCGGCCTGCGCTCTTCCTCCCTGGCTCCTTAGGAGCAAGCGGCACAAATCGGGCTCGATGGAGGAAGACGTGGACACGAGCCCCGGCGGCGATTACTACACCTCGCCCAGCTCTCCAACGAGTAGCAGCCGCAACTGGACAGAAGACATGGAAGGAGGTAGGGCTGGCGGCGGGGGCGGAGCCGGCCTTCCGGTCGCCCGGGGGAACCGCGGCGGGGACTACGTGTTCCGGCAGGCACTGCGCGGGCGCTGGCGAGCGGGCAGCCGGCCCGGAGCCGCGGGGCTTTCTGGGAATTGTAGTCGCCAGGGCTGCGTGCGTTTGGAAGTCAAGTCTGGATTCGCGATCCCGGAGCTCTTTGGTTCCGCTCGGGCCGGGGAGGGCGGAGACTATCCTTCGCCCAGATTTCCTGCCCGCTTCCTTTTAGGTTTTCGTCTCTGTGGGGTTTCTGATCCACAGAACTTATTCAGCAGCGATTCTGATCCACAGGGGGCTTCTTCCTGGGGTCTGCCATAGACTCTGATTTATAGGATCCCGGCTGGAGGGTCCTGAGATGTAGGATTCCTTTTCATTAGGGTCCTCCTTGGAGTGAGTCCCTTTTTCCGAGATTCCCATCCCCATGAGGTCTTCCTCCCTGGAGTCCAGATCTGCAGGAGCCCCGTCTCTTTCCGAACAGCGGCCTCTTCCAGGGGGATTTTGTTCTGTTGCTCTTCTAGGGTCCGCCCCAGAGCATCTTTTTCATTGTCTCCCCCAATTTTAGAAGCATCACCCTGTCTTGTCCCTTCTCCCTTTTCGAGGGTTCACCCCACCGCACAGCCTGGGGGCTACGAACGTGGGATCTGAGGTCCACCAGCCCTTACGGCTTCTGGTGGCGCCTGCCACCTCTCTGAGCCTCAGTTTCCTCATCTGTAGAATGGGGATGTTGATACCGGTGGTACCCACCTTATAGGGTTGTTGTGGGGACTAAGTGAGTTAATATACTTGGTGTCCCTAAAACAGGCCTGGCGCGTAATATGCACCCCGTAAACCCTAGGCCTTGTTTTTTTCTCCCCTCCTCCTCTCTCCCTCCGCCCTGTCACCACAGGGCCTGCTTCCTTATAAAGATCTGTCTACACGACATCCCGCACCTACAAGCTTCTTGAAAAGCAGTATAACGTTACAATTAAGAGGGCAGGGTCAGGCGTGGGAGAGACCTGGGTTCAAATCCCAGCTCTGCCATGGACTTGCTGTGTGGGCTGTGTGACCTTGGGCAGGCGACTTGACTTCTCTGAGCCTCGGTTTCCTCGTCTCCAAAATGGGAGTGATGAAGTAACTCTTCTTTTGGGGCGTTAGAGGGAGGAAAGGGTAGGATGTGCGTAAAGCAGCCGAATGTGCCCAGGAAAGGGGAGAGCTTATTGTTGGTCGTGTCTTTATAAAACTCCCATCTCTTTGAATCGGTCTCCAGTGCATCTGGTTATGACATTTGAGGTCCCAAGGGTCTCTCTCTTCCACAGTTAGCAGGCACCTAACTCGGGGAGACCTGTCTCTCGGTTTATTAGGCTCTAATTTATGGGTCAGAGTGTCTCTGTGGTTCTGTCTCTGTGGATTCCCCATCTCTGTCAGGTTTTTCTCTATAAACACCATGTATTCAGTAAGCTTTAAGGTTGATTGTGAGAAACAGAAACTCCAAAAGGACAGTGCGTTTCTCTCGCAACTAAATGCCCAGCCATCAGCAGCCCTGGACAAGTAGGATGTGAGAGATGTAGGCTCCATCCTTATGCTCCCCCGAGCGTGGTTTCCATTCCCACCTCGTGGTCCAAGATAACTGCTGGAGCGCCAGCCATCATGTCTGTGTTCTGGCCGGCAGGGAAGAAGGACGGTCAAGTCTGGCCATGTCCTCTCCCTTTAAAAATAACTCTCAGAAGCCGTACCTATCTCTTCTGCTTATCTCTGTGCCCCCGAGTTAGCCATGTGGCCATCCTCTGCTGCAAGGGACGCTGGGAGTTGTAGTCTTCTTTTGGGCAGTTGTGTGCCCGTCTCAAATTCAAGGGTCCTGTTACTAAGGAAGGGGAGGAGATCCACCTCTCAGGGAGGCTGCAGTTGAAGGGCCTGTCCTACATAAAGGGTGTCCTGCTCAGAGCGGAAGTCGGCCCCTTTGATGGAGCCACGGCAGCCCTCAGAGGTCAAGTGATAGCCTGAAGGCTGTGGACTAGAAAAAGGGAAAGGCTGCGCATCGAGAACCAGCTTCCAAATCAGGAGGCTCGGAAAAAGAAAACTTAACAAGGAAGGAAATGTTGGGGAGCCCCCGGGGCTGGGTCTGACCTTCCTGCCCTGGAATGAAGTGGTGGCAATGGTGGGGGGGGACAAGGAGGGACCCCCTAGCAGCCGCTGGCGTGAGATGGGGCGTCCCAGAGCTGGAAGGGAGTGTCCGAGGGGGTCTGTCCCCTCTGCCTCCACTTGGTTACCCCGGGTGATGGTAAACTCACTCCCTCCTGAGGGCTTCGTCCTCAGGGTGGGCCTGTCCCTGCCTTCCGGGGGCTCACTGCCAGGTGGGGGGATGGATTCGGATGTCCTCGTCCCCCTCGTCCCCCTCGTCCCCCGCCTCCTCCTGCTCCCCCGCTCCTGGCTTCCTCCAGCTTCCTGTCTAGACAGCCACCAATTAGTTGCTCATTAAGGGGGTTAAGCTGATTACAGCGCTCCCCCTTCCCCTGCGGTGGCCGCCGCGGCAGCGCTCAGCTCAGCCCGCACCCCCGGCAGCCACGCCCCGGTGCCGGGAGGGGCAGAGGCCTGGGGGGATCGAGCCAGCCCCACCCGGGCAAAACCCCCGCGGCCACACCTCTCAGGCCCCACGCGCCAGCCCGGGCCTTTGCCCGCTCCCTTTCTGGGCCAGGAGTGCCCTTTCTCCCCTGGCCGCCTCCTCCTGAGGCCTTCCCTGATTACCTCCCCCAGTCGAGGGCACCTTCTGCTCAGCTCCCAGAGTACTTTGCTCTCGCCGCTTCTGTGGCCCTCCCACAGGGGACACAGCCCCCCCACAGGCAGTCATAATACGGGGTGAAGCAGGCAACTCCCGTCTCCCTCCTCTGTCCCCCGGGGGCTTCCCCCGTCTCTTTTTGGACTCGGGGGCACGAGGGCTGGCGGAGTGTGGCCTGTGGGCTTCCAGAGGGGGGTTGGAGCCCCAGTCCCCCCACGTCTTGGCTCTGTGGCCCGGGCAAGTGACGCCCCGTCAGGCCTCAGTCTCCACATCCGTGAAATGGGGGTGACCCCTGTAGCCCCTGCCTGGGACGGTTGTGGGGTCATGTGAGAGCAGGCTCAGATGCGCAGGGGGTCAGTTCTGCCCCCAGGGGACACCAGCCCATGTCTGGGGACATCTGTGGCTGTCACACTGGGGGTGCTCCTGCATGGAGTGGGTGGGGCCAGCGATGCTACTCAGCCCCCGCAGGGCCCAGGACGGCCCCCCAGAGATGGCCAGGCCCCCATGTCCCAGTGCCGAGGGGGAACGTCCTGCTCCCCGGATGACGGCCGTCCTCCGTGCCCCTCCCATGGACGGCTCTGCATCCTGGGGCCCCGGGGCCCCGCGGCCTGCTGGAGGGCCCGCCTGGTGGAGCAGCCTCCCCACGGGGACAGGCTCATTTGTGGGAAAAGGATGGGGGCTCAGGTGGGGGACACACAGGCCTGCATGTGACATGGAGAGTCTGTGCTTAGCCGGGGGACACACAGGCGTCGGTCAGCCAGACGGCCGTCACTCCAATGGAAGATTCCGGGCGTGTTGGCTGAGCACACGGGACGCTCCAGCGGGGTGCACAGCCGGGGCCCTCTGACCTGCGCAGGGGCCCCCCGCCCCGATCCCGCAGGCCCGGCTCAGGAAGCTCCGGCCGTGGAGACACGGCGGGCGGGTCCGCCCGGCTATTTCCATCAGGACAGGCTGTTCTGGGAGCGCTCCCGGGTGAGCGGGGCCGGCCCTAACCTCATTCCCGCACACGCGCGCGCACACACACACGCACACGGTCTACACGGCCAGCCTCCTCCCCGCCCATTCCCCGGGAGCGCCCGGCCCCGGTGCCCTGACCCTCTGGTCCCCACAGGCATCTCGTCCCCGGTGAAGAAGACAGAAATGGACAAGTCGCCCTTCAACAGCCCGTCCCCCCAGGACTCGCCGCGCCTCTCTAGCTTCACCCAGCACCACCGGCCCGTCATCGCCGTGCACAGCGGTGAGCACCCCGGGCCCTCTGATCGGGCCCCCTGTGGCCAGGGAAGTCCCACTGGCTGTCTGACCACGAGTCCCATTGCTGTAGCCTCCCGGCCGGGCTAGAAAACCTGGAGCTGCCGTGGTGGAGGGCGCCCGGGCCTGCCAGTCTCTGGGCCCTCAGTTTCCCCTTCTAAACAAGAAGGAGTTGCAGCCGGGGGCTTGCCCCTCGATCTGCTCCCCTTATGTCACGCTCAAGAGACCCGCAGACAGACCGCGGGGTCGGGCGGTCTCAGAAGGAGGTGGACACGCCCGACGTGTGGCCAGACACGCGCAGGCCACGCAGTGTTCCCCGGAGCCCCCCGCCCTCGTTGGCTCAGCTGTCCCTTGGGCTCGTGAATGTCCCCTCTGGGGCCGTCCTGGGGACTGAATGAGTTAAGTCGTGATAAGAGCTGGAATACCGCGTGGTACCCCGTTGTTAGGGTGCTGAAGACCTAGTTCCCTACGAGGGCAGACACACACACGGGCAGCAATCAAAACAGCACAGCCGTTCAGACCAGGAGCCGGCAGACCGGGCCCTCGGCGCCTGTTCTCGTGAATAAAGTTTTATTGGCACGGGGCCACGCCCACCATTTACATGTCATCTGTGGCGGCTCGAGGGCTACGAGGGCAGAGCTGAGTGGCTGCAACAGAGACCAAATGGCCCCCAAAGCCCAAAATATTTACTGTGTAGCCAGGGGCTGGGGAGACAGAGGAAGGGGGAGTGACTGCAAATGGACACAGGGCTTGTTTTAGGGGGATGAGAATGTTCTGGAGTTACAGGGTGAATATGCCACGTCACTGAGTTGTTTAGAAAAAGAAAAAAAGCAAATAGGGCAATGGAATATTATGCAGCCATGAAAAGGAGGGAAGCCCTGACACAGCCACACCCTAGACGGACCCTGAAGACACGATGCTCAGTGAGAGAACCAGACACAGAGGGACACACGGTGTGTGATCCCATTGATGTGAAATGTCCAGAACAGGCGCATCCACAGACAGAACACGGGGTCCTGGTTGTCAGGGGCTGGGGGAGGGGATGGGGAGTGACTGCTCGTGGGGACAGGGCATCTTTTTGGGATGATGAAAATGTTCTAAGAGGGATTGTAGCGATGGTTGCACAGCCCCGTGAATGGGCTAAAAATCAGTGAATCGTACGCTTTAAAAGAATGAATTTTATAGTATGCACATTATATCTCAATTTTTAAAAAAAATATTGACTGCCGGGCTCTTGATGGAAAGAGCTAGCTGCGCCCGAGTGAGAGTCTGGGCCATAGGGCCAGATGGCCTGGGCTCGACCCCTGGCTCTGCCTCCTGCTTGCCATATGGCCTGGGACAGGGGTCGTGACCCCTGAGAGCCACCAGGTCATCCTCTATTTAAAAACAAAACAAAACCAGGGGGTTGTCCCGAAGCCTGTGGGGTTACAGTGGAAGTGGGTGACTTGGGGCGCGTGGATGACAGCGCGGCCTGGCCCGCGGCGGGCTGTCGTCATGACTCCGTGCACACGCTGACCGCCCCCCGCCCCGTGTCCGCAGGGATCGCCCGGAGCCCCCACCCGTCGTCGGCCCTGCACTTCCCCACGACCTCCATCCTGCCCCAGACGGCCTCCACCTACTTTCCACACACGGCCATCCGCTACCCGCCTCACCTCAACCCCCAGGACCCGCTCAAAGATCTCGTCTCGCTGGCCTGCGACCCGGCCAGCCAGCAGCCTGGACCGGTGAGTTCGGGGGCCCTGATGCTTCGCTCGGGCGGCCCCCCGCCGGGCAGCCTCGGTTTCGGGCGGCCGTGCGTTGGTGGACGGCGGGGCCCCGCTCCCCCGTCGGAGGCGCCTGGAGCCGGGCTCTTTCTGATGTTGGCACTGATGGCACGTGCTTTCCGAGACGCCCGAAATCCACACGGGCCCGCGGCCGCGGCTCAGGCCGGCTCTGCCAGGTTGCACCGAAGGCTTTGGGTGCTCGGGGCCGTTGGGATTTCGGCACTGCGGGCGAGGTGGTTGAGGAGAAGGTCCCCCTGAAGGAGGCAGAGTGGCCGGGCCCCCGTGGGGTCCGGGGACGTTGGCATCGCGCAGAAGGAGAGAGAGTGGGTATCCGGCGGCTGAAGGAGGAGAGGACGGGCGCGCGGTCCCAGGATGCTGGGGCCCGCGGGCATCCGTGGTACCCACCAGACCCGTCCCGGGCACCCCAGGTCCTCCCCGGCCGGCGGCGCCGCGGACGGCAGCCCGAGGCGGAGGGGGCGCCGGCCGCCTTAACCACGTGTCTCTCTGTTCCCCCCAGTTAAGTGGAAGTGGTCAGCTCAAACTGTCCAGTCACTGCCTTTCTGCTCAGATGCTGGCACCCCCGCCCCCCGGGCTGCCGCGGCTGGCGCTCCCCCCCGCCGCCAAAGCCACCTCCGAGGGAGGAAGCTCGTCGCCGACCTCGCCCTGTAAGCACCCGGGAAGCGGAGCCCGTGGCAGGGCGGGCGTCCCCGAGGGGCCCCTCCCCTCCCCAGCCCCGCCGCCGGGGCTCAGGCCCGGCCTGGTGCGCCCTGGCGAGTTCGGTGGGTCCCCAGATGGAGGCCTGGGGGCCACGTGGTCAGGTCCACACAGCCTTAGGGCACGGCAGGCCGAGCCGCCTCTGTCGTGAGCAGCTGGCAGTAGATGAGGATCTCAAACTGGCGGCCCGAGGCCAGACGCGGCCCCCAGACACCTTTTGTTTGTGGAAGATGAGCATCTGGTGTTTTAAAATCAGTTCATTTCACGTAAAAATTCCAGAGTTCTGGATTCTCGGGAGAAAACGGCCTCCCTGGGCCCACTTCCCGCTGGTGACCTGGGCTGGGCCACAGCTTAGACAGGACTGTCCCTACCTGCCCACTTGGTCTTCTAGAACTTTCCACCCTCTGGATGTGGTTCCAAGTGGTAGCCTGGCGGAAGGCCCTGGGTTGTTTTCCTCACCTTCTAGAACTTTCCACCCTTTGGATGTGGCTCCAGATTATAGCTTGTTGGCCCCTTGTGCACCCCAGTCGGGGACTGCTCCAGGCTGGGAAGTGGCTCCCGGATCCCCGTCCTGGGGTCCACCCCATCAGTGGTGGCCGTGCGCCCAGCCTCTCCCTGGACCCCCAAGCAGGCTGGGGTGGGCCGTCCACGCTCCGCAGGCAGCCTCGCTCTGGGCCAACCCCATCCTCCTGGCGCCCGGGTGTCCTGCCTCCTCTAAGGCCGAGCGGTCCCACTCGGGGGCCCCGGGCAGATGATCTGAGAGCCCCTGGACCTCTCCCTGCCGTCTCGATCTGCCCTCACCCCCTTCGTGAGTCTCTCCCCATCGCTCCCCGATGAGATTCCTGCCCCCACCGAGCAGGAGGGGCCGCCGTTCCACCTGGGCCCCGTCACCCCCTCCCCACGGGCAGCGCCCCCACCCCCAGCATCTCCCCCCGCGTCCACTGCTGAGACCCAGGGCAGCTGCCCGTGCTGACGGGCTTTGTCTGGACGCCAGGCGCAGCGCGGGGCGCTGGGTTCCAATGCTGTGTGACTTCGGGCAAATGTCCTCCCCTCTCTGGGCCTCAGATTTCTCAGCTGAAAATGGGACGGTCGAGCACCCACCGCACGGGCAGTGGGGGGCGAGTCGGTGAACTCGACCAGGGAGGCCGTCGAGTGTGACGTCAGGGGCACAGCGGAGTCGGTGTGTGATGTCGATGGTCACCTGTCTGCCTGCTTTGTCATCTGTGGAATGGGACATAATCATGGTTGCTGCGTTGAGGCCACGGAGGGTTAAGTGGGGTTATGCCCGGTGCCTGGCATACAGTAGGCATTTAATAGATGCGGCATAGACATGGATTCCTTCTCCTTCCTCTGCAGCGGGATCTTAACTGCAGCTCCCACCTGCCCCCCCACAGCCCCCCGGGCCTCGCTGCCTCTAGCTCCCCCGCCCTGGCCGGACCCTCCCCAGCCCCCGTGCCTCCGGCAGCCCCGGGCCATGAATTATTCACTCACTCGCCCACCAAATGTAATCGCAGAGCTTAAACTATAAATAAATAAATATAGGTATAAATATAACATCACGCGGCCCCCGGCCCCCCGGCAGCCTCTCCAGGAGGAAGATGAATAAATCAAGCGCCTCCGTAGCGCATGGCGCCCTGCGCGGGGAGCGGGCCGGCCGGGCGGTGGATCACCCTGAATAATTCACAGCGGCCCCTGAATTGCGCATCGCGTTGCCCGGGCCTTCCCTCTCAGCGACGCCCCACCCGCGTGGCCCCCCGCGCCCCGACGGGGGACTGTCCGGGGTGCCTGGAGCGGCCGGACGCTGGGCATGAAGGCCCGGCTGTGTGACCCTGGGCGGTGGCCGCCCTCTCTGGGCCCCCGCCCGCCCCTCCGCTAACGGGCTCTCGGTCTCTCTCCTCCTCGCAGCCTACTCTCCGCCCGGCACGTCCCCTGCAAACCGTTCCTTTGTGGGATTAGGACCAAGGGATCCGGCGGGCAGTTATCAGGCACAGGTAGGGGCCGAGAGGCCGGCTGGCGGGGGGCGGGAGGGGCAGGGCAGAGGGGCCGCCTGCTGCGGGGGCCCGGCCACCCCACCAGCCGCGCCCCCGGCACGGTGGCCGCTCAGCGGGGCAGGAGGCCAGCCTCCCGTCCCTTCCAGGGCCTTGAGCCCATGCCCGGGGATGTGGCAGGGCCCCCACCCTGCGTGCCACTCCCCGCCGGGAGACGCTCGTGGCAGAGCTGCTGCGGGGCTGCGGTTGTCTCCTCCACGGGCCCATCAGACAGACTGGAAGACTGAGGCCCGCAGAGGCGAGGGGTGCACCCAGGATCACACAGCATGTCGGCCCCAGCCTTCAACCCCCCAGTCTTTGTCCCCTCCATGCCGCCGGCCGGAGGCACCCCAGGGGAGGAGGGCAGGGGGTGGCAGAGGACTCCAGGAGGCGGGGACAGGTGGGGAAACAGGCAGCCCGCGGCAGGGGTGGGGCCTCTCCGTAGAGCATGTGCACCCCCAGCCTAGGCTGAAGCCTGTGAGGTGGGGAGGGGGCAGTGGAGGCAGAATTGGTATTGCTGCAGCTGAGTGCGGGGGGGAGGCAGGCCTAGGACGAGACGAGGAGGCTCAGAGAGGGGGAGCGAGTTGCCTGAGGCTGCACAGCAGTGGAGGGCAGAGCCCCGATGGGTCCAGAACTGAGACCCATGCCTCCCAGTGGCCTCGGTCCCTCTGCCCGTGTGTCCCTGGCACCCGCCTCGGGTCAGGGTTCACATCTGTGCCGTGTGCCGGCCAAGAGGGTGTTGGCAGACGGTGTCCACAGGTGGTGGGTGGACCCCCGAGACCCCCCCCATCCCTGGCGAGGGCAGCGCCAGCCGCCGCGGGCCCTCCGAGGCCCAGATGCACAGAGAAACCAGCTTGGGGCTCCCCGGCGTCTCTGAATCGCCAGAACCACAGAGCCTGGGGGTTTGTGGGGTTCCCCGGGGGTCACGTTCAGACTCTCCCATCACTGTGGGAGGGTCCCCTGCAGCAGAGTCCACGGGAAGGGTGTGGGGAGGAGGTGGAGAGATGGCCACATCCCCCATCCTCGGGTGAGGCCGGAATCAGCCACGCTGACCAGGCCCAAGGAACCTTCCGCCACAGCCTGGCTCCCCGGGGACCCTGCGATGCTGGCCTGGTTGCTGCCGGCGGCTCAGGGGGGCCAGAGTGTGTGGGGAGGACCCGGCCGTCCCCTCCTTTCCTGCCCAGGCCTCAGCAGGGGGTGCTGGGGTCAGGAGACCAGAGCTAAAGCAGGCCCTGCTTTACCCACTCTGAACCTCCGTCTCTTCTTCTGGCCTTGGGCACCTCCCAGGGAGTCTTTGAAAGGCCTAGAGCGTTAGGGGACCGGCTTCATGCAGAAAGGGCATCGAAAGGCGAAGGCTGCCCCACACACCCTCGCATGCCCGAATATTAAGCATCTTGCTTTTCAGAGCCCCAGGCGAGATCCAGATACAGGGGCATGTGGTCAGGATCACCCAGAGAGCTGGCGGGGCGCAGGACTCCCTGCTTTCCCATGACCACGGTCTCTAACTCCTGGCATGGACGCCCCTGCCCCCCACCCTGGAGCCTTCCTCTCCCGCCCCCACCCCACATCCCTCCCCAAGGGAGACTGGGAACGTCCTAATTGCTTCAGAAACCAAAGCTGATGAAAACGGCACGGAGGAGGCCCTGCCCAGCCTCCCCTCCCCCCGCACCCCTCTCCTTCATTACCAGCCTCTGCATGGGGGCACCCCCGAGCGCTGGCCTGGAAGGGGAGGGAAACCGAGGCAGGCAAGGGCGGCACCTGTGGTTCTACATGTTCCCGTCGCCCCCTCGACCAGCGGCCCACCAGGGACCCAGAGAGGGTGGGGTGGGGCTGGCGTGGAGGAACGGGGTGGGGAGGCATCAGGGGGGAGCCCCGTGGTGAAGACTGGCCTGGCAGAGGATGAGGGTGTCCAGGCAGGGGGCTCGGCCCTGACCGAGGCTGGGAGTGGAGGGGAAACAGCTGGAATGTTGAAGACCTCAAACGTGGGCTTTGTTCCGGGGGCCATGGGGAGCCATGGAGGGGTTTAGAGTGGGGGGTGGGGCAGCCAGGTCTGGGAATGGGAAAAAACTTTCTGGGGCTGGTGTTGGGGGTGCAGGGAAGGGAGGTGACAGATCGGTGAGAGGCTCCCAGGAGCCTGGGTTGGGGGGAGGCGAGGCTCCCAATCTGGGTGAGCGGGGAGGGCAGGTCTCGGAGAGGACCCCGCCGGACCACGGGTCCGTGGACTGAGGGCATCCCAGTCCCCGGGTGGGGTCAGGCACCCCACACCCCGCAGACCCTGAAGGGGGGGAAGTGGGGAGGAGGAGCCCCGAGACCCCGCTCCCCCCTCTCAGGGCCCCTGCGCAGAGGGCTCAGAGCTCGAGGCCTCTGCTTTCTGGCCCAGTCAGCACTTCTGCCTCCGCCTTGGTTATTCCTGGCGGGTGCGCTTTCCTCTGCCCCGCCTCCAGCCCGCAGCCGCTTCTCTCTCTCCACACGCGCCCTTCCGTCTCCTGCCCGCCCCCAGTCAGTGCTCCTCGTCTGATCAGCATCCCCTCCCCTGATCAGCATCCCCTCCCCTGATCAATATCCCCTCCCCTGATCA
>JABWHU010000634.1:13883318-13896208 GCA_014189135.1 Dicerorhinus sumatrensis harrissoni | reverse complement strand
GGGAGGGAAGCCCAGCAAGCGCGGGGTCCGTGGCCATGCGGGGACACACAGAGGACGGAGACGGAGATGTGACCAGCAGGTTGGGACGCTGGGAGGTTGCCTCGGGCAGGCACAGTTCCGGGGGCAGAGCCGAGAGGGGGAGCCGTGAGGGTGTGACACCCCTTCCCAGGGCGGCATGACAGGTGGCGGGAAGGGGTGGGGTGTTTCTCTTGTTTTTGAGAAATTACAGCCGTCTGTGCTGCTGAGGGGAGGAGGGCTGAGGCGCTGGCCGGGCTGGCGGGAGATGCAGGATGGGGAGCCCGCGACCTTGTGAGACCCCAAGAAATCCGTGTTTGTCGTCGGGTTCCTGGCACAGAGTTCCTGGGACCCGCCATCTCCCGGGTGACAGATGAGAGGAGCCCCCCCACCCCGAGTCTGTGCCAATGGGGCTGGGGGCTGCACAGCTTCAGGACGGGGCGGGGCCGGAGGGATGGAGCTCTTGTCCTCACCCCGACCGCCGAGGGGTCTGGGGATCAGGCGATGCCCTGAGCCCTGGACCGTGGGGTCTCGCTGACCCCGGTGGTTTGTGTCGGGACTAGACTGGACTGTTGGACACCCCGCTGGTGTCCGCAGACAGAACTGCCTGGTGTGGAAACCCACACCTTTGGTGTCAGGAGGGCTGTGAGCAGAAGAGACCGTCGCAGTGAACACAGGCCAGAGCCGTGGTGCCCGAGGTCCCCCCGCTCCTGCATCCACGCCCTTGTGTGATCCCCTCCACCAGGGATCAGGGCTGCTGGGGATGCCCAGAAAGCAGCAAAAATGGCACTGTTACCCCCATTTTACAGAGCAGTAAGGGGGCTTCTCAAGGCCGCACATGGAGGAAGGGGGGGCTGGGATGGGAGCCCAGAATCCTGGCTCCTAGCCATACCACTGAACCCCTTCCCCTATGCCCCCAGTAGGGGCTGGGTGAGGATCTGGGGAGGCCAGGCTGAGCCCTGGAGGGGGCTGGCTGGGCAGTTCTTACCCGCCCGGAACTGGTGGTGAAACAGGGGCACGGGTTTGCGTGGGTCACGCAGATCCCAGCTCTCCACACACCCCGCCCCCCACATTTAGACGTTGCATGAGAGCAGACGACTCCCACCCCGCCCCCCAACACACTCTGCGAGGCATCGCTTGGCAAAAATAATTTAATGGTCCACGGGGGCAGTGCCCTGGGGTCAGCCTGCCCCTCCCCAGGCCCAGGGACCCCTCCGCAGGCCCGTGGGAAGTGGGGACGGGGTTCCGGCAGCGCCTCATTCTAGGGAGGCTGGGCCACGGCCCCCACCTCGGAGCCCAGCCCTGCCCCGCCCCGTGCCCGGGAGCCGGTGCCGGGCCCCGGGTGGGGGACGGGCCCGGGAGCGTGCGACGGCCTCAGGGGTCAGGGGGCGCCGGCGGCCGGGCCCCCGCGGCGGGGTGGCCGGGCGCGCGCAGCCGCTCCAGGCCGTCCGCGTACTGGAAGGCCGGCCCCGCCTCGTGCGCGCACACGTCCAGGGCCACGGCGCAGCTCTCGCGCACCACGCGCTCGGGGTCGGCCGCGTGCGCGCGCAGGGCGGCCAGGCAGGCGGGCCGCGCGATGGCGCCCAGGGCCTCGGCGCACTCGTGCCGCACCATGGCGCTCTCCGCCCGCCGCGCCAGCGCCGCCGCCAGCGGGGCCACGGCCGCCTCGTGCCGCAGCTGGCCCAGCACGTAGCCCACCTCGTGGCGGAAGAGGGCGCTGCCGCAGCGCAGGCCTGCGGACGGAGGGACAGAGCGCTGCGGCGGGGCCGGACCGCACGCGGCCTCCGCCCCGGGCCCGGGGACCCGCCAGCTCCCGCCTCCGCCTCCCCCTGGACCGCTGTGCTGCCCGAGGTCGTGATCTGGGGAAACTGAGGCCGGGAGGCGCAGACGCCCTGCCCGCCATCAGACGCCAGCTGTGAGGCAGAGGCGGGGTCTGAGCCCAGCGCACCTGCCCGCGCAGCCGCGCTCTCCAGCATGGCCCCCGACGGAGCCAGCACCCAGCCCCTCTGCGCGCCGCTCCCCTCCGCCGGTCCCCTGGGATCCTGCCCCGGCCCGGGGCGCGGCGGCGCCCGGGCATCTCCCTGTGGGCCAGGAGTGGGCACACCATGGCATCCGGGGGCAGGGGACCACGGGATCCCCAAGTCCCCTCTGCTCCTTTGCAGTTGGGGGAACCGTGGGCCAGCGAGGCGGCACGGGGCACCCTGCAGAGCTGGGATGAAATGACCCCGATAATAATAACGGAAGGGGGTCAAGGGCGGTGGGGTGGGATCCCAACTCTGCTGCTCGCCCAGCGCTGTGTGACCTCGGGCAAGTCTCTGTGCCTCTCTGGGCCTTGGATTCCCCATGGAGGACTGGGGATAACGAGGCAGCTCGTGTAAAGCCGAGGGGAAGTGCTGAGGCCGGGCCCTCGGTGCTCTGTGCTCCATGTCACGGATGTGGCCCTGAGCCTCCCCCGGGGCCGCAGTGACCATGACCCCACCCCGGGGCCCCTCCTTACCCTCGGCCAGCGCCAGGGCGGCCTCCTCGCCGCCGGCGTTGCGCAGGGCGAACATGGCTCGGTAGCGGTCGAAAAGCGGCCGGGCCTCGTCAAGCAGCACCTCCCGCAGGCGCCCCACGTCCCGCTCCTCAGCCGGTGGGGCCGGGTCCACCGAGAGGTAGGGTCCCACGGGCACCGGCTCCCCGCCGTGCTGCTGCAGCCACTCCAGCCGCCGCACGGCCAGCTGGCATGTCTCAGCCACCTGCGGGTGGGGTGCACAGAGCTATCGGTCCCGGGCCGGCAAGGGGGACATGGCGGTGGGCATGATGAACCCCCTTCTCCACCCTCCGGGGCTCGAGGGTTAGCTGGGGCAAGATGACAGACTCAGGAACTCACTAATTATTCTGGATTGGAAATAAACCAGCAGGGGCTGATGGGATTAGGGAGTGATGAGGGGCTCGATGTGGAGGTAACATCAGAACCAAGGGAGAGAGGGAGCCGGGTGGAAACAGCCTGTGCAAAGGCCCTGAGGGAGACCCATGCCAGACACAGCAGAGAAGAGAGAGCAGGCTGAGCGGAGCAGACAACAGGGGTGACCTGAGGTGGTCGGGCCAGACTATTAGGGCCTGTGGGCCACGGTGAGGACATGCGACTCTGTCCTAAAGGAGATGACAAACCACAGAACAAGTCAAGAGACTTAAGCATTACGTACGTCCTCTGGCTGCCAGAGGGGGGACTAAGGGTGGGACGTGGGAGGTCGATAAGGCAGCCGGCAAGTGAGAAATAACACACGCGTCCACACGAAGACGTGCACGTGCATGTGCACAGCAGCCAAAAGGGCGGGAACAGTACACACACCCTCAGCTGACGATGGATCCACACGTGTCCACCCACACACTGGAGTATGATGCAGCCGTGAAGAGGAGTGAGGCCCTGACACAGCCACACCGTGGATGGACCCTGAACACACGATGCTCAGTGAGACAACCAGACACAGAAGGACACACAGTGTGTGATCCCATTGATGTGAAATGTCCAGAACAGGCGCATCCACAGAGAGTGGGTTCGTGGTTGCCAGGGGCTGGGGGAGGGGATGGGAGTGACTACTGATGGGGACAGGATTTCGTTTTGGGGGATGGAATGTTCTGGAACTAGATAGTGGTGATGGTTACACAACTCTGGATGCACTCAAAACCACCCAAGTGTACACGTTCAAAGGGTGAATTCTATGGTATGTGACTTATATCTCAATAAACCCGTTATTTGAAGAAAAAAGAAGTAGGCAGCAGGGAGACCCCGGAAGAGGCCGGGGCGGCAGGGGCGGAGACAAGGGGGTGGGATGGGGGGATCCTGGCGGAGGGTGATGAGGAGCCAACCTCGCCTCTCTCCTGAGTCTCCCGCCTCCCTGGACAGGCGGTCGCCCTGGCAACCAGACACAGGGTCTGCCCTGGGCCAGGCGGGGCGGGGAAGGGCTGGTGCTGGGACCCCCAGTGGGCAGGGGGGCCGCGTTACCTCCACGACAGGGTCGCTGGCGTACTGCTGCAGGATGTCCAGGACTGCCGGGTCCCCGATGGCCCCCAGCGCCTCCCCTGAGAAGAAGCAGGCAGAGCCCCCGTCGGTTGGCTGGGAGACGTCCTGGATGCCCCGGGGACCAGCGACGTCCCCTCCTTCGTGCTGCCCTCCCCACGGCTCTGCCCGTGCTGTGCGGTCCCCTCGGCCCTGGTGGATTGGAGCAGGAGCGGGTACAGCCCCCACTGGCCCCATCAGAGGCCCTGCCCCAGAATCTGCACTCGACTGGAACTGGGCTGGCACACAACCCGGCCCACGCCCCCAGAGCTCATGGCCCAGATGGGGAGATGCAGACAGCATGTCATGACAACCTGGGGACACGGTGACAAGAAGCTCCAAGAACATTTGGAGGAGTTGGCCCATCAGGGAGAGCCCCCTGGAGCAGGAGGTTTTAAGCTTCAGTGTCGGGGATGAGGCTCAGCTGACCATGGCAGGGCTTGACCGTAAGGCCTCTGGGTGAGAGGGGACGGCACGTGCCAAGGCCCTGAGGCGGGTGGAGTGGGGTCGCCAGCAGGCAGTGGCAGGCGTGCAGAAACTGGGTGGACCCAGACAGCGGGTGCGGGACTGGGCAGGGCCTTGTGAGCCACACAGAGGAGCCTGACCGTTTCCCGTGGGCACAGATGGGCGCTGAGCAGGGAGAGACCCGAGGCCTCCTTCGGTCAAGTCCTCCTTGTGCTTTGCAAGCTGGCGGAGGATGCTGTTGCCCGCAATTGAGAACACCCTCCTGGAGCTGAATCTGGGTCAGGTCCCCCTCCTCTGCCCACAGCCCTCCAGGGCTCCCACCTCCCTCGGGGGAGAAGCCTCGCCGCGGCCCCCCAGGCCCCACACAACCTGCCCCGTCCCCTCCCCGCCCTCCCTCCTCCCTCTCTCCCCCTCCTCCCTCTGCTCCAGCCACACGGGCTCCTCGCTGTTCCTCCAATGTGCTGCGCCTGGTCCTGCCCCAGGGCCTTTGCACGGGCTGTGCCCTCTGCCTGAAGCACATTTCCACAGGTACTTCCCCCAGGTCTCTGTCCACCGATTAAAAACGGCACCATCTCCAGCCCCCCCATCCCATTCTCTGCTTTATCATCCTCCTTAGCGCTTATGTAAGTGTTTCCACCATCACACGGCCGGGCGTTCTGCACAATCACGCGCTCAAAATAGCAGAGCTTCCAGGAAGAGCGGGTTTTGGGGCAGAACGTGCTTTGTAAAGCAAGCTCCAGCACAAATAAACAAAGGGATGATATTTTACGACACGTGAAGTTCAGATCTCAGCGCCCATGAAGGTGTACCGGCCGGGCACGCCCGTCTGTCACGGGGTTTATGGCCCCGGCCCCGCACTCACCCGCCTCGTGGCGCACCATGGGCTCCTGGCGGGGGTCCCGCAGCACGCCCACCAGCACAGGGATGGCCCGCGCGTCCTGCATCTGGCCCAGGCAGTAGGCCAGCTCGTGCTTTAGCAGCGCCGAGTCGTCGTCGAAGGCCTGGCTGATCCAGGCGATGGCGCTCGGGCCGCCGAGGCCGCGCAGTGTGAAGAGCGCCCGGAAGCGGGCGTGCAGGGGCTGCGCCGGGTCCACCAGCGTCCGGCCAATCGCCTCCACCTCCTGCTCTGTCACCATGGTGCCGCCTCCCTGTGCCCCCAGGGCCACCGGAACCTGCGGCGGGAAACAGAGGCAGGTTAGAGGGTACACGACCAAGCCAGCTCCCCACCCGCTCACTGGCTGGTTCCTTTCCGTCCGGCCCTGGGCGGGGGGTTTTCTGGGTGGAAAGCCTGCTCTGGCCTCGCCTACTTGCTGTGTGGCCTTCTGTAAGTTCCTTTCCCTCTCTGGGCCTCTCGCCTGTACGTCGGCAGTGACCTCGGCTGGTCTGCTCTCCACACAGCAGCCAGAGGGACTGTGGCGGCTGGTCCCCTAGATGACCCCAGTGACCCCTACCTTCCGGTATTCATGTCCTGTGCAGCCCCTCCCACCGAACCCGTGTGAACAATGGGATATGGAAAAAATGAGTGCGTTTGGAGGGTAGGTCGTAAGAGGCACAGGGGCTCGCTCCTCCCTCTTTGTGGGGAGGCACAACTGGCTTTATCTACACCACAAGGAACCGAGGCCTCTCGCCAACGGCCAGCAGAGAGTGGCTCCTCCGGCCCCAGTCCAGCCTTCAGATGACGCAGCCCCGGCCAACGTCTTGACTTCGACCTCCCGAGAGATCCGAGCCAGAACCACCCAGCTGAACCAGGCCCAGGTCCCTGGCCCACAGGAACTGTGGGAGATGGTGTTGACTGCTGTTAAAGCCGCTAAATATGGGCTAATTTGTTACTCAGCACCAGTAACGGATACAGGAATCCTTTCAGTTTATGAACTGGACATTTGACTCCCTTGCAAAATCCTCCTATGGCGCCTCATTACTCCAAACTCCTTGATGGTCCCCAGGCGCCACACGACCCGCCCCATCCCCTCCCCACCCTCACTTCCTCCCTCTCTCCTACTCACTCATTCCACTCCACCCAACAGGCCTCCTTGCTGCTCCTCCAACACACCAAGGCACAGTGCTGCCCCAGGGCCTTTGCACAGGCTGTCCCCTCCCTCAGGAACACTGTTCCCCAAATGCCCCCATGCTCACTTCCTTGGGCCTCAGTGTCGCCTCCTCAGGGAAGCCTTCTCTGATCACAGTCTTCGAAGCTACCTCTGCATCTGTTTCCCTTTGTTCTGCTTTATCTTTCTTCAAAGCACTGACCACTACCAGGTAGCGTGTTGGACGTTTATCAGTTTAGCTGCTGATGGTGGCTCTTACCCCTCACTAGAACATGACAACTCTGAAGGCAGGGACTGAGTCTCTCAGAGTCACCACTGTACTCCCTGCACACAGTAGGTCCTCCATAAAAACAATAACCATAACAGTAATAGCAGCCAACATTGATCTAGAAGGAGCTCTGCACCAGGCACCTCTAAGGCCTTTCATGAACTCACCATAACCCTATGAGACAAGCAATAGGATTGTCACCATTTTATAGGACACCACAGCCTGGCTGGGAGAAGGCTCCCGCTCGCCGTCCTCTGGACCAATGAGGACCCAGTAGACGCTTCATAAACATGACAAGCAGGCTGTGGCGCGCCAGCAACCCTCTGATCCCAGCGGCCTCAGCGGGGCCGACCGGGTTTAATGAGGGAGGTGCAGCTGCCTGAGCACAGATGACCATCAGAGGAGGTGACATCTGGGAAGACAGACGCATCAGGGACCACAGACGCCGGGAGTGAGCAAGCTGGCACGGTGTTAGGGACCCTCGAGCCCCACTCTGTTCTACACAGACGAGCAGCGACTTGTCTGGGGACGCTCAGCAAGTCGAGGGCAGAGGGCACCCAGCACTCCTGACTCCCCGTCTGTGCCGGGCCGCCCTCAGGACACCTGGGAAATGCCCCCGGCACCTCCTCATCCCCGGAGACCTTCAGCTCCCGGGAAAGAAAGGAAATCCGGCCAAGAAGGCAGCTCTAGCGCCAAGAGGGGAGTGAAGACGAGAGCAGAGATTGTAGATTTCTCGGGGGACCTGAACTGGGGCAAATTCTGAGTTTGGTTTCTCCATTTGGAATAAAACTAGGAACAGCTCCCAAGTCTTAGGTTTCCTGCGAGCCTCTGCTCAGACATTACGTTCTCCGGGAGGCCTTCTCCCACCCCCTGTTTTAACCAAGCAAACCCTGCATTCCCCAGCACTCCCCTTCCGTCCCCATCGCGGCCGTCTAACAGCTCCTGAGATCCTATATATTTTACGGATCTGTTTCTTACTAGAAAGTAACCTCCATGAGAACAGGGTTTTATAAAAAAAGATCTGTATATATAAAATACACACATATCCGTAGATATGCGTATACACGCGTATGTAAAACCAGAGCTGGCATGAAATCCTGCTGCGGGGAGCCCGACACCCCCTGTGCTCAGGGCAAGGGAGGGTACACCTAGCCGCCTGGAAGCCCGCAACTCACACCTTAGCCCCGTTTTTCAGCGGGATGGGAGACAAGGTGGACGTGGGGCTGAGGGGATCGGCCCCCAAATCAAGGCACAACCCGGGAGGCCGCTCACCCCCGTGAAGGTCTCTTAGAGACAGACAGGATGAAGGGATGCAGGAATCCCTCTACACCCAGAATTCCCAACACAAAGATCTCTGGTAACCAGACGCCCCCCCGAGAGGGGTCCCCCCACACGCGATCCCTCTCCATGGAAGAGACCCCCAGGAACCGATGCCTAAGATCTGTCTACGCGGGTCCCCCAGTACTGGATCCCTCACCGGCTGGTGCTCCCAGAACCCCGAGAAAGGGGTCGCCCGACACGGGACCGCACCCCACCCCCCCGCGCGCTGGTGCCCCGGGGATCCCCAGAACCCGGGGGAAAGAGCTCGCCGGGACTCAGGACCTCCCAGGCGGAGGCCCCTAAACCCCCCAGCCAACGAATCCCGGATTCTGGACCCCCCAGCGAGGCATCTCCCCCGGTGCCCGCCTGCCAGGCCCGACCCCGCACCGTGCTCCGGCCGCCGCCGCCTCCGCTTCACCAACCGCGACGCCCGCCGCGCGCTCTGGGGGCCGCCATCTTGGCGCCCACGTGACCGGGCCGGACGGCACCAACGCAGCGCCGCGTGGGGGGGAGCCAGTCAAAGTCTCCGCGGCCGGGGGCGGTCTGGAAGCGCGAGACGGCTCAGGGTCCAGCGCTAACACTCATACACCAGGCGGAGTCTAAGGACTTCCCTCAGGGAAGGGGAAGGGAGACTTCCCTCCTTTCCCCGGAAGAGATTCTCTCCGGCCCCCCCCGTACGCCAGGTGGAATGGTTTGCGCCGATTCCGCCCTGAGCTGAGCTGGGGGCCCTGTGTTTTGCGAGTCAAGCCGATGTTTACGTGGAGGGTTTCCCCGTGGGGCGGGGGCTGTGTTGACTGTGGAAGGCCACAGGGCAGCGTGCCAGGTGTGATCGGCCCGAGGATGCTCTGGGGGAAGGAGATAGGCCCAGGGGTGCAGGAAGCAGATATGGAAGCCACACCCAAAAGCAAGGCTGTGTACGCAGGGAATCTTGAACCTGCAGACTCGTGAGAAACCGATAGCAGGAGACAAGTCTGCACCTTGCCTCACCTTCTGTGGCTCCTCTGCGCTTGGCCCTGCAGGCCAGAAGTCCAAACTCAAGGTGTCAGCAGGTCATGTGCCCTCCGCAGGCGCTGGGGAGGACCCTTTCTGCCTCTTCCAGCTCCTGGTGGTGGGCAGTAATCCTTGGCGTTCCTTGGCTTGTAGACACATCCCTCCAGTCTCTTCCTTCGTCTTCCTGTGTGTGTCCAAATTTGCCTCTTCCCAGTCGCTGGATTTGGGGCTCACCCCACTCTAGTAGGACCTCATCTTAACTTGATTCCATTTGCAAAGACCCTGTTTCCAAATAAGGTCCCATTCGTGGGTACCAGGGTGGGGACTTGAACATGTCTTTTGGTGGGAACACAGTTGAACCCACCACGCTTTGTTACATTTCCAATCTCAGCTTGGGCAGCCAGCCAACTGGCCCCTGCCCCAACCTAGGCCGAGTGGGAGACTCCCTCTGGGCTCCTGGAGCCCCCTGCTCTGTCTCAGCCCCCAGGGCAGAGCCCAGGCAGGAGTTATTGGATGTTTACCAGGCTCTGTCACCCCTCTGGGCTTCTAGTTTGTCAAAAGGTGAACCGCTGCTAAGAGACGGCAAATTAAATAGGAATTAAATGATGCTTTCTGCAAGTGGAGCCAGAGAGAGGAAGCAATTTGCTCAGCAGTGTGGGACGTGAGTGCAAAGTTGAAGAGGGTGCTTGGTGTCTAGGTCTGCGCCCAGGATCCGAATCCGCAAACCTTGGGCCACGGAAGCGGAGCTTGCAAACTTAACCTCTACGCCACTGGGCCAACCCTGAGATCAATAATGTTTAAATGCAATTTTTTTCTTTTTAAAATTGATATTTCTGTGGAGATCATTGTAAAGTGACATGCAGTTGTAATAAAGAACACAGAGGATGCAGGGTACCCTTGCCCCAGCTTTCCCCAATGGTAGCTGGGTGCAAAACACACACAAACCCCTAGTATATCATGACTGGGATGTTGACGCTGATACGATACACAAATCTCATTCAGTTTTCTCAAGTTTTACTTGTACTGTGCTCGTTTCTGTGTTTGTGTGTCTTAAATTCTATACGATTGTATTGCTGTGTAAATTTGTGTGTCCATACCACAATGATAATACAAAACAGGGCCAACACCCCAAATGTGGCAGGCTGAATAATGACCCTCCCCAAAGACAATCCTCAGCGCCTGTGAATATGTTATTTTATGTGGTATAAAAGGGACTTTGCAGGTGGGATTAAGTTAAGGCCCCTGAGATGGGGATGACCCTGGATCCCCGGGGGCCCAGGGTCACCACAGGGTCCTCATCAGAGGGAGGAGGAGGGTCAGAGGCAGAGAGAGACGGGAGACGCTGCGCTGCGGGCTGTGCAGACGGAGGAAGGGGCCCCGAGCCCAGGACGCGGCCTCTAGAAGCTGGAAAAGGCAGGAGACGGTTGTCCCCGGAGCCTCCGGGAGGACAGCCCTGCCCACACCTGGAATTTAGCTCAGGGAGGCCCATTTCAGACTTCTGACCTCCAGAGTGGCAAAATAATACATTTCTGTTGTTTTTAGCCACTAAGTTTGTGGTCATTTGTTACAGCAGCAACCGGAAACTGATGCACAATGATCTCCTGTGTTGCCCTTTTATAACACACCCCTCCCTCATTAATGCAATATTTAAAAAAATCAAAATTAATGCAAAAAAATCCAAATCTGCAACCCAAGTGTCCCTCGACTAATGATTGGATAAAGAAGATGTGGTATATATATACAAGGGAATACTACTGAGCCATCAAAAAAGACAAAATCGTCCCATTGGCAACAACATAGATGGACCTGGAGAGTATTATGTTAAGGGAAATAAGCCAGACAGAGAAAGACAAACAGGGCATGATTTCACTCATACGTGGAAGATAAACCAACACGCGCAGAGAGAACAGTTTGGTGGTTACCCGGGCAAGGGGGGTGGGGGGTGGGCACAAGGGGTGGAGGGATGCACTTATATGGTGACTGACAAACAATAATGTACAACAAAAATTTCACAATTAAAAAAAAAAAGATACAGCACGTGAACACCGTGACTCAGTCCCCGCTGGCCCTCCAGCTTTTACTTGGCAAAGTCCCAAGAGGATAGAACAAAGATTTTGAAATAAAAATTGTGAAAAGAAAAAAAAAATCAAAATTAATGCAAAAAACCCACATTTGTAAATAAAGCCGGGATCCAACTTTGCACAACTCATGTCCCTGGCCTCACCCTAATCCCAGCCCTGTTGGATGTTGTCTTTGTTTCAAATAAAGTAACCAGGGGCTGGCCTGGTGGCATAGTGGTTAAGTCCACACGCTCTGCTTTGGTGGCCTGGGGTTCACAGATTCGGATCCCAGGCGCAGACCGACACACCGCTCATCAAGCCGTGCTGTGGCGGCATCCCACATACAACATAGAGGAAGATGGGCACGGATGTTAGCCCAGGGCCAATCTTCCTCACCAAAAGAAAAAAAGAAAAGAACCAAGCCAGATGGCAGAGGTGGAATTCCAATTCAGATAAGATTTGCTCACTTTCTTGTCTCCCTGCGTGCTAATCAAGTCCTGTCTGAAATGAAAGTGAGAAGTATCACGGATTTGGACATTTTTTTCAACACCATCAGAATTTGTTAAAAATGTCTAGTGTGTCTAAGTTGTTTTCTTTAGTTCTACATGTCCCATTTTAGCTGGAATGTTGATTGTCTTGGTTTAGAGTGAGGGGCAGTAAATATTACACACGTGTTTATTGAACCTGGTACTGAGCTGAGGAAAGAGATAAATCAGAGCTAGTTTGGAGGTGCAGATATTCAAGAAGTTTCTTCATTCGACATTTATTGACCTCCACTCTGTGCCTGGCCCTGCTCTGGATTATCTTGGTCCAACAGAATTTTCTACAGTGGACATGTTCTATATCTGCACCATCCGATCTGCACCACGGCAGCTACTAGCCAGACGTGGCTACGGAGCATTTGAAATGTGGCAATGCCGGTACGGAACTGAATTTTTAATTTTTAAAATTTTAAGAAATTTAAATGGAAATGGAAAAATCAGATACTCAATTCAGTTATTGGAAAACTTGAGGCTTTTTTTTTTTTTTTGCTGATGAAGAGTCACCCTGAGCTAACATCTGTTGCCCATCTTCCTCTATTTTGTATATGGATTGCTGCCACACCATGGCTGCCTACGAGTGCTGTAGGTCTGCATCCAGGAACCAAACCTGGGCCGCCGAAGTGGAGTGCACCAAAGTTAACCACTGGGCCACAGGGCTGGCCCCTGGAAAACTTTTAAGCATACTTGGAACACCTAGGGTATGTGAATCTACTTTTTCCACTATAAATTTTATAAAATACACAGATCAAATATTTCTGATGAAAATTAGCACCCAAATTAAGATAGGCTGTCAGTGTACAATACCCACCAGATTTTAAAACTTAGTATCAGAAAAGTAACATAAAATATCTTGTTAATATTTGTTGATTTTGATTACATGTTGAAATGTAAATACTTTTGACATATCAAACTAATAAAATATATCATTAAAATTAATTACACAGGGGCCGGCCCGGTGGCAGAAGCGGTTAAGTGTGCGCGCTCTGCTGCGGCGGCCAGGGGTTCGCTGGTTTGGATCCCGGGAGTGCACCCGACGCACTGCTTGGCAAACCATGCTGTGGCGGCGTCCCATATAAAGTGGAGGAAGATGGGCACGGATGTTAGCCCAGGGCCAGTCTTCCTCAGCAAAAAGAGGAGGATTGG
>JABWHU010000634.1:13830547-13882753 GCA_014189135.1 Dicerorhinus sumatrensis harrissoni | reverse complement strand
GGAGCGCGTGCACTTAACCGCTTGCGCCACCAGGGCGGCCCCCAGACAGGAATTTTTTTATAACAGCTTTGTTGAGATATAATTCACACGTTATACAATTCACTCATTTAAAGTGTATAATTTGGTGGTTTTTAGTGTGTTCAGGGTTGTGCAACCATCATCACATCAATTTTAGAACAGTCCATCACCCTAGTAAGAAAGTCCCAAGCAGTCACTCCCCACTCCCTCCTACTCCCGAACCCCTGGCAACCACTAATTTACTTTCTGTCCCTCTAGATTTGCCTGTTCTGGACATTTCATGTAAATGGAATCACACACCATGTGGCCTTTTGTGTCTGGCTTCTCTCACTGAGCATTGTGTGTTCAAGGTCCATCCACCTTGTAGCTGTGTCAGGGCTTCACTCTTTTTCATGGCTGAGTCATATTCCAGTGGTGGATGGTGTGTTTATCCATCATCCATTGATGGACATTTGGGTTGTTTCCCCTTTTTGGCTATTATGAATAATGACGCTAGGAACATTTGTGTACAAATTTTTATGTGGACAAATCAGTGCAGTTCTCTCCGGTAGACACCTAGGAGTGGAATTGCTGGGTCATCTGGTAACTCTTTAACTGCTTGAGGAACCGCCAGACTGTTTCCCACAAGGGGTGCCCCATTTTACACCCCCACCAGCAATGTGTGAGGGTTCCAGCCGCTCCACACCTTCCTCAACACTTGTCGTTTTGTTTTCATAGCCATCCTAGTAGGCGTGAAGTGCTATCTCACTGTGGTTTTGAGTTGCATTTCCCTGATGACTAATGATGATGAGCATCTTTTCATAAGTTTATTGGCCATTCACTTATCTTCTTTGCAGAAACGTGTTTGGATCTTTAGCCCAATTTTTGAGCAGGGACTTTTTATGTTTTGTTTCCTGCTTCCAGGGCCCGGAAGAGCCTCCGTAGGAGCGCAGTAAACGCTGGATGAATGAATGGATGTCTTTCCGCAGGCGGTGGGGTTTGCACGTCCCGCAAACGCACCTGTTATTGAGTTCCATCGCGCTGATCACGCGGGGTGACTGCCTCACTGAGGCGCGGTCTGCCCTTGGGAGCCCGTTTCGGCCACTGTCCCCTACTAAGAACCCCGCCCTAAACCGAGCAGAGCCACTTCCCAGGCTCCACGCAGCCGCCTCCGCGGGGACACGAGTCCAGTTCCGGCCGCGGTTGCCCTTGGCAACGCGTAGCGCCCCGCTTCCTGTATTGTTTCGAATCGCGGGCTACGTCACGTCCTCCCGAGATGCCCGACGCGCGCAGGCGCAGTCTGCGGGGTGGGCGTGGCGACCCGGCGCGCGGGGGCGTGGCGGGGCGTGGCGGCGGCACGCAGCGCGCCGGCGCGGGGGCGTGGCCGGCCGCGGGAGCGCGCGCGGCGGAGGAGGGCGCCGGGAGGCCGCGGAGCAGCGAGCGCCGCCATATTAAGGAGCGCGGAGCGCGGGGTCCCGTCGGCGGCGGCCGCGGCCGGACCCGGCGGAGCTGCGGACGGCGGAGGCGGGCGCGGGGCGGCGCTGGGAGAGGCGGGGCCGGCGGAGCCAGCGGGCGACGGGAGCGAGCCAGGTGAGGCGGCGGGGTCTGGGGACCCGCCCCCCGCGCCCGAGCCGGGCCGGGCCTCCCCGGGGACCCCCGAAACCGAACCGGCGCCCCGGGCCGCGACCCCCGCGCCCGGCCCCCTGAACGCCGCCCCCTGAGCCCAGCGAGGCCCGGGGTGAGCTCAGCATCCCCCTCCCGCCTGACCCCCCAAATCCGGCCCTGCGTGACCTCCCCACCCCAAGCCACCTGCAGCCGCGACCTCCCCCCGCACCGGCGTCCGCGGTCCCTTTATAAACATGGGGCCGAGCTCTGCCCCCCAATCCCGGGACCCCCAGGACAGCAGGCCCACGCTCTAGCCGGTGTTCTGGCCTGTCAAACCCGGGCCTCCCAGCTCGCACCGTCCCAGCCAGATTTAAACTGCCCCCCATAGCTGTCACGACGCCCCAGGCTCCAACCGGGCCCCCCGCCCCGATGAGATGCGATCTGAGCCTGGCGGGCCCGGGGACCCCCGGGCCGAGACGCGGCCCCCGTCCGTCCGTCTGGCTCCCTTTGTGCGCCCCGCGCCCCTCTCGGCTCCCGGCACCAGGAGCTCTTGGGCAACGCGGCTTGAATGCATAAATGTCCCCCGCCTCCCGGCCCTCCCCTTTCTGCTCCCCCACCCCCAAGCTCGACCCACCCAGACTCACGCTCTCCCATTCGGCCCCGACCCCACCACGATCTGAGCCGGCCTGTCTGTGCCCAGCCGCCCTCCGATCCGGGACCATCCCGTGTCTTTTCGCAAGCACCGCCGCCCCGGACCCCCCAAGTGTGGTGGTTCCCCCCATCAGGGCTATCCTCGCCTACTGAAAACTGAGACCCCTTCCTGTTGGTTCTGCACTATGTGAGACGTGCCCCCAACCCGGAGCCTGGGACCCACCGCTGTGCGGATGTGCAGCCTAAATCTGTGTTGTTTTCTCTGTTCTCTTCCCCCCCAATCATCCCCTCGTTCAGGGCACCTCTGGCTGGGAGCTAGATCCCCCCCCACCCCCTCCCTAGTCCACCTAGCGATGACCTCATGCCTGTCGCTGGTGAGGCTGCACCCCCTCCTCCACNACTTCTTATCAGAGTTTGAATGAGGACAATTCATCTAAAGGAAAACTGTCCACCCGGGGCTGTGCAGCCGTCCCCCCAGATCCATCCTCCGGGTGGGAGACAGGCCCGAGGGGCTTTGAAGTGAAGGAGGTGGGGTGGTCGCCCTTGGAGGTGGGGGTGGGGTTTGCACGCCGGAAGCTGATGAGCTCTCTGGGGACAGGCCCAGAGTGGTGCACATTGTCCCCTGGAATGCACCCTCAGCTGCTGATGGGCCGACTTGCTCTGGGGCCGAGCTGGCCTCTGATGTGGAGGGCCCCGTCTGTGCTGGCAAGACTAGAGCATGTTTTTTTCTGCCCCCCATAGGGGAAGTGGGGGTGTGGCCGCAGCGTGAGTGAGGGGGGATGGCTCCCAGAGGGTTTTGTGAAGGATTCAGGCTCTCCCGCCCCAAAACTAGGTCTCCGGTCCTTGGTCAGCTCATGGCTCAAAGGATGGGTGCTTTGGTGCTGTGGGGGCAGTGTCTCAGGTGGCTGTGCTGGCCCAGTTCCCCCGGGGCTGTTTCCCGGGGAAATCTTGGACTCCGTACCCTGGCGGCTGGTGGTGACTGGGCCGTGGGAGGAGGCCCTAGAAGCAAACAGAAAAGACTGACGTGTCTCCAGAAGTGGGTCTGCATTGGGTGTCGCACTGGGTCCTCTGTTTCAGCGGGAAGTCTCCCGCCAGTGCTGTTGGCTGGGGCCTCGGGCGCATGGGGTTTGTGTTCCCGGACTTTTGGGCATCCTGTCTGCGGGACCCATCCCGGGGGCTCCTGGCTGGCGTCAGGATCAAGGGACTGGGTCTTGGAGGAACCAGCAAATCGCAGCCCCCTTGAAATTCATTTCTTCTAGAGCAAGGTTCTCCACTGGGGACACTGGGGACGTCTGGGGACATCTGTGGTTATCACACTGGGGGTGCTCCTGGCATCGAGTGGGTGGGGCCAGGGACGCTGCTCCACCCCCACAGCAGCCAGGATGGCTCCCCAGAGAGTGACCCGGCCCCGATGTCCGCTCCCGAGGGGGAGACCCTGGACTGGAATCGGGCCTGAGCGGTGCTGAGGGCTGGGCCCGTGGGGCCGGCGTGGGGAGCGGTGCCTGTGCTGCTGGGAAAGGGGCATTTGGCTGCCCCGAAGCTCCCTGTGGTCCCTTTCTGCCCCATCACAGGCCCTACTGGCCTCCTGCTCGTCCACTGCCCTATCGCACCCTGCCTGCCCCTCACTCGACCTCCCGCAGGCCCAGGCCACTGCGAGGCCCGCCCCATGCTTGCGGAGGGGCTGCCGGCCGAGGGTGGTTTGCAGCCAGGCGAGTCCCGGGGCCGCTTCCTTGTGGACAGACACCTGTTGAGCACCGGGACTCAGCACAGCACCAAAGCCCCCCTCATGTGGCACTGGCATTCTCGGCGGGGGACGTTCATGTCCCCGAGGGCCACATATCCTGTGTCTTCGGCAAGTGGCTCGTTTCTCCTGCCTCAGCGTCCTCTCGTGTGAATGGAGTCAGAGAACACGCTGCGGTCCTACCCGGCCTTGCTTCCTGCAGTCCGACTGTTATGCATGACAGATGGGGCCCCCCCCCAAATACAAGAGTCGAATGTGGGACCCACCCTCCTGGCTCCCTGCGCTTCCCCGCAGTCCTTCGGGCTCCGCCCTGGCTCTTCTGTTCATTATCTTGTTGATTAGTTTGTGTTGGTAACAGCTTCGTTCAGATGTGATTCTCATGCCATACGATTCGCTCATTTAAAGTGTACAATTCGGTGGTTTTCACTAGATTCGCAAGGTTGTGCATCCATCACCTCTCTCTGGTTCCAGAACATTCCATCACCCCACGAAGCTCCGCCCCATCAGCAGTCACCCCTATCCCCTCCCCCTGACAACTACTACCCTCCTTTCTGTCTGTGGATGTGCCTGTTCTGGACATTTCACATCAATGGGGTCACACACCGTGTGTCCTTCTGTGTCTGGTTCTCTCACTGAGCGTCGTGTGTCCAGGGTCCATCCACGGTGTGGCTGTGTCAGGGCTTCACTCCTCTTCATGGCTGCGTCGTATTCCAGCGTGTGGGTGGACACATTGTGTTTGTCTGTTCACGGGTTGGTGGACACTTGGACTGTCTCCCCTTCTGCCTGTTGTGAACAGAGCTGCCACCAACAGCCAGGTGCAGGTCCTCGTGTGGTGGCCCTTCCATTTCGTCAGGACTCAGTCTCCGCTCTGCTCCCCTGCACGCCCCCCTGCGGCCGGCCCCTCGTCCTAGCTTCCTGTCCTGCTTGGCTGCTGGTGCCCACAGCTGGCTCCTGAAGTCCGGGTCCACGTGGCCAGTCCATCGTCTGTCCTGGGTGTCCCGCAGGCACCTCGGGTGGAGTGTGTCCAGAAGAGGTCCCTCCTTCCTGAGACCTGCCCGTCCCCCTCCCTCGCCTCGCAGCCTCACACGGGGCCCCTCCCTCCACCCCGCTTCTTCTCCGGACCCCCTGCTCTCTCACCTGGATGGGCACGTGCCGGCTCCCTGGCCCTGCGGCTCCCCACTGCGCTGCCCAGTCTCCACGCTACACCCTCTTCAGCCCGGACACGCACATCTCTTCGCCCCGCTCCCGGCTCCGGCCCCTGCCCCACCTCCCTGCCGCCATTCCCGGGCTCAGCCCAGGAGACGGCCCTTCTGGCCAGGCCTCCTCTCCCTCTGCCTGCCCCAGCGCGCTGCTCACACCCCAGCCTCCCCAGACTGCTGCGTGGTTCTCGAAAGGGCAGGCCGTTCCTTCTGGACTCCCATGCTCTCCCCCAGATCCGACTGCGCCCGGGAACCACTGCTTTGTGACCCCACAGGAAGGATCTCCTCCCCACCAGGCCTGATGGCCGCTGCGGGAAGGGTCAGGCCTCCCCCAGTAGGGTGGGGGTTGGAAGGATGGCGGGAGCAGGGGAGGGCGGACGGCGGGTGGAGGGTGTCTGTCTGCACTGTCTGGAAAGGGCTGAGCAGCCAGAGAGTTAGCACTGGTCTGTTGAGCCAGAGGGAAGCAATTATTCCCCTAAGGATTCCCCTAAACCGGGGGGTCTCCACCAGGGGGAACGTTTGGGGACATCTGTGGTTGTCACACTGGGAGCACTCCTGGCATCGAGTGGATGGGGGCCAGGGATGCTGATCGGCACCCCGAAGTGCCTGGGACAGCCCCCCACAGAGAGTGACCCGGCCCCAATGTCAGCAGTGCCCGGGGTGGAGGGGACAGGACCCTGCCCTAAACATACTAGATCTTTCCTTCTGCTGCCCCCACCTTGGACCCGTGGGTGGGATCGGCAGTGAGGCAGACTGAGGAGGCACTTTCTCATGCTCAAGGCTGCCTGTTAGGGGGTGAGCTGCCTGTCCCTGGGGTGTGCAAGCAGACATAGAGGCCTGAGAGGGCTCTGGGAACCTGATGGGGCTTAGTCTGATCCACTTTAAGGCCGCGTCCAGCCTCAGGAGTCGGCCCTCTGACATACATCGCAGTGACGATCACGTGAATGTTCATAAGTCATTTGTCACTTTCCTTTGCGTGGGGTTGGCATCCCTTGGGCTGCCCATACCCAGACCCCTTTTGGTCTGAGCGTTTGCCAAGTGACACGGTGGAGTGGGTGCTCTGCGGGGCCGGAGAGGTGAGAAACCTCGGGGCTTCCCTAGCTTCAGGCACCGTGTCTGAGGTTGAGAGCAGTCCTTCCCTCCTGTGGTGGGCGCCACCCTGCTGCCTGCAGTGTGCTCGCAGGGTGTTGTCGCGGAGGAAGGATCCAGAAGGCTGTGTGTTGATGGAATGCTCATGTCTCTGGTCTGAGAGCCCTGGGGGGACAGGGACCCCGGCTCTCTGCACGTGACACCACCTGCACGCAGTAGCTGGGGAGTAAGCATCAGGTGAATGAATGAATGAATGAATGCATGCTGGAATATGCTCCCCAGGGCCCCCACCGCCAGCCCTCCCCTGACAGGACTTGCCTTTCCCGGTGGTTCCCGTCAGCCCCCGGGGACGGCGTGCTCTCCCTGCCGCGTGCTGGGTGCGGCCTCTGACGCTGGCCGTGCCGGCCTTGGCCTCTGCTGTCTTAGAGTAAGGGGCCGCCAGCCCCTTCTGTGCCCTCTGCAGGCTGGGACCACTCCCCTCCAAGGTCCCAGTCTGCCTCGGCTGTCCAGAGGGCAGGCGCCTGGGGTCTAGTCCAGAGTCTATGGCCCTGAGACCATGGCCAGTCCCCCGCCAGACAGCCCTGTTCCTCCCACGTCCCTGACTGAGGCCAGTCCTCCCTCCGCTCCGGGCAGGTGTGTCCTTCCCCCTGTGGGGCAGCCCCGCCTGGTCGCCCGGCCTGAGCTCATTGGGGCAGCAGCTGTGGCCACCAGGCACCTCCCACGCCCCCACACACCACGCGGGTGGAGGACGAGGAAGCAGGTGCATCTGGGACCTGTGTCCGCCTGTCGCTGAGCCCCTAGGACCAGCCACCACGTTCTAGCCTCTCCTTTGGGTCGCTAGCGGCTCGAAGCCACTAGCTGCTTCACAGAAGTTGTGCCCAGTCTCACAGCAATGTAGATGGTGTTATCCCATTATCCCATTTTTATGATGAAGAGACTGAGGTTCAGAGAGAAGTGGTTTGCCCCAAGCGGCCAGTAAAGGTTGGAGTCAGGCCTCAGAGCCAGTCTGTCCCTCTCCGAAGCCCACCCTTCTCCGATGCACCCTGCGAGAAGAGAACCGTCTGCACAGTGCTTTGGTTTACTGTGGTGGGAGGGAGGGAGCCGCGATGCCTGGTTCTGGCCCCTTTTCTGGTCGGGTCTCTCATGTCGCACTTCTCCCCCGACCCCTCAGAGGAGGGCTGGGAAGAAGAGGGCTGCCCCCGGGGCCCGGCATGACCCCCTCGCCTTTCTTAGGGGGAAGGGGCTGGTGGCCAGGGCGTCAGGGGGCACCTAAAGCCCCTCTCCCCCGTCCCCCTGTTCCCCCGCCTGTGTGCCTCAGGCAGGAGCGCTGTCCTGCGAGGGTTTCAGGGCCCCCAGATGACATTCCCAGGGAGCCCCAGCCACTGTCACCGTGATCCCTGACTGGATGGTTCCCGGAGCCGACGGCTGGAGAGTCCCACCTGGCTGTGATGACCCCCAGAGCGGGCCTTTGAGCCTGAGACAGGCTGGCCCGGGCGTGCTGGTGCTCACCCTCGGGGCGTCGTGGTCTGTGGCTGCGGGTGGGTGGGCGGAGCGGGCTCTGGAGCCGGAGCCCTGGGCCTGAATCCCGGCTCCACTGCCCAGCAGCTGCCAGGCCGGTTCCTCCTTTGAGATGGAGACGGGGTCATCTGGGGGACAGAATTCCACCCAGCACCTCAAGTCTCCGAGTGTGCTGGCCCTGGAGGGGCGCAGGCCGGGCTCGCCACTGTCACGTCGTCTGTCGTCTTCATTTGTCTCCTGACGGGTCTGCCCTCGGGGCCGGGAGCAGTGTGCTGTTCACCCAGGACCCGGAGGCCCCCTCAGGGCGTTCAGGGCGGGGTCCGCAGGCTCCTGCTGGTGCGTGTCCCGCCCTCACCTTCTCTGTCCCCCGCGTGGAGGGCAGGCCCCCCCCATCTGTAACCGTCGGCGGGTGTGGCTGCCCCCTGAGGCTGCAGTTCCTCATTCTGGGAGATTCTGCCCCCAGGGGACTCTGGGCGGTGTCGGAGACATCTGTTGTCACACTGGGGGTGCTCCTGCCATCGAGTGGGTGGGGCCAAGGATGCTGCTCAGCCCCCCATAGCGCCCAGGATGGTGCCCCCCGAGACCCCCACCCCCGGCCCCGATGTCCTCGGTGCCGGGGGGGGGGGGGAGCCTGCGGTGGACGCTGGGCCGTAGGTGGTCGTGTGCAGCCCCCAGGAGTGTTGGAGCCCTGAGTCGGGGCTGACCTGTCTCGGGGTGTTGCGTTTCCGTTGGCTCCCTGAAGAGCCTGGCAAAGGTAAAAGCACTGGGGACCAGTTTTTCAAGATAGGCAAGACCTGGAAGACTCAGACTTGGCCGAGCACTTCTGGAAGCAGAGTGCTCCCTCGGGGCCCGTGTGAACTCGGAGCAGGCTGCCTCCGGCCCCGGGGAGGAGGCTCCCCGCCCTGGTCGTGCCCTCGGGGGCAGCCCCCGCCTGAGGAGGCCTGGAGACCGGGTCGGCCCGGCCCCGCTGCAGTCTGACCTCATTCCTCATCTGGGGGGGTCCTGCCCACGCTTGGGGGCTGGCGGGTGAATGGCGAGGTTAAAACTCGCCCTCAGTATGGTCCCCCGCCTGGGACCCCAGCCCGCTGCCGGCTTCAGCTGGAGGAGGACCCACAGGGGCCGGGCACAGATGGGCTCCAGGGCCAGTGCGTGTGCTCCGTTGTCTCGTCCGGGGGTCTCCTGGCCCGGCCCGGGAGCAGGTCTCCCCCTCGGCACTGTGGGGCCGGGCCCTTCTCTGTGGGGCCGTCCTGGGCGCTGGTCCCTGCTGACTCGATGCCAGGAGCCCCCCAGTCGTGACACCCACAGATGTCCCCGGACATGGCCCAGTGGTCCCTGGGGGCAGGCTACCCTGCTGGGCTATCGTCACAGCAAGCGTCTTTGCTGAGTCCGGTGATGGGAACCCTGTGGGCACTACAGGACTGGGGAGCTCGGGGATCGTGGGGAACCACAGGAGGGCTCCTTGGGGTGCACTGGGCCGTTGGGCCACCGGCCTGAAAGCAGGGGTCCTGCTCCTGTGCTGCCCGGACCTCTTCATCCGTCGTGAGTCGGCCTCGCTCCTGGAGAGGGCCGGGGCCGGGCGGAGCGCGGGGAGCACACGGGAGGGCAGCGTGGTCGGGGATCCCTGACGTATGTGGCCTCGGCCTGTCCTGTCAGGTGACAGGGCGTGTCCACTTCCCGCAGGAGCACACTGAGGCTCGGAGGCCGTGGCAGAGGCGGGCCTCCTGGCCCTTCATCCTGGAGGCCGGGGGGCAGGAGGAGACTGCTCTGCAGGGCTGGCTCGGCGGGCGGCCTAGACCCCCGGTGACAGTACCCTGCAGAGGGGACAGTGGCCGCGGATGCCCGGACCCCGACACCAGCCGGCAGGTGCGGCCCCCCCGGGGCAGAGCCTCCCAGTCCTCGGGGCGCGCGCTCCCCGGGGCCAGCCTTCTTGCTCTCTCGTTGCTCCCTTCCTGGCTGTGTGGTGGGCTCGGTGTGGCTGTAGACCCTGCGGCCGGGGGGCCTCTCCACAGCGCCTCGGCCTCGCGGACAGAACCATCTCTGCTCTCTCTGATGTGTCGGGAAGCTTCTCCGACACACAGCGAAGGCGGCAGAATTTCCCTCGCACGGCCGGCCGTGCCCCCACCCCGGGCTTCCGCTCAGTCCTGGCCCCCGCGGCCCTGTCTCTCCCGGCTGGGTCACGTCTTTGAGTAGCTGACACGTTCCCGTGACGAGGGATCCAGGAAGTGCAAAGTGACAAGTCAGGAGAAGCACGCTTCCTTCCTCTCCTGATCCTCATCCTCCGGTCCTCCCCCAGAGCCCAGCTCTGCTTCTGGCTGCTTCTCCAGCCTTCTGGAAAGAGCTTGTCCTGCCCAGTGCCGTTCCCACGTGCAGGGGTCTTACAGCCCCTCCCGCCCGCCCTTTCCCTGCGGAGTCGCCCGTGGGGCGATGAGCCCGCCCATAGCATACACGTTTGGGTCCCGTCTCGAATGCTACATCGGGGAGGATGTGTGTTTTTAGATTCCAACAGCGATGGCCAGATTGCCTTCCTTCCAGGTCCTCCCCGGTTCAGCTCCTGCCAGCAGTGCGGGCGTGTCCTGTCTGCCCACGCCCGAGGCGTGTCCCCTCCTCTTAGAGCCATGCCGGCCCCTGGGGAACTGTGGCCCGGGTGGGTTGCAGCTCTCCGGCTGGAGGGGGGGCAGGGAGCGTCTTTTTCCCGGACGGTTCGCTCACATCCTTTCACGGTGGGCTGCCCTTTGGGTGGCGGGTATTTTTCCCGGTTGTTTTGTCTTTTTTAAAAAACCAGGTTTGTGGTGTGTTGTGCAGACACTTTCCACTTCTCTGTCGATGAATTTATCACCTGTTCTCTTAGGGCTTTGGGGTCTTCTGTTCTCCTGTGGGGCAGCAAGCAGCAATCTCAGAGGAGGTGGGCGGGGGTCCCCAGCAGGAAGGGCTTACGCTCTCTAGGACCCGTTATCTGCAGGTGCAAGGTCAGAGCTCGGGAAGAAGTGGGTTCTGGAAGACATGGGTCCCTCTGTGGGGCGCTGGGTCTTGGGGAGACCATCCCATGCTGGGTGCGGGGATCCACTGACCCCTCGGTCCCCTCCTCCGTCTGGACCCTTCGTCCATCTCACCCTCGCTTAGACAGTTGGTCGTTGGGAACCACTTTTTGAAATGTGCGTCCTGGTCGTGAGCGCTGCCACCGGAATCCTCTTTCGCCTAAGTTCTTGTTTCTGGCCTCCTGTTCCTGCTTGGCAGGGGCTTGGGGTGGGGGGGTGAGACCAGGTCCACCCCGCTGCCCGGCGCCACGCCCCTGGGTGCTCAGCAGTGTGTTGGAGGAATGAATGAAGACCCACCGCCTCTCCGACAGACACGGGATCTCAGGAGTCGGGGTGGGGAGGCACAGAGAAGCGAGCGGGAAGGGTCTGTCGGCGTCCGCGTGAGCCACTCTGGGCTGGGGTAGAGAGAAGGCCTCTGAGGGCCGGTGTGGAGGAAAGCTCTCGTCAGCCGCCGCCCCCAAAAGAGCTCAGTGAAGGAAGGCCGCCTTCCTCTGCCCTGCCTCTGAGGTGTGGCGTCACAAGTCACCACCAGCTTGGCAGCTTAACACAACAGAAATTTGTTCTCTCAGTTCTGGACGTCAGGAGTCTGAAGTCAGTCTCACGGAGCAAACAGCCAGGTCTGGGCAGGGCTGGTCCCCCCGGAGGCTCCAGGGAGAACCGTCTCCCGCCTTTTCCAGCTTCTAGAGGCCGCGTCCTGGGCTCGGGGCCCCTTCCTCCGTCCGCACAGCCCGCAGCGCAGCGTCTCCCGTCTCTCTCTGCCTCTCACCCTCCTCCTCCTCTGATGGGGACCCGGTGATGACACTGGGCCCCGGGGATCCAGGGTCATCCCCGTCTCAGGGGCCTTAACCCATCTGCAAAGTTCCCTCTGCCACGTGAGGTGACATGTCCACAGGTCCAGGGACAAGGACCCTGCACACGTGGGAAGTCCAGAACCTCTCTGAGGCTCAGCGGCCACACGTCAGTGGTGACGCTCCTGCCTGTCTCACGGGCGTCTGCCAGCTGCCACGGCGGGCATAGCCGGTGGACAGTGGGGCTGGTCTGGTGGGGAGGGCACACCACGGGGCATACTTGCTGGACTGGAAGGAGCTCGGCGCACGCCGGCTCTGGGATGCCGAGCGTCTTGGCAGCAGCTCCTAGCTTATCCTGGGAGGCCCGTCCCCGCCCCACGTGCTCCAGGACGACCGCAGCCTCCGGGCTCTGCTTAACTTCTGGTGCTTCCGAGCTGTTGTCCGGGCCCTGCGGTCCCTGCAACAGACCAGCCCCCCGGCCTCCCGGGGGGCCCGGGGACGTCTGCGTGGCGGCGTTGTCTGTGAGCGGAGGGGCCGTGTTTCCATCTGAAGTGAGCGCCTCTGGGCCGAGAGGGTTAGACCGCGGTGGCCACAGCGTGACCGGCCCCTGTGCCTGGGGAGGCCTCGCTCCTCCAGACCCGCCGGGCCCGGGCTGCTCTGCCTGGGGAGCGCGAGCTGCGGACTTTGTCTGGGACGGTTCACTTGCGGCACCGGTGGCCCCGTGGCCTGCGGCTCATCTGGCAGCTGTGCGCGTGGACCGAGTGCGGCCTTCGCCTCGTCCCCTGTGGGCCCGCTGCCGGGGCTGACTGCGCACCATGGCCGGGGAGTCAGCCGGCCTCTCTGTCGGGAAAGCGGGGGAGCAGCTCACTGGCCCAGCCCTGGGAGAGTACCCACTGACGGCAGGAACTCGCCGGAACAGAGCCGTGACTGCTCCTCTTTGGCCCCCGTGAACCCCACTCACAGGACGCTTGGTCACGGCGGCTGCTGGTCCCCCGGGGGCCAGGTTCTGGTTCACACTCGGCCTGGCGCTGAGGTCAGCGAGATGACCGGGCCTGCCCTTGGGAAACTGCCCTCCAGACGGGTGTCGCCTCCTGGGTCAGATGCTCAGCGGGCATCTCCTGTCCTGAGTATGGCCGTTCTGCCCAGGAGTGGTCAGGTGCGTGGTCAGGTGCGGTGAGGACACATGGGGCGCTGGGCGTGGCCTAGGCCGGGGGGGCAGGGGGGCAGCGGAGGCAGGGCCAGGCTGGCGGGGGCGGGGGGGAGGAGTGAGGAAGGCTGCCAGGAGGGAGCTGGCCGTGAGCCACTTCCTGACACTGTCCTGTGGCCGTAATGGAGCGGACGCGTCTGGGGACCTCTGCCAGGGCAGGGTGGGAGGAGGGAGCAGGAAGCCGGTGGCCGAGAAGGGATTTACCCAGGGCTTCACTGTAGGCCCACTTTTCCCAATAAGTAGGAGGCCCGCTCTCTGCCGAGGTGGGGACGACAGTGGACAGAGGGCTGTGGGCATTCCAGGAGTGGGTGGGCGTGGACGGCTGGGCCACTGGGCAGGAGGGTGGCCTGGGCTGGTGCGGGCATCTGAGTCACGAGGCCGCACAGGGAAAACAGGAGATAGACTCACAAGCTCCTAACATGGCACGTGGCGTGGAGCAACCGCGGTGACCGCTGGCTGCGGTACCAGCCTCAGAGTCTCACCCAACGGGCTGGGCTCTGGATGGGCGTCAGGCATCCAGTCTCGGGCCTGGGCCGCACCGAGGCGGCCCCATGCGTTCCGTAATTGCAGGGGAGAGACAGGGACCCGGCAGGCTCGCGCTGATGCTTCAGCCACAAGGTGCACAGTGTCTGGGGGCCCAGGAGCCTGTTGGAGGGGCTGTTTGGGGACGTGAAAATGGGAATCAGGCAGATCCATCTAAATACTCGTCGTCTGGTCGCCCGCCAAGAGGGATGTGGACGGGGCAACCTCAGGTTTGTTCCCCTGTGACGCTGAGCTGGCATCTTCCTCAGGTGTTTTTTTCTTCAGGGGACAAATTTCTTTAGTCTCCTTTCTGTCTCTGTGGATGTGACTCCTCTAGGGGCCTCCTGTGAGGGGGTCACACAGTGTCTGTCCTTCTGTGTCTGGCTCGTGGCACTGAGCGTCATGTCCCTGGGGTCCACCCACGCTGGAGCGGACATCAGGATCTCCCTCCTCTTTAAGGCCCAATAATAGTGCAGCGGGTGGATGGGCCGCGTCTTATCCGTTCCTCTGCTGACGGCCACTGGGGGTGGTTTCTCCTTGGGGCTGTTGTGAATCGTGCTGGTTGGAACGTTCTAGGACGCGTCTTGGTGTGGGCCGGTGACACCTGCGAGTGGAATTGCCGGGTCACGTGGCTGTGAGTCTGACTCCTTGAGGAGCTGGTGGTGGGGGCGGAGTCAGCGTTTCATGGGGACGAAGTTTCAGTTTGGGAAGATGGAAAGTTCTGGAGACGGATGGTGGGGATGGTTGCCCAACACTGTGAATGTGCTTCATGCATTGAGCTGTGCACTTAAAATGGTTACGATGGTAAACGTTACGTTATATGTATTTTACTGTAGTCGTGTTTAAAAAGGCAAGCGTTGGCTCCACCGAAGCGCTACACCCAGGACTCATACTCTTTATTCTGGTCAGCGTGCGCCTTTTGACATCCTCCATATTTGGAGCACTGTTGTCACCGGTGCCCGTGGAAGCCCTCAGGCTCCATCCGGGGGAGCAGAGTGACAGTGACGGGCCAGAGGCAGCGGAGGGGGGTGTGCTGCAGGCTCCTGGCAGGGGATGCCGCCGTCTGCTGAGCCCCCGTGCCGTGCTGGCCACCCTTGCTCCCCCTCCGCGGGCTCTGCGCTGTCCCGAGCGGGGCGGGGCTGGCAGACCCGTCTGCAAAGGGCCGGGCGGTGCAGTGCGCGTGCTGGCATAAGGCAGCCATGCGCACGTGTGGGCGCGGGCGGGCCTGCTCGTCCCTGGGCCCGCGTGTGCCTGCCCTCCCTTCAGGAAGCGCATCCGTCCCTCTGAGGCGGCCGCTCCTCCGCCCTGTCCTCGAATTCACACAGCCCCTTTCTGCTCTTCCTGCTCTAGAGTGTTCTCCAGCCTCCTCTTGCTGGCACGCTCACGCTTCCTCAGAGAGGCCTCCCGGCTTGGGCTGAGCTCGGTGGAGCTGGGTGTGAGCATGTCTGTCCTCTGGAGGCCAGTGTCCCTGGGCCCAGCCTGGCTTGGCCTGGAGCCCGGGTACTGGCTAGTGCCCGGCGTGCAGTCGGCTCTGGCCGAGTCCCGGGGAGTGAACCGGAGCTTATCGGACTCGCTCCCACTCATGCGCGTGTACACACACACACACACACACACACACACACCCTTACCCTTGTAGGCTGGGCGGCCCTCATGGGGCCTGAGGAGCAGAGACAGGGTCCCATGGGTGGTTCGTGACGTCGGAGGGTCTGAAGCAGGAAGGCGATGAGATGGGGAGTGTGGGTCAGGAGAGGGCTTGGGGTGAGCCCCCGGGGACAGGTGGGAGACGCTCTAACCAGGACGAGGGCGAGGGGGCCTGGCGGAAGGGCCCCCACGGAGGGCCCGGACAGGAGCCTGTTCGTCCCCGTCACGTCCCCCTCTGGCACCAGGGCCAGTGGGGGCGGCCGAGCCCGCACTCTGGGCTCCTGCGAGGAGGCCCTGCCACATGGTGGGGACTCAGCGTCTCCAAGGAGTGCCCTGTGGTCACCAGGCGGTGCCGGGGGCCACCACCCACTGACCCCTCCTGCCCTTCCTGCCCCAGGCTGACTGCAGCTGGCTGACCCTGCCAGGTGACCTCGGCCGGCGGGCCACGCCTGCCCGGCCTCGCCATGGACCAGGACTATGAGCGGCGCCTCCTCCGGCAGATCGTCATCCAGAACGAGAACACGATGCCGTGCGTAAGTGCCCGCAGCCTGGCCTGCCGGCGCCGTCCTGGCCGCACGGAGCCGGGGCAGGCGGGTGGCGTTGCGGCGTGTCTCTCTTGTGAGGACACAGCATTAGATTCAGGGCCCCCTACTCCACGATGGCCTCATCTTAACTTGATTCATCTGCAAAGACCCTGTTTCCAAATGAGGTCACACCCCACGTCCTCTAACCAGTGGTCAGGACTTCAGTGTGTCCTTTTGGGGGACACAGTTCACCCACAGCAGATCCCTCACAGAAAGAGGACGTTCTAGGTCAGTCGAGTGGGCCGGAGGGTTGTCTGGGGGCAATGCCCCGCCCTCACTTCCCGGTTCGGGTGGTCGGGTTGGGGAGCAGTGGGAGAATGTCCGTGCGTGCGGGAAGTGGAGGTCCTGGAGCTGCAGGCTCCCAGCACTCGGGGGGTAAATGTTCTTCAGTCCGTACTTTCAACCTTTGTGTCCACCTGTGATGGCTCAGAAATAAAGGCACGCAGCGGAGGGCCAGTGCTCCCAGGCTGTCGCCCCAGGCCTCCTCCCGCCTGGCTGAGCTGGGAGGGCGGATGAGCCCCCCCCCCCATGTGGGTGCCGCCCGCAGGGTTCCAGCACACGAGTTATTTACCAGAGTGTTTGACCTCTGCCCGCGGGTTTCCAAGATCCAGCCCCCATTCAGCCAAGTGCCAGGGGGCAGGGCAGGTGGGCCGGCGCGGGGTCCGCGTGGAGAGGCTGGCCTGGGCGGTGCACACTGGGGCCTCCGGGGCACCCAGGCCCACCCTGCCGTCCTTCCAGGTGGCGGAGATGCGGCGGACCCTGACGCCCGCCAACTCGCCGGTGTCCTCGCCCAGCAAGCACGGAGACCGCTTCATCCCCTCCAGAGCCGGCGCCAACTGGAGCGTGAACTTCCACAGGATCAACGTGAGGCCCCCGAGGGCGGTGGTCGGGGAGGCACCGCTGACCGCGCAGCCCGGCCAGGGGCCAGTGCATCCGGCTCATTCCCCCTCCCTCTCCCGCAGGAAAACGAGAAGTCCCCCAGCCAAAACCGGAAAGCCAAGGACGCCACCTCAGACAACGGCAAAGGTCAGCACTCAGGCCCGCCCGACCCCCCAGGTCCTCGGACTCCCCCCCCCGCCCCCGCCTCACCGAGCTTGGTGCCCGCAGACGGCCTGGCCTACTCCGCCCTGCTGAAGAATGAGCTGCTGGGGGCCGGCATCGAGAAGGTGCAGGACCCGCAGACGGAGGACCGGAGGCTGCAGCCCTCCACGCCCGAGAAGAAGGGCCTCTTCACGGTGAGCCCCACCGCCGCGCCCACCGCCATCTGGGACAGAGGTCCCCATCCCCCAGGGCCAGGAGACAGGGTTGGGGGGCACAGACGATCCGGGCTCTCCTCACGCCCCCGGCCGCCTGCACTGCGTGGATCCTCCGGCCACCAGTCCGGCCTCCTTGGGTTTCTCCTCCCGCACCTGCCCCTGGGGGTCTAGAGTCCCAGAGATGAGGGGGCCCATTAACCCCGTGCCTCGCCGCCAGGGGCACAGGGCACAGGGCTTCGGGTCTGCGGGTCCTGGGCTCAGCAGGTGTCCCCCACGTCCCCAGTATTCCCTCAGCACCAAGCGCTCCAGCCCCGACGATGGCAACGACGTGTCTCCCTACTCCTTGTCCCCTGTCAGCAACAAAAGGTGAGTCCTCGACTGTGCGGGTGGCGTGGGCAGCTAGGAGCTGCCCGGGAGCCGCCATCAGTCCCGGGACTGTGCAGGGTACAGAGGTGGCCCGGAGGACCCCCCTCGGTGGGACATGCTGCAGGCCCAGACCCGGGGACGGGAGTCAGGGAGGGCCCTCCAGAGGAGGTGCCAGGCAGAGGGGATGACATGGCTGTCAGAGCTCAGGGTGGCCCAGCATCCAGTGGCAAAGGGGTCAACAGCCTCGGGGTCGCCCCAGGTGTGGGAGACGTGGGTGGCAGTTGGAGGGCGGGAGGGACGGGAGACCTCATGGTGGAGCCGACAGTGCAGGGCCGTGGGGAGGGTGGTGTCTGCGCAGCTGCGTTAGGTCACGCGGGTGCCAGGTCACCGTCCCAGCTCTCCCCGCAGCCAGAAGTTGCTGCGGTCGCCACGGAAACCCACCCGCAAGATCTCCAAGATTCCCTTCAAGGTCTTGGATGCACCCGAGCTGCAGGACGACTTTTACCTGAACCTGGTGGACTGGTCCTCACTCAACGTGCTCAGCGTGGGGCTGGGGACCTGCGTGTACCTGTGGAGTGCCTGCACCAGCCAGGTGGGTGCCGCAGAGCGCGTGTGCAAGTGCATGTGCCTGCGAGTGCACAGATGCATGCCTGGGGGTTGCAGAGCGGCGTCCTTCCCTAGCTGAGCTGGGCGGGGGCCTGTGTGAGGGGCGTGAGCGTTGCTGGGGCCGTCCAGAGCCCCGGGCAACACCCAGTGTGTCCCCACCACAAGGGCACCTTCAGTGTGCAGACTGGGATTGGGGGTCCATCAGCAGGTGTGAGCGGAGGCCCCGTGCCCCTCCCCAGGAGGGCTGGCTCCCGGGCCTGTGCAACAGCCTGTGCCCGAGTCAGCAGGAGAGGGATGGGTAGCCTAGCCCTGCTGAGCCTGGGGCCGCCGTGTGGCCACTTCCTTGATGGAGTGTGTTGTCCTCCCCCTGCCCCCGCAGTAGATCTCGGAGTGGCTGCTGGGCGCACCGAGGGCTCAGCCTGCAGGGCACGAGGGTGCTGCCCCCCAGGGTGGGTCTTCTCAGGGACAAAACCAACACAAGTGGGTTCAAGAGAAGGCGAGCGCCACGCCTGCAGAAAGAGGGCCGGCACCCCCCCACACCCCCCAGCCTGTGGCCTGCCCCTGTGGGAGGGACCCCTCTGTGTGATGCCCTCATCACCTGAGCATCCCCCAGGCCCTGTGCAGCCTCCCGAGCACCCCAGCCGCATATGTCCGGCTCCCAGCACCGGAGCCAGTGTCTGCAGGCCAGAGGTGTGAGTGAGTGAATGAAGGAGTGAGCGGGCAGGCGAGCGGGCAGATGGACAGATGGGTGAACGGACGTCAGGGCCTTGAAGGCCCAGCGGGGCAGCACGTCACCTCACACTGACCGATCCCCCTTCCCCCAGGTGACCCGGCTCTGCGACCTCTCAGTGGAAGGGGACTCGGTGACCTCCGTGGGCTGGTCTGAGCGGGTCAGTACACAGGCCTCCCTGCTGGGCAGGGTTGGCGCCGGGGAGGTCTGGCCGGGCCTTGCTGGCAGGCCTCCACAGTGTTGGGGACTTGGAGACCCAGAGGAGCAAGAACCCAGCCTGGAGGTCACTTGTCCAAGCCCCAGACGTGACATCTGTGCCCTCGCTTGTCTCCAGTCTGGTGGAAGTGAGACCCTGGGTTAGATGTGGCCCCCCAGAGCTGCCCCCAGCCCCCAGTGCACGTTGGCTGGGTTTTGACAAATCTACACGCTGTGTGGCCGTCCTCCCCGGAAGTTCCGAGGGAGGGTGTCACCTTTGATCCAGAGGAACGTGTCTTCAAGATCTTTTAAAGAAACGGCCCGAAGGCCCTGGGTGAGGAGGGAGAGGGGAGATCCCGGGCAGGCATCCCCACGCGGGGCCTGATGCCCGCTGTGCCTGCGTTCTTGGTTCTAGGGGAACCTGGTGGCCGTGGGCACGCACAAGGGCTTCGTGCAGATCTGGGACGCAGCCGCGGGGAAGAAGCTGTCCATGCTGGAAGGCCACACGGCGCGCGTCGGTGAGAAGCCGCCCAGGGCTCTGGGGTGACGTGCGATTCCCCCCGGAGGCCGGCCCCCGGCCCCGCCCCTGCCCCGCCTCCCTCGTCGTCACCGGCCCCGCCCCTGCCCCGCCTCCCTCGTCGTCACCGGCCCTCGGCCCCGCCCCTGCCCCGCCTCCCCGTCCTCCCCGGCCCTCGGCCCCCCCCTCTCCCCCGGGGGCGGCGCGAGCGGGGCGAGCGGGAGGCCCCGACGGCGCTTTGTGTCCGCGCGCGGGCGCTGGCCTGGAACGCTGACCAGCTCTCCTCTGGGAGCCGGGACCGCATGATCCTGCAGAGGGACATCCGCACCCCGCCCCTGCAGTCGGAGCGGCGGCTGCAGGGCCACCGGCAGGAGGTGTGCGGGCTCAAGTGGTCCACGGACCACCAGCTCCTTGCCTCGGGGGGCAACGACAACAAGGTAGGCGCCCCAGCCTCGGGCTTTTCCTCCCGTCTGCGGGGAGGACGCGCTGGGCTCTGGGGGAGGGGGCCGGGCGGGCCGCCGATGCCCCCCTCACAGCCTCGGCCCCCAGCTGCTGGTCTGGAACCACTCGAGCCTGAGCCCCGTGCAGCAGTACACAGAGCACCTGGCGGCCGTGAAGGCCATCGCCTGGTCCCCGCACCAGCACGGGCTGCTGGCGTCCGGCGGCGGCACGGCCGACCGCTGCATCCGCTTCTGGAACACGCTCACGGGGCAGCCGCTGCAGTGCATCGATACGGGCTCCCAGGTGTGCAACCTGGCCTGGTCCAAGCACGCCAACGAGCTGGTGAGTGCCGCCAGGCGGGGCGGTGCTGGTGGGCGGGGAGCGGGAGCCCGGGCCCTGTCTGGGCCTCCCCGGTCCTGGGGTGAAGCCAGGCCCCTGCCACCCAGGTTCACAGAACCCCATCTCGGGCTGAAAGTGCCTCGCCTGGCAACCCCTGGGGGAGGCTGGCAGAGCCTCGGGTCAGCGTGGCCCCCTCTCAGCCCGGTCATCACCCAGAGCGCGGGGGGCGGGGCTGTCACCATGGTCTGCACCCGCCGGACAGGCCTGGCGTCCTTGTTCCCGGGGGTCGCCCCAGGCTCCCACAGCTCCTCTCCACCCCCAGGTGAGCACGCACGGCTACTCGCAGAACCAGATCTTGGTCTGGAAGTACCCGTCCTTGAGCCAGGTGGCCAAGCTGACCGGGCACTCCTATCGGGTGCTGTACCTGGTGAGTCCCCCTCGGGTTCTGGAAGCAGTGCTGGGGCTGCTGGAGAAGCCCGCCCTGGGCCCCAGAGAGGGGGACTGAGCCGGTCCAGCGGTGGGCGTGGGGCTGAAGGGCAGGGCGGCCCGTCTGCAGGTGTCCAGTGCGTCGTCACTTGGAGCCTCTGTGACCAAACTTCCTGCCCCGTGAGCATGGGGAGCTCTGCTCTCCTGGAGAATCTCCGTGTGTGTGTTTATGGTCGCACACACGCGGCAAGTGACCCACGTGCAAGCCTCAGACCACCTCTGTGGACGTTTGCACGGGTCTGGAGAAGGGAGGCCCTTCCCCAGACACATTCCGCCTTCAATCATTTTTTGTTTTTCCGGAAGAAAACGTTTTGTGCTCAAACCAGCACATCTTTTGTGCAACTGCACGGAATACACAGTCCGTCTTGGGGGTGGGGTGGGGGCAGCCTCCGTGTGTCTACGAGAATGCTCCACCCCGGTTCTGCTGGCACGTGCGCCCTGGGCCTTGCCCTTCCGGCCCGCAGCCTGTGCGCACTGGCGGCTTTGGGGGCCCAGCCCCTCTGCCCCAGCTCCTCCGCCATCAGCTGTGTCCGAGGAGCAGCCTGCAGGGCACGAGGGCAGTGGGGGTCTCTCTCCTCCCGCAGGCCATGTCCCCTGACGGAGAGGCCATTGTCACCGGTGCTGGAGACGAAACCCTGAGGTTCTGGAACGTCTTTAGCAAAACCCGTTCAACAAAGGTAAAGTGGGTCGGTATCAGCACCAGCCGTCCCCGCACACCCCTTGGCCTGTCCAGGGCCGTCCCCCGCCTCCTGCTCGTCCCGCGTCCCCTCCTGGCGGTAACCTCCCCGGGTCTCCCCTGGGTCCCTGGGCCCCCTCTCTCTGCTCCTGCATCGCTGCGCACCCCCAGCCACGTTGCACAGGGCTCTTGGGGCCTGGCATCCCCCACATCTCGGGGCGCTGGGGGAGGCAGCCACACAGGCGTCACTCTGGCCTGAAGCTTCCCCTGGAGCTGCCCGGCACCCAGCCCGTGGGGAAGCCGCCTGGGGCCCCGGGCTCAGCGGTCGCCCTGTGTGCCCTGCAGGAGTCCGTGTCCGTCCTCAACCTCTTCACTAGGATCCGGTAAACCGCGGGCTGCACCGTCCTGGTGGGAGACTCCGCCTCCTCAGCGTGCATGGACCCTCCCCCGCACACGGTCCCCAGAGGAAGGCAGCCGGGTGGGGCGGGGAGCCGGGCCCGGAGAGACCCTGGAGATTCTCATTAAAGCCTGATTGCGAACCTGTCAGCCGCTGTTTGGGGCGGGGACGCCGTCGGGCACCGTCAGGAGCGGGCGAGGCCCTCCACGCCGGGCGGCCCCCTGGCCCTGGCTCGGACCATCTGCACTCGGAGACTCGGAGACGGATGGACGCCTCCCGGGCCCCGCCCGCTGCCCTGTGTGTGCATCACCTCGCTGGGCTGCATGCTCTTCCCGGAAGCACGTGCTCGCGGCTGCCACCGCCGCCCACACCTGCGCTGGGACTCGACTGGACGCCAGGCCGGCCAGCCCGGCAGGAGGACCCGAGCAGCTGGGCCTGGGCGCACGGCTCGGGGCGGCCGTGGATCGAAGGGACGTTTGCATCTGTGGGGTTCTGCAGCCGCCTCTGCTCTCCCTGCCCGGCAGCCCGGCCCGGGGCTCTCCGGGGGCCCGGCCGCGGTTGGGAGCGGGCCCAGGCAGCTGCGCGCTGGAGGCTTGTCTCGAAATGGACTCGTCCGCGGGAAACTGAAGCGGGATCCGTTTGCTGTCACGTCCTCACCCTGACCCCGTGCTTGTCACTTACAAGGTCACAGCCCCGACCCATCCGCAAGTGGGACTCGGGTTCCTGGGGCGTGCTGGGCTGCCGGTCAGGGTAACCTGAGGGCGGAATCGCCCCCAAGGGCCACCCCTGTGGGCGCCTGGCCGTTCCCTCCAGACCACCCTACTGGGTCCTGTCCAGCCACGCCTCCAGCCGTGGGGCAACCAGCTGGTCCCCCAGAAACTTCCTAAGCTTCCCTGACTCTGGTCCCACCTCGTCATCCTCTGCCCTGTCCCCAGCTGCACCTGGGCCCCCACCTTATCTGCAGACCAGGAGGGAGGGGGGCCCGGGGTGTGGCGGGGCGGGCCTGGGTGGGGTGAGGGTCCTCTGCCGGAGTCCCCGCCCCTCCAGGTCCCGGCAGCCTGTGCTCCCCGTGCCGTTGGCCACGTGCGTGCATGTGTATATATGTATCTGTGACTTTTCTTTAGGTTTGTTCTTGTGTTTCTGTAGAGGGTCCTGGAAATGTGTGAGGCTGGCCGGGGAGGGGCAGTGGGGAGCCAGGGCGCGGCTGCCTGGCCTCGGGGCGGGTGTGGGACCGCCTCCCTGGCCCTCCCTGCGCCTGCCTGCGCAGGGATGGGCGAGGGACCGTGTACATAGATGTGTGCATTTCCATTGCTGGAGACCTGAGTTTTGTTTGTTTGAGTCCTTTTTTCAATAAGAAAACAGTCCCGTCTGCGGCTCCCCCGCCCTATGCAGTGGCCAGAGAGCCCAGGAGCCCTCTGCGCGAGTGACCGCGTGCCGCCTGACTGTGGTGCCCGTGCCCGGGAGTGGAGACGAGGGGGTGCAGACCGTGTGCGGGGCTGGGGGCTGCGGGCGGGGGAGCAGGGGGCGGGGCGCCCGGCCAGAGCCGGCCTGTGTCTCGTGCACTGCCGCGTCGCTGTCATTAAAGCAGTGTGGGTTCATGCACGGCCGGGGCAGGCTGTCCATCAGTTTGTCTGGTCCCCCCAGTTGTGGTGGGGCCGACAGCTTGAGTCTGCAGTGCACACACCGGGGCCCCAGAGCAGCCTGAGCGTCACATGCAGGCAGCCAGCAGCTTGTCCAGGGTGAGCTGGCTGTGGGGACCACTCGTGGGCAGTCTGCGGGGGCACCAGTGTCCCTGAATCCATGGTCCAGTGGGGCTGAGGACGTGGGTTCACACCTGTCCTTGCGGCCCAGCTGGGTTCCCGCCCTGCCGTGTGGAGGGGGTGCCCTCCCCTGGTTGCTGGAGGAGCATGGGTCTGGGGTGGTGGTCTGTGCACGCGGTGAGAGCTGGGGCCGGGGGGGCCCGCGTCCCGCACGTGGGGAGGGCTGGGTGCACTGGATGGGGTGGGCTGGGGCGAGCGGGCTCTGTTGGTCCTGGAATGTAGCGCTGTGATGGAGGGAAAGGGAAGTGGTGATGGCACCGGGGAGCGAGGGGTGGGGAGACGGAGCCTCCGGTGAGTGAAGGGGCGGCCGGGGGTCTGCAAGGAACGGAGAAGAGCGGTGGTTTGGGAGTGGCTGAGGGGAGCAGGAGGTCCTGGGGCTGGAGAGGAAAGCCGGCCCAGGCCAGAGGGCTGTGAGGGGAGGCTCGGGGTGGCGACATGGGGCGGGCCAGCAGGCCAGGGGGCCCTGGGGTGTTGAGAAGAGGGCTGAGGCCCCCTGCAGCGAGCAGCTGCCCACGACTGGCGAAGCACGCCAGGCCCTTCCCTCCGGGTGAAGATCCCCGTCCTGGGCAGTGGGGATGAGAGACTGGACCCCAGACCCCACCCAGGGGAGCTTCTATTGTGGCGTGTGAGTGGGACGATAGAGCCCTAAGAAGCACATATGGCTGTCACAGTGTGACGGTGGTAAGAGGCCTTGGGTCCAGGGCTCGCCACAAACCTGACATTTGAGCCATGGGCTGAGGAAGAGCAGGGAGACAGCTGGGCAGAGGGAGCTCCAGGCTGCTGGCACAGCCCGTGCAAAGGCCCTGGGGCAGGACCGGGCCTGGTGTGTTGGAGGAACAGCGAGGAGGCCTGTGTGGCTGGAGCAGAGGGAGTGAGGGAGGAGGGAGGGCAGGGAGGGGACGGGGCAGGTCGGGCAGGGCCTGGGGGGCCGCGGGGAGGATGTGGGCTTCTTCCCCCGGGGAGGGGGGAGCCCTGGGGGTGTGCTGGCACAGGAATGGACGAAATTGCTGTGTGGAGACCCGACAAGAGGGGGGCAGGGGTGCAAAGAGACCAGGGAGGGGGCTCTGCCTAGGAGAGTGATGACGTGAGCGTGGCCAGGACCAGGTGGAGGTGGTGAACAATGGGCAGATTCTGGATTTTTTGTTATATTTTTTAAATTTTGATAAAATGTGCATAACATACAATTTACTACCTTGAAGTGTACAATTCAGTGATTTCTAGTATATTTATGTCGTGTTGCCATCACCACTAATTCCAGAACATTCCGTCACCCCAGCAGAAGCCCCGTCCCCATTAGCAGTCACCCCCTTCCCCTCCCCAGCCTGACCACCAGGAAACCACTCTCTGTCTGTGGATTTGCCTGTTGTGGACGTTTCACATCAATGGACTCACACACCGTGTGTCCTTCTGTGTCTGGTTCTCCCTGAGCATCGTGTGTTCAGGGTCCGTCCACGGTGTGGCTGTGTCAGGGCTTCACTCCTCTTCAGGGCTGCGTCGTATTCCAGTGTGAGTGGACACGTGTGGATCCATTCTGCAGCTTGTGAACACTTGGGCTGTTTCCACCCTTTGCCTGCTGTGAATCGTGCTGCTGTGAACGTGCATGGACACGTTTCTGCTCTGGTGTATACTGAAAACATGAAGGACTGGATGGGCTGGCGTCAGGAGAAGAGAGGAGCTGGGGACTGCGGGGTCCCAGCCTGAGCACCCGGACGGATGGCGCTGAGGGTGTGGGAGGGAAATTCAGAAGCTTCGTTCAGCCCAGAGGCCCCCACGTGGGAGCGTTGGGAGGGGGCCCAGACAACAAGTGGGAGGGCTGAGGCCCAGGTCGGGGTGCACGGAGCAGGGGTCAGGGTGGTGCCCCGCCCCCTCTGCCAGCCCCTGCAGCCCCGTCCTGGCACCCTCAGCCCGGGGTGGGGGAGGGAGTGGTCTGCATGGGGCCAGGGCTGGCCAGCGCAGTTGCCAGGACACCGAGGACGGCCTTTGTCGCTGTCAACAATAGTCCCCAGGCCTTCTAGGCCGGAGCCCCCAGGACCCACAGACAGACATGGAAAGCCTGCAGTGGGAGGCTGCCCGGCCCTACGTCCCCCAGGGGACCCTGGAAGTGGACTTCCCGCCCCCTCTCTACAGGTGGGTGCCTGCCTGCCCCAGGCGCGGCCTCTCCGGGTCTTGGGCATTTCTTTCTCGTCCGAGGCCGGTTGGTGCTGCACCCTCCCCATCCTACCCCGGCTCTCCTGCACCTCCTGCCCCCCCCCACGCTGGCACCCAGCTCCCCCGGCGGGCAGGGTGTGCGCAGGGGAGTGCTCACCGCGTGCGGACAGGCGCACACAGGCAGCGCAGGAAGCGGGCGTCTGCGTGCGTGCCCTGCAGCCGCTGTAGGAGCATCCTGTCCCTGCTTTGGAGGCCAGAAGTCAGGGATCCAGGTGTCAGCTGGGCTGCTACCTCCTAGGCCGTGAGGGGGACTCGGTCCCCTGTGCCCCCAGCTTCCCGTGACTTGCTGGCGATCCTGGGCGTCCCTCGGCGTGTAGCTCTGTCACTCCAGCCTCTGCCTGCATCCTCACAGACCTCCCCGTCTGGCCGGCTGTGGCCAGACTCCCCTCTGCGGACAAGGTCACCCGCCTTGACCAGGGCCCCCCCTCCCCCAGTGTGAGCTCATCTCAACAAACTACACCCAGGCAGACCCCACGTCCAAAGGGCACGTCCTGAGATTCCGAGTGGACGTGAACTTGGGGGACACTTTCAGGAGAGTGTCCATGAATAAGAGACTGTTTAGATAAACTATGTGGATTACTACACAGCTCTAAAAAAAGTAGATGGGGGAATGCCCTTTGTGCTGCTCCGTTTCCGAGAAAATTAGGTAAAAAAAATGATGTGACACCATGAGTGAGGCAGATCCCCACATAGGTGTAGTGGCACGGGCGCGCGCACACACACATGCCCACCGCCTCCTTCTGGAAGCCGACAGAAGAAAGCAGAGTGGCAGCCCGGGGGCAGGGGGCTGGCGGCTGGGGTCAGAGGGGACACTTTTTTCCATGCTATTATTTATTTAAATACCAGGAAATCTCTTGATTCTAGACCAAAAAGGCATTCATTTGTCATGAGAAGAAACTTTCTTCTAGCTATAATGGGATGTTCTTTGTCTTTTTAAGGAGGGATAATTGACAACACAGACTCACTTTTCACTGTTATTATTTTAGACTGAGCTTCATTTTACAAAGCACGTGCGTTTTGCAGTTCAGAAACGTTCACTTCAAAAGAGTGGGGTACCACACATGATCTCGAGGTCCCCCCTGGGGTGGCCAACCAAGTTGGTGTCGGGTTCCTGAGGCTCACGTTCCAGAACCGCTCAGCTTTTTTTTTCCTTAAAATGACCCCAGAAATACTTAGAAAATCTACTGAAGAAATTTCCATTGCAGATACATTCTGTGTATTTCATCGGTATAAAGTTTATCCACACAAAAGATTTTATTTTATTTATTTATTTGTGTGAGGAAGACCAGCTCTGAGCTAACATCTATTGCCAATCCTCCTTTTTTTCCCCCCAAAGCCCCAGTAGATAGTTGTATGTCATAGCTGCACATCCTTCTAGTTGCTGTATGTGGGACTTGGCCTCAGCATGGCCGGGGAAGCGGTGCGTCAGTGTGCGCCTGGGATCCGAACCCCGGGCCGCCAGTAGCGGAGCGCGTGCACTTAACCGCTAAACCGAGGGGCTGGCCCACCTTAGGTTCCTCTTTGCTGTGATAGTTTCTCAAACTTTCTTTGTTCACCATAAGGTGTTTTTGAGGAGTACTAGTGAGGTATTTTGTAGAATGTCCCTCAGTTGGGATTTTGACGTTTTTCTCATGATGAGATTGGGGTTATGTGTTTTTGGGAGGAGGACCACAGAGGTAGAGTGCCGCTTCCATCACATCGTATCAAGGGTTCTTGCTGTCAACGTGGCTGACCACTGCTGATGTTGACCTGGGTCTGGGGCGTTCTTGTCAGGTTTCTCCACTGTCGATTTACTCTTTCTCGCCCTTGCCACACTGTATTCTTTGGAAGTCGCTTTGCACAGCTCGCACTTCAGGAGTGCTTCAGCTCTTCGAGGATATAAATGGTTTGAAATTCTTCAGTGTAGGAGATTTGTATCTTCTCCCTCCATTTACTTATTATTCAATCATTTATTTATATCATGGGTGTTTATCTTATACTTTGGATTATCATTCAGTGCTACTTCATTTTGTTCCTCAAATTGTCCTGTTTTGGCTATTGGGAGCTTTTTCAGTTGTGTTCCTTTGACATACCACCATCATTTTGGTTTTTTTCTTTTTTCTTTAGCCCTTTTTCTTTTCTTTTTTAGCCCTTCCTTACTTTCTGGTACTACTTATAAATTTCCTACTCTTAAGTTGCTTTTAGTCCATGTCCATTCCCCGCCCCCCCGCCCCCCCCCCGCCTTTTTTGTCTTTCTTTGCTACTTATGTGTTGAAGGAAATGAGTCATTATCCTATAGAATTTCCCACGTTATATATTTGTTGATTGTATCTCTGTCATGTCATTTAACATATTTCTTCACTGTCTTTAATTTCCAGAAACTGGTAGTTAGGTATTAAGGCTTAATCAAATTCAGATTCATTTTTTAGAAAAATTTATTTATTATTTTCTGCTTTATTGAGGTGTAATTGACAAGTAAAATTGTCAGATATTTACAGTGTACCTTGTGATGATTTGATGTACATGTACATTGTGAAAGGATTTCTGCCATCTAGTTAATTAACTCATCTATCATCTTACATAATTATCTTTTTCTTTTGGTGAGGACATTTATGTCCTACTCCCAGCAAATTTCAGTTGTACAATACAGTGTTATCAACTGTAGTCACCATGTTATATGTTAGATCCTCAGACCTTATTCATCTTAGAGCTGAAAGTCTGTACCCTTTACCAACCCCTCCCAATTTCCCCGACCCCCAAGACCCTGGCAACCACTTTTATACTCTGTTTCTATGAGTTTGACTTTAAAAAAAAAAAAATTCCACATATAAGTGATACCATGCAGTATTTGTCTTTCTGTCTGACTTATTTCACTTAGCATAATGCCCTCAAGGCCCATCCATGTTGTAGCAAATGGCAGGATTTCCTTCTTTCTCATGGCTGAATAATATTCCATTGTGTGTGTCTGTGTGTCGGTGTGTCTGTGTGTATGTATGTATATATATGCCACATCTTCTTTATCCTTTCACCCATTGACAGACACTTAAGTTGTTTCCTTATCTTGGCTGGTGTGACTAATGCTGCAGACGGCATGGAAGTGCGGCTATCTCTTTGATTCTTGTTTTCATTTCCTTTGGAGATATACCCGGAAGTGGGATTGCTGGATCATATGGTAGTTCTATTTTTAATTTTTTGAGGAACTTCCATAAACGAAAAGAAACAATTTTTGCTTTTGGGTCAGATCCAAAAAATCATTGCCAACACCAGTGTCAAGGAGCTTACCCCCTATATTTTCTTCTAGGAGTTTTATGGTTTCAGGTCTTAAATTTAAGTTGATTAAATTTCAGGTCTTTTGAGTTGATTTTTGTGTATGGTGTAAGATAGGGGTCACTTTTATTCTTTTGCATGTGGCTGTCCATGTAGTTAGATATTAAGGTTTATCAGATTCATTTTTTGATGTATATTTATTGGAGTTGCTGTGTACTTATTAATCATATCAGGAGACACATAATGTCTGTTTTTATCTTTTTTTATGATGTCAAGATTGATCATTAGGTTCATTACACATTCATTATAAAGTTTTCTACTAGCTTTTTACCTCAAAGTTTTAGCAGCTTTGATGATTATTACCTAGTTGCATTATTTTATTAGAGGCTTGAAAATGTTGATATTCTAATTCTATCCTTCTTTCTATACTTGCTATTTGTTATTATTCTATAAAGACCTTTTTTTGTCAACTATTTAGATCCCCTGAAATACAGTTTATGCAGGACAGATGGGATAAATGCTTCATTCTTTTTCTTTGTTCATCAGCTTTCAGAATAATTATGAGTTGGTGCCCCAGCACCTTCCAAAGGTGCCCAATAAATTCTTTCTTTTTAAGTGTTATTATGAACTTAGGAGTTTTGACATGTTTAATGTATTGGAATCTACTGTAGTTGTTTAGTCATTATTCCCTTTGATGTTTGAGTTGTTCCATCTTTGGCCACTAGGAGCTCCTTCAAGTTAGCAGCTGTGGCCTTTTGAGATGATCCCAGTAGTCTGAGTAGACTTTTTACTTTCTATTGTGAAAAGATGTTCTGGGCCTAGTTCGTACCTTTTTTGCGTTAGTCTTGGAAATAATCATTTTCCTAAGGAGCCCTAGTTCTTTTAGTGGTGTTTAGAGATTATAATCTGGGCCCTAGAGGTGCTAATTGTTACTGGGTTGTCATTGTTTCAGGGCTGGTTTGGTGGACAAAATCAATTTGTGATTACAGTGTTTTAAAATATGCCCAGAATCTTACAATCTTTATTGCTCCTGCTGTATTTCAAGCCATCATCACTTTTTGCTTGGGTTATTGCAGTAGCCTCTTCACTGATCTGCCTACTTCTGCCGTTGGATCTCTACAGTCTCTTCTAAAGACAGCAGCCAGAGTGATGTTTCCAAGAAAGAAATCAGATTGTATCTCTCCTTTGTTTAAAATCCTCCTGTGTGCCCTGTCTCTCTTGGAGTAAAAGCCAAAGCCTTTAGAGAAGAATAAGAGTAAATCGAGGAACCATTTACCGAGCTTTGCCTGGGACAGAACTGGTTTATGCCTATGGTCTGGCGTCCTGTCTAGTTTATCATTTGTCCTGAGTTTTTAACTTTTTAAATAAAATATATATATATTTTTTTGGTGAGGAAGACCAGCCCTGAGCTAACATCTATTGCCAGTCCTCCTCCTTTTATTTGTCCCCCAAAGCCCCAGTAGATAGTTGTGTGTCATAGTTGCACATCCTTCTAGTTGCTGTATGTGGGACGCGGCCTCAGCATGGCCGGAGAAGCGGTGTGTTGGTGCACGCCNTATTTTTCCCCCAAAGCCCCAGGAGATAGTTGTATATCATAGTTGCACATTCTTCTAGTTGCTGTATGTGGGACTCGGCCCCAGCATGGCGGGAGAAGCAGTGCCTCGGTGCGCGCTCGGGATCCGAACCCGGGCCGCCAGCATCGGAGCGCACGCACTTAACCGCTAAGCCACGGGGCCGGCCCGCTTTTTAGTTTGATATAGTCCCACTTATTTGTTTTTGCTTTGGCCGCTTTTATTTTGGGTGTCAGATTTTAAAAAATCATCACCAAGACCAATGTCAAGGCGCTCACTCCCTATGTTTTCTTCCAGTTTTATGGTTTCAGGTGTTACATTCAAGTCTTTGATCCATTTTGAGTTAATTTTTGCGTATGGTGAAAGATAGTGGTCCAGTTTCATTCTTTTGCATGTGGCTGTCCAGTTTTCCCAGCAGCATTTATTGAAGACACCGTCCTTTCCTCACTGTATATTCTTGGCTCCTTTGTTGTAAATTAATTGACCATATATGCATAAGTTTATTTCTGGGCTTCTATTCTGTTCCATTGACGTGTGTGTCTGTTTTTATGCCAATACTGTACTGTTTTGATTACTATAGCTTTGTAATATAGTTTGAAATCACGGAGCATGATGCCTCCAGCTTTCTTCTTCTTTCTCAAGATTGCTTTGGCTATTTTGTTTTTTTATGGTTCCATAAAAATTTTTGGATTATTCTATTTCTTTGAAAAAATGCCATTGGAATTTTGATAGGGATTGCACTGAATCTGTAGATTGTTTTGGGTAATATGGACATTTTAACAATATTAATTCTTCCAATCCATGAGCATGGAATATCTTTCCATTTATTTGTGTCTTCTTCAATTTCTTTCATCAATGTCTTATAGTTTTCAACATCTCCTATTACATTTATGATTTTATTTGTCCTCTCTTTTTTTCTTAAAGAGTCTAGCTAAAGGTTTGTCAATTTTGTTTATCTTTTCAAAGAACCAGCTCTTAGTCTCCTTGATCTTCTCTATTGTATTTTCAGTCTCCATTTCATTTATTTCTGCTCTAATTTTTGTTATTTCCTTCCTTCTACTATGTTTGAGTTTCATTTGTTCTTCTTCCTCTAGTTCTATGAGATGTAAAGTTAGGTTGTTTACTTGAGATTTTTCTTAAAGTTTCTTGAGGTAGGCCTTTATGGCTATGAACATCCCTCTTAGAACTGCTTTTGCTGCATCCCACAAATTTTCTGTTATATTTCCATTTTCATTTGTCTCAAGGTATTTTTTTATTTCTTTTTTGACCCATTGGTTGTTCAGTAACATGTTTAATCTCCACACACTTGTCAAGTTTCCAGTTTTCTTAATGTAATTAATTTCTTTTCTGACCACAAGGGTTTGTGGTCAGAAAAGAAGCTTGATAATGATTTCAGTCTTCTTAAATTTATTAAGATTTGTTTTGTGGCCTAACATATGGTCTATCCTGGAGAATGTTCCATGTGCACTTGAGAAGAATGTGTGTTCTGCTGCTTTTGGATGGAATGTTCTGTATATGTCTCTTAAGTCCATCTGGTCTAATGTGTCATTTAAGGCCAGTGTTTCCTTATTGATTTTCTGTCTGGATGCTCTATCCATTGATGTACTTGGAGGTATTAAAGTCCCCAACTACTATTGTGTTGCTGTCAGTTTCCTCCTTTAAGTCTCTTAATATTTGCTTTATGTATTTAGGTGCTCCTATGTTGGGTGCACAAACATTCTATCCTTGTTGGATTGACCCCTGGATCATTATGTAATGATGATTCTCTTTGTTATTACAGTCTTTGTTTTAAAGTCTATTTTGTCTGATAGGAGTATAGCCATCCCAGCTTTCTTTTGGTTTACATTTGCATGAAACACCTTTTTCCATCCCTTCACTGTTAGTCTGTGTCCTTACATCTGGAGTGATGTAAGATAGAGATGAGTCTTGTTTTGTTATCCATTCAGCTGCTCTCTCTTTTGATTAGATAATTTAGTCCATTTACATTTAAAGTAATTATTGATAGGTTGTACTTATTGCCATTTTGTTAATTTTTTTTTCTGGCTGTTTTGTGATGCCAAAACATTCTGTTCCTTTCTCCTTCTCTTCTTTCCTCCCTTGTGTTTGGTAACTTTCTCTAATGGAATGCTTAGATTCCTCATTATCTTTTGTGTATCTACTGTAGGTGTTTGCTTTGTGGTTACCTTGAGTCTCACATATAACAGCCTGTATATATATCAGTCTGTTTTAAGTTGATAGCAAGTTAAGTTGAAATGCATTCTAAATCTCTACACTTTTACCGCCCCCAACACGTTTTGTTTTTGATGTCACATTTGACATTGTTTTATTTTGTGTATCCCTTAACTAATTAACTTATTTTTCCTGCTTTTGTCTCTAACCTTCATACTAGCTTTGTAAGTTATTAATCCACTACTTTTACTATATATTTATCATTACCAATGAAGTTCTTACTTTCACATGTTTTCCTGTTACTAATTACATCCTTTCTTTTCAGCTTAAAGAAGTCCCTTTAACATTTCTCCTGAGGCCAGTTTAGTGGTGATGAACTCTTTGACCTTTTGCTTGGCTGGAAAACTCTCTACCTCTCCTGCAGTTCCAAACGATAACCTCGCTGGATGGTTTCCTTGGAAGTTTCTTCCTTTCAGCACTTTGAATACATCATGCCACTCCCTTCTGGCCTGCAAAGTTTCTGCTGAGAAATCTGCTGATGGTCTCATGGGGGTTCCCTTGTAGATAACAAGTTGTTTTTCTCTTGCTGCATTTAAGATTCTCCCTTTAACTTTTGGCATTTTGATCATAATGTGTCTTGGTGTGAGTCTCCTTGGATTCGTCTTGTTTGGAACTTGCTGGGATTCCCAGATCCGGATTCTGTCTCCTGCCCCAGGTTAGGGAAGTTGTCAGCCATTCTGTCTTCCAACAAGATTGCTGCCCCTTTCTCTCTCTCTTCGCCTTCTGGGACCTCTATAATGCGAATGTTGGTCTGCTCGGTGTTGTCCCATAAGCCCCTTATGCGATCTTCAGTTTTATTCACTTTTCTCTCTGCTGCTCTGACTGGGTGAGTTCCACCGCCTTGTCTTCAATAGACGGAGCCTTTCTTCCCCTTCATCTCATCTGCCGTTCCACCCACTAGTGTATTGTTCCACGTGGTTATCATATATACACAACTGAACTGAAAAATCCCACCCTTTATGAGACCTGTGAGTCTAGTTCTCCACAATCTGATCAAGTCTGCTGGAGGGAGGGCTCTGAGCCAGGCACTCTGTGCAAGTCAGAGATGGCAGCATTCTGTCAGTGCCTGCTGCGCCATCCTGGGGCAGACTCCTCATCCTCTGGGGGGATTTCCCAGGAACAGGCTCACCAGGTCAAAGCACAGGCCCATCTTTGTCGCTCTTGGGCAGCGCTGCTGCCAGGATGTGTTCCGGAAGGAACTGCCATTTGAGGTTCTGCTCGAGCAGGTTTCCCTGCAGCTCCACCAGCTCTGGGGTTCATCTCTTTCCTTCATTTTCAGTAGTAACGGTCCCTCACTGAGGCTTGACTGTTGCCATCATGAGCGTATTTCCACTCCCTTCTCTGCACTGCAGGCTCTGTTCCTTAAACTGTCCCCTGCTGCCTTTGCACGTGCCACTCCCTCCTCCTCGGGGAAGCCTTCCTGGCGCTCTCAGCCCAGGGCCGGCTCTGGCACCAGAGGCCCCTGGAACAGGTACTCACATGTAGCTACACAATTTCTCCTTTAAACGTGAGCTCAGCCCCCTCCCCGCTGGCCCAATGACTGGGTGGGGAATGATGGCACAGGGTTCCCTGAGGGTCTTCCCAAGAGCATGGGCCCACCCACATGCTTTTCCTGTGTCCCCAACCCATGGCTCAGGCCAGACCAATGACCACTCACTCAGTGTCAGCCGAGACCACTTCCTCCTGGTGCACCTCCAGGCCAGGGGGGCTCCTTGGAGGAAGGGGCCTGCAGGTCTGAGAGGCTGGACAAGGTAAGGAACCCAGGAGTGGCCAGAGCCCTCGTCCCTCCCTGGTGTGCCCTAGGGGAGAGGCAAGAAACCTCCCTGAAAGGTTTAGGGAGGATCCTGGGAGGTTGGAGCAGAGAGGAGGGGCTACAAGGGGGCAGCCTCCCCCTCCTCTGCCAGCCTGGGTGGGGGTGTCCAGTGCTGAAGGATGGATAGGGTTGAGTAGGGACGGAAGCAGGACCCCACACTGTGGGCCAGGCCTCTGCACCCTCAGTGCCAACTATACACGGCAAAGAGGGTGAGAAGGCCCATCCCAGAGACGGGCAAGCCGGGGCTCAGCCTGTCCCCTGTCCCCGCCCTGGCCCTCAGTGATGACTACCTGTCCCTGGAGGGGCCCAGCTGGGCGCCGGCCATCAAGCAGGCCACACGCTGGAAGTACACACCCATGGGACATGACGCAGCCGGCCAGCAGTGGTACACCGGCCTGACCAACTCGGACCCCCGCGCAGCCTGGTACACGCTCCCGCGGGCCCCGGAGAGCCCCTACCGCGAGGCTTACGCCCGCTGGCACAGATGCTACAGCCACCGGGAGCGGAGCATGCCCTCGGGTGAGCGCCCAGCCAGCCCCAGGGGAGGGCGAGGGCCAGAGACGCAGAGCTGACCCCCTTCCCGCCCGCAGCCTACACCCAGCACCTCCGTGAGGCCGCCTGGCACGACCCGGTCGTCCCTGCGCAGCACGAGGCCCCCAGCCCGCGGTGGGGGAGCGCACTGTGGGCAGACAGAGCCGTCCGGGGCCAGGAATACGGTGAGGCCGGGCCAGGGGCCGGGGCCGGGGCCGGGGCCGGGGCGGGCCAGGGACAGGTGGTGACTGGGTCCTGGCCCCCAGTGGTCAACAGACACCAGCACGGGGTGGAGCCGGTGAGGCGGGTGTCCGACTATGTGCCGTCCCTGTCGGCGCCCCAGCGCCCGCGCTGCACCCGCCAGCCCCACTGCCACTGGGACCTGCAGCCCTACTGTCCCTCCACCGGCCGGCCGCCCGCTGATACAGACCCGCTGTGACGCCAGCTCCGTGCGTCTGTCCGCGTCGGGGATGGGCCCGAGCGCTCAGATAAGGGAGCACCGACCACCACCCCGGCCCCCGCCCCTCCCCGCCCGCCCAGCCCCCAGCAAACAGCCACCGAGGTCCTCGCCCCCATGGGTGGCTCTTTATTCACTCGGGGCAGCCCCTGCCTGGCCCGCCGAGCCCCCGGGGCAGTCCCGCTGCCCCCACGGGCAGGGCCCCGACCCTGAGGCTGGGGGTCCCGGCAGGCTCAGTGACGACACTGTCCCCGACCCCAGCAGGGCCGGGGGTGAGCTGTGAACTGGGCTGAGCTTAGCGCAGCCCCTGGGTTCGGGGACCTGCACGTCCTGCCCTCACACAACACAGAGAGGGCCCCCCAAATCATCCAGAGAGCCGAGATCGGGCAACCCCCAAACCCACGAGGACCCCATGGGCCCTGGATACCAGGGGCCCTATAGCTTGATGTCCCTGCCCCAGTGGGATAAGCCACCGGGGTCCTGCTCATCCTGCCCGCACCGCGCCCACTGACCCCGCAGCCAGGCAGGGGTGGGGGGGCCCGGAGGAGCAGGGGGCCGCCCCCGGCCTCACTGGACATGGAATGTGCAGTCGCGGTTCCTCTACACAGGGCGGGGCCACATTGGGGCGTCAGGGCCGGGCTCCAGGGTCCCCTGCAACAGAACGGGGTGGGGTTAGTGGGGGGACCTATCCGTGTCCCACCACCTGGGGCTGGTTTGGGGATTTTGTTGGGAGAGCGGGCTACAACTCACAGCTGCGCACGCGGATGGGCCAGATGAGGAGGCTGCACAGAGAGAGGGCGGCCGCCACGCCCACGCCGCCCGTCACGGCCACCATCACCCAGTGGTAGAAGCCCACGCAGGCCCTGCAGCACAGCTCCACGCTGCAGGGGACACGGTGGTGAGCGGACACCTGCGGCACCTCGGGCCCCAGCCTGGGGCCCCCTCCCCACTCCTCCCATCTAGGCCGTGGGCAGCCCAGCCTTTCTCAGTGCTCAGGCCAGAACCAGAGGATCACCCTCCACCCCTGCTCCTCGCTGCATCCCACCCTTCAGCCAATAATGTCGGATCTGCCTTCAAACTTATCCCAGCCCCGCCCACTTCTCCCCCCTCCTCTGCCTCCAGCTGGTCCCCCATCATCGCCCCCAGACCAGCTCAGTCACCTCCACCCTGGTCCCCACAGGCTGTCCTCCCTGCAGCGGCCACTCCCCTCAGCGGCTGTGAGCCCTGAGTCAGGTCCCCCCCCTCTGCCCACAGCCCTCCAGGGCTCCCCCTCCCTCGGGGGAGAAGCCCAGGTCCTCCTCGCCGCCCCCCAGGCCCCGCACGACCTGCCCTGTCCCCTCCCTGCCCTCTCTCCCCGTCACTCCCTCTGCTCCAGCCACACGGGCTCCTGGCTGCTCCTCCCACACGCCAGGCCCGGTCCCACCCCAGGGCCGTTCCTCCCCGTCTGTCTGCCTAGAACTCACTCCCTGACATCCACCAGGTCTCAGGACCAACGTCACCTCCTCAGGGCAGCCCTCGCTGACCTGCCCCGGTCAGGCCTCCACAAGCGGTGTCCCTCACCCCCACCACTGGTCTGCATCACACACTGCTTCGTGCGACAATTAACGAGGCTGGTGTCGCCCCAGCCCCACGAGGACAGAGGACTGGGCCGGCTTTGGTTTTTGGATCCCGGGCTTCTACAAGGCGCACACTTGGTGGTCTGGAACCTCGGGTTCTGAGGGTCCAAGTTACCCAGATTCCGGGCCCCCCAGCCCTGCCCACTCACACCCCCAATACTCCTGTACACTGTGTCCTCAGCTCCCGGCACACAAGACTCAGCATTTGTTGAACGAATACACGAAGTGCCCGAGGTTGGGAATAACTAGGTCTCCAGGGTGGGGAACCCCCAGGGTGGGGTCATTTGTCCCCACAGAATCCCCAGACCTGGAGAGCAGTGCCTGCACACAGCATGCTCTTATTAAGTGAATGAAGGAATGAATGAATGAATGACACTCACGAGCAGGGGTGCAGGCTCTGTATGACCATGACCGCCAGCCCGTTGGCCACCTTATCCGAGAAGCTCATGGCGCCGTACACGAAGGCTCCGCTGTGCTGGGGGCACACGGGCAGGGGGTCAGCACCCACGGCTGGACCCCGGTCCCCGCCCCCACCCCGCCCCTGCCCAGCAGCCCTACCGTGTGTGGGCCGATGAGGTCGGCCGTCATGGCCAGCGAGGTGACGAGGATGGTGGCACAGCCCGCGCCCAGCAGCACGGCCGCCACGTACACGGCCACGCCCAGCTCATCTACCAGCGCCACCCAGGCCGCAAAGGCCAAGATCACCAGGAGGCCCACGAAGTAGGTCATCTGCAGAGGAGGCCAGCCCGGCGTCAGGCCCACCTTGCTGGGCGCCCAGGAGCCTGGTGCTTGCCCTCTCTGGTCTTCAGTCCACCGCCCTCCTCCCACAAATGAGGGGGTCGAGTTGGACCGTCCCTAAGGAGCCCCCAGCTCTGACCTCAGAGGACCCTGAGATTCTGAGACCCAGAGGAGCCAGGAGCTCCGAGGAGCTGACATCCTAGAGCTGTCTAACGTGGCTGCCGCCAGAGACAGCTATTTCCAAAATGCAAACCAACTAACATGAAATAAAACGAAGGCTCCTGTTCCTCGTTTTAAGGGCTCAATGGCCACTCCCAGCTGGTCAGCGTGGAAAGTTCTAGAGCTCCACAGCCCCGAGACGCTCAGAAGCCAGGATTCCAGAACCCAGTTCCCAGACCCGGGGCTTCTACGAGGCATGAGCATCACGGTCTGGACTCCCCCGGGTCCTGGGGGTCTGAGTTCTGGGGGCTCTGCGGCGGGAGGGGGGTTCCCCCGTCCACTCACGTTCCTCCCGATGCACCTGTTGACTGGCTTCATGAGGAAGGAGGAGAAGAAGCCGCTGAGGTACATCACGAGCGGGATGGTGGCGATGAACTTCTGCGGGGCAGAGTGGGCGGGGCACTCAGGCCTGGTGGTCAGCTGGGCCCACCCCCTTGCCGCCCCGTCACCCTGCTCACCTTGGGCAGGTTGAGGGAGTAGGTGAGGTACATGGCGATGTACGTCTGGGACAGGTTCACGATGAGCCTCGTGCTCATGTACAGCGAGCCCACCTGCGGGCCGACGGGCAAAGGGACGCCCACGGGTCAGACGGGGCCCTCTCTGCTCCCTCCTTCCCCTGGCACCTGCTCCATTAGTAGTGACTGCCTAGCCCATCAGGTAAGAAGAGAGCACTGATTGATTAGTAATGTCTGCCCTGGCACCTGCTCCATTAGTAGCGACTGCCTAGCCCATCAGGTGAGAAGAGAGCACTGATTGATTAGTAATGTCTTCCCTGGCACCTGCTCCATTAGTAGCGACTGCCTAGCCCATCAGGTAAGAAGAGAGCACTGATTGATTAGTAATGTCTGCCCTGGCACCTGATCCATTAGTAGTGACTGCCTAGCCCATCAGGTGAGAAGAGAGCGGTGATCGATTAGTAATGTCTCCCCTGGCACCTGCTCCCTTAGTAGTGACTGCCTGGCTGGTCAGCTAAGAAGAAAGCACTGATCAACTAGTAACGACTGCCCTGGGTGCAGACTGCAGAAGGAGTCACGTTCGCCCCGATATTTGCCATCCCTGCCGACAGCCCCGCAGAGTCAGGGCCTGGCAGGAAAGGGGCGTCCACTCCAGCCCCCTCAGCCCCCACATACCTGATAGAAGGCCGGCTCCCGAAGCCAGTGTTTCCAGAGCAGCAAGGGCCGGGCTGTCGCAGGGGCCAACAGGGGGCTGTGCTCATCGGGCTCCTCCGCCCGCGGCCGGCGCCCCTCCCGGGTGCCCAAGTGGAACAGTAGCGAGAAGACAGCGCCGACGCCCACTACAAACAGGGAGAGGTTCTGGGGAGCAGGCAGGAGAGCGGTCAGTGGCAGCTCATGCGGCCTGAGCTCGGGGTCGGGGCCCTGGGGGTGTCCCGCCCAGGCCCCAGCTCACCCGGAACACTGGCACATCCTGGACCCCGAGGTGGTCCGCTGCATCCTCGGCGGGCTCGGCGTGCGCAGAGCCCTGCAGGCGGAGCAGGAGCCAGGCGGCCCCGAAGACGGTGATGTTGGCCACCACGGTGAAGGCATACCTGGGGGCGGGCAAGGCCTCAGCGCGCAGCCCGGGAACCACAGGGCCACCTCCTCCCAGGCAGCGCAGTCAGGGCCACGACCCACCGTCTCAAAGCCCGAGAGGCCCGGAAGCCAGGATGCTGGCATTCTCTCCCAGGCCCCAGTAAGGCGAGGTCTAGAATGATTCAGAATGGTCTAGAATGATCTAGAATGGTCTAGAATCATCCAGGGCTGCACCTGTCTGCCGTCCCAGAGCCATTTCCCTCCAGGGCTGGGCAGGGGGCAGAGGCAGGGCAAGAGGGGGGCCTCTGATCCCACTAGGCCCATCTCCCTTCCTGAAAGTGGGAACAGACTACCCCAGAGGTCCAAGTGCAGATGACGCAAGGCTGGTGGTAACACGCTCGAGGCCAAAGGCGCGCAGAGCTCGGCCTCGGCTGGCCTGTCAGCTGGGGCCCTCGGGGGCCGGGCATTGGGCAACCCTGTCGTTAGGCCTGCGGCTCTCGGCAGTAATGGGGAACTCAGGTGGTGGTGGGGACACAGGCAGGGCCTCCATGAAGACGCTGTTGTGACACCAAGAGTAACGTGCACTTATAGGGCACCCGCTCGGGCCACGCCGGCACCTCACACCTGCTGTCCCTGTGTCCCCTCCCACTGCACACATCCCAGGGGCACCCACTCGGCTCAAGCCCTGGCCTCGGGCACGTGACAACCTCCCGGCCTTGTAGGGTTAAAGCAGGTAATTCGCCTGAAGGGCCTAGAACTGCATCCGCACACAGCAGGCGCTCCATAAATGCTCCTATTGTCATCACGTCTAGAATCACCTTCAGCACCTCAAGCGAGTCGACGGAGAAGCCAGGTGCCAATGGTACCCACATATGGCAGACAGGACTCTAAGATGGCCCTGGAGATCCCCCTGCCCCAGGACCACACCGTCTAGTCCCCTCCCCTTGGGGACAGGGTCTGTGAATGTGAGCAGCTGTCACTCCCATGTTCAGGTAAAGGGACTGTGCGATGCAATTCAAGGTTACCCTGGGTGGGCCTGACCTAATCAGGTGATCCTTAGGCTGAGGACTTTGTGGTCCTTTGTTACGTGGTGACAGCTGACCGATACATGAGTTGACGGACGGACCAGCTGGGGCTGGGCACCCCCGAGCGGCACAGCCGAGCGGAGCCCAAACCTGGAGGGCCGGAGGCGGTACCTGAGGGCCGTGAGCTCCACCTTCTCATGGTCGTTGGTGACGAGCTCCGGGATGAGGCTGAGGTGGGCGATCTGCGTGGCGGCCCAGCCGAACTGGAAGATGACGATGAAGGGGCCATAGTAGAGCAGAGCGGCCCACTCGGGCGTGGCCGGCCCGCAGCCCAGGCACGGGCTGAAGATGAAGGGGAAAGACAGCAGGACGCACACGGTGCCTGTGGACGGGCGAGGACAGACGGGGAAACTGAGGCACAGAACAGGCTGGGGTGAGTGCTCTCGAGGTCGCGGGCTGTGACAAGTGCGGGGGCAGGGCCAGGACGGCAGCCAGGTGATAAGAAAGGGGGGAGAACACGTGCCAGCCCAGGGTTGGCCCCTTGTGACAAGTGGGGAAACCGAGGCATGGAGAGCCTGAGGTCACGCAGCAGGCCGAGGGTGCTGTGGCTCCACCAGACGCACCATTTACACCCACCGCTTCCCCTCCCGCCTCCCTCCCAGCTCCTATCGAGTGTCCTGTGGGGCCACCGGGGGTCAGGAGGCCCACGAAGCTGGGCGGGCCCGGCTGGACCCTGCCCTCTGAGCCCTGTGTCCCCGAAAGCACTCCAGTAGCTCAGAACAAGCTCACGTCCTCCCCATGGCCCCTGAGACCCTGCCCCGTCCTCTCCCTGCCCTCCCTCCTCCCTCTGCTCCAGCCAATACGCCAGGCCAGGTCCTGCCCCGGTCCTGCCCCAGGACCTTTGCACGGGCTGTGCCCTCTGCCTGGAATGCTCTTCCCTTCACATCCCAGCAGGGCCGGCCCCTTTTCATCCCTAGGGACTTAAATGCCACCTCCTCAAGGAAGCCCCCCCTGACCAGCCCGGTCGCCAGCAGTCCCCTCCCAGCCTGACACACTCTCTGGATGCTGCTCTCTTTCCTTCACCCCCCCTTAGCACACGCAGGAATTCTGCGTCTCTCTGTCTGTCTGTCCCCTGCCTGCCTCCCCCGCCAGACTGTGGGCTCCGTGGGGGTGGGGAACCGTCCCTCTAAGTCACTCCTGCGTCCCTGGCACCCGGCACAGAGACGGGCCCAGCAATGGCTTTCGAATGAGTCAAGGAGAAAAGGGGCCTCTTTTTACAACCAAGGGGCGGGTGTTATCAGCGCATTTTCCAGAAGAGGCAACGGGGGCCACGGAGGGAGCGTGGAGCCCAGAATCCCCTGCGAGCCCCGCAGCCGGCCCCTCCTCCCCACCCTCCCCCCATCCCTCCAGCAGATGGCCTTGCTTCCTCCGCAGGCTCCGGGCTCCGGGTGACCTCATCCCTGGCCCCGGCCCGCCCCGAGGTCCTGGAATCGGGAACCGAAAGCAAACCCACTTCTCTGGAACTGGGGCCTAGAGGCCCCCCGGGGCCCGGCCCGACCCACAGACTCTGCTCAGAAGAATGTGCTGCCCTGGCTGGATTCCCCCCTGCTGGGCCCAGGCCGGTTAACCATTGTCAGTGCTCGGCTGCCTGGCTGGGGGACTCTGGGTGAGTGACTTTGCCTCTCCAGGCCTCAGTTTCCAGAAAACAGAGAAAATGAAAATACTATGCGTCTCACGAGGTCGGCGTGAGAATTAAGAGTTAAAATGAGACAGCGAGAGTTCCTACCACCATGAGCCCCTTCTCGCCTCGGCAGCTTCAAAGTTGTGTTATTTCACACCTTTGCACAAGCTGTTTCAGCTACCTGGAATGTCAATTCACACACACACTCCTATTCATCCGTCAAAACCCCAATGCTGATGTCCCCTCCCAGAGCTCTGCTTCATACGAAGCCCAGTCAGTGTACCTGCCCCAGCCGGGACCCCACAGGAGGGTCCATGTCTGGCCCTGGGGGTCCTCTCTGGCCTAGAGGGGGGAGCCCCAAAGGCTTGGTAAGGGAAAGAGTGAGTCTGTCACCACCACCCACAGACTCGGGCAAAACAGAGAAGTGGGCACCGTTGCCGAGGTGTCCTTTACTCAAGTCACCTTATCAGGTGTCACGAGGGGCTGCCCCGGCTTCCTCTCCCCCTGATCTTCCTGGGTCCCCCCCCCGCTCACCCCGAGGGGGGAAGGGGTGTAGGTGGAGGCTTTGGAATCGGGTCAGGGCTCCCATCCCCGGGACTATTTTGCGTGAACACAAAGCCTTCAGTTCTTTCTTGACAAAGGTCTCTCCAGCCCTCAGCCCCACCTCTGCCGGGGCCTCAGATCCTTCCTCTGGGGTCAGGAGTGACCCTCTCAAAGGTCAGGCCCCCCACCTACGAAAGGGGCAGCCAGTCAGGCCGGCAGGCTCCCGGCTGGTATCGGGTCCCACCTCAGGGCCTTTGCACACGCAGTGTCCTCTGCCAGGAGCCCCTTCCCCTGGCTGGCTCGTCACCCCCAGGGGTCTCCCACCCGCCCCAGAGGAAAGAGCCCCCACTGCTCCTCTCTCTGGCCCAGAAACCACCCTGTCGGCGCAGCAATGAGTCTACCCAACTATCAGGAACAATTGCCTTTGGGGCTCTGGGCTCTGCTCTGCCGGCGACCCTAACGTGAGCCGGGAAAGGGACGCCTCAATGTCCGTCTTCCGAAGTGGTGGTCACCGAGCCCCCCGCCTCTCCCCGTCCCCTCCCCCCGTCTGGCCTGGGCGCCGCCTCCGCGCCCAGGAACCAGGCACCCGGCCCCGGCTGCGGCCGCTCGGGTGTCTGCTACGTCTTGTAGAAATGCCACTCACGAGCCCCAGGGCCCATCCCGGCCTCCTCAGTCACTGTCCCCAAGGGCAGGGAGACGGCAGCAGGCCCTCCTGGCTTCTAGAAAGCTGCCCGGAACTCCCAGGAGCGGGCAGGACTCCCGGCTGCCTCCTGGCACGGTGGCCCACAGGCCAGGATGCGGCGGGCGCTTCTGTGGGGACGGTGGCCAGGTGGGCAGGTGTCACGGGCTTGGGGGACCCACCTCCTCTGCCACCCACAGCCCCTAGTCCAGACGGCTCCCCGGAGCAGAGGGGGACCCGTCCCCCGCCCTGCACACCCTCCTCCCCATCCGCCGGACACGCACAGCCCCCCCGACTCTTCTGTCCCACCGGCCCCCAACTCTCAGCTCCCAGGGCAGCGCCCCCAACACCCCCAATGGCCAGGTCGCCCCAGGTCGGGCAGGGGACGGCCTGTGCTCTGGGAGGACGGACGGACAGAGGGAGCTCCAGGCAGCCGGACCCTCAGGCACACAGAGTCGTCCTGAGTGATCGCCCTGATAGACAGATGGAGAAGGCAAGCCAGACCCGACAGACTGACAGAGGAGGCGCTGGGCAGTCAGACCCAACCCAGAGGGGGTTCAGGGGGCCCTGGGGGTCAGACAGACACAGGGAGGCGACAATGGAGGGTCACATAAACAGTCAGGTGGAGGGGGCTCTGCAGGTCAGACGGCAGCCATGAGGCAACAGACAGAAGGGGTACAGGGCGGTGAGACAGACAGACGGGGAGGCCCGTGGGCTGGGAAGATACAGGGGTGCTGAGGGGGACAGAGGGGGGCGGCTCAGTCTATGGGGCAGACAGACAGAGGGGGCGGCTCAGCCTGTGGGGCAGACAGACAGAGGGAGGAGGCTCAGGCCATGGAACAGACAGACAGAGGGGGGCGGCTCAGGCCATGGAACAGACAGACAGACGGGAGAGGCTCAGGCCATGGAACAGACAGACAGAGCGGGGAGGTTCAGGCCATGGAGCAGACAGACAGACAGCGGGCAGGCGGAGGATGCGCAGGCGGGCGGGACTCACCGACCAGGTGCCAGGCCTTGCGGGGCCCGCAGCGCGCGCAGCGGCCGGCGGCGCGGTCGGCCTCGTAGCCCACGAGCGGCGTGCAGAGCCCGTCGGCCACCTGGCCGAGCAGCAGCAGCAGGCCGGCGCCGCGCGAGCTGTAGGCGCGCACCGAGTGCAGGTAGAGCAGCAGGTACGTGAACCACATGGACGCGCACAGGTCGTTGAGGAAGTGGCCCACCGCGTAGCTCAGCCGCGCCGCCAGCGACAGCGCCCGGGGGGCCGCGCCCGCTCCGGCCGCCGGGGACCCGGGCACCATGCCGCCGGCCCGCGCCCCCCGGCCGGCCCCGCGCGCCCCGCGATCCCGCGCCCGCCCGCCCTTCCGACCGCCCGCCCCGCCGTGCGAGCCTGCGGCCGCCGAACCCGCGAACCCGAGACTCAGGCCAGCGCGGGGCGGGGCCGCCCGGGAGCAGCGGCCTCCTCCGCCAATCGGAGCCGCGCGTCGGGGCCCGAGAGCCAATCACCCGGCGCATGGGCGTGGCCTCGGGGTTAGCCCGGCCCGCAACCCGGCGCCGACGGGGCCGCGCGGTCCTAGCGCCCGACGGCTCAATTGGGGTTTGCGGGACTCCCCACCAAGGTGGGGGCCGACACCAGGGGCGCCCTCACTCTGCCACCCGCCTCCAGGCCCGCGCCACCCCAGCCTGCCCCCAGCTTTCCGAGGCCTCATGTGGGCCGGGGAGGAGGCGGTGGGCTGGGGGTGCGGGGGGTGGAGTGGGAGGTCTGAGTCGGAGCTGACCTCGGGGGTCCGGTGACTTCCCGGCCCGGAGAGACCCAATCGGACGCAGGGAGGACGCATTAGTTCCAATTAATTAGTTATTAACGAGAATAATGGGGATCATCATCATAATAACACCAGCTGGCATTTAATGAGCGCTGACTGTGCCAAGCGCCCACGTGGATTTTCTCCTCCCGGCCGGGCGGGAGGCGGAGCCAGTGTGTCTCCGGTTTAACAGGCGAGAAACAGGCCCGGAGAGGGAAGGGGTGCTCGGGGGTGCACGGTGAGTCAGGTGCGCGCTACCCCGAGGCCGGTGCTCTCGGTCCCTGCCCACCCTCCTCCGACGGCCGTCCGACGGGTGGGTCACACAACAGCGGTTTCAAGTTCCTCCAAGCGCTGGGCGCCGTTCCCCGGCCTCCAGGCCTCCTCCGGCAGTGGTTACAAACCTGCACTCTGGAGCCGGAATCGTGGGGTCCGGATCCAGCCGCACCCCCTCCCAGCTGTTCCAGCTGAGACAAGCCCCTTAACTCCGCGCAGCCTCAGTCTCCCCAGCTCTGGAATGGGTATAATGCATGTTATCAGTGTTAGCTGTTAATATTCTCAGCAGAAAGCCTCCTCAGCACCCCCTCCGACCCATCAGTTACCATTCTGGGTCCCCACGGTTCCCTGGGCTGCCCCCATGGCAGCCCTGACATCTGCTTTCCCCCTTCCCCAGCTGTGACTCTGTCTCCCCCACTGGACGGTGAGCCCCGTGAAAGCAGAGACGCAGGGACGGGCCAGTCTCAGTGCTGCGTTGTCCCAGCACACAGTAGGGGCTGAAGAAATATCTGTCGAATGACTGAGTGGTGGACATATAGGCCGAGAATCAGAAATGCAGACAGAAACGGGGAAACAGACAGGGACGCACTTATAAACTTGAGGAGCAGGTAGCCCAAGGGGCACCCCGGCCAGACCCCCCAAGCTGACTCAGACCGCCCACCGCAGTGCCCAGTCTTTTGTGAAAAGGAGCCCGAGGAATGGGTGCAGTGGAGTCACGGAGACTCAGAGAGCAATCTAGCAGGGGAAGGGGAGATAAGGGGTAGACCGCTCTGGAGAGATCGGGGGATAAGGAGAGATAAGAATATCGATTCTTTCCTCCCGCAGGGCATGCTCCTGTTGGGGTTCTCCGAGGGAAATGAAAGATAACTTTTAGAAATACACTAGCGTAAGCTTCTTATCCCTGAGCCATGTTATTCATTCATTCATTCATTCATTCATTCGTTCATGGACTCATTCATTCAGTGGATCTGGCCTCCTGCCTGAGAGGCTGAAGCCAGGAAGATTCTGAAGCCCCTAGTCTGAGCGGGCAACAGCCTCGCGGGGTCAGCCTGCAGCTGGAGGACTCAGCCCAGGAGGCGACGGAATGACAGATAAGGAGTCAGGACCTCACCCTCCGTCACTGGGGAGCCATGGGAGGGCTCTGAGGGAGGGTGGGAAGGTCAGATAAAAAAGTCCCCTGGGGGATGCGGGTGGGGTGGTTTGTTCCAGAACAGGCGTGGGTGGGGAAACCAGTGGAGGGCACTTGTGCCCCGAATCAGAGGGGTGCTCAGATTGGCCTGGAAGATCAGAGAAGGCCCTGCCCAGAGTGAGGGATGTGGGGACGGAGAGATGAATGCCCAGGCCTCGGGGTGGGACAGACGCACAGACAGGCCCAGGGTCGGGAGAGATCCGCGCAGCTTTTGATGTCCCCAGAGCGTCCCCAGCTGCCCAGACGCCACGCCGGCGTCCCCCCTCCCTCGGCTGGAGATCAGATGTCCTGCTGGCCCCCGTCCAGCCTCGGGATGGGGTATGCTCTCTTTCATCCGCTCGTGACCCAGGCCCAGGATGACCGGGTCTTGGGTGGAGACAAGGGAGTGGGGAGGGTTCTGAGGCTCGGCAGACGCCTCCTGAGATCCTGGGGTGGCTGTGGGCTCTGGCGGCCACGGCAGGATCACATCCTGGCAGTCTCAGGCAAGCCACTGAGCCTCAGTTTCCCTTTCTGTAAATTGGGGGTGAGAAAACACCACTAAGTGGGTTCCTGGAGGCCGTGGGAAGCGCTATTGACACCTGGCACCAGATTCTTCTTTGTGGTGGGGGGTTGTCCTGTGCAGGTGCCAGGAGCACCCCCCATCGTGACGACCAAAAGTGTCTCTAGACCTGGCCCCGTGTCCCCTGGGGGCCGAATTGGCCCCGGGTGGGAAGCACTCCACCAGAAATTCTCTGTAACGGGCATTTGAGTCTTCCTGGACGAAACTAACATTTTATGTAGCCTGACTGGCAGGCCCCGTTCTGAGCATCACGCGTGAATTAAACTCATTAGATCTTTCCAACAACCTCATACGGTAGACACGGTTATTATCCCATTTCACAGAGGGGCAAACCGAGGCACAGAGAGTTTTCATCAGTTGCTCACATCACACAGCTGGGGCTCAGCGCCGCCCCCACAAGCTTCTGAGGGTCCAGCGTCCTCAGAAGTCTGAGACCCCCTCCCCACATCCCTTTGTTCAGGCAGCTGCTACCCCTGTGTTTCCCGTCAAGACCTGTTACAGCAATCCCCTGTAATAACTTCGCCCCTTAAAAAGGCCTGAGGAGGGTTGGGATGTTCTGGGAGCACTGAGGGTGGCTTGATTCTTCCTGGGGGGTGCAGAAAAGTTGAAGCACCCCCTATTGGCAAATAAGCATGAAAAATTTAAACAGGAGACGCCGCAGCCCAGCAATTTCGTGTCCTCCCGCCTACCCTGGAGAAGTGGTCCAGGGGCCCAGACAGCAGGTCGGGGACATTTGTAGTGGGAGCCATAATGAGCAACATTGGGCAGGACCATAAGGTGAGTCAGCCAGGACTCATGTACCACGCGGCGGTGCAGTCACTCGGTGGAATGTCACCCAGCCCAGGGCGAATGAGGCACTGCTGTGCACCTACTGTATACAGGCACTGGGAGAAAAGTTATGGCGTAGAAGGAGCAGGAAGCCAGTGTGATCATAAAAAGTAGGACATGACCTCACATCTTTTAGAGGAATACACGGACACACACAGGTATGTGTACATGTGTATGAGTGTGTTGTGCTTTGTATTGTGCCCCATCCCAGATTAACAGGTGGAAGTCCTAACCCCCAGGACCTCAGAATGTGACCTTATATGGAAATAGGGTCATTACAGATGTCATCAGCTGAGATGAGTCACTCTGGAATAGGGCAGTCCCTGATCTGATGTGACTAGCGTCCTAATAAAAAAGGAAATGTGGACACAGACTCATACTCACAGAAAGAACATCACGTGAAGATAGAGGCGGAGGTCGGGGTGATGCGTCTACAAGCCAGGGAAGGCCAAGGATCGCCAGCGACCCCCAGAATCTAGGAGAGGTGGAACAGACTCTCCCGCACGGCCTGAGAAGGAACCAGCCCTGATCAATTCCTCACTCTTGGACTTCCGGCCCCCAGAACTATGAGATGATACATTTCTGTTGTCTAAGTCACCCAGTTTGTAGGAAAAGTTTTAGTCAGAAATGTAACAAGCTGCTAATGGGGAGTACGGCGGAGGTATGGTGGCTCTAAGTACACTACTTTACTTTTGTACAAATGAAATCGATTCGCATTTAAAAATTAATTTCAGGGCCGGCCCCTTGGCTTATCGGTTAAGTGCGCGCGCTCCGCTGCTGGCGGCCCGGGTTCGGATCCCGGGCGCGCACTGACGCACCGCTTCTCTGGCCATGCTGAGGCCGCGTCCCACATACAGCAACTAGAAGGATGTGCAGCTATGACACACAACTATCTACTGGGGCTTTGGGGGAAAAAATTGAAAATAAATAAAAATTAATTTCGAAAGCAAAGACGTTGAAGCCATCCTTAATGGATCTCGTGTTTCTGGGACCACAAATTGGGATATTCTTGCTGGTTTCACACTATAAAGATTTCCAAATGAAGCACAGAAAGGAATGCAAAGAAATTAACACAAAATTACATGGCTTTAGACAGCTCTGGTTACTGGTTTGCTGAGAGCTAGGAACTAAGAGAACTTCATGTTGCTCAGACAAACCGATTTACGGTTCGAGGGCAAAAAGGATCTGCTTTTAGATAACTGTATGAAGGATGCAAGGTCAAAGAACACAAATGCTGCTTATCTGTTGCTTATGGGGTGGGAGGGTGTATGGATTGCATGAACTGGACGGAAGGCAATGCAGTTCAGATTGAAGACATTGTTATTTTTTCTAGAAAATATCCACGCAGCAAGGCAGTTCTCTTGAGACCAAGGAGCTCCAAACTGCTCTCAAAAGCAACCTCAAAACCTTTCATTTCTTTTTGATGTGCAAGGAGACCGCTGAAATCTTTGTGTGGTACCTCGGGAGGGAAAGGGCAGTTGTTATGGCAACACCAGCTATGTCAATCAAGTGAAAGAGGCGGGGCCCGGAGGGCGGGTCTTCCGCTGCCTCCAGTTTGGAAGTCTCACCTAGATGGTTTGGAACCAAGCAGGGAGGCGCGGCAGGAGCTCGCACAGCCGATGAAGCAACAGAGCAGGGTCTGGAATCTGGGTCTGTCGAGATTCCAGGGCAGCTCATCTTCCTTGGCCCTAGGTTGCCTGTCGGGCAAACAGGCTTATTAAGATGCAATTCACATACCATACAATGCACCCATTTAAAGTGTGCAATTCTGTGGTTTTAGTATATCTACAGAATTACCCAACCATCACCAAAGTCTAGTTTTAGAACATTTTGATCAGTTAAAAAGAAACCCCATTCCCCCTCTCCACTAATTCCCCAGCCTCCGGCAAGCACGAGCCCACTTTCTGTTTCTGTGGATGTGCCTGTTCCGGACATTTCACATCAATGGGATCACTCATCCTGTGGCCTTTTGTGACTGGCATCTTTTACTGAGCGTCATGTTTTCAAGGCTCGTCCATGTTGTAGCATGAATCAGCAATTTCTTCCTTTTTATGGGCAATACTATTCTATCGGATGAATGGGTCACATTTTGTTTCTCTCTTAATCAGTTGAGGGACATTTGGGTTGTTTCCACTTTGGGGCTGTTGTGAATCCTGCTGCTGTGAACACTCGTGTACAGGTTTCTGTGTGGACACACGTTTCCCATTCTCTCGAGCATATCCCTAGAGAGTGCAATTGCTGGATCGCACGGTAACTCCATATTTATTTCCGCTTTGGAGGAACTGCCAGACTGGTTTCCAAAGCGGCTGCACCTGCCTCTTAGAAATGTACAGGAAATGCATTCATTTGTCCATTCAACGCATATGCATTGAGCAGCGAATCTGGGCACTGTTCTCGGCGCTGGGAATACGGCAATGAACAAAGAGGCGGGTCATATGGGGGAAATGGACATGTGGGGAAAAATGAGACGGGGTGTGTGGGGTGGCGTTCAAGCCTGGAAAAGCCTCACGGAGGAGGGGACATTTGAGCAAAGACCTGAAGGAGATCAAGGAGTGAGCCAGGCAGATAATTGGAGCGGGCACTCCAGGTGGAGGGAACAGCCAGTGCAAAGGCCCAGAGGTGGGAATGAATGAAACGGACGTATTTGAGGAATATTGGAGGAGGCCTGTGTGGGGAAAGTGAGGGGGAGAGTGGAGGGAGGTGAGGGTAGGGAGGTGATGTGGGCAGACTCTTTAGGGTCTAATGGGCCAACTGGCAACCTGGGAGCAGGGGCAGCCCCAGCCCAGGCCATGAGATGACCAGGCTGCTGCCTGGGGGGTCCCCAAGATCCCAGGGCAGAGCTTCCCGCCCCTCCGCCTTCACGAGCTCCTTGAAGCCTTCCTGTCGCACCACTTTTTTCCAAATGCTTTCAGCCCAGCTCCTGATCCCAGCCCCATCTCCCGGTCTCAGCTTCGCAGCACCCCATCCTCCTGGTTCCGGACAGAGTGAATGTCCCCAATGCACTGCAGGGAAAGCCCAGGCCCCAGGGGGAAAGCCCTGCGGGCTCACAGCAGGGCCCTAAGTCCAGTGGCTAAATGGGAAACTCCACAGCCAGGTTTGCAGGGTGCTAAGAACAGGTTTCACCTTGCCCTGGGGCAGGGGGCTGGCCCGAAGGACCTTAGCTCCTTCCCTAGCAACCTGCCGCCGTCCCCATGGCAACCTGGGCGGGGCCCGACCCGGCTCCGCAGGTCCCCGGATCCGGCAGGGGCGGGGAGTCTCGCCTTCAGTCGGGGAGGAGGAGCCGGCGCCGCGCCTACTGGCCCTTTAAGAGGCTCCGCCCTGTGAGGCCTCAGAGCGCCCTGATTGGTCCCGAGAGCGGCCGAGCGCAGCCGAACTTGACGCACCCGCCCGCAGCCTTCCCCACCCACCTCCCACGCGGCTCAGCGGCCACCCCAGCCAATCGACGAGCGGCGCGCCACCCTTATCTGCATGGTCACGCCCCAGGGGAAGACTGCACCCAATCGGCCGCTCGCGGAGGCCGCATTAGCATGCCGGGGGCGGGGCGGAAGGCAGGGGCGGGCTCGGGGCGGTTGGTTGGAGCGTCGCAGCAGCCGAGAGGTCCGGGAAAGTTTCTTTGGAGGTGAAAACAGCCGCGGAACTCGGGGCCCTGCGAGGGGGCGGGGTCGCGGGGGTCCCGGGGCCGGGGCGGGGCGCCTCCCGGGCCGGGGCGGGGCGGACGCGGGCCTCCCGGGGGGCGATCGCCCAACAAAGGATCCCTGGGGCGCCCGCCCTCGAGGGCCTCCCCGCCCCCGGATCCTGCCCCGCCAAGCGCCCCGGACCCGGCATTCCGGGGCTCCCCCGCCGGGCCCCGCCGTCGGCCGCTCGGGCGCCCCTCACTCGGCCACGCGTCTGCGTTCCAGGTGCGGCCGGGAGCGGCCATGTCCCACGGCCCCAAGCAGCCCGGCGCGGCCGCCGCGTGAGTGCGACATCCCCTCCCCCAGCCCACTCGGGGTGCAGTCCAGCCCCCGCCCGCCCCGTCGGAGCTCCTCGACCCCCGCCCCACAGGGTCCTGAGTCCCCCCACTTGGGGCA
>JABWHU010000634.1:13815671-13830336 GCA_014189135.1 Dicerorhinus sumatrensis harrissoni | reverse complement strand
CCGCCGTCGGGGTGGGAGGTGGGGGAGGTGGGAGGTGGGGGTGACCCTGGCGTCCCGTGGCTCCAGGCCGGCGGGCGGCAAGGCTCCGGGACAGCATGCGGGCTTCGTGGTGGCTGTCAAGCAAGAGCGCGGCGAGGGCCCGCGGGCCGGCGAGAAGGGGTCGCACGAGGAGGAGGTGAGAGCCCCCGCACTGTGGTCGGGGAGGTCCTGGGTCTGGCCCGCAGCCTTGAAGCCCCGCCCCGGACTAGATTTGAATTCGCTGTGGCTCCGCCCGCAGTCCAGATTTCCCTCCCGAGGGGGAGACCCCGCCCCTTGTCAGATGCCACGCCCCCAGGAGGCCCACTGCCAGTCTAAGCCCAGGCCCCGCCCACTGCCGAGTGCCAGCTCCGCCTACTGCCCTTGCTCCCCGCCCCGCGGGAGGAACCGTCCCATCGTCCTACGGGACTTCCCTCCAGCGCAGAAGCCACGCCCACATCCCAGAGGCCACGCCCACAACATGAGCCAGCCCCACCCCTGGGCTGAACGTGTGTCCCAACTACCCCTGATCCCCTCACCCCTGGCCAGGGTTCCCCTAACATTCCTTTCCCAATCCTGACCCCTGACCAGGTCATATCCCCAGGCCTTCTAGGTCCTATCTCTTGATAGGCCCCGCCCACCTGCCTAGCCCCGCCCACGTCGTCCAAGGCCACGCCCCCGCCCCTCAGAGCCCCGCCCTAGCCCTCCAGGCCCCTCCTAACGGCCGGTCCGGTTCTGCAGCCCGTGAAGAAGCGAGGCTGGCCCAAGGGCAAGAAGCGGAAGAAGATCCTGCCGAACGGGCCCAAGGCACCTGTCACGGGCTACGTGCGCTTCCTGAACGAGCGGCGCGAGCAGATCCGCACGCGCCACCCCGACCTGCCCTTCCCCGAGATCACCAAGATGCTGGGCGCCGAGTGGAGCAAGCTGCAGCCGGCAGAGAAGCAGGTGGGGAAGGCCCGGGACCACTGACCTCCCCCCAAACTCGGACACCCCCCCACAGCCACATTCCCCAAAGGAGCCGGCGTGGAGGGCCCCTCCTTCCGCCTGGAGACCTGACCACCCATGGGCCCTCTCCAGCTTGTTGAAGGCAGGGGAGGGTAGTCATGGGCAGAGTGGATGTAAAACTGAATAACCAATGTGGATAAGGCTAAAGAAGTAGGGTGCGGGCTGGATTTTTATGTGAAACCTTCCGATTTTCAAATCCTGGTGATTCATTCAGAAATTGCAAAAACATCACAGAAACGTAACAAAAAATACCAGCAATTGGCACCTTCTAAGTGGGATTTCAGCAGGCAGAAATGGGTGTGGGAGGGCGGTCCAGACATGGGCACAGCATGGAGGTGGGGGCTGCAGTGAATCAGGCACGGGGCGGGGGTCATAGAGGCCAGAGTTGGGGCGCGGGAGCTGGGAGTGGCCCCGAGGAGCAGGCAGAGGGCGGGGTTTTGTCTGGAGGGCAGTAGGGAGCCCTGGGGAGTGGAGCACAGGGAGCCGAGTGAAGGAGAGGGGTCTTGGCCTCCCTCCGAGGCCTGCCCTGCCCCCGGCTGGGCCAAGCCTTCTCGTGCCGCCCCTGCCAGCGGTACCTGGACGAGGCCGAGCGAGAGAAGCAGCAATACATGAAGGAGCTGCGGGCGTACCAGCAGTCGGAGGCCTACAAGATGTGCGCAGAGAAGGCCCAGGAGAAGAAGATCAAGAAAGGTGGGGAGGGCCCCGCCCGAGGCAGCTGAGTGTCTGCTCTGACAGGCCACCCGGGCAGACCGACGCACCCCCTCCATGGCGCGCACAGGCCGGCGGGGACGAGACACATAACCACAGTTGGGAATGAACAGGGCGGATCGGTGCTGAGATGGGGACACAGACACTGGGGGGCCCAGGCGGGGAGCCTGCGCCAGGATGAGTAGGGCTGACCAAGGGCGAGGGGAGGGAGGGTATTCCAGGCAGGGGGAACAACCTGTGTGAAGCATGGGGTCAGAGGAGACCTGGGAGGCTGACCCAGCCCTCCTCCCTCCCCCACCAGAGGACTCCGGCTCCGGGCTCATGAACACGCTCTTGAACGGACACAAGGTAAGCGCCCCTCCTCCTAGGAGAGCACTGGGCGAGAAAGGTCTGGAGGTCTAGACCCCTGGGCGAGCCAGGACCAACGCCCATGGGAGGAAGTGGGCGCCCCTAGTCCAGGTGTGCAAGCCGAGGGGGGCAGCGACACCTGGGAATGTTAAACGGACTCCGACCCAGGGGGCCGGAGGAGACCCTCCTAGGCTTGGGGGACATCCCAGGGGGAGTTTGGCTGCACCCGCCCCCCGATAAAAAAAAAAAAACATTGCCGCCTTGTCCTGTCGCCGCAGGGTGGGGACTGCGACGGCTTCTCCACCTTCGACGTCCCCATCTTCACTGAAGAGTTCTTGGACCAAAACAAAGGTGAGCGCTGACGACAGGGGATTCTTCGTGGGGATTCAGCGGAGGCAGGTGGCGGGAGAGAGGGTGGGCCACGAGGGCGCCAAGGCCGAGTCAGGGTTGGGGGACTTGACCTCTAGGAGCAGGCGCCGTCCTCCCCGCCTCCCTGGCCCGGGAGCTGAGGTGTGGGGCTGGAGGCGGAGCGGGGAGGGAGGCGCGAGGCCGGCGCAGCGGGGCGAGGACCGAGCGGAGGGGTGGGGAAGGGAGGCGGCGCCAGGCCCTGACCCGGCCCCCCCGCTGCAGCGCGGGAGGCGGAGCTGCGGCGCCTGCGGAAGATGAACGTGGCCTTCGAGGAGCAGAACGCGGTGCTGCAGCGGCACACGCAGAGCATGAGCAGCGCGCGCGAGCGCCTGGAGCAGGAGCTGGCGCTGGAGGAGCGGCGCACGCTGGCGCTGCAGCAGCAGCTCCAGGCCGTGCGCCAGGCGCTCACCGCCAGCTTCGCCTCGCTGCCCGTGCCCGGTGCGAGCCCCGCCCCGCCCCTGGTCCCGCCCATCACCCCGCTAGCCACGCCCACCCTGGTCCCGCTAGCCCCGCCCCCGGCCCTGCTGACCCCGCCCCTGACAGCCGGGCCCCGCCCATCGCCTGCTCACCCCCGCCCCTTGCCCCGACTGCCAGGCCCTGCCCCGCTAGCCCCGCCCCCGGCCCTGCTGACCCCGCCCCTGACAGCCGGGCCCCGCCCATCGCCTGCTCACCCCCGCCCCTTGCCCCGACTGCCAGGCCCTGCCCCGCTAGCCCCGCCCCCGGCCGCCGTGAGTCGTGATCCTGATCCGGGAGCCCCGATCCTGACCATCGAGAGACCTGCCCTTTGTAACCGTGCCCTACGAGTCCCACCCCACGAGCCCCGCCCCCGTGACCCTGCCCTGCGAGCCCCGCCCCCGGCCATTCTAGGTCTGCCCTTGATCATCGCGAGTCCCGCCCCGCGGACTCCGCCCCCTTACCCTGCTGACCCTACCTTTCCCCACGACCGCCTCGCTGGCCCCGCCCCTGGCCACTCGGAGCTCCGCCCCGATGACCCCTCCTCCCCAGAGCACCCTGCCTCCGGCTCCCCCCGACCCCTGCTCTCTCGCCGCCCCGCCCAGGTGCCCTCGCGCCCCGCTCCGCCCCGCCTTCCGCAGCTGTCCCCAGCTGACCTTGGCTAACGCCCCCGTACGCACACGACGACCCCGGCCTCGCCACCTCCCACTTTCTGCCCCCTGCCCACAGCCGACCTTGACTTCCCCGGGTGCAGACGCCCTGACCCCCACGCGACCCCAGTGACGCGGCCGCCCCCCAGGACCCCGCCCTTGCAGCCCCCACCCTCTGCCCCGGGAGCCCCGGCCCGCTGGGCTGACCGCCCCCGCCCTCCGCAGGCACGGGCGAGACGCCCACGCTCGGCACCCTGGACTTCTACATGGCGCGGCTGCACGGCGCCATCGAGCGCGACCCCGCGCAGCACGAGAAGCTCATCGTGCGCATCAAGGAGATCCTGGCCCAGGTCGCCAGGTGCGTGCCGCCAGGTGGCCGCGGGGCCGCTCCGCCCGGGTGGGGGGCCCGGCGGAAATGACAGGGTTTCGCCCTCCAGTGGGGTCGCCGGGTCTGTGGGCGCTGCCGGGTGGGACCCCGCTGCGGGAGGATCCACCAGATGGGGCTTATTTGATGCAGGCGGCTATTTGACCGCTGGGGGGCGCTGATCACGCCGGTGCTGTGTTAATGCTGCTGGGTGGGATCTGCCAGCCCCCCTTGGCCGGATCCGCAGGGAGGGCCCAGAACCTCCCTGGAGCCTCTCGGTGGGTTTTTCTGGATGTCTTCCGGCTGCCCGGGTTAGGTGGGATTAGCTCCAGGCCCCTGACACTGGCATCTGTTTGGAGGAGCTGAGGGTGGGGGTGGGGGCTGAGAGATGATGGGGGTCCCTCATCACGAGTCCCCGCCTCTCTTCTGTCACAGCGAGCACCTATGAGGTTGTCGGCGGCCCCAGGATCCAGAGAAGACCAAGCTCTGGTCGAAGCCCCTTCCCCACCACCACCCCATGGAGGAGGGGTGGGGGCCGCCCTTTGGGGCCAGGTCCAATCCTGCACCTTGGGGGCTGCAGCCCCCCTAAAATTAAATTTCTACAGCATCCTTCTAGCTTTCACCCCCCCCAGCACCCCAGCCCAGAAGTCACGCGCCCTGCAAGACACACTTAGAACCCCACGGCCCCAGGGCCTGCGAGGCTGCTCACCTCACAGAGCACGTCACACACTACAGGGACATGGGGACACCACACACAGCAGCGTAACCCAGGACACGGGAAGGTCACACTGGCTCTCTGGGACCGGCCCCCAGACCCAGGGCAGGGGAGACCCCCACCTGAGACCCAGGGATGCCGGCTGGTGCTCACCACAAGCCCCCCACAAAGACAGGCATGCTGTGGAGACCCACTCCCACACTCGGGGTGGGGCCCTTGGCCTGCATCCCAGAATGGGGGGCTGGTACTGACCACCCCACCCTGGTCCAGCAGAGGGACCCTTGTGGAGTGGCCCCTTGGCCACCACCCAATCTGGACTCTTTAAATAAAAATGGAATTGGAATTCCAGTCTTGTGCATGTGGGGTATTTTTGGTGGGAATGGACCAGAAGATGTGCCCAGGGCCCCCCAAGATGCCCCTGCTGGGGGTCCCAGGCCTGCCCTCCCCTAGCCCCTGACAACCACGAACCCACTTCCTGTCTGTGGACGTGCCTGTTCTGGACATTTCACATCAGTGGGGTCACACACCGTGTGTCCTTCTGTGTCTGGTTCTCTCACTGAGCGTCGTGTGTTCAGCGTCCATTCACGGTGTGGCTGTGTCAGGGTTGCACTCCTCTTCATGGCTGTGTAATATTCCCCTATGTGGATGGACCACACTGAGTTTATCCATCATCCACTGATGGACATCTGGGCTGTTTCCACCTTTCGGCCGCTGTGGATCATGCTGCTGTGAACTTGCCTGGACAGGTTTTGGTTTGAACATCTGCTTTCAATTCCCTTGGGTAGATCCCCTGGAGTGGAAATGCCGGGTCATATAATTCTATGCTTAACTTACTGGGGACCCCCCTCAGAGACGTCTGCGTTGACTCGAAGATTTAAGACATCCTAAAAATTTGGGAGAACAATTTGACAAACCCCCGTGTTAGCGGTTGAATTACAGACGCAACAGATAATGCTGGAATCCTAATCCCCAGAACCTCCGAATGTGCCCTTATTTGGGAATAGGGTCCTTGCAGATGCAGTTAGTTAAGATGAGGTCATCTCGGACCAGGGTGGGCCCCTACTCCAACACCACTGGAGTCCTTATAAGAAGATAAAGATTGGGATGCAGACAGAGGAGACAGCCGTGGGACCACAGAGGCGGACACTGGAGACCCCAAGGGACCCCAAAGATTGCCGGCCACCAGCAGAAACCAGGAGAGGCGAGGAAGGATTCAGAGGGACTGCGGTCCTGCTGACACTCAGGTGGACTTCCGGCCTCCAGAACTGGGAGAGAACACGTTTCTGTTTTAAGTCACCCGTTTGTGGTACCTTATTATGGCCGCCCTCGGAGACAGATACCACTGGAGAGTGTCACCTCCCCCCCTCCAGGTGTGTGTCCCTAGTTCCGCCCCTGCCCTGGCACAGGTACCCCCTTTCAAATTGGGAGTTTATCATTCCCGGCTGGGTCTTTACACACTTTTAGCGCACAAGTATGTCTTCCTAAAAGAGCATCATTTTGAAGAGGTTTTTTTTTTCGTTCCAGTTCATTTTTTTTCAAAGTGTGCAATTCTGTGGCTTCTAATGTATTCACAAAGTTGTGCAACCATCAGCACAATCTAATTCCAGGACGTTTTCATCACTCCTAAAAGAAACCCCGTCTTCATCAGCAGTCACTCCCATCCCCTCCCCAGCCCCTGACAACCACAAACCCACTGTCTGTCTGTGGACGTGCCTGTTCTGGACATTTCACATCAATGGGGTCACACACCGTGTGTCCTTCTGTGTCTGGTTCTCTCACTGAGCGTCGTGTGTTCAGGGTCCATCCACGGTGTGGCTGTGTCACGTTTTGCAGGTTTTTAAGCTTTACATAAATTTTCTCGAATGTTCTAAAGCCTTCTGCCACTTGCCTTTTCCCATCAATGTTTGGTTTCTGAGATTCTTCCAAGGCCGGAGGGCCCTCTGTTGTCCTGCTGCATGGCATTCCACCCCCTAGATAGGACTCCTGTTTATTGAGCTCAACTTCCTGTTCGTGGAGGCCTAGGGCTTGTATTCCAGGGGATTCTGGCAGACGCTTCCTGGTGCCTGGAGCCTCCTTTTTCATCTGTAACCTGGGGGTCCATTCACTCCCTACTAAAGATTGCCTGGGCGCCCGCGGTGTGCCAGGCACTGGGCACCAGGGTACAGCGGGGAGAAGAAACAAGAGACAGACACCCCCGTCCTCCTGGAGCTGACATTCTAGTTGAGGAAACAGACAGGACACAAGATGAATAAGTAAAATATCTGACACGTCACAGGGTGCTCAGGGCTGAGGGGAGAAAGAAAGCTGGGAAGAGAGATGGGGAGGTGCTGAGAGGAACTGACATTTGAGCAAGGTACCGAAGAGGTGAGGGAAGGAACCACGTGCACACCTGGAAGCAGATGTTCCAGGTGGCAGGCACAGCCCGTGCAAAGGCCCTGGGGCAGGACCTGGACTGGCGTGTTGGAGGAACAGCGAGGAGGCCGTGTGGCTGGAGCAGAGGGAGCGACGGGATCATGCAGGGCCTAGTGGGCCGCAGGGAGGACACGGGCTTCTCCTTCCAAGGAGGTGGGAGCCCTGGAGGGCTGTGGGCAGAGGAAAGACGGGCTCAGGTTACACCAGGGTGAGGGGCCTCCCCACCGCCTAGGGTTGCTGCAGGGCTGAAAGGCGCGCGCCTAGCAGAGACTGAGCGCTCGGGCACGCTCAGCTGTCTAGCCCATAACTATTGGTGATCCTTGTTTTCCCCGCTCACCGCCGCGGCCCGGGGGAGCGCGCAGCTGGCCCTGGCGGGGCCCGGACACCTGGGCCCCGGGCCCCCCTGCGCACCCCGCGGTGTCGCCTTCCCGGGCGGCTCGTGTTCCCGGATCCCCTTACCCGGGCGGCTCGGCTGTCGCGCCCTGCGCCGGGGGAGGGGAGGCTGCAGGAAGCGGCGGGTCCGGCGGCGGCGGCGGCGGCCGGGCGGCCGAGCACCTCCGGCCATGGAGAGCGCAGCGGCCCGCGAGCCCCGGGGGGCCGAGGCCCCGCGCCCGCCCGCGCCCCCGCCCTCGCCCGCCGAGCCCCCCGCCGCGCCCCGCGCGCGCCCGCGCCTCGTCTTCCGCACGCAGCTGGCGCACGGCAGCCCCACGGGCAAGATCGAGGGCTTCACCAACGTCCGCGAGCTCTACGCCAAGATCGCCGAGGCCTTCGGGATCGCGCCCACCGAGGTGAGGACCCTGGACTCCCAGCGCCCGAGGCCCACCCGGGTCCCGCGGGATACGGGTGGGACCTGGACCCCTGGACTGGGGGCCCCGGACCCCCATCCCTGGATGGAGGGGACCCCCCTCACCAGATCTCAGACACTCACCTCTCCGATCTCGGGGTGCCCATACCCCGGGGAACCCCTTTGCAGGCCCTGCGCAAAAGATGAGCAGGTCTTAGGGTTAGTGGATCCCCAGATCGTCCCGGAACCGACTCGGCGGACCCAGCTAGGAGTGGACCCCAGCCCTCGGGGAAGCGCCTCTGTGGTTCCTGGGCGCGGCTGGGGGCGGGGGTTCCAGGCAGCCCCCTCTCCAGGGGAGAAATCGGAGGTCGCAGGAGAGGGGGATCAGGGGCTGGGCTGCCCAGCCGTATGCGCCTCGCAGCCCCCAGGGGGCGCCAGCAGCTTCAGACTGGCCTGAAAAAAAGATGGTCTGGGGGTGTCCGGGCGCCAAAGAGTTAAAACGGGAAATCTGGGGGGTGGGAGAGGGGGGGTCTCCTCCCGGCCATAGCCTCCTTCTCACCCTGTTCTCCACTCTGGGGGTCCCAGGCTCCTTTTCGCCCCCACCCCATTCAGAGGGTCCCAGCCCTGCCATTTCCCGGGGGCTGCGGTGGCGGTTTCACACCTCTTCGTGCCTCGGTTTCCCTATCGGGCCCCTGAGCCCATCCTCCCGGTTGTCCTGCGCAGACAGCGGGGGACAAGCGCCTCGTTGATTCTGGGCTCCCCTCCCCGGGACAGATCCTGTTCTGCACCCTGAACAGTCACAAGGTGGACATGCAGAGGCTGCTGGGCGGCCAGATCGGCCTGGAGGACTTCATCTTCGCCCACGTGCGCGGCGAGGCCAAGGAGGTGGAGGTCACCAAGACGGAGGACGCGCTGGGGCTGACCATCACGGACAACGGCGCCGGCTACGCCTTCATCAAGGTGCCCGCCCGCGGGGTGGCGCTGGTGACCCTGGGCGCGCCCCCGCCCCTCTCTGGTCTAAGGGGGCTCTGGCGACGCGAGGGGGCGGCCGCGGTGGCCCGGGAGTGACTCTGGGTCCCCGCAGAGGATCAAGGAAGGCAGCATCATCAACCGCATCCAGGCCGTGTGCGTGGGCGACAGCATTGAGGCCATCAACGACCACTCCATCATCGGCTGCCGCCACTACGAGGTCGCCAAGATGCTCCGCGAGCTGCCCAAGTCGCAGCCGTTCACCCTGCGCCTGGTACAGCCCAAGAGAGCCTTCGGTGAGGGCCACTGGGGCCGGGGGCGGGTGGAGGGGGACAGGATGGAAGGTTCTAGATGCCTCTGGTCACATGACAGGGAGCTTCTGGCACTGTATCAGGAACAGATAGGTAGTTTCTAGATTGTTAGAGTCAGTCTGGGCTGGAGGGGGAGTTTGGGAAGATGGCAATGGGGCGAGGACGTGTCTGGATCAATTTTAAAATACTGCTCGGAGGCTGCGGTGAGTTCTAGAGAATGGTTTTCAAAGTGGATTCCAGAAAGATGCTCTTCAAAGAGAAGCCTGCGTTTGGTGCATGGACGAGATAAGGAGCCTGCTCTAGAAGGTTCCTCAGCCTCAGCACCAGTGATATTTGCAGCCGGGTCACTCTCTGTGGGGCCGTCCTTTGTGCTGTGGGGGGTTGAGCAGCATCCCTGGCCCCCACCCAACAGATGCCTGGGGCACCCCCACGTTGTGACAACCAGAATGTCTCCAGACATGTCAACGTCACCTGGGAGGTAAAATCCCCCTCTCCCCCAGCTCTAGAATGCAGACTATCCTGTTTGGTTCAGCAGATGTTTTTTCTCTGAGCAAGACTTTCTCGAGGAAGGAAGCAGTGTGTTGATTTCCATCCGGGCACAACCTTGTCACCTCCGTTGAGTAGCGTCGTTCTAGAACAAGAGGTTCTAGAAGTGCCCTGGCACGTCCGGAGGGAGGTCACGGGGAGAACGGGACAGCATGGGGTGTGAATCTGCCGTGTATCGTAGCAGGGACTCCTCCGAGGGCCACCCCTGAAAGTTAGGAAGAGCCAGTTCTAGGGCAAGGACTTTTCTAGATTGATCCTCTGGCCACAGGAGGGTCTTAAGCCGTCCCTTTTAGAGAGAGTCATTTTAAGAAGAGGACGGAGGTTTGGGGGAAGAAAAGATTCTCAAACGGGGTCTCTGAAGATTACCACGGACAGAAGGAGGGCTTTGAAGGATAAGAAAGTTCTAGAAGGGCTCAGCTGGGGGCGTCCGAGTGTTTACAGAGATGTGGATCCACTGGGAACATATGCCCCTCCCCCACTCCGTCCTCTCCAGATATGATTGGCCAGAGGAGCCGGAGCAGCAAATGCCCCGTGGACGCAAAGGTGACCAGCGGGAGAGAGACCCTGCGGCTGCGTTCTGGGGGGGCTGCCACGGTGGAGGAAGTGGTGAGTGAAGGGCAGGGGCTCTGCAGAGGTTCTAGTGTCTAGAGCACTGCTGCTGACTCTGGGGCCTCTGGGAGGACTCTCTGCTTTGCCCAGCCTCAGTTTCCCCACCTGCAAAATGGGCCCTTGTTGCAGGACCAGAGGCATTGACTCATGGGAGGTCCCACCTGCTCTCATCTGAGGGGCGGGAGGCTGGGGAGGGGCTGGGCTGGGGGCATCCAGGCTCCTGACCCCCCGCGTCACTCCCCTGTGCCCCCAGCCCAGTGAATTCGAGGAGGAGGCATCGGGGAGGGTGGATGACCTGCTGGAGAGCTACATGGGCATCCGGGACCCAGAGCTGGGTAAGGGGCCAGGGTAAGCCGGCGGACCCGGGGGAGGACAGCCACGGGAGGAGGGGGCCCAGCGGGAAGTCGGGGCCGGAGCCCCTCACCCACCTCCCCCCACTCCTGCAGCGTCCACCATGGTGGAGATGTCCAAGAAGACGGCGAGCGTCCAGGAGTTTGCGCGCCATTTAGACTCCGTCTTGGGCGAGTTCGCCTTCCCCGACGAGTTCGTGGTGGAGGTGTGGGCCGCCATCGGCGAGGCCAGGGAGGCCTGCGGCTAGGCTGCTCCGGGGCGGCCCGCAGCCCCAGCCCCGAGCCCCGGCCCCCGCCCCAGCCCTGCTCCAGAACTCAGTCCTCCTCCAGAGCCCAGGACATCTCTGAGACCGAGTTCACCTCTAGAACCCAAACCAATTCCGAGACCAAGCCCAGCTCTAGACCCCAGGCCAGCTCTGAGACTAAGATCATCTCGAGAACCCAACCCAGTTCAGAGACCCAGCCCAGCTCCAGAACCCAGCCCTCCTCTAGCACCCAGGAGAGCCCTGGGGCTCAGCTGAGCTCTGACATCAAGTCAAGTTCTGGAACCCAGACAAGTTTTCAGACTCAGCCCAGCTCTGGGATCAAGCCCAGTTCCGGAAGCCAGCCCGGCTCGATGACCGAGCCCTGCCATAAAGCTCCACGCGACTCTGGAACTCCAGACAGCTCCACGACACAGCCATACCTGGACACCAGGTCCCGCCCAGGAACTCCAGTTAGCTCTGGAACCCAGGGCAGACTCAAGAAGCAGCCCAGCTGCAGAAGCCCCGCCAGCTCAGGATTCAAAGATGGCTCCCCGACGCAATCCTGTTCACGAACCCAGACCGGCTCAGGAAGCCAGAGGCACGCTGCAGCTCAGTCCAGATCCAGACCCCAGCCCTGCTCTAAAATCCAGGTGCACTCAAGTACGCACCCCCATCCTGGCACCCAGGCCAGCTCCAGTGATGAGTCCGGCTCGGACACTGAGCCCAGCTCTAGACCCCAGCCCAGCGCCACCACCAGGCCCGTCTCCAGAATTCAGACGAGCTCTGGAACCCCATCCATCTCCGAAGCAAGGCCTGCCTCCAGAACTCTGCTTGACGCTGGGCCTCACTCCCACTGCAGGATGCAGACCAGCTCTAGAATGCTGTCCAACTCAGGGACCCAGACCAGCTTCAAGGCCTGGCCAAGTTCCAGAGCTCAGCCCAGCTCAGGCACCTCACGCAGCTCCAGAACTCAGCTCCCTCCTGGAGCACAGACTGGCTCTGAAATCCCAGCCCGCTCCAAAATGCAGTCAGTGGCAGAGACCCAGTTGAGTTCCAGAATCCAGCTAACCTCTGGGATCCAGTCTAGTGCCGGGACCCAGGCCAATGCAGCAGCAGACTCAGGCTCCAGAACTCTGTCCAGCTCTGAGAGCAGGCCCAGCTCCAGGACGCAGCACTGCCCAGGAGCTCAACTAACCTCTGAGACTCAGCTCATCTCCAAAACCCTGACAAGTTCTAGATACCAGCTCCAGGCCACATCCCAAGGCAGCTCTGGTATTGAGCTGGACTTTGGAATGCAGACCAGCTCTGGCACTCAGCTCATCTCTAGAGCCCAGCCTAGCTCCGGAATCCAGGCCAGTGCAAGAATCCAGCCCAGCTCTGGAGCCCACCTTAGTTCCAGAACGCAGCCCTGCTCCAGAATTCAGCTCAGCTCTGAGACTCAACCCGACTCAGAAACCCAGACCAGTTCAAGAATCCAGCCCAGCTCTGGAGCCCACCTTAGTTCCAGAACCCAGCCTGTTTCTGGAACCCAACCCAGCTCCAGAACCCAGGCCAGTGCAAGAAGCCAGCCCAGCTCCGGAGCCCACCTTAGTTCCAGAACCCAGCCCAGCTCCNGGATTCAGCTCAGCTCTGAGACTCAACCCGACTCAGAAACCCAGACCAGTTCAAGAATGCAGCCCAGCTCTGGAGCCCTCCTTAGTTCCGGAACCCAGCCTGTTTCTGGAATCCAACCCAGCTCCAGAACCCAGACCAGTTCTGAAGCCCAGTTCAGCCCCGGGACCCAGACCAGTGCAAGAATTCAGTCCAGCTCTGGAGCCCAGCTCAGCTCCAGAACCCAACCTGTTTCTGGAACACAATCCAGCTCCAGAATCCAGCTCAGCTCTGAAAATGGGCTCCGCCTGCAGACCCCTGGCTGTGACCCTAGAACCCAGCCTGAGCCCACTCCCCCAGCCCTTCCTCAGCCCCCAGGCCCGCCATCCGGAGGCCCCACCCTGGTCCCTAGCAAAGTCTCTCGGCCTCAGCCTCAGCCCCATGATCTGGTACAGGGAGCCCAGGCCGACGCCGGCCCTGGCCAAAGTCCACCAGCTTCCCACCTGGCCCCACCGCCACAGGCACCCTCAGCCCCCCAGAAACCAGCCCTTTCCCCTAAGCCCCACCTGGGAGCCCAAAAGTCCACCTCATCTCCCATATCTAGTTCTGCCCCCAGGGCAGCCCTCCTGTGTTCCAAGACCTCTGGACCCGCAGTTCCCGGGCCTGCCCCCTCTCCCACCTCCCCCCTGCCCAGGGAGTCAGGGCCCCTCCCTCACCCTGGGGGGCCGTAACTTGGGGGGTGACGTAGTTTTGGTCTCCGCGGCCCCCATCCCCTCTCTGCTCCTCCCAGCCCTGGTCCCCCAGAAGCAGCTGGTGACCTCATTCCCCAAGTGGAGGCGGGGAGGGGGGGCGGGGGGTGGAAACAGGTGTTTCGGTTTCACTGGGCCTGGCTCCGGGAGATGAAAGCAGATCCCAGCTCCGTGGAGGGGAAGGGGGGGCCGGGGGCGGGGCAAGGGGGCGGGGCGGCTCCTCCTCACGTACCTGGAGGGCTCGCGGGAATAAAGGCACGTCCACCCTGCAGCCGGTGTGTCGTTTTGGGGTGATTTTGCGGGAGAGCAGCAGAGGAAGGGGGGGGCATAAGAGTCTGGTGGGGGAGGCTGCCATGGTTGCCATGACAACACCGGATGCTTCTTAAGCGCCTACTGTGTGCCAGGCTCTTCGTGAAGTGCTCATTGCGCCCCCCTGTAAAGACTCAATACCGGAGGCGGGGAAGGAGCCAGGACCCCGCCCGTCCTCTCGGCCCCTCCCCACCGCCCGGGTCCTGCTCGCCCCGGATGCGGTTGCTTAGCAACCGGATGCAGGAAACTTCAAGGATGTACGATGATTGACGACTTCCGGACCCGAAGGACAATGAAGCCAGGCTGCAGATATATTTTGTCAAGAGAGGGGGTGTCCCGCCTGTTCACATTCCATCTTTTCTAGACAGAGCCTTCTCGGGCTGGGGGGTCAAAGGGTATCAGCTGTACCCCAGTCAGAAGGTCATGTTCAGCGGTCAGAGCCCCCCATATCTGAGGATTTCTGGAAGGAGAGGCTCGCCAGTCTAATTTCCTGCCGACACCCTCCCAGCACCCCCACCGTCTGCCCTGGGGCGGGGAGGGGACTCAGAGCGGGGAGGTTTGGAAAAGGGGCCAGGGAGGAGTTGAGGGTCCCCAGGGCGGGTGGCAGGCAGCCCCCAACCCTGCACACTTTGTCCATCCCGCACCCTGGGCTCCTGGAACTGCAGGACGGGCGACGTGACGTGAGGAGGACCGAGGTCAAGGGGGACACGCGGGCAGCGCGCTCCGTCCGGCTGTCCTTCCAGAGCCGCCGCTGGTGTCCGCCCACGCCTAGTGCCTGGTGGGCCTGCGGGAGAGCTGGGGCTGCAGGGACAGCGACCTGGCCCGGGTGCTGAGGCGGGGGTGGAGGCGCCGGAGGACCGCCCGGCGGAACAGGATGTACACCCAGGGGTCCAGGATCTGGTTCCAGGTGGCCACGCGCAGGTAGATGAGCAGCTGCCGCTCCGTGGCCCGCGCCAGCTGCCCGGTCGGGCTCATGGCCGGCGGGCTCCGCAGCACCGTCTGCGCGATGAAGACCTGCGGGGTCAGAGCCGTCAGCCGGGGCCAGCCCTGCCCCCCACGCGGTGCCCCCTCTGCACCTGTGCCCCCGCGCCTGCCCCCACACCGCACTTGTCCCCCCGCACCTGC
>JABWHU010000634.1:13752536-13815061 GCA_014189135.1 Dicerorhinus sumatrensis harrissoni | reverse complement strand
GCACCTGTCCCCCCACCACACCTGCCCTGGTCCCCAGATCCAGAGCCCGTTCTGCCCCTGCTTTGCTGTGTGACCTGGGGAGAGCTGCCTGGCCTCTCTGAGCTTCAGCTGAAGTGGCCGATAAATAGCGCCCTCTTCCTGCTCCTCCGGGCACAGTAAATGCGGCGGAGAAGACGTGCAGGCGCGCTCAGGCGGAATTACTGTGACTGCCAGCCTTGTTACTCTAGTGAACAGTTTACGCTTTATAAAAATTGTATGCTATAACGTTATAAATTATAGTATAAAATTGTAATCAAATAATTTAATTTTGATATTACATATTTGATTTAAATAATTTCATATTATATTAAAATTATATTTTATAAAAATGTTTAGAAATTTTATATTAAATAATTTTATATTAAATTGTTTTAATATATTTCTTAAATATTGAGTTTTTAATATTACATAATATGCAATATACTACATTATTTACAAATTATTATATAATATAATTAATTATCTAATAATTCATATATAGTTAATTATAACTATGATAATATATAATTATAGTTATATGTTATATAGTATTTAACAATTATCTATGTAATTATATACTTATAATTATGTAACTTTGTATTATATAATAATTGATATAATTATTAAGTATTAATAGTACATGATTATAGTCATATATATTATATAGTATTTAACAATTATATAACACAATGTGATGACATATTATATAATAGCTATGTAATGTGATTACATATTATATAATAATTGATATAATTATGAACTATTAATCATAATACAATCACAATATAATAATTAATTATAATGTGCATTATGTTTTATAATTGTACTTAAAATTTATATTACCTTAAATATAATTATAATTCATATAGTATTAAAATTGTTATGTTAAAATTGTTCCCTGAGCCCCTACTATGTGCTGGGGACACTGCAGTGGCCAAGACAGACTCAGGTCCCACCCACAGAGGCTCACAGGGCAGTCGGGACAGGGGACAGCGTTGGCTGGGGGTGACAGAGCGGGACGGAGGACACGCGGGCACCATGGGAGCCCAGAGGGGGCGCCTGACCCGGCCCGGGGGGCGGTCACTAGAGGGCGGACGGAGTGTCCCCGGCGAGTCTGAAGGGAGTGTCGTGGGCCTTTCTTCTGGGGTGATAGGGAGCCATGAGAGTGTTTAGAGCAGGAGTGGGCCCATGGGCCGAATCTGGACTGCCACCCGTTTTTGTTTTGTGTATTTTAGCTTTTTTTGTTTTGTTGTTTTGCTAAGAATATTTTTAAATGGTGGGGAAAACTAGAAAGGATCATATTATGACACAAAATTCAAATTTCTGCATCCGTAAGTGAAGTCCTGTTGGCACACAGCTAGGCCCACTTGTTTCTGGGTCATCTGTGGCTGCTTTAGAGCTGTGATGGCCGAGCTGAGTGGTGGTGACAGAGACCGTGTTTAAAATGTTTCCTCTATGGCCCTTTATGAAAACGTTTGCCCACAAAGGGGACTCAGGAACCGTCTACCTAGGATGACTTCCCTGTTTTGGTCTAGCAAGTAAACTCCTATTCATCCTTCAAAGCCCCAGCTCCAGTGGTTCAGAGCAGGCAGGGCCCAGTCTGGTGTTCCCAGAGCCTGGAGGCTGGAGGAGGGAGGAGGAAGCGTCTGGGCAGCGTGTACGTGGTGTGGGCCTTCGGGGTCTCTTGGGGGTCAGGGTCCTTGCAAGGTGACCCGTGTGTGCCTCTCAACCAGGGAGGGAAGCAGGGAGCCTGCGAGGAACCCGTGCCTGGCGAGGGGGAAAGGTCCCAGGAGAGTGGCAGTTCCGGGCTGGTGCTTCTGGCTCAGAAATGTGCTCCTGTCCTGTCCCTGGGCCGTCCCTCCCAGGCCTGGTCTCATAGAGCCCACGACACTTCTCTATTCCCTTATTATTATTGTTATCATTATTATTTACTGGGCAGCAGCCAGAGGGCGCCCGTGAGCCCCTGAGTCAGGTCCCCCCTCCTCTGCCCACAGCCCTCCAGGGCTCCCCGCTCCCTCGGGGGAGAAGCCCAGGTCCTCCCTGCAGCCCCGCAGGCCCCGCACGACATGCCCCGTCCCCTCCCTGCCCTCCCTCCTCCGTCTCTCCCCCTCCTCCCTCTGCTCCAGCCACACGGGCTCCTCGCTGTTCCTCCAACACGCCAGGCCTGGTCCTGCCCCAGGGCCTTTGCACGGGCTGTGCCCTCTGCCTGGAACACTCCCCCCCAGATCTCCACTCAGTCCACTCCGTCACCTCCTCCGGGTCTTTGCTCAAGTGTCACCTCTCCACCCAGCCTCCTCCTCCTCCCTCCTCCGGCCCCCAGTCTCTGGGAGCACCCAGAATGGGCCGTGCCCTGCTCTGAACCATTGGAGCTGGGGCTTTGAAGCATGAATAGGAGTTTCACTGCTCAATAAACACCGGGAAATCATCCTAGATAGAATCACTGAGTCATGAAACATTCCCCGAGTCCCCTTTGGTGGCGAACTTCCTGGAAGGGCCGTAGAGTCAACATTTGAAACACGGTCTCTGTCACCACCACCCAGCTCTGCCGCTGTAGCGTGAAAGCTAACGGAAATGAGTGGGTGTGGCTGTGTTCCAACAAGACTTTATTTTTGGACCAGGAAATTTGAATTTCATGTCATTTTCACGTGTCACAAATTACGAGGCTTCTTTCGATTTTTTCCTCCAACCCTTTACACAGGCAAAAACACTTTGAGCCAAACAAATGAGAAAAGCAACAAGAAATTTGCCACCTGCCCCACCCACGGGTTCAGTTTTGTCTCAGCTCTTATCACTTCCAGTATCAACCCCGCCATGTATTTATATGCCGTGTTGATTGTCTGTCTTCCCCACCGCCTACGAGTCCAGGGAGGAAGAAATTTTGTCACTTTATTTCCTGCTGCTGTGTCCTCAGTGCCCAGACCAGAGCCCGGGATCCAGCAGTCACTCAACAAACGTTTGTGGAAGGAACAAACGAATGAATGAGTTCATTTCATCCTTGCAGTCCGAATCCCCATAATCAGCGGGGACCGAGGTGGAGGAGGGAAGCCTGTCACCAGAGCCACACAGCAAATCCTTGTGGGAAATGGGTTGAAACCAAGTGTCTGACGCCAGACTTGTCCGACCCCATCAGAAATGAGAAAATAACCATCCCCAATGGGTCAACAACACCGATCAGCGGATGGACTTCAGGCAAGCCTCCCTGACTCGGGGCAAATCTGGGCAGGGCTTGGGTTCAGCCCAGAACTGGGAACAAAGTAGACTTAGAAAATGTTTGAAGATTCAGTGATTCTGCCCAGAACGCCTTCCCCAGTTTAATGGAGCAGGTAAACTCCTATGCATGCTTCAAAGCCCCAGCTCCCATGCCCCACCTCTGGAAAGCCTTCTCTGATACTTCCAGGATGCTGCTTCTGCCCCTGTCCTGCCCCAGTTCTGGGGTCATCTGTGCCTTCCTCCTGAGGTCCTCAAGAAGGACACGTGAACCCTGGGGCACGTGCCCACCTTTCCTCGGGCGGACGAGAGGCTGAGGATTTAAAGCCAGTCTGGAGGAACCGGGGCTTGGACACCGAGTGCGTTGGGAGTCCCCGGCAGCCCCCCGCCCCGCCGCCGGCCACTCACCAGCAGCGGCATCCAGCAGATACTGGCGACGACCATGATGCCCAGGAGCTGGGCCATCATCTCGACCTCGGAGTCCCGCGGGCGCTGCTGGGCGGCCTCCTGCCCGTGGTAGACGTGGCACAGCGTGGCCACGCTGATGGTGTTGAGCAGAAACGACAGGCCCACCGAGAGGCCGCCCAGGAGCGCGAAGAGCAGGCCGAAGGCCACGTCGCCCGGCTCGGCGCCCAGCGTGAGGAAGCACCAGGAGCTGGGGTACTGCACGGTGTAGCGGCCCAGGCCCAGCACGGGCAGCAGGCCCAGCGCCAGCGCCGCCGCCCACACCAGCGCCACCGTGACCCAGGCGCGGCGCGGCGAGGCGGCCGCCGGGCGCGAGAAGGGCCGGGTGATGCCTAGAAAACGCTCCGAGGCCATAGTGGCCCCCAGCAGCAGCGGGCTCAGGCCGAAGAACACCATGATGACGCCCATGAAGTGGCAGAGGCGGCAGCCGGGGTCCACGGCCTGCCAGTCGAAGAGGACCACGTGCTGGGACACCACGATGGTGCCGGTGATCAGCAGCCCCGCGAAGTCGGTGAGGACCAGGCCGCAGAGGAAGGTGAGGAAAGAGGACCGGGGGCACGTGCCGCTGGGCCGCGAGCCCCGCAGCACGCTCAGGGCCAGCAGGTTGGAGGCCAGGCCCACCAGGCAGAAGGAGGCCGCGAACCAGGGGGAGGCGATCAGGCGCCGCTCCTCCAGCGTGATGTTCATGGGCCGGAAGCAGGGCCCCAGGGAGCTGCCGTTGGGCCACATGGTGCCAGAGCGGGGCCGGGAGGGTCACCACGCCATTGGGCCGAGGCTGCAGGCAGGGCGGGCGGGCATTGGCTCAGGCGCACCTGGGGCAAGGCAGAGAGAATTGCCGGTGATTCGTTCTGCATCTTAATCTGGGTGGTCCTGGTGAACTCCTATGCAACCTTCAATGCCCCAGCTCAAATACCACCTCCTTGAGGAAGCCTTTCCTGACTTCTCTCACTTCCCACTCAGGAAGTGTTACTATCACTCTGACTTCCTGCCCAGACTCAGTGACGCTCAAGGAGGAGGACCCGTTCTGTGTCCTCTGGGACCCCTGGAGGACACCCATTAGTATTTGCTGGGTCGGCGAGAAGGGCCGAGAAGCCCTGGGTTTGAACGCCAGCCCCGGTGCCCACTGTGTGATCCCAGGCAAATGATTTTTTCCTCTCTCTGAACTCTCTTGTCCCCTGGTCACCCATCCGAGTCCCCTTTGGACTGCAGGATCCAGGACCGATTTCGGCTGTGTCCAGGGCGGGCAGGGTGCTGGCTGGCAGCCAGAGGCCGAGGTGGGCCCCGGGGGTCACGATTTCTGGTGAACACGTTTTGGGGAGCCCCGACCCTGAGGGTGTTTTGGGGGAGCCTTTGTTGCACCTGTTGGAATCCGTTTTTCTCGCTTTGTGGCACCGCATTTATACTAAGAAACAAACCCAGAAATCCAGTTCCACTGTGGGAACAGAAAACAGCTCATCTGGAGCGACGGGGTCCCCCGGGGACGGGCTATAAACGGCAGCAGAGGGGCACATTACTCGGCGTGAGGGGGGGCCGCCGCGGGTGTGGACGGCTCGGCCAGATGTGGGGCCGTGGAGTCAAAATAAGACAGCATTCAAAACAGCCCCCAATTCCCCAAAATGACACACCGGGGAGGACACAGGCCGCCCCAGGTCCCAGGCCTCCCACTTTGAGGACACACAAGCCCCCCGTGTCAGCCGTGAGGGGGCACCAGGCGGGGGACCAGAGTGCGCAAAGGTGGAGAGGCGGGCCCACCGTGGGAGATGCGAGGGGCCGGGCAGCTACAGCTCATAGAGGCCCTATCATGATCCCCGTTCTGCAGAGGGGGGAAACCGAGGCACAGAGAGGTTAAACCACTTATCTGAGGCCACACAGCCCGGCGGGAACGGATCTGAGAGTTAAACTCAGGCCTCCCTACACAGAGATGTGTGTAAGGGATTCGAAAGCCGCCCGCCAGGTGGAGGCTGGTGGAGGGGGTGTGGAAGGTCGCGATGGCTGCAACTTTCTTTAAGAAGGAACAGAAGTTTCTAAATAGGCGGTCAGATCGGATTCCAATCCTGGCTTTGCCACGGACCCTCTCGTTGACTTTGGGCTCGTCATGTCCCCGCTCTGAGCCTCAGTTTCCCTTCCTGTAACATGGGGCTGCTGATGGAATGGGTTAATCCGAGAACAGGGACCAGTACGTCGCAGCTGGCCCCCAGAGGGCCTGTGATGAGAACGTGTCCAGTGAGTGACCAGTGGCCTTCTCGACCCATCTTGTTAATTGGCCTCGGCCCAGCCCGTCCACTCGGCGACTCCTTATCGAGTCTCATAAACTACCCAGCTCCCGACAGGCGCCCCGACCTTCCCTCCCAGGCCACCACCAGTGGGGGGAGGTGGGGCCGGGAGGGGGGAAACTGAGGCCTGGAGAGGTGGGTCGGGCCGGGTGGGGGCTTTCCACGGGGACCGGCGATCTTAGCCTCCACTCCAGGGCGGGGCACGCCCTTTGCCTTCTCAGATTTGGCCACACTTGGATTCCTCCTGAGACGGACGCTCCCTCCCTTGAGAGCTCGCATGCGCTCTTTCTGAACATTCCTGGGGACTCGGGATGCCACTGCGGCCACTGCCCCGGCCTCAGCCCCAAGTGACTATCAGCCCTTCCTGGGTCTCACGGTCCTCTTGGCACCCATCCTTATCTGTGACCCAGAGCCCTTGGCCTGGGGGAGACTGGAAACTGGCACGCTTCCCTCTGGCCACAGCCTGCGGTTTCCAGGCCCCCCACGGGCTCAGGTGAAAGCGGCCGGCTCAAGTTCCCAGGCTGGCGGGCCGGTGGGGGCACCCGGCAGGGCCTCGCTCCCCCCGCCACACTGGCCGGGGGACGGTCCTCATCCCCGCCCGAGGTCCAGAGCAGCGCTGTGCGGCCCGTGGGGAGATGGATCTCCCTCTCTGTGCCCCATGGGAGGGACGGACTCCAGAATCCCGCCCCAGATTTGCTGGACAAACCCAGGCATCCACAGCCCGAGAGCCGCGGGATTTGAAGGTCCAAGGTTGTGGAATTCCGATGAACTTCCGAGTTCTGGAACTCGGAAGCCCTCAAGAGTCGAGAATTCCAAGGGTCCAGAACGTTCACGGGAATCTGGCTGGGTCCTGGGTTCCAGAACTCTCCGTGCCGGCTCCTGGCTGCTGTCCGGAGGACGGACACTCCGTGGGCCCAGCTTGGCGAGGCCCGGAGGCGCAGGCACCAGGCCGGCTCCCCCCACGCCCGGCGCCCGATGGAATGTGAGCTTTGGCTTGCAAGCGCCAGGCCCTTCCGCTGCCAGATGGTCCCTCTCGTCACCACCTCCCCTCCCCCTCCGGCGAGCCATCCATCTCTCACTCAACGCCCCACGCCCGGCCTGCCTGTCCCCACGCCCTGGGCCCCCCGTGTCCCCCAGGGGCCGCGACCACCTCAGACAATCTGGCCTGGAGTCCCCAATCTGCCACTGCCAAGCTGGGGCTCAACTCTGCCAAGCCTCAGTTTCCCCCTGCTGTGAAATGGGGTGACAAGGAGACCCGTTCGCCTGCTGGCTGGTCTTTCCAGGCCCCACTCACTCCTGCCTCTGAGCCTTTGCCGCGGCTGTGCGCCCTGCCTGGCGTGCCCTTCCTGCCCCCGGCTGCGCTCACGGGGTCAGGTGCTCCGGGGCCCTGATGCGCTGTGTGACCTCGGCCCGTTGGCTGAGTCCCGGTGACCAATGATGATGCCCTTTGGCACGAGACGGCAGGGACCAGACCCGCCTGCCCAAGGGTGGGGACACCCGTCACGCCCTCATGCAGCCGCAGAGGCCCGTGCAGAGACACACAGACACGCAGGGACACGGTTGGCCCCCAGGCCCGCCCCCTCCCCCCACCACAAGGCTCAATTTCCGGGAACTTTTCCTGTTTGTGACACTAACCGGGCCCCCACCCCGGAGGGTGCAGAGCGGGGCTCCACAGTCAGCCTGCGTCGCTTTGAGCCGAGCCTCGGCCTCGACTCATGTGGTCCCCTCCGAACCTCTGTTTCCTCATCTGTCTAATGGGCATCCTCCCAGGGCTCTCCACTCAGGGCTGCCTGGCGGGTGTGAGATGAGGGGACAGGCCCCAGGCCACACGGCTGGTTTTTAATGATGCACACAGAGATGGCACGGACGTGCGCCACCATCGCGTGTGCACACACAGACATGCTCGCTCACAGCCACACCAGCCCCTCAGCACCCTCCCTGCGGCCCCAAGGACCCCTAGTGGCCCTGAAGAGACCCAGGGACACCCACACACGTGCACTTCCTCGTCCCACAAAGGGACACAGCACCCACGGCCCAGGGCGGGCAGCAGGACAACGCCACACTCTGGGCACAGACTCAGTCTCATCAACGCCCCAGGACACCCAGCGGCCGCCGCTGTCACCGCCCAGGGTGACACACCCACAGCAGGGCGGGTCACCGCAGGAAACACCCCGGGCACCTGCCTGCTCCCAGCCCCGCCTCCGGCTGGCCTGCGCACCCTCACCTGACGATGGGGATGGAGACCGTGATCACGGGCTGCGCTGGGGTCCCTGTGCTGGGGTCGCCGCGCTGTCGCGGGGCCGGGCCGACGCGTGGGCGCTGTCCCAGGCCGGGGACGGGAGGAGGGGGGCGCAGGGCGCCCCGGGGCCCCTGGGGAAACTGAGTCACGGCGGGGGCGTGCGCACAGGGGACCCGGCGCTGCCACGTCGCCGGGGCTCAGACGGAGGGCGCGGCGGCCCCGATGCCCCGGTGCGCGGGGTCCCGGGCTGGGGGGTGCAGTTGGGGGGCGCGAGGACCCCTCGGGGCCTGGAGGGGGTTCGCGCTGCCGACGGCGCGGGGCGGGGGCTCCGCTCTGCAGCTCGCGCGCTGTCCGTCTGCGTCCGCTTCTCTCCGGCGCCCTCCGTCCGTCTGTCTGTCTCATCAGCCCGCCCCCGGCGCTGGCCACGCCCCTCGGCCGGCCCGGCCGATGCGGGTCAGTGGGCGCCCCCCATCCCCCGCTCCTGGGGGAGGCGACCCCGGGCCGCAGGGACAGGGGCTCGGTGGCCGGGTGGGGAGGGCTGGGGGGTAGGGGGCTGACCGGGCCCCCTCCCGCCGCCGGCCCGCGTGATTCCCTCTGGGCAGCACCCAAGGCCCGAGGGGGCGGGGCGGGGTCCGGCCCGGCGGGTCAGCCCCCCAGGGCGCCCCGACCCCGGCCCAGGCGCCCAGGGCTCCGAGCTGGTGAACCCGCCGGGATTGGGCCGGGTACACATTAGGTGCTTAATCAATGCAGGGTCTGTGTGAAGCCCCTGCCAGGGCTGGGGGGGGGCGGTGCAGGGGTCTGCGGGGGAGGGGGGACCAGACTCTGCAGCCAGAAGCTTCCTGAGCAGCCTGCTGAGAGCAGGTGGGCGGGAGGCCGGTGGGGCACAGCACTCGGGGGGAGGGTCCTGCAAGGACAAAGGCCGGGAGGTGGCCTTGGCGGAGGAAGGAAAGCCCCTAGCAGAGCCGCCCGCCGTGGGGTGGGGGCAGGGACGAGCTCTCCCTCTGTCCCCAGAGCAGGGTGGGGAGGGACCTCAGAGCCCCCACCGCAGGAGCCACTGAGGACGAGGCCAGGGATGGGCTCACCAGGGCTCCGGCCGGGTCCCACCAGCCCAAGGCCGTGAGAGCAGGAGAGTGGCCGCCTGGGCCTCGGCGGTGGGCAGGGCCTGCGGGCCTGGGGTCGCCTTCGAGGCTGCTGGGGCCGGAGGGCCGACTTGGGCCTGGCCCCGCATCCCCGGGCCTCCAGCGCCAGGACTAGCTGGCGTGGCCTGGACCCCGCCCCGCGCAGTCCTTGGGGCCTGGGAGGGGCACACGAGTGCAGGCTCCAGGCTTCCAGGGAGGAGGATGGACTCCGGCCTGAACTCCCCTAGGCCGCGTCCGGAAGCCCCTTCTCCAGCTTCCCCGCCCACCGGCCTTCCGGGCGCTGCTCACCCCCTGCGTCCCTCCGGACGGCCCCTCCCCCGTTCCATCATTGTCTGAGTCCTCAGCCACTGAATCTGCATGTCTCTTCCTTGGCAAGGAGTCTCCCCAACTCCTATGCATCTGGCAGAGCCCTGGCTCCAAGGCCCCTTCTCTGTAAAGCCTTGATCTCCCCAGCGGTCTTGCTACCCTCTAAGCCTCCTCCAGTGCAACTGTGTCCCAGCCCGTGTGGTGGGACAATTCTGAGCCCCACGGAGGACTGGAAAGCAGACCTGCCCTCCGGGTTGCCATGGGCTGGAGAAAGACAGGGCGGGACACAGGCAGTCCAGCTCCCTGCAGTCAGGGCTGGGCCAGACGAAGTGACAGGGCTTAGGGGAGCCCAGAGGTGAGCCAGGAAGGCATGCTGGGGGAGAAGGTGTGAGCACTGGGGCTTTGTGGGGTGAGTAGGAGTTCCCCAGCTCCGAGAGAAATGGCAGCGGCAGAAATTACATGTGCGAGACTCTGAAGGCAAGAGAGGGCGTGGGGCTTGGGGAATCGCAAGGCGGGCAGATGTGGTGGGAAGAGGATGTGGGGCTCGTTCTCCCGATGGGGGGAGAGCAATGGAGGGCGACTTCCGTTCCGTCTTCCTCGGCCCCGAGATAAGACAGACAGTGTCCCTTCTGGGAAACCTCTGGGACAGGGGTCAGGGAAGAGCACTGGACTTGCGTTGACTCTGGCCTCACCACGCCTCTGCGACGCAGGGGCAAAGGGCTCATTTTACGGGAAACTGAGGCCCAGAGGAGGAAACCACGTGGCCGAGGCCAGGTGTGGGTGGCATTTGAACACGTGCTCTGGGCTGCCACCACCTCCCGGGCTGGTGGCTGGAGGTTTCCTGGCTTCTGATCCCCCGCCCTGCTCAGTGGGAGCACAGGAGGCTGGGGAAGGGTTGAGCTGGGGGGCGGCTGAGGGTGGGAACAGAGGCCTGGCTGGGGATGTGCCCCCAAGGGCTGTGGTTTCCCGTGGGGGCTGGGCAGGGAGCGTCTATTCTTAGCCTCTAACACAGCCAAGGGCATGCAGAGGCTGGGGTGGGGGTGGGGGCAGCCTAAGGGACACCGGTGGACCTGGGGCTAGGGTGGGGGTCATGGGGCAGCTGGGTGGGGTCGGTGCCTCCGTCTGCCTGAGTGAGCCCTGCCCCGCTCACTCACCCTCTATGGCTGCCCAGTGCCAGGGGAGGGTCCTGCTCCTGGGCCTGCATTCAGCCCTGCCTGGCCCCCGCCCCAGGCGCACCTGCTGCCTTCTCCCCTGCAAGGCTGGCCCTACCCTCCTCTGCCCAGCAGCCCCGTCCTTCCAGGCCCAGGCCCTGCACCCCTCTTCTGGGGAGCCTTCGGTGTTCCTTCTGGGGATTCCCAGACCCACTGCCGCTCCCCAACCCCGGCCTGACTCCTTGCACTGGGGGCGTCTGTACCCGGCTCTGCCTCCCTCCAGACTGGGGGCTCCTGGCTAAACACACACCCAGCGAGTCTGGGGGATGGCCCCTGATGCTCGCGGAGGGGCTGGGAAGACCTCTCTGGGGGCAGGTGGGGAAACTGAGGCTGGGAAGTGGGGGGTCCTGGGAGGTGGGATTCTCCAAGTTAGAGAAACCCAGGTTCAAATGCTGCGTGCCACTTTCTGGGCCTCTGGGCCTGTTTGCCCAGCAGCAAGATGGACATAACGCCGTCTCATGGGGCTGGTGAGGCCTGGGCCGCAGCAGCCACACGGCCCACGCTGTGAGGACAGAACAGGGCCTTCCCCGTGAGGAAGTGCCCCCCGGGTCTGCTCCACTCAGCCCGTCCCGCACTCGGGGACAGGCCGAAGGCCAGGGGTCAACAGGGTGACTGGCTGGGGATGCGCGGATTCTAGGACTGCTCTGGCAGAATTGCTCTGGCAATCAGCAGCTGATTGGTGATGTCTGCCACGGGTTCTGAAGGCAATGGAGAGGGTCTGTGAGCTGCCATAAGGGGTATTCTTCACCCTGGACCAGGCTGGCTGGGTGGGCGGGGCCTGCAGCGTGGAGAGGAGGCCCTTTGACAGAGGCACTTCCCTGCGAGGCCCCAAGCCCTGCCATCTAGAATGGGCCCACTGCGTGCGAGCTTGTGTGTGGTGGTGGGGGGCGGGTGCAAAGCGGAGGCCCGGGTCGTACCCGAGGCTGAAGTCCGGGCTGGGAGGTGACCAGTGCCCCGGGGAGAGTGTCAGCTGTGGCACTGCTGACATGGGGGCCAGGTCACTCTCTGGGGGGCCGTCCTGGCAGCTGTGGGGGTTGAGCAGCATCCCTGGCCCCACCCACTCGATGCCAGGAGCTCCCCCAGTGTGACCACCAGAAACGTGTCTGGTTGTGGCCGAGCGCCGTCCCCAGGTGAGGACTCCTAGCCCAGGCAAGCAGCACCCGTGTTCGAATGCGGAGTGTCTCGCATTGTGGTCTGACGGGTGGGGGCACGTGCCTGCTACCAGAAGCTTCCCAAGGAACGGCTGTCAACTATTTTTAGGTGCTGTGGCTGTTTTTAAAAGGTCGTCTTGGTTGTGTTCAGCGCCTGAGCCGTGACAGATGTGCTGTGGTTACATAAGGCAGCAGGGGGACCGCTGGGTGTGGGCGGCGGTGTGGGGTGCGGCAACTCTAGACTCCCCAGCATTTCTGAACGTCTAAAATTATTCTAAAATAAAATGTTTATTAAAAACGTGCAATCTCATCAGTAGACCAATTAAATGAAAATAAACAAGATTTTTCCCCTCATCCAAAAAAGTCCTTTTAGAGAACCACTTAACCTATTTCCCACTGAAAGAGGGTGTCCGGGGGGGCTGTCCGAGGAGCCGGTAGCCTGGCAGGAGTAGTGCAGGGTTTTTCCCACGTTAGGCTAGAAAAGACTCTGTAACAAAATGTTTCAAGAAATGTGTTTCTGGGGTCAGCCGCCTGGCGGACTGTTGACGGCCTGTGACTGGGGCAGAGTGACCACACCTGTCAGGGCAGAGGCTGTCCCCGTCTGAGACACGGGACAAGGCAGGTGGCTCCGGGGTGGCTGGGAGGTGGCTTCAAGGAATACAACTGACCCCACGTGGGGGGAAGGCCTTCTCAGTGACCCTCGGTTCCCGGACCTGATGGTGGACCGTGACACATCCTGCACGCCCCCTGGGAGAGACTGACCCCACAGCCAGCAGCAGCGGCGAGCTGGGGGGACCCCAGAGCTGGGACGGCCCTCCAACGGTCTCTCCTGGAACGTGCACAGCAGGGTCTGGCTCCACCGCCGAGGCTCAAAGAAGGCCGGCCGGGGAAGGCCCGGAGCCCGCGGCCCGCAGCCGCTGCTGTGTCCACGGGCCGGCAGGGCCCTGGACTCGGGGTGTCTGTCTCCCGCAAGGCTGGCTCCCCACGTCCGGGCCCCTCTGGCCTCCGCCGCCGGCCCCGAGCCTGCCCGGCTGGACAGGTCGGGCGCCCGGCGGGGTGCCCGTCCAGCGGGCTCCGCGGGGCCCCGCTCCCGCCGGGGGGCGGCCGGAGGGGCAGCGAGCGGCGTCACCGCCGGTAGCGGTAGCGCTTGAAGTGGAACCAGAGCTGGAAGATGCCGTTGGCGAACTGGCAGCGGAAGCCGTGGCGGTGCGAGTACTCCCACTCGCGGCTCACCACCTTGAAGGCGATGTCCTCGTAGGGCGGCCCCGCGCGGAAGCGCAGCGTCGCGAAGTCCCTGCTGTCGGCGCAGGCCTCCAGGAAGTACTCGGGCGTGGCGCGCTTGTCGATGAGGTCGGGGTAGAAGATGTTGAACTTGTAGCCCTGCACGATCTTGGGCGGCGGGTTGTCGAAGTCGTAGTGCGTCTGGTTGTACTTGTTCCACTCAAAGCCCGTGTGCACGCGGTTGAAGAAGCGCGGCTTGCGCGGCCGGTACTTGTCGGCCCACAGGTACGCCTTGCCCGTCAGCGGCATCTCCACGCTGAACTGCGCCTCGTCCTGGCCCATGCCCTCCTTTGCCCGCCGGAAGAAGATGTCCTCCGCGCTCTCGCTCGCGTCCCCTGTGGCGGGCGGGTGAGCGGGCGCGTGAACCGGGGACACGGAGGCTCAGCCGCCTCGGCATCGCGGCCCTCCCGCCGGCCCCGCCCCCGGCGCCCTGGCCCCGCCCTTCCAGCTGGCCCCACCCAAGGAGCCCCAGTCCCCGCCCTCCCGCTGGCCACACCGAGGCCCAGTCCCCGCCCCCGCCCCCAGGAACCCTGGCCCCGCCCATCCCACCGGCAGCCCCGCACGGAGCCCGTCCTCACCCCTCCCACCGACCCCGCCCACGACGCCTCAAACCTCTCTGGCATGCCCCGCCCACAATGCCCCAGACCCCGCCCCTCCTGCCAGCCCCACCCCTCCTGGCCCCGCCCAGTCCCCGCCCCCCAGCAGCCCTGGCCCCTCCCCTCCCACTGCCCTGGCCCCGCCCTCCCGCCACACCTGTGACCTGGAGCTGCTGGCGAGACAGCTGCAGGCGCTGCAGGTCCTCGTCGGGCTCCAGCACGTGGGCGTCAAGCGGCAGCTCGTGGGCCGTGAGCAGCCGCGGGCTGTACTTGCCGGCGTCGTAGTCGTCCAGGCTCTGCTGGATCAGGTCCTCCTCCATGAGCACCGCCTCCCCGTCGGCCTCGCCCTCCGCCGGCGCCGCCCCGTCCGCCTCGGGCTCGGCGGGGCCGCCCTCCGAGGAGGGGCCCGGCGGGGTGGGCACCGGCTCCTCAGGCTCCAGGCTGCGGACGAGAGCGGGCTGGGCTGGGCAGGCGGAGGGCGGCTACCCGGCCCCTCCAGAGGTGGGCGCGGGCCGGGCAGGGCAGGGCCGGGCCGGGCCGGGGAAGGGGAGCGCGGGCGGCCCACCTGTGGCCCGGAGACTGCGGCTCCTGCTTGAGGATGGGGAACAGGGGCTCGCTCTCCACGCCCTGCTCCTGCTTCAGCTTGTACAGCTTCTGCCGCAGCACGTCCTGGTGCCGCTCGCGCAGCCTGGAACGCAGGCCCTGGTCACCCGCACATTCAGGGCCAGGGGGCCTGCCCCCAAAGGCTTTCTCCTGACCCCCCTTTGGCCCACCGCCCAGGCTGGGGCCCCTACCCAGGTGCAGCCAGGCCAGGGTCAAGGTCTGGGCCATGAGGAAAATGGGGCACGGGGTCTCAGAGCCCCGAGAACTGTTCCTTGGCCAGAGGGGCAGGTCCCTGTACCAGAGTGTCCACGTGCGGGCAACGGCCCAGCCAGGCAGAAACAGCCCGCGGGCAAGCGAGTAAGAGGATAAATTTAGAGGCGACCGCACAGTTAGCGGCCAGCAGGCGCGTGTTTACACGGCCAAGCGCGCTGAGAATTTGTACACAAAGGGTGTGGGGCCTGCAGAAGGACGGCGGGGGACAGGCGGCCCTGGGGGCTTCCTGTGCTGCCCGCTGAGCCCGAGGGGAGACAGGCCAAGCGCTGGGGACAGGCCGCAAGGCAGGCAGGCCGGCCCTGGGGAGGCGCTGCCTGGCCCCCGGGGCCCTGACTCCAGGTGCAGGGCATGGGAGCATGGCGGGGACATGCCAGCAGGGGCAGTGGCCTGTGGCTCCCCGCCCCGGCCCAGCAGGCTTGGGGGAGACAGTTCCTGCGCCCTGGGTGAGACCCCGAGGGCCGAGGCCCGCCGCCCACTGACCTGGCACGCGCCATGTGGGCACGGAGCTGCTGCAGCAGGCTCTCCCAGTAGCCCATGTCCAGGTTGGGGCCCCCGGCCTGGATCTTGCCCTCGATGCCCTGGAAGATGAACTGCAGCTGGCTGTAGGTCTTGCCCTTGAAGACCGACTGCACGTCGGAGCTGACCGAGGCGTTGACGCCCTCTCGCCGCTCGCCTGCAGTGGGGTGGGGGCGGCTCAGCGCTGGCCGCGCCGGGTCCTCACCCCCCGCTGTGCCCACACCGGCTCTCCTCCCCCAGCTCGGCCTCCCTCCCGGGCCAGATCCTTCTCACACACTGAGCTGGCGACAGGCCGTGCACCCTGGCCAGGACAGATCTGACTCCCTGGGCCTGAGGGAGGCCGGGCAGGCATCTCTCAGCCCCTCCGCAGTGGGTCTGACCCGCAGGTTAAGTGCGAGCACCTCGGCCCGGCGTGACCAGCCTGCCAAGCCCACCCACCACTGCCTGCCCTGAACCATGTGGAGGAGCCAGGAGGGTTCACCGGCAGCCAGAATCTCCAGGATTCAGATCCTGCTCTGCCGGCCCCAGCTGTGTGGCCTTGGGCAAGTGGATCCCCCTCTCTGGGCCTCAGTTTCCCCCTCTGTGAAGCCCGACGAGACCATGCAGAACCATGGAGGACGCGCCTCACCACAGCACGGAGGCTTTCCCAGGCTGCAGGAAGTCCTGACGCCGCCCCAAGACAATCAGGCCCCCTGCATCCTGCAGGGGCGTCTATCTATCACACTTCCTCCTCTCCAGACTGAGAGGCCCACAAGGGCAGGGGACCTGGCCCTAGTGTCCAGGCACACCAGCCTCCCTGTTGCTCATCAGACGCCGAGCATGCCCTGCGCCCCGCCCCAGGGCCTTTACACATGCGGTGCTTTTCAGCAACATGTTCTTCCCCGCCCAGTTCATCTCCTAGATCCCACCCACCCTCAGCGCTCAGCAAGAACATCCCTTCTCCTGGGAAGCCCTCCCTGACCACCAGATTGCCCCCTCAGCCTGGATTCCTGAGGGCGGGACTCCTTGGGTTTCTAGCTGCTGCTTCCCAGGACCATGCTGGGCCACGGGGAGCTCAGGCCTCAGCTGCTGGGTGGACGTGGGGATGGGCACCCAGCTCATGCTCCCTGCTCAAGAGCAGGCTTTGACACCCTACCAGTGGACGAAGGGTCACAGCCGATCAGACAGGGCCGAGGGGGGCCTGAGTCCCTGCAGCGGGCCAAGCCAGGGCCCTGGAACCAGCATCTAGAGACTCAGGCCCGTGCTGGGCCCAACGCAGCCCCACCGGGCCGGCGGCCCGGCCTCTGTCTGTAACAGGTGCGGAGAGAGCGTGGGACCACAAGCGAATTCGGCGACAACTCCACACCTGGCCGAGCAGGGCCGCATCCGACACTGGCTCAGACAGACAGACGGAGCCACTGTGAAAACTGAACCCCAGACAGACAGCACCCCCCGGCACCGCTCCCACGGAAGCCAAGCCGTTGTCCAAAGGCAGCCAGGTCCCAGGTCTGGACGCCGCCCGGACGTCCCCCACAGAGCCCGGCAGGATCCAACTGGAGCACTCCGGGACGGTGTCAGGAGGAGGCAGCAGTGTGGGGACCGGGGAGGCCCGCGGGGACTGCTGAGCCCAATGGGGGGACCGCGGTGGGGGAACAGGGGCGACCGGGGACCCACTGTCTGCTGCACACCCTACTGTATGGGTTCCCAGTTACAGAAACAAAAGAAAAAGCCCAACTTAATTTGAAAAGACAAAGGCCCACCCTCTGTGAGGCCACAGGTGGACTGGAACCTTCTCCTCTTAGCAATGTGAGGACACCTAGAGCCACCGGGGACCCCAGGAGGGAAAGTAGACAGAGAAGTGACTGACATGGCGGAGAGAGAAGGGGAGGAACGGCCAGAAGAGAGGAGCGTGGCCTGGGTGCCCGGGGACTCTGGAAGCAGCGGGACCCGGTGGAATGTCCCTTCAGACTCTCCCACAGCCGGTGGGGCGGGGTCGTCCGCTTCCCACGGAAAACGCCGTCCCCAGAGCTCCACACCCAGCCCCACGGCCTCCCAAGGAGCCGTGTCCTCACGCACGTTTCTGATGGCAAAGAGTCCCCCTCCCCTTCCCTGGAAGTTACTGCAGGATACGCCCTGCTAAGGGGACACGAGAAACAAAGTCCATCTTACGAAGAAAAGACATTCCTCCCTCCCCGGGAGGAAGGAAGCTGTCCCGGCCCCGGTCTGAGCAGCCGCCGACGGCATGTCCACACGCTCGGGGAGGGGAGGAGGCACGTCCTCGGCCACACACGCGGCCCGCAGTGACGCTGAGACGGCAATGAAGGACAGAGCTCAGCGACAGGGACAGGGACCCGGGGCCCTGGGAACTGGACGCTGTCGAGGCCGCAGCTGCAGGGGCGGGCCTGCTGCGGTTATGCAACAGTGGCTCCCAGCCGGGGGGAACTGCCCCCAGGGGACACCAGGTGACGTCCGGGCACATCTGTGGCTGTCACACTGGGGGCGCTCCTGGCATCGAGTGAATGCTGCTCCACCCCCACAGTGCCCGGGACGGCCCCACAGAGGATGACCTGGCCCCACGTCTGTGGTGCTGAGCACGAGAAATCCTGCTTTAGAGCCCACTGCCCTCGTGATGACACGCACGCCGTCACTGCGATGACAAGCTCACTGACAGAGAACCCAGGGACGCACAGATGGAGGCTGCGCGGCTCCCGGCCAAGCGGGGCCAGCTCCTGCTCTCCCTCAAACAGACGGAGCCTCTGGTGACAACCTGACACCCGGACGAGAAGCCCCGCTGGCTCTGCTCCCACGGAAGCCAAGCCACGCGCTCAGCGATCACTGGCGGAAGCTGGGGGCGCGCTGGGGCGCTCTGCCGCCCCTCCCTGGTCCTGCGGCTCCCGCGCCCACGCTGCCCCCTGGTGGCTCAGAGGCCAGGATGGGGAAACTGAGGCCTGCACGGGGACTGGCCCCACAGGGAACCTGAGGCTTCCTGCTGAACCACCGGGCCCATGGCGGCTCCCAGCAGACCCTGATGTGTCCCTAGGAGCACGCACACGTCCCTGTGGCCCCCCCAGCCCGGGGGGCGCAGGCCCCGTGTTACCTGGCCCCTTGCCCGAGGCCTCCAGCTTGCGCAGCTTGGCGATCTCGTCCTCGGTGATGATGGTCATGTCCCGCCAGAAGTCTGCGTTCTTGCCCTGCTCGAGCTCCATGTACACCTGGCGCGAGGCGCGGGGTGAGGCAGTGGGCGGGAGGGGCGTGCAAGGGGCCGGGGGGGGGGGGGCGCGGGGGGGAGGGGGCGGGGGCCGGGGTGTGGGCGGCACCTGGATGTCCTCCAGTAGGTCCTCCATGTCGGCCACCGTGAGCCCATTGAGAAAGGTGTAGGGCTCGTGCATCTCCACGGCCAGGTCGTCATCCTCGGCACTGATGTACTTGGCCAGCAGGTCGATGGGCTTGGCCCGCCCGTCCCGGATGCGGATCTTGGAGCTGTGGGGGGCGGGGTGGCGTCAGAGCCGGGGGTGCCCTCCCTCCCGCAGACTCTGCCTCGGGGGGCAACCGCTGTGGGAGCGGGGAGGAGCCCGGCCGTGGTGGGGGTCAGGGAAGTCTTCCTGGAAGAGGCGGCATCAGGCAGAGGACCAGATGGGTCAGAGGGAAGGCACAGGCCGGAAAGGGGCAGAGACGGGAGCGAGTGTGGAGTCTGCAGAGCAGTGGGTGGGAGAGGAGCCGGAGGGGCAGAGAGGACCCCTTCCTCCCGCTGGATGGGCTGGACAGGCTGCCGGGGCAGAAGATCCAGAACCCTCAGTGCTGTGCCCAGGAGATGTACATCAGAGGCTGACCCTGGCCTGACCCGAGCGAGCCCGTGACAAGGCTGGTCTGAGCCCCGGGACCCGGGGGGCGGGGTGGGGGAGGCAGGGATGGGCTCCTGGTGCACACGCAGGGCCTGGGGCTCAGACACCGCCATGTGGCATCCAGGCAACTCACGACCCCTAGGAGCCTCACTGGAAACGGGGCTGATGAGCGAACCCCACTATGGGCGGGGGTGGAGAGGGACGAACACGGCCGGTGCCCGGCACCCTCAACTTGGCTCTGCTCCGTGGACCGCGGCACATTCAGACGTCTCCTCGGTACCAGCCCCGCGGGGCAGACGGGAGGACAGCCAGTGACAAATGCGATGAGGGGAGCAACAGGAAGCAGTGCGCACACCCAACAGGGGCAGGCGCCAGGAACGGGGTCAGGGACGGCCCCAGGGAGGCGACGGGCGAGGCGGTGACCAGCAGGTACAAAGGCCCTGGGGCAGGCCGGGCCCGGGTGTTGGGCCCAGAGGCGGCAGGGGCCGGGGGGGGGGCGGTGCGCCGGGCCGGCTCGCACGCACCGCAGCTTGGCCTGCTGCAGGTGGAAGTTGTCCTCCTGCTCCTCCCACGTCTTGAAGTGCTCCGCCTCCTTCTCCCGCTGCAGCATCTCCAGCTCCTGCTCGCGCACGGCCTTCTCCCGCTCCCGCTCCAGCCGCAGCTGCTTCACCTGGGCGCACGGCACGGTGAGGGCGGGACAGGCTCCCCTGGGGTCAGGGGTGGGGCTGTAACCCAGACCTGGCCTCAGCCTGCTGACCCTGCACACAGGGGTCGGGCCAGAGAGGCCTGAGGCTTCGGACAGACCCTGGGGAAGGAGGGGCCCCTTTTCCGCTGGAGACACAGCAGCCCGAGGGGCCGGGCCACTTCTGCCACCGTGACAGGCGCGTCTGAGCGTGAAGCCCAGAGGCCAGCACAGCCGAGGCGGAGGGAAACAGCTCGCTGGGGTCACTGCCTGAGCCCTGGATCCAACCATGCCTGAAGCCAGCCTCCCCAGACTTGGGAGGGAAACAGCTCGCTGGGGTCACTGCCTGAGCCCTGGATCCAACCATGCCTGAAGCCAGCCTCCCCAGACTTGCCACGTCAGCCCATTAGGTCCCGCCTGACTTAGGCCAGGGTGAGCTGGCCTTCCGGCCGCCACGAGGACAGGCCGCCTGAGCCCGCGCGGCAGGCCGAGGGCAGCCCCACCTTCTGCAGCTCCAGCCGATTGCCCTCCTGGATCCGCTTGTTCCGCTCCTTCAGCTCCTTCTCCTCCAGGTGGCTGATCCCCTTCTTCTCCAGGGCCTGGAAGGGCGACCACACAGCCCCGTCGCCACCCCGCAGGGAGCCTTCCACACACTCCTCCAGGAGACGGACTGGGCCTTCCAGCCAAGGAGAGGGGCTCAGGGAGTTGACGGCCCGCGGCCACACCTCCCCGACTGGCATTAAGACGTGCCCCTCAACACCTGCGGAGTCGCCCCGGGACCATCAACATCCCGGAGCGCCCCCACCTGAGTAACGGGAGGCGGCCGCCCCGCCCCAGAGGGCACGGAGAGGCCCCTCGGGGCCTAGTGAGGCCTGCGGCCCGGCTCTGGGCGCGAGCCCTCGGCGGCTGCGTGGGGGGGCAGGAGCAGAGACGGAGCGAGCCCTGAAAGCACACTGCCAGGGTCCCTGCGACTGGGGGGACGGCTCCCACACTCGGGGCACTAGGACCGCAGCCAGTGGTTCTTCCCGGCTGTGCCCTCAGCCGACAAGGGGGCTGTGGCACGGGGGCTTGGAGACCCTCGCACCCCCAGCCTCACCTCACAGTTGTTGCCCAAGCAGGGCACCGAGCCACGCACTTCCCCATGGTCACCTCTCCCGGCTCCGAGGGGTGTTCAACGACCCCCCCATACCCGGAAAAGCCTGCCTCCAGGGGACATGGGGCCACCTGGCTCAGGGCCACCCCAGCGGCCCAGAGGACGCCCCCCAAACCATGAGCCTATCTAGCACCCTGCCTGACCTAGAGACAGCAGAGGCTGGGCCGGGGCCATGGCCCGAGTGCCGATCACAGGAGGGGCCCGTGAAGCCTCCCGTGGGGTGACTCCCTGAGGCCGGGGGGACACGCCTGCACAGGCGCATGTGCCGACCACACCAAACTGTGCAAGCTCCCTCCTCCATTTACCAAGCACCCACTGTGTGCAGGCCTGGGGACAGAGCTGCCCTGGGAGCTTGCCCGCCATCAGGGGCGACGCATTAGGAATTAGGACGTGTCCTAGACGGCACATTTGTGACTCGACCCTTCTGGACCTGCTCCTTTCACACTGCAGCCAGGCCGCTCCCCGATGCCGGCCTTCATTCTCTCCTCCGCCCACCTGGCTGATGCGCTTTTTCACAGTCCGTCTTGCCCACTGCTGCCCCCCGGGGACGGGGGTCTCTGTCTCTCTCCTCTCGGATGCATGCCCAGGGCCTACACAGTATCCAGCACCCAGCGGGCGCATGATACACATTTGTCAGTAAAGTGCCGGGAAGGGAGAGGCAGGGCCTGGATAAAGAATACTGGGGGACCCAGGGGACCCAGGGTGCCAGGAGGGGTCTCAGAGGGAACATGTCAGCCGAGATCTGAAGAATGAGAAAGTAGTCATGGGAAGAGATGGAGAGTGTTCCAGGCAGAGGAACAGTGAGTGCAAAGGCCCTGGGGTGGAATGGCTCAGTGTGTTCAAGACAATGGAAGAAACTGTGCCTGGACTGCGTGCAACTAGTGGGAGACGCTGCGGCTTCCAACTGTGCCCACCTGCTCTCACCCTCCCCCACCACCAACGGGCGCTGTGCCGGGTGAACTGTGTCCTTGAAAAGGATACATCCACGGCCCAACCCCTGCAACCTCTGAATGTGACCTTATTTGGAAAGAGGCTCCCTGCAGATGAAATAAGATGAGGTCACACTGGAGTAGACTGGGCCCTAATCCACTGACTGGTGTCCTTGTAAGAAGAGGGGAATTCAGACACAGAGACGCAGAGAGAAGGTCACGTGACAACAGACGGGAGTGACGCGCTGTGAGCTGAGGGCTGCCAGCAGCCACCAGAAGCTGGAAAAGGCAAGACAGGACCCTCCCCGAGAGCCTCTGGAGGGAGCACGGCCCTGCCCACACCTGGACTGGGGACTTCTGGCCTCTGGAACGTGCGAGAAAGTCTGCTGTTGCACACCACGTGCCCAAGGCCTGGCTGGCGGGTGAGTGACCGGTGTGTGACTGTCACCCCGAGATGAGGGGACAGCTCTGAGGTGCCCGGGCCTGGATCACCGGGGAATCCCATCCCGGGACGTGACGCTAGGACCCCGCTCTGCAGTCACGCCTGAACTTAGGCTGGGCTCCGGGCAGAGAGCCTGAAGGTTTCCAGTGTGGGGGAGCGCGCGCGCAGCGGGGGGCGGAGCCGGCGTGCGCGCGCGCGCGCACGTCAGGTCAGCCCCCGGCGGCAAGTCCACGCCGGGAGCGCGCGCCCTGCGCGCCACAGGCGGCCTCCGGGCGCAGGGGCGGCGCGGGAGCCCCGGCCGCGCTCACCTTGCTCCAGATGAAGGTGCCCAGGAGGTTGTTGTCGCCGAAGGGGTTGTCGGTGTTGGTGTAGCCCATGTACTCCTCGCCCCAGCCCATCTTCTCCCGCTTCTTCCTCTCCTTCGCCTCCTTCTTGGCCAGCCGCCGCGCCCGCTTCTCCTCGGGCGTCTCGAAGGCCTTCAGCAGCTCCTCCTGCTGCTTCCGCTCCTCGCGCAGCCGCAGCCGCTCCTGCAGGCTCTGCTGCTGCCTCAGGGCCGCGGCCGCCGCCCCGGGGCTCCGGGAGCGCGCTGGGGACGCGGAGCTGGACGCCGAGGAGCCCGGGGACCAGGAGCGCGTCCGCCGGCGCGGCGCCCATCGGCCCCGCTGCTGCCGCCGCCGCTCATCGCCCGAGTCGGACTGAGGGGACCGGTCCTGGGAGCGCCACCGCGGCGGCGGCGGGCTCCGGCTCGGCCTCCCTCGCCGCTGCCACCGTTCCTCCTCCGAATCCGACCTGCAGGGGGAGTCCGCAAAGGGCTGCTCACTGCCTCCGCCCCGTCAGCTGCTGGACAGATGCTCACCGAGCGCCTGCTGTGTCCAGGCACTGGTCGAGGTTCTGGGGACACAGCAGGGACCAAAACACTGACAGTCCCTGCCTTCGCGGGGCTCACATCAGCAAGGAAACACACAGTGGGACACGAGATGACGCCGTGAGCCGCAAAGAACAGTGACCGTGGCGTTAGGGAGTGGAGAGGTCAGAGAGGGGCTGTCTGAGGAGGTAACTGGAGGACGTGGGGGAGGCAGCTACGGCGAGATCTGGGGGGAGAGCGACCCAGGCAGAGGGCACAGCAAAAGCAAAGGCCCTGGGGCAGGAGTTTACTTGGCGTGTTCAAGAAGCGGAGGCCCGAGTGCCTGGAGCAGAGAGCGAGGGGGAGAGCGGGAGGGAGGGAGGGAGGGAGGGCAGGGAGGAGGCTGGGGTCGGATGTTGCCATAATCCTATGAACCAGACGACCTCATCTGTCCAAGATGTCAAAGGAGGGCTTACAGAAGGTGGTGCTTAGATGCTTAGATGGTCCTACAGGACGGGCAGGAGTGGAATGGAATAAGACTGGCAGGAATAAAGAGCTAGGGAAGGGCATTGCAAGCAGGGAACGGAATGTGTGAGCCCTGGAAATAGATTCTTTAATGTTGGGGGGGCCTTTGAATGTGGAGAGGAACAACCAAAATCTGTATTTTGTTAAATGCTCCATCTATTAAGCTCATGTGAAAAAATCTACACTATGAATTATTTTGGAGTCCTTAAACACAGGCTACAAATTTGATCAAATTTTCATAATAACAATATCAACTCTAACTGCATATCGAGGGTGGCTGATTCTTGTGAATAATTCAAATACTAGAAAACAGTAGATGAAAAAAATACAAAGATGATAATAACAAGACTTATGCTACATGTGAACCAGTGCTAAAACATCAACACCAGGGGCTTAAACCAGAGTTGGCAAACTTTTTCCATAAAGGGGCAGACTACCTATGACACAATCACTCAATTCTGCTGTCGCAGCACAAAAGTGGCCATGGCCAGTACACCAACAAACAGGCATGGCTGCATTCCAATAAAATTTTATTTCTGGACGCCAAAATTAGAATTTCTTATAATTTTGTATCACAAAATACTCTTTTTGTTTCGATTTTTTTCCTCACTGTGTAAAAATGTAAAAACCATTCTTGGTTCACAGGCTGCAGTTTGCCAAGCCCCCGGTTTAAACCATCTCTTCATTATTTCTGGTCTGCTGCTTATAACTTCTTGGAATTCCCGGGCGGCAGTGATCTTAAGAGACTTAAAAGGAAAAGCCAGCTTCTCAAAGCTGGAGGGCGATCGGCTATGTCTGACTACAGCCGCTCTGGCCGTGGTGTGGAGAACAGGCTGGAGGGATGGGAGACAATGTGCGCTGGAGCAGCCCCTCGGAGATCTTGGGGACAAAGACGGTGTTACAGCCAGTTAGGGGCTGAGCCAGCACCGGGACCCGAGTCTGGGAGTCAGTCCCCATCACTGTGCTGGTTCCTTTGTGCTGGAGAAGACTCAAGCCAAGTCTGGCCAGATGCCCCATCTCCAGAAGAAAAGGACTGTGGGCCACGGGGAAGCTGAGACCCAGGTCCCAGGAGTCAACCAAGTCCCGCCACCTGTCATCAACAGTTCTTCCCTCTCACATCTCACCTCCACGAGCAAGTGTTGTCACCTCTACTTCCGAAATCCCTCTCGAATCTACCCACTTTCCCATCGTGCCTCCCCAGAGCCTCCCTCTCGTGAAGGCGACCATCATCTGTTGCCTAGACAACTGTACCACCCTTCTCCTCGCTGGTGTCACTCCTGCACCCCCTCAGCGCCTTCTCCACGCGAAAGCCAGAGACAGTTCTGCAGAGTAAGGCACACCGGGTCACACCCTTGCTCAAGATCCTCCATGGCTCCCTAGTTCCCTCCGAATAATCGCCAAACCCTTCAGCACGATCTGGTCTCCCAGTACCTCTCCGATCTCACCTCCTACTCCCCTCGCTGTCTCTCCAACCACCAGGTGCCCTGCCTGGAACCTCTCTCGCCGCCTGACGTCCCCTTCTCCAGGAAGGCCTCCCTGCCTAACTCGGGGGTCTCCCAGCTCCCCTCTGGCCGGAGCCGGATCCCCAGCGCCGCTCACGCCGCGGCCCCACCTGCGCTCCCGGTTCCGCCGCCTGCGCCGCCCCTCGTCGTCCCGGCGCCGCCGGTTTCGCCGCCCATGGCTCCTGCTCCGGCTTCGGCTCCGGCTCGGACTCCCGCTCCGGTTCCGCTGCCTTCGGCCCCTGCGACCTGCCGACCGCGAGCGGGAGCGTGTGCCCCGACCCATCGGCTGGGACGGTGGCGGTGACGGCGCTGACACAAATATCCGGGGCCTGCGTCGGGGGCCTTCCTCGCCCGCGGCGCGCGCCGGGCTGCCCCGTCCGCGCCTGAGCCTGGAGATAGGAACACGTCCTGCCGCCCCATCCCGCGGGGACCTCGACGCCTCGTAACCTCTCCTCCGCCCGCAAACGTGGCCCGCGTGATGGACTCAGGCCGGACTGTCTCCCCCAGGATGGGGACTCACTCTTCAGGCAGTACTAGGGGCAGCCCCTCGTGGGTCCTCGCGCCTTAGAGGGCCTGTGGAGCTGTGGGCGGAGCAAAGTGCAAACCAGGAACTGCGAGTGGGGCGGGGCCTAGGAGGCGGGGCCAAGGGAGGCGTGTCCGGGGAGCGAGGTCTCGCGATGGGTGTAGGCGGGAAAGCTCCAAGGTCGTAGGTTCGAGTCCACATTGCTCAATCGGGCGAGGGGTGGGAGCAGAGGTGGAGAATGAAAAGCCTTAGATGTTGGGCTGACCTATGAGTCACCATCATGCTCCACCACCACCATACCTATGTATTTCAGGGGTTAAGCTTTTTAAAAAATAAACTTCGATAACTCCCTAAGTTCCCCATCAACCCACTTTATAGATGGGGAAACGGAGGCTCAGAGAGAGTAAGTCACTTTAACACCCTCCTCCCCCTGCCCCAAGGAGGCAGCGTGGAGCTGGTCCAGCTCTGTTCTGTGGGTGCTGGGGAGCCGTGGGAGGGTTTGGAGAAGGGAGGGATGAACTGGCTGTTAGGCAGAGTCCCCGTAGGGCTGGTGGGGAAGATGTCCCACAGGAGGCAGGACTGGAGGCCCGGACATCTGGAGGACCCCAAAGTCCTGCTCTGAGCTCCCCCAGCCCACCCCAGAGGATGGTACTATTTTAAGCTAATTCTTTCCATGTTTATATTAAGATACAACTTCATACCACCACCCCGCATAATGCTGGCTTTGTACGCTTGGTGCTTCTTTGAGGTACCAAGGCGCAGGGTGGCGGGGGGTGGTGGTGGTGAACCTTCCCAAAGAAACATTGGAAGACCATCTCCGGCCACCCCTGATAATGACCTTGCTGTCATGGGGTGTGGGTTGCCCCGGTGATGGGATGGCCCAGAACGGGACGGGAGCCTGGCTTGTGATTCTCAAAATGCAGACGCACCCATGAGGATCTGAATACTCATCTTTGGACCTAAGGCAGGCACATTCCAGATCATCTACATGTCTGGTTTATAAGTGAACCGTGCCGTTGTGCGTCTGCATCTCCGGTTACGACTGGGTTTCCAAAGGCTCGCTTACAGACGCGACCTGACTTTCCGTGCAGTGTTGCTCAAATTGGGAGTCCAGGAGAAATATTTTCCCCTTAAAAGGGGTCCATGCGTTACTCAATTTGAGCGACTTTGGCAGAACAAATACAAACTCTGGGGAGTGTTTGTTCCTTTGAGCCAGGCTGTGCTGATGTCAGAAGCTTTTAAAAGTTTTCTGAGCTCAACTGGAAGCGGAAGGCAGCCACAGCTGTTAAGGCGTTTGGGCCCTGTTGTGATCAGTTCCTATGGACCCTCCTTCAACTCCCAACCGGACCACCAGATGCAGAGAGCGGCAGAGGGAGGCGGCTGATGCTTATTACCCGATTTATTAGAGATCTCTTCAACGTAAAAAGAGGGAGGGGCGGCGGGATGGGGGCCGGGGCTGCAGACGAGTGTTATTCGGGGCCAGCAGTGGCTGCGTGGTTACAGGGGGGCCCACGGCTCTGGGTTTGAGCAACACGGCATCCTGTGCCCGGGGAGGCCGTGTTCTGGATTGTCACACACCAGACCACGGGGGCTGAGCACATGGACCCCCGATGAGAATTAAGACACACAAGGTTTGCAGTTTTGTTGTGTTTCGAAATCAGTTCGGCCATAAAAACGAGATTGGTGGGGGCACAGGTGATGCAACTGAACCACCAGAGCAAAGGCGGCCGAGGGTGCTCGTCCTGGGTGGGGACCAAGGGGCTGCGGCGACAGGAAGACGGCAAGGGACCCCCCAACCCCCACCCTGGGGATGGGAGTATTGCACTGAGCCAGGTGGTGGGGGGGCGGGGCGAGGACAGAGGCTGGCAGGGGACACACGGAAGGGTTCACCTTGTCAGTCTCAGAAAACACCTTTCGTTTTCACAGTACAGCAACCCAGACGCCACCCAGCTTCTCAGCAACAGCAGCCACAAGACGAGCCGGGGGGCGGGGGGGGGAAATGGGGCATCGCCACGAAGGAATTGACAGATTTCTGTCCTGGGGGGTGACAGTTGGGAGGGTCCAGGGCCCTCCCCGCCAGGGGTCTGTGGAAGGCCCCTAGCTCACTACACATCATAAATAAGGTCTTGCCTTCCCGCCCCGCCCCGCCCCGCCCCGGAAAGAATAAGCAGAGGCCCCCGGGCGGCACAGCCCACGGAGCATCCGTGTAACGGTTTTCTGAAAAGGGACGAAGGATGCAGCCAAGACAAAACACGTCCCCAAAAGGGTCTTCGAGACTTAACACAAAAATAGAAATGTCATGACACCCAGGAGGTTTGCAAAGTTCTCCTGCAAGTCAGTATCCAACCGACACACTTGTTCTGTGATTCGCTCTGGAAAAGCCGAAGTGCCCAGCAGGGACCGGTGGGCCGGACGGTGGCTCCCCTCCCTGCTCTGCAAGCTCCAGATGGCTGAGGACGCCCCGGACACGGGGCCCACTGCTGTGGTCACCCCCGTGGGATGCCCAATGCCCCGGCCCCCGGGGGCCTGGGTGGGGACTCCAATGTCGGCGTTTGGGTGACACAGCCGTCCCTGTTAGTCCTCGGGGTCTGAGATGCGCCTTCAGAGCTCTGCCCGCTCAGCCCACCTCCCCCTCGGTGGGACGGGGCAGGGGTGGACTGGCGACTCGTGGCACACGGCCCGGGCGCCTGCAGACGGCGCTGGTCTGAAATCCAGGCCAGGACGCCCCCTGGGTCTGGACAAACGCTCCTTGGGCAGGATGAGAGAACGTTGGTTTGCTTCTAACCCGGGACTCCTGCAGGCTTGTTTTCATGGGTCCTCCGAGGGTCCCCTGCCCCGGGCTGCGTGTTGGAGTGCTGCTCCCGTGCAGACAGCGAGGGGAGAGCCGCAGGGCGCAGCCTGGATCTCCAGGAGGAGTGCACAGCAGCTAGGCCAACGGGTTCCCTCCGGGCGCACGGAGCCGGCTATGCGAGCGGAGATGGCAGGAAGCAGCAGTGGCGGACCCAGCTTCCACCAGACTCGAAAAATCAAATTCCCAGATCGGTGGCCTCTCCAGCCATCTCACGCTCCACCAGGGAGGCAAGGGCTGGGAAGAAATTCTTCCAGAAGGTGCGGCTTCCACTCCGAGCTGGCTCCCAGCTCCTCCCATGCAGGCCAAGCCAGTGGGGGTCTGCAGAGTGGGCGGGGGAACCATCACCCACGTGTCACCTCAGGAGTGGGGAGTGCATCTGCATGGGGGCGGGAGAGACTCTGCCAAGCTGTCGCCTCCAGCAGCCCCCTCGTGACACAGTGGGGTCCCCTGGCGGCCGCCCCATGGGGCTCTGGGCCCGGAGCACGGCCCCTGCCGAAGATGACAAACCAGAAAAATAAAAAAGGGTTTTCACAAAGAGTTTCTCCTATCCGTAAATTGGCATGGGCATCACCATCGTTTAATAGAGAGAGGACGCCACCCCCGTCCCGGGTGAGCTCCTCCTGGCGGGGGGCTGTCCCCTCTGGGCCCCGCTCCAGGACACGAGCTCTCCGGAAGCCCCGTGGCCCGAGGGCCAGCCGCCGCCTCCATCACTTGGGCCCTGTCTTTGGACACTGAGTGTCCACGCTGAGAGGAGAGAGAAGTCTGCAGTCCCGAGCTCCACCGAGAGGGGGTGGCCATGCGGGCGCCTGGGATCCCTGCTCACGGGTCACCCGGGAGGCGGGGGTGGCGGGAGACAGACGCTGAGAAATGGCAGGGTCGGCAGGTGGAGAGCTGTCCTCAGGCTGCCCGTCGGCCACCCCCGAGGACGGATGTCCGGCGCCCAGCCGCACGCCTGAGCCGAGCGCACCTACCGGGCGTGGGTGGCCTGGGAACCAGCGGGACCTGGCGGCCCTTCCCTGCTGGGCGCTCCGTCCACGCTGCAGAGGGGCCCCGCCGGCCGAGGCGTGGCGTGGCGTGCGGAGATCAGCCGGGTGCCTGGGCCACGGGGCGCAGGCCCCAAAGCCAGCGGCTTGCTCCCTTGGCAAGGTGCATGCAAGTTCAGCCAAGACCCAAGACTGTGGCAGGGCGGAGCTCTTCTCCGTCCATCCGGTTTTATCCTTTTCCTTTTTCTAAAAAAGCACACGTGTGCTGCTGTCTCTGTGCAAAGAGGAAAGACCCAGAATAAATAGGCGATGGGGCGCGGGAGGTTCACAGTATCACAGGCGCGGGGAGCACCAGTGGCCGTCGAGGGCAGGACGCGGCGGCTCCGGGCGGGGCAGAGCGGGGCGGGCGGCACCTCCGGGAAGCGGCCAGGGCGGCAGAGGGCGCTCAGCTCCGGGTCGCCGGCTGCATAGAAGTTACTGCAGGAGACATGAGAGGCGGCTGAGGGCTCGGGGGGCCGGGCTGGACCCCCACCCGCCAGGCCGATGCTCGGGCCAGGGACCCCTTGTGTCATGAGGGCCACACAGGCCCCAAGATACTTACCCCACGGGCCCCCACGCAGCGCGAGCCAGGCCAGAGCTGCAGGCCGGCATGCCCCTCCCCCCCAGGCCTCAGTTTCCCCGTCTGTCCCTGGGGCGTGGGGGGCCACGCTCTCGGGCCCTCCGCGGCCAAGGCCCCGGCTGGCACACTTACTGTGTCGCTCTCGCCGTCGGAGGCCGGGCGGGCCGGGGCGCTATAGTGGAGCGGGGAGTACACCCAGCTCCTCTCGTCGGTGGGCTGGAGGGCGGGCGGGCGCGCGTGCAGGAGGGGCGCAGAGAGGAGCAGCGTGCGAGGAGGCGACAGGCCAGAGGAAGAAGGAAGAAACAGAAATAAAAGAGGCGGACCCACGCGGGACAGTGAGCAGCGGGCGGCGGCTCAGTCCCGGCCGCCCCTCCCTGACCGGGGACCTGCCCCAACCCGGGCGCTGGGGCTCGGCGGGCGGGACCGGGCCTGGGGCTGAGTGGCCGGAGCAGGTGGGTGGCAGCAGGAAGCGTTAGTCACAGCAGGGGCACAGCAGGAGCGGGAGGAAGGGGGGGCTGGTTTTCTCTGCTGTCCTCGCCCCGCCTCCCTCTCTGCCCTCCAGGGAACCCCCCCAACCTCCGCCCTAGCCCGGCAGCACCCCAGCCGCGAATCTCATCTGTCACGTGGGCACTGGGGCCGCCAGCTGGGGCAGGACCCTGGGGACCGTCCCCTGGGGGTCCTGGGCGGTGGGCAATGGAGCCCCTTTCCTGATGGCCCAGGAGCCTTTCAGGACTGTCTGCAGACTTGCTCAGGGGAGACCGAGGCACGGGCCGCCCAGGGAGCAAGAGCAGAGGCCTCCCCACCCCCTCCAAGGGCCCAGGGGACGCCTTCCTGGGGAGCGGGCGCACCAGGGACCAAGTCCAGGCGTGGGACAGGCAGAGCCTGGTGTGGCCGCCGAGAGGCTGCCCTGGGCCTGGCCGGGGGGCAGGCTGGTCCTCCTCCAGCTGTGTCTGGGGACGGGACGCCCAGCCCGGGTCAGACTCGGCGGCGGAGGCTCGTTCCTCTAGCCCCATCCCGCCCCTCCCGGCTCTGCTCCCACCTCCAGAACCCTCCCGGGCCCTGGCGCCTTCCTCGGGGCTCCCCGGCCGCCTTCTCCTCCTCTTCCTCCCTCCTAGGGGCTCCCTCCAGCCCTCGGCCTGCGGACCTCTAGCCCCGCCAGCTCTGCTTGGAGAGGGGCCCGAGCACGCACCTGCCCCGGCCACATCCCCCGGTGGCCCAGGGCCCCTAAACCCACCACGCCCCCCAGCCTGCCCCTCCTCTGTCCGCTCACGACCGCCAGCCTGGCCTCGGCAGGGCTGGTGCCTTCACAGCCTCGTGAAGTACGAGCACCCGCGTGGCCTCTGCGCTCTCCGGTGACCAGACCCTGCCCTCCGCTCCCGCTGCCTCTCGCCTCGGGCTCCCCGTGCCCGCTGCACCCAACCCTGCCCATGGCTCTCACCGCGACCCCGGCCCCTGCAGGCCCCCAGGACCACTGGGCACCCAGCCCAGGGCCACACACCCTGAGAGGACCGTGTCCATCTGCGGACAGATGCGCACAAAGGTGCCGTGGACAGCAGGACGAGACCCCCTCGTTCCTCCAGACGGTCCCAGGGCAGTAAAGACCCCCGACCACAGGCAGCGGCTCCGTTGGCCTTCCTGCCCTCGGGGAGCCTGGGAGGGCAGGGCTGGGCTGTCACGGGGTGGCCCCAGCAGCTGCTGGACGCTGGGCTAGCTGTCCCCCGGGGCTCAGAACAAGGGATGGTAGGAGGCCCCCACCCGAACCCTGTGAGAGCCGGGCCTCGGCGGGGGAGGGACCCAGACTCCATGGTGACAGAAGCTGGGCCACGGGCTCGCCCTCCCCGCTCTGCAGGCCTCAGGGTCCGGCCTTCGGTCCCGCTGCCTCCTCCTCCCACCGCCTCCACGCTCCCACATCTGCTGTGCCCCCCGCCCAGGTCGCGCTCTCCTCTCCTGCCTCCCACGCCCACAGTGGTTCTCGAAGTCCCGTCAGCCCCTCTCCAGGCAGCCTCTGCAAACTGCTCCCCGCCCCCCACGGCCCTCGGGGGCTGCTGTGTGTCCCCGGCCCTACATCATCTCTGGGGTGTGGTGTCCCCGTCTCGACTGGACGAGTGTGGGGGAGGGGCTGGGCGGTGGTCTCCACTTCTTGGGGTGCTCCGCAGCGCCTGACACACAGACGCCCAAAGGGGTTTGCTGATGGGGCCAGGGGTGCAAGCTTCTGAGGGGCTTCATCTCAAGAACAGAGACTCGCTTCCGGCCTTCACCCTGTTCTGCCCGTTCCCACGCTGTGTGGCTCTGGGCAGATGGCTTGGCCTCTCTAGGCTGCTCATTTATTGCTCATGATGACAATAACAAGCAGTGACAATGCCATCGCTACACGCTATCCACGTAGCGTCCCAAGCACACCGGGTGGTCGAGTGTCCCCTAGACACAGTGCTCCTTGGGAGTTCGGGACCCAGACTTTGTCTAAACTATGAACTCTCAGGAGCTCCCTGGGGAGCCAAGGCCTCGGTTTCTCCGTCTATGAAATGGGCATGGAGAGACCAGCCCCATCTCCTGCCAGGAGGAGCCCAGCTTTCAGCCCCTCGCTGACCCACGTGACTAACCCTTTCAGCGAGGCACAGGCCCTCGAGGAGCCATCGGCAGCGAGGTCTGAATGCATGACTAGTGTCCTTCTGGCACGTCCCCGACTCGGGAGGGCTGGATGAGGGGTGGAGGTGGCCTGGGGCTGGGGGTCAGATGTGACCCCGCCATGGCCGGGTCCAGCCCCGAGCCCCGGCCGTGTGCCTGCAGGCCTGGTGATGCCCGCCTCGGAGGGGACTAAGTGACATCACCGCGGATGCGCACACAGCGCCCCACACAGCCGCCCTCCGCCGCGGAGACTGTTCTCCCCGAGGTCCTTCTCAGAGGGACAGGGCCGGCCCGGACCCGTGCTCCCCGCTGCCCGGGGCGGGGCTGGGCTCCCTGGGGGCCTGCTGCGGTCACTTACAGTCCCCGAGGAGCTCAACGTCACGGCCCGCAGACGGCGATGCCGGGGAGAGTAAATCCAGTACCTCCCGTCCGTGAACTGGGCGGGCGGGCGGGCGGGGAAGAAGCAAACAGAGCAGAGGATGAGGCGACAGGAAGGGCGGGTGTCAGGTGGGAGGGCGCTGGGCGGTGCAGCGGGCCAAGCAGGAGGTGGGTCGGGGGTGGCGGGGTCCCACTGTGGCCCGCTACCTCCTCTGCTGTGGGGCCCGGATGCACATGACAGGGCACGGCTCCCCGGCCCCTCACACAGATCCAAAGGACGGGGCACAACCAAGCCCCCAGGGACGGGGAGTCGACGGCGGGTGGGGGACGCACATGCGGTGCCCCCGGTACCTCTCCAGGCCAGGTGGGGGCCCCGCGACCCAGCAGCACAGAGAGCAGGTGGTGTTAGTCATGGAGCAGCGATGGCAGCGGCGGGGCCCGGCCCGGCTCACCTGCCCCGGGGGGCGGAGATTAGAACGAGGTCTGGGAAGAGGACGGGCAGCTGGGCTGCAGTGTCTGGCCCTCTCTGTGCAAGCGGGACCATCCGAGGGGGCCCCCCGGGAGGCGTCCAGGACCCACTGTCGGGGGCCACTGGATGGGACTCAGTGGGCTCTCTGATGGCCCAGCACCCGCCTCACCCAGGCTCCCGGCTTATCTGACCTGCCTGTGGGAGATGTGAGGGGCGGGGAGGCAGCCCCCGCTCGGGAGGGCAGTCCCAGGTCCCTGGGGCAGGCCCCCTCCTGCTCCGACAGACCCCACCTCCTCCAGAAGCAGCTGCGTGTCCTCGGCCCGCGAGGATGGCAGCGTGACGCCAACCTGCCATTCAGTGCAGACCCTGTGCCCCCTCGAGGACAGAGCCCACTAGGCTGCACCCACCACCCAGTGGGGGAAGAGCCACATCATTTCCAGCCCACCTCGGCCAGCCCCGGGCTGCCCACCAACCCAGGGCCTGGGCCTCCCCTCGGGGCTGCAAGCCTGAGGACTCCAGGGGCCTCCCCTCGGGAGCCAGGGGGGCCCGGCTGCAGCCAGGGCCTTGGCTCTTGGCCAGGCGGTGGCCACAAGGTCTGGGAAAAGAGGACGTGGCTGTTCTGGGGCCTTGGAACGGCCTGGCCTGGACAGCGCAGGGCAGGGCCCTCTTACGTGAGTATGAGCGTGTGCACGTGACTGTGTGCACATGGGTGTGAATGTGCGAGAGCACACTGTGAGCATGCCAGTGGCCGTGCAAGAGAATGTGGATATCACTGTCGACAGGTGAGCACGTGTGCCTGACTGTGCCAGCGTGAGTGCACGTGAGTGCCTTGTGTGAGCCTGTGAGTGTGATGTGTCAGTGTGTGTGCCCACTGGTATAAGCACACACGTGCATGTGTGATCATGTACTGCATGTGCGACACATCAATGTGTGTGACTGTGAGTGCGTGCATGTGTAAGTGTGTCTGGTCGAGGCCCAGCAACAGGAGGGCCCCAGGAGACTTACGAAGTAGATGTCCGTGGCGGGCACATCCTCCTCGTCTGAGGCCTGGCTGGCGGGCTCTGAGGCCTGGCTGGTGGTTTCCGCTTCGACGGCGGCAGAGGCGCAGGCCGGGGAGGCCTCCACCCTGGGGACACAGCAGGACATGGGAGTCCTGGGGCAGGGCTCGGGACAGCCCCCGCCTTCCCCAGCCCACGCCGGGACCCGCCCTCCTCGTGTGGACACAAGACAGAAAGCCAGGCCACAGCGGTGTATTCTCACACGTTCCCATACACGCACAAGACGAGCAGAACTCCCCAGATGCTGCCGTGACCCAGGGCCCGACATGCCCACCTGCTACCAGGTGAGGCTCTGCCCCCTCCCCCGGCTCAGGCGCACACACCCGTGGGCAGATCCTGCCTCACCACTCAAGCGCTGTGCAACCCTGGAGATCACGTTCCTTCTCTGAGCCCCAGTTTCCCCACCTGTAGAGCGGGGACACACAGCACCCACCCCCGTGTCCTGTTCCTCGAGCACTCACTGCGTGTGGCCTGTTCAAGAGCCTTGCATGAATTAAGCCGCTCAGTCTCCATCGGGGAGGGGACAGGCCACTGCCGTCCCGTGCGACAGACGAGGAAACTGAGGCTCAGAGAGGTGAGGAACGTGCCTGAGGCCTCGGCTGGTGGCTACGTGACTGGTGTGTAATCTTCATCTCACGAATAAGAGGATGAGATCTGAGGTGACGGAGCACCTCTGACCGTGCAGGACTTATTCTCCAGTCACGTGTGAGGTCAGCTTGTTTTTCGGGCAAAGACTGAAGGACATTTTACACTGCAAGACTTCAGTCAAGGGCCCAAGAGCTGACAGTGGCAGAAACTGGTGTGTGTGTGCACAAGCGTGTGTGGTGTGTGTGTGCACGTGAGTGTGTAAAATGACCTCTGGGAAGGTGTGCTGTGAGGGCTAAGTAAGGTCTCTTGAAATAGAACAGAAATTCTAAAAATTATATAAAGCAAAGACGATGAGAAAAGCGAGAAGGACGTGATAACAATGCAATTACACAGTTAAACAGACCAGACACGGGAAACGAGTGAGGACGTAAAGGAATGGAATGACACCAAGCAGTTCGTTGGACAGAACAGGCTTATAGAGAACTTTCCGTCCCTCAACAGAGAATGCACGATTCTCCATATGTCCATGGGCATTTAAAAAAACAGATTTGGTAATTGACCACAAAGATGTTAATCTTTAAAAAAAAAAAGCATACATTTTTTTACATCACTTTCTTCAACTCAAAACCTAATAAAATTAAACGTAAGTACTAAAAAGGTAAAGAAAAAAATCTTCCAAAACTCAGAAGTTGAGAGACACTCCTAAATAAGCCTTAGTCCAGGGTCTCCCCTCACCACTGTGGACAGTGGGGCTGTCCTGGGCACGGTGGGGGGTTGAGCAGTATCCCTGGCCCCCACCCACTCGATGCCAGGAGCACCCCCAGTGCGACAGCCACAGATGTCCCCAGATATGGCCCAGTGTCCCGGGGGGGTGGGTGCAGAGTCGCCTCCGGGTGGTTGAGAACCACCACCTTAGATCAAAAGGGAAATAAAAAGAAATCACTAAGTACCCACATGTGAGCCAGCGTAAAACTCCTTCACGTCAAGACCCAGGGGCAGCAGCGAAGCGCCCAGAGGAAAATGCGTAGCCTTAAATGCCTCATTATTAAAGGAAAAAGGCGGGGGGAGGAACTTAGGCACTCAACCTCCACTGGAAGAAAGGAAACAAGTGAGAAAACAAAGCAGAAGGAGCTAGAAAGAAGCAATTACTGGCGAGTTTCAGCGAATGAAGTGAAAACAAAACACAACAGGAGGCGGTGGACCAGGGCCACAAGCAGGTCTTTGCCAAAACTGGTCATGACGTCACCCTCCTGCGAGCCAGGCGAGGCCAAGAGGGGATGGAGAGGGAAGGTGAGCACAGATCATGGACCACCGGAGGTCCTACGACTGCCCCCGGAGCCTCCCCGAGCACGGGGACCTCCGTCTTTCTGACACCCCAACATGTAAACACCCCACATCGGAAGCCCGGAATCCTAGCCCCTGGCTCCCAGATGCAGACTACATTTCCCAGCCTGCCTTGCTGCCAGCTGGCCACGTGACCGGGCTCAGCCAATGAGGTCCGAGCAGAGGTCGCTCGCAGGAACCGGCCACGGGACAACGGGACAGGGGGCACTCACCCCGTGTCCTCCTCCTTGGGGACCACGATCTCCACGCTGCATGCGGGCTCCACCTGCACTGTGATCTGCTGCAGGTCCTCCTCCGCCGGCGCCTCCTCCTGGGGCCTGCAGGCAACGGGAAGCCGCGCCTCAGTTTCCCTCCCCACGCCCCCTCCGCCCCCGGAGCGCCGCCCAGCTCCCTTGTCCAGTCCTGGTGGGAAGCTGGGTGCCTCCACCCGACCTGCACCCTGCGCTGGCCCGGCTCGGCCTGTCCCTCTGGCTGCCACACCCGCCTGGGGCCGTGGGGACAGCGACTGAGCGTCCACCTGTGGCTCTGGCCCCGGCAGGGGCATAACCAGTGACCGCAGCCTGGATCCTGCCGGCCCTCCCGCGGCCCACACTAGGGGCTGGGGGGAATCTGATGGAGGCGGGCCGGAACCTTCTGGCAGCCTGGCATGCAGTCTCTCTGGACCGCAACACGGGCCAGCAGAAAGATCGCTGCCCTAGCGGGTGCTGGACAGACAGAGACGCACTTTCCAGCAGGTGCGCTGCGTGCCATGACTCGCTTCCAACCGGCAGGAACTATCCCCCGGAAACTAATGAGGGAAAGCGACCCCTGTTCACGGCAGGCAGTCGTGTCACTGATCAAACAGCTGGGGACAACCCAGTGTCCCCGGGGGCAGCCGTGACATGGAAGAGAGCCAGCAAGCGCTCCACCCGCTCGCGCAGACCGTCCGCATCTGTGAGCGGCAGCGCGAGGGCAGGGAGACGCAGACAGCGCCACCGCTGTGTCACAACCACAGGCCCCCACGGACGTCTGCTCCTCTGTTCACAACCTGTCTCTGCAGAGAGAAGAACCCACCCGGGGTTGCTCCCGGGCGGGGAACGGCGTGGGGCGGGGGGGCATTTCACTATATTCCCTTTGCATCTCTTAGACTAAAAAGAAAGAGACGAGGGTCAACAGGCAGGTGTGGGGAGGGGTGCTCTGCGCCCCCAGGTGGCAGAGAAACAAGGGACTCTGGGCGGTTCTGGAGCCTGACTGCGCCCAGGAAGGAGGGGTCAGAGAGCAAGGGCTCTGGGTGGGACAGCGGAGGGGGCTGTGCGGGCCGGCTGGGGTGTCCGCTCACCGGCCGTCCTGTCCCGAGGACTGCGTGCGCCGCCTGCAGAGAGACCCGACAGGAGGGGTGAGGGAGGCCCCGCCCCTGCACCCCCCGCCCTCTGCCCCACGCCCGGGATGCACGCAGAGGGCGCCCCGTCCGGCCGTCCGCGCACCTGTACCTCGGCTGCTCCGACGTCTCCGAGGGGGACCGCTCGGGGATGGAGAGGGACGTGGACGACAGGGTCGTGGCGATGGAGGCGGTGGTGGCCTCCTCAAAAGAAGGCGGCGTGCAGGGCAGGAGGTCGGGCCGGCCTGAGGGGAGGCGGCGGTGGGCTCCCTCTCTGCCACCCACGCCCCGGCTCCCACCTGCCACCCGACACTCCGTTCTCCCCAGCAGCTTTAAGAGGGGCTTCCAGTAGTTTCCCACTGCTCTCAAACTAAAACCCAAACCCCTCCCTATGGCCTGCAGGGCCCCTCCCGACCTGCCCTGTCCCCTCCTCCCTCTGCTCCAGCCACATGGGCCTACTGTTCCTCCAACACGACAGGCCCGGTCCTGCCCCACGGCCTTTGCACAGGCTGTTTCTCCCTTGCTTGGTGGTATTCCCCCACCCCCTCAATGTCTGCAGGCTGTGACCCCAGGAGCTGGGAGCGACCTTCCAGAACATCAGGCCCAAGCCCATCAAGCGCTTCTCCATCTGGGTCTCTGCACCCCTGTGGTGACGTGACGAGCTGTCACCTCCCTGGGTGGCGCCGTCTATGCTCAGCTCTCCCTGCCCTCTTCCCGGGGCCCAGTCCCAGCTGCTCCCCATCCCACTCCTGGGTGGCTGCAGCTCTTGGGCCGGGGGGTGACTGTACCCTTCCTGGCACAGGGCTGTGGCTGTTGCTCCCCGCGGCCTCCCTCCTCAGCCCCCCGGACGGCGCCTTCCCCCTGCCCCCTTCTCCAGTCACGATGCTCCCAGTCCCGGCTGCCCGGTCACCTTCGTCCTCCAGCGTGGGGTAGCTGCGGGCCCCCCGCAGGTCATACTGCGCGTCCTCCCGCTCGCTGGGGATCTGGCTGGCCGAGAAGGCGGCCGTGGGCCCCAGGGGCTTGACGGCCAGCAAGGCACCGCGGCCCTTCTTGGACGGCGACGACTTCAGGGCTGTGTAGGAGGGCAGTTGGCGTGTGGGTGGTGCAGCAACACCGAGCAGGGCCCACTGGCCCAGTTGCCCCTCTGCACAAAGGCCTGGTCCATGCCCACGAGGCCCACACCCTCGGCCCCACCTCCACCCGCCCCTCAGCCCGGACAAGACGCGACGCTCAGCTCTTGGTGGACACAGCCCTGCCCTGCTTCCCACCTGGCTCGGCCTCGGGGGACACCGGCGTCCTGCCCACCGCCGGATATGGAGGAGCCCCGGGGACCCAGCACCCCCACCTGGGCCCCCCTGAAGCAGCAGCAGCAGCCGCCGCCAACATTTACTGAGTGCTTTGGAACCTCGTCCCCTTTGTTGCAGCCGCCCCGCCGTGGCCCCCACTTTCAGACAAGGCAGCGGAGGCCTTGGGGAGTGCGGGCTCAGCACCCAGGGCCTGGCTCCCATCCAGGCTGTGTGGCCTGGGGAACGGGCTCAGCCCCTCTGGGCCCTGGCATCGTCGTCGGCCAGAACAGGGTCTGGCGAGGCGGGTGAACCCTGGGCCCGGCCCCGTGCTCTCCCGCTCTGTGACTTCTGCCCCCAGGAGGGCCCGCACAGCTCCCGGCACACAGTAGGCGCTCAGTTTGCCTTGTGCCCCGGAGGGCGGCACGCTCCCCTGACCTCAGTGGGAACGACACCCAGAGAAGGTTCCAGGAAGGAGTGTGCTGGCAAAGGTTAACAACCAGCTCTCCAGAGACACACGCTGGATTTGCAGTTTGCTGATTTCCACGGGGTGAGTATTCCCACCAGGTCGGTCTAGCTGCTGGCGGGGTGTCACGGAGCGGGGAGGGGCATTGGCGTTATGAGCCGGCTCCGGGGAGCCCATGGGTTGCGAGGCCTGGAGAGTATGGCACACACCAAGGCCATCGCTGCGCCCACAGACACTTAGTGAGCACCCACTGTATGCGGGCCCCGGGCTGGATGCTGAGAACACAGAGTGACGAGGCCGATGAGCACCCTGCCTTTGGGGGAGGGGAGGACAGACGCAGACACGTGTGGACAAAGACTCTTCAGGCAGCACTGGGATCACGGCCCAGGTGTGCACCAGGGTCCAGGACTTGAGGCCGAGCACAGATATGGGGCCCCCGAGGCCGCCCACGGGGCAGGGCCGACACTGTTCGCCCTGTGCCCTCCCTGACGACGCCTGGCCGCCTCGGTGCCCACCAAGGCCGTGCTTCCTTGGCGATGGTGAGAGGCTGTGGGCAGCCCCACTGAGCGCTGTGCTGGGCCAGGCCCCCCTGCCGAGCGTGAACACATCCCACCCTCACAGCTCTGTGCAGAAGGGGAAACTGAGGCACGGAGAGGGGCGTCACTGGCTCGAGGTCACAGAGCCAGGACTCCATTCAGACAGCAGGCACCAGGCCCTGTGCTGGGCCAGTGGGGGCGCCCGCCTTGACCACCCTGTTCTCTGGATGGAGGCCTGAGGTGACCAAGAAGCAAAGCAGGGAGCCCCGGATTTACCCTGCTCTCAGCTGCCCACCCACACTCCCTGAGTCCCACCCACCCAAAGGCCCGGGCAACTCACAGGAGTTCTTCCGGAAGACTGTGTTGCTCATGAACTTGAAGAAGCGCTCGGCATAGAAGCTGGGCCGGTGGACGGAGACCGTGTCCTGGGAAGAGAAGTGGGGCCGGGGCAAGAAGGGGCGTGAGCCTGTCGCCCCCCCCCCAGGAGCCCCTGTGCCCCGCGGGGAGCCCAGGACACGCTGCTGTGGGGGGGGCTACCTTCTGTGGAGGGGGAGATGGGTCCCCGGCACGGGGCTTCCTGGAGGGGACCCAGGGATCAGAGACAGCGACAGGGAGGGGGTGGGAGGGAGATTTTTTCATTATAAACCCATCCGTGTTTTTAATTTTTTGGACCATGTGAAAAAAAACTATTCAAAGAAGTGAACACATAAATATCAAAACAAAGAAACCAGAGGAATTCTCTGAAGCAGCAGTCGGCAAAGCACGGCCGCCCTCCGCTCTGAGTCGTTTTATTGGCCCTTTGGCCACGCGCATCCCCAGGGCAGCGCCGAGAAGCTGCGGAAAACAGAAGCTGGTGTTCCTGGGGCCACGCAGACCGACTGTCCCAGCACCCACCCTCGGGGTGGCCCTGGGCAGCGCACTGCCCCTCTCAGAGCTTCTGTCCCTTATTTGTGCCACAGGGAGACAGGAGACGGCTACGCTCACAGGATGCAAGGACGGGATTTACATAAGGCAGGAGCCCAGCACACAGTCGGTGCTCCCTAAATGCTGGGCCTCTAAGGTGGACACTCCTTGCGGTTCCCCGGGATCCGGTCTCCTCACCTTTTTTTTTTTGTGAGGAAGATCAGCCCTGAGCTAACATCCATGCTAATCCTCCTCTTTTTTTGCTGAGGAAGACTGGCTCTGAGCTAACATCTATTGCCAATCCTCCTCCTTTTGTTCCCCAAAGCCCCAGTAGATAGTTGTGTGTCATAGTTGCACATCCTTCTAGTTGCTGCATGTGGGACGCGGCCTCAGCATGGCTGGAGAAGCGGTGCGTTGGTGCGCGCCCGGGATCCGAACCCCGGTCGCCAGTAGTGGAGCGCGCGCACTTAACCGCTAAGCCAGGGAGCCGGCCCTTGCCTCACTTTCTAATTTTTTTTTTCCCCCAAAGTCCCAATAGATAGCTGTACGTCATAGTTGCACGTCCTTCTAGTTGCTGTATGTGGGACGCGGCCTCAGCATGGCCGGGCAAGTGGTGTGTCGGCATGTGCCCGGGATCAAACCCGGGCCGCCAGCAGCGGAGTGCGCGCACTTAACCGCTAAGCCACGGGGCCGGCCCTCTCCTCTAAGGCACAGTCTCCCCGGCCCAGCGCCCGTGGGTCATAATCTGTGGGGGGCGGTCCTGGGCCCTGGGGGGGTTGAACAGCCTCCCTGGCCCCCACCCACTTGATAGCATGAGCGCCCTCAGTGTGACAGCCAGAGATGTCCCAGACATGGCCCAGTGTCCTCCCTGCTGTAACGGGACACATGGCCTCCCAGAACGGAAACTACATTTCCCATCCTCCCCTGCGTGGGGGCGTGGCCACACGACCCCACTCTGGCCAGTGTCCTGGGAGCCAAGACAGCGAGAGAGTCCTTCTGCCCTTGGAGGGAGGGGCACCCACCCCCAGCGCCTCTGCCCACCTTCAGGCTGCAGCGCGATGTGGGGGCCGCCCCCCCGGGCCAGGGGGAGGACAACGCCCAGGGTTAAGCGGCAACACAGGGAGAACCTGGCCCCCACCCCAGGGCCACCTGCCTGCCCCAGATCGCTCACACCAGGAGGGTGACTTTATCAACATCTGGAGACCCCCTGGCTGACCCAAATCCTATTTTGGGGGTCACAGTGGCCTCATCAGGACTTGATAGCTCTCCTGTCTGCTGTGAGGGCCGGCCGCCACCTGGACCTTCTCGCTGCACATCCTGGAAGCTCCGCTGGGACCCCCGAGCCCCCCGGAGGGGCGTGGGGGACTGTGGGATCCTGCGTTTACAGCCTGCAGGCACAGACAGCCCCCAGCACTGTAGTAAGAACTGGTCTGGAGGGGCCTCGGGAGGAGCGGCATCCACCTGCGGCCGCTGTCAGCGCAGTGGACAAGGGTGCAGGGCCGCCTCGGGCCCCGGATATTGGCCCTCCTGGTCTCTTACATAAAGAAACAACCCACAGCCACCGTTCACGCGGTGGCAGCGCCCACAGGACACAGCACATTTCAAACTTTTCTCAAACAACTGAGAAGTCCAGCCACATGGACTTCTATGAGTAGCTGGAGTCAGAGCTACACGGTGCTGCCCCCGGGTGTGGCCGGTGCCCGAGACCCCCTCCGCATGGTGCATTTCCAGAATGTTCTTTGCCTGGCTGGCCCCTGACCCTTCCAGTCAGGCTACCCTCAAGAATCCTTCTAACTCAGCTTGGGGGTCCCCTCCAGCTGCCTGTGCTCCCCCATCACGGCCCTGGCCCCTTGGCCTGGGACTGCCCCGTCACGGGCCTGCCTCCACTGGACAGCGACTCCAGGAAGGGGGCACACGTCTCTTGGCCCTATCACCTGTGCCTGGCCCAGGGGGACGGTCACTAGGTTTATGGGCTGACGGACGGAATGAATGAATGAGTGAATGAGTGAAGGGCTCACCCCATCATGGACGAGAGCCTTCCAGGTGTGCTCCAGCTTCTTGATGAACCTGCGGAGAGAACCCCCAGAAGGTCAGCCTGGGTCCAGGGGTCTCCATGGGGCCATCCTGCCCCCGGGGACACTGGGCCACACCTCGGGACACCTGCGCCACGACTGCGGGTGCTCCTGGCATCGGGTGGGAGGAGCCCTGGTCTAGAGAAACTGAGGCCACCTGCTGTGTCAGCCAGAGGCCCCCTCCCCTCTTCCCGTGCCCCCCCGTCCCCTGCCCTCCCCGCCTGCTGGCGGCCCCACCACCACGGCTCCGGGGGAGGAAGAGAAGAGGCAGTGGGGCTCGGCCCCCCGTGAGGGGCAGACAGCCAGCCCCTCCAGAGCCCACCCTTCCTCTCCCCTCCCCTGGCTCCTCTCTGCTGCAGTCAGTGCCCTGCGCCGTGGCCCCCCGCACCACGCTGGGCTGGCGAGAACGTCGCCTCCTCCAGGCAGCCTTCCTGGCCCCCAGCGTCGGCAGGAGGGAAGGATCCTCCCCTGGGCACACACCCCTCACGATGCCCCTGCCCCGGGAAGAGCTCGTGGCTGCCTGCCACGTGCCGGCCCACCCCCTCGCCCCACCCGGGGCCTCTGCAGAAACCCTGGCCTGCCACTTTGAAAGCTGCCTATCTCACTCCAAACAGGAGGGAGGCGCCTGCAGGAGACGGGTCCACCCTCAGGTGGGGAAAGGCCGCGAAGTGTCAGCAGTCTGATAGGCAGGAGCTGGTTTTTACGTTGAAAAAAGAGACACGCAAAGAAGAAATCCGCCAACGCCCACCGGGTGACGAGATTTCCTGGGGGGTGGGGTGTGCACGGGACATGGGGGCTGCCACGTCCACGGCCGCCCTGTCGTGTCTTGATCATGTGTAACCAACACAGGTTACTCTCTCAGTAAGAAAGTGGCAATGATCAACAACTGCTTGTCACTGAAGGCTCACGAAGAACCAGGCACGGACCCAGGGTGCCTGTCGCCCCGGCTTTAATCTACGGGTCGGGCTCGGGTGTCTGTCCCTTTGGGCTTTGCCACGCTCGTGTCCAGGCTCGAGACTGTGAGCATCTTTCTGCGCATCGCAGGAATTTTCCAGAGACATCACGCCTCACAGCCAGCAACTGCACACAGTAGGTGCTCAACAGACAAGGCTGGCGACCCCTCCCCGCCCACACCTGGGCCTCAGGCCAGCCGTGACCTGTCTCCGTGTCCCTGGGATGAATCCTGGGGCTCGAACCACCAGATTGGGGACCAAACGCCTCCCTTTGGGGCTCGGGAGGAGGGCGGCCAGCAGGAGCCTTCCGGAAGGCTGAGGAAGCCTTAAAAGCAGCCAGCGAGCTGCTCCCGTGGGCAAGCGGTCTGGGGGTGGGGCCGGGGCAGGCCCACCTGTAGGACTGTGGTCTGGTGGCGGGGGGGCCCACCTGTAGGACTGCAGTCTGGAGGCGGGGGGCCCACCTGTAGGACTGCGGGGGGGGGGGGGGGGGCCCACCTGTAGGACTGCAGGATGTCGATGATGCCGATGTGCAGCAGCAGGCGCTCCCCGCGGCCGTTCACGGCAGGAATCCCGCCCATCCTAAGGAGAGAGGGGCAGGGGCTGCAGGCGGCCTGGGCCTGTTTCTGGGGCTGCGGGACTGGCGTGGGCCTCGGGGAGACAAGGCTGGAGGGAGGAGCAGCCCGAGGGGACCTGGGGCCTGGAACCCCCACGCTCCCCGCAGGCGGCAGCTTGGCTGGCCCGGCGGAGGGGTCCCGTCCAGGAGCTATCCTGTCCCGGGGGGATGCCGCCTCCCAAGGTCAACGCTGGCGGCCAGAGGCTGCAGAGAGGTCCCGGCTCTGAAGCCCAGGTTCACACACGTGCATGCACACACAGCACACTCACATGAACACATACACATGCACACACGCGTGCACACACCCCCCCAGGCGGGCCCCGAGGGCTCTCGGGTGCAACCTGGGGAGTTCCTCGCCTCCCTCAGCCCCAGGCCCGCCTGTGCCGGCCCACGTGGTTAGTGAGGGCACACGATCCAGCCGCTGTCCCGAAGCCACTGGACCCCAGGCCCCGAGGCTCTGCTCACGGCACTCCGGGCACGCCAAGCTCACCTGCGCGCCCTGCCGTCCCCCGCCGGGCCCCGAGTGGACCCTACGAACGCCAAGACAGTCTGAGAACGCGGCCGGCTGCTCGGGGCCTTTGCATATGATGCCCCGCCCCGCCCCAGATGGGGTCCTGGGCCCTGCTCCTCCTCCGTCCCCCGCAACTGGTGGCCTAGGGCGGTGGCCGGGCCGGGCTCAAGCCTCAGCCCCACCAGCCACGTGCGCACCCAGACGGCCACCCCACCTCTGAGCCTCCGTCTCCCCAGCTGAAGATGGGGGCCACCCTCCTCCATGGCCCCGCGAGGACTGAACGGGGTAACGGACATGGAGGGTCCAGCGCGCTCCCCGCGTGGTCAGTGCACGGTGAGCAGGGGACAATCCTGACACCTGTCTACAGCAGCAGCTCCCACCCGGGGCGACTCTGCCCCCAGGGGACACCAGGCGACGTCTGGGGACATCTGTGGCTGTCACACTGGGGGTGCTCCTGGCATCGAGTGGGTGGGGCCAGGGATGCTGCTCCACCCCCCACAGGGCCCAGGACGGCCCCACAGAGAGTGAGCCGGCCCCATGTCCGCAGAGCTGAGGGGACACCCCACGCGTCTGTCCCCCGACCAGACCCCGAGCCCCCGGGGCAGAACCAGGGCACCAGCTGAGCGGGTGCGGCCGGGGACCCGCTCCCCCCTGAACCCTGTGGCCCCATCACTGCCACAGGTGCCTTCATCTCGGGGCAGCTGCCCGCAGTGGGTCCTGGGCTGGCTGTCCTGCTCTCCAAGGTCTCCCTGGGCCCCACCGTCCCCCCCTCCTCTGGTGCCGTCTTTCAGCGTTTCTAGTTTTGCCCCCTACGGCGGGTCCGCGGGAGGGAGGGGCATCTGCGCTTCCCGCCTGGACGGCCAGTGGCCTCATCCACTGACTGACCACGATGCCGCGGCCATGTGTCCGTCCATCTGACCCTCCCGGGGACTGGGGGCGGGCGCTGCGGCTCCATTCACAGACCAGGACCCGCCACAGACAGGCGTCCGCACGCGTCTGCTCTGTCCACCTCGCCCCTCGCCAGCGGCCCCTGCCCGCCTGCGCCACCTACGTGTCGTCCGTGTCGATGGCCTCGCCGCGCGCAGCCCCGCCCTGGATGGACTCCATGGCCGTGGAGTAGAGCGCCTTCTGGCCCAGCGGCCGCTTCTCGTCGGTGGTGCTGTGCGCGCCCTCGGCCTGCCGCTCGCGCTCCTGCTGGTCGAGGTTGTGCACGCCCAGCAGCAGGCTGTAGTCCATGATCTTGAAGCTCTCCAGCACCTGGAGGGCGGGGCGGTCAGGGTCACGCGCCCATCCTCAGCCCCCGCCCCAGGCGGGCCCAGGCACAGGGACGCAGGCTCCAGGAAGCCACGAGCCCTGAGATGTTGGGCGGTTCGTGGGGAGTCGGTGTCAAGTTTGCAGAGGGGTCTGGAGCCGGGGATGGCAGGCTGAGGGGCCGGGGCACAGAGCAGGGGACCCAGCCCGGGTCCTGCCACGCTGGGGGCCTCGGGCAGGGAGCCCCTTGCTGGGCCTCATCTCTGGAGGGACCACGCTGCATCCCCATTTCACAGACGGCAAAAGTGAGGCTCAAGAGGCGAGGGACCCTTAACCACCCGAGCTCCGCCCCAGGCAAGGGGGCCTCTTGGACCCCGGGCTCGTCCTCTGCGGAGGGTGGGGTCGGGGCGCGGCCTCACCAGGCAGTCCCGCTGCAGCGTCTTGACGAGCGCGGAGAAGGTGTCGGCGTCGAGCAGGAGCCCCTCGGGCATGTCCTGGATGAAGTCCAGGTCCTTGTAGGTGGGAATGCTCTTCTCTTTCTCTTTCTTGCTGGCCCGCCGCTTGTAGGTGGAGCCCTTGAGGTCGAACTTGAGGTGCATCTTGACGACGCGCGGCAGCACATTGTTCATCACCACCACGCGGATGTTCTTGCCCCCCGACTGCACGCAGTACAGCCCGTAGAACTTGGGCAGCAGCGTCCGCGGGTTCTGGTTGAGGTTCTGGGGGGAGAAGGGGGGTGGCGAGCGCCCGGTGGGGGGGGCAGTGCGGGCAGAGCTGCTCCGGCCTCAGGGGGCCTTCCCGCCCGCAGGTCTCTGCAGCCGCCTCCTCAGGAAGCCCTCCCTGACCACCTCGCTCCTCCGCGCCCCCAGCACCCCAACTTCACACGGGTCACACCGGCCTGTTTAATTCTCCGTCCCCTGGGGCCTGGCCCAGCGAGAGCCCGCCTCCCAATAAAGACCCCNGCCCGCAGGTCTCTGCAGCCGCCTCCTCAGGAAGCCCTCCCTGACCACCTTGCTCCTCCGCGCCCCCAGCACTCCAACTTCACACGGGTCACACCGGCCTGTTTAATTCTCCGTCCCCTGGGGCCTGGCCCAGCGAGAGCCCGCCTCCCAATAAAGACCCCGAGGGACGCTCCCAGGGGGCTGGGCCGGCGCCCCGCCAGGTCAGACCCAGGGGCACACAGAGGGCACGGCCTCCAGGCGCACCCAGGGTGGAGGGTGGGGGGTCAGCAAACTCCGGCCCAGGGCCAGATCCAGGGCAGCGTTCTCGTACAGCCGCCAGCTAAGGGCGGCTTTACGTTAAAAAGTTGAAAAAACCAAAAAGAACAGTAGCATTTTGTGACACGTGAAAATTACACGAAATTCACTCTTCCGTGTCAGTAAATGAGGTTTTGCCGGCACCCGGCCACGCCCGCCCGCTCACGCGCCATCTACACAGCTTTCCCGCCCCACCGGCAGAGCCGAGCTGTGTAGACAGGCTGGCGGCTCACAAAGCTAAAAACACTACCGGGCTCTTCACGGCGAGTCTGCTGCCCCCTGATCCGAGGAGCCGGGGCCCCACCCAGGCACCCTCCGCAGCAGATGAAGGACGCCCAGGGGAGGCGGGTCACACCTGTGCAGGGCCCCGGGGGCCGTCCCCACGCCCGCCAGGTTGGCTCCGGACAGTGGGCAGCACTCGGGGAGCCCACTCCGTCTGCGCATGGGGATCCCCGGCTGGGGGACGGACGCCTGAGGCTCCTGGCGCCCCCCCCCCACCGCTCCCCAGGCCCGACGTGCCCTCTCGGGGCTGAGTCACACGCAGAAGGGGGAGTGCCCCCAGCAGCCGGCCCTTCGTGAGGAGCCAGCTGGTGGCCCGGCCCCTCCTCCCCCGCGCCTGAGTCATGGCCGCAGAGACACGCGGCTCACGAGCCACCACTCTGGGACCCGCAACTCGGGGGCAGCGGTGGGGCGGGGGCCGGCGAGTCAGGCGGAGCCGGGGTGGCTGCAGGGCCCAGATTGTAATTCCCGCTCGCCTCATGTGGGGGGCCGCCTGAGGGGGACCAGGGGGTGGGGCTCAGTGACCCAGGGAGGCTCGTCATGGTGGCTGCTGCCCCGGGGACTCGGGCCCCGTCCGCCAAGCCCCGGAGCTGTTGGCTCCTGCGTTAGGCAAAGGGGCTGGGGCAGAGCGGAATTGCTGCGCGGGCCGGAGGCAGGGGAGAAGGGTGTGAGGTTTGGGAGGTGGGATGGGGCTGGAGGGAAGCCCAGGGCAGTGCTCCCCCCACCCCACGGAACCTTCCGGAAAGCCGCGCTCCCTACCATGTAGTAGCCGGGCAGCAACTTCTGTAGGAACTCAGCCTCCTTGTGCATCACCGTCTTGATGATGAACTCGTCGTCGCTGGTGACGTAGAACAGGGAGCCGCTGGCGCCGGGGTTGGACAGCTCGATCAGTGGCTCGTTGCACAGCGAGTACTGGAAGGGGGGCATGGTCAGTGGACGGGCAGCTCACCGACCCCCACAGGCCCAGGGGCCAGGGGACAACCCGGAACTGCTCCCTGACAGCTCCATTTTACAAATGAGAAAACTGCGGCTCAGAGAGGGGGACTGACTTGCCTGAGGCCATACAGCAAGGATTCGAACCCGGGCTAACCCCGCAGCCTGAGTGCTGGTCTACCGCGGTGTACTGCCTCTCCTGTGGCACTGGGGCGCCGAAGCGCCTGGCCAAGACTCACTTCTCAGCCTCCCTTGCAGCTCGGCATGGCCACGACAGCCTGCTCTGGCCAGGGAGCTGTAAGCAAAAGCTGCTGAGTGGGACTTGCGGAAAGGCTCCCTAACTACGTGACAGAAGCTGGTGCACCTTCTGTTTGTGCCTGTCTCCTTCCCACTTATTTCCCATCTGGAATGCTGATGTGATAGCTGGAACCCCAGTAGCCACCTCGGACCATGAGGTGACCTTCGGGAGGGAAGCCACGCACCAAGACGAAAAAGATGGAAGCTGTGCCCCTGATGGGCAGCCCGCACCCCGGCTCCTGGTACAGCCCAGCGCCCCTGGCTCTTCCCACTGATGTCTGTTTCACCTCCATGTTTGCTGCCCATTATCCCACACGTTCCCTCCCACCATTAGACGGTAAGTTCCACGGAGGCAGGGATTTTTACATGACTTTGTTCACTGAGGGGTCCCCGGCAGCTATGACAGTGCTCAGCACACAGTAGGTACTCAGTTTGTTAAGTAAATGAGTGAAAACCGAGGCCTGCAGGCCGCTCTCCCTGGGCCTCTTCAGCTCACAAGCCAATGAGATACCTTTTGGGGTTAAGGCTGTTTAGGTGGGGCTTTCTGTCCCTCGCACCCCCAAATCCTAACTGAGTTCCACTGGTATACGTGGATGAGGCCACAGGATGTCCCCCTTGGGCTGAGCCTCAGGCCCCCGCAGGGTGAACGCTGAGCACACATCTGCTGAATGAACAGAAATGGGGGCCGTCTCCAGGTGCAGGAGCAGGAGCGGCAGATGGGGAGGCCACGGCGAGAAGCAGGGACCGTCCCCTCCTGTGCGGGTCACACGAGCTGCCCCGCCCGGGTGGACACACACGTGCGGGCGTACAGTGGGGCCCGCAGCGTGGCTGGGAGACGCGCTCGGCCACAACAGCCCCAGAAGTGAGGTGTCGCTTCTGGAAGACGCTCTGAGAGCTAGCACGCGACATGCCCGCCAGGCCGGGCCCCACTGGCCCAGATGGCCGTGCCGGGTGAGCTGCGATGGGGCTCGGCCGCCGAGACCCCGCATGTGCTGGCTCAGCGGGTCCCGGGCCCCCTGAGCTGGACAGCTCTCAGACTCGGGCCCAACTCCGCCCGGGGAGCGCAGGAGGAGGAGACCTGGGCCCCGCAGTCGGCGTGCCCGGACTGGGCCATGATGCAGGACGAGCAGGAGCCCCCTTCCCGGCCGAGGCCCAGCCCGAAGCCACCCAGGCCTGGCAGGTCGTGGCGCCGTGGGGATTCTGGAGCCTGCCCCTGTCGTCAGGGGGCTGTGGGTGGGCAGGCGCCCGTCAGAGGCGTGAGCCCCCCAGGGACCACAGGCACCTTCCTGAAGGGGAAGAATGTGTGACACGGCTGCTGCCCGGACGCCCGTGACAGCGCTGACCACGGGGACAACGGCACCTGAGTCTGCGGTGCCCTGGTGCCGACCAGCCAGTGACCTCGGGCACGAGGGCCCCACCTGTGCCCCAGGGGAATGGAGCTCATGGCCTCCCAGGCCAGCAGGACTCAAGAAGCTACATGCCTGGCCACACGGAGGACTGCATTTCCCCACACAGCGACCGGCTCAGAAACGTGTCCTGAGCAGGGCCGAACTGGACCCTTCAATGACGAGACCGTGGATGCCAAGAAGCAGAGCTGGGAGCACAGGCCCCCAGGGGCCATCTCTCCAACCCACAGAGAAAAACAGAGACACATATAGAACTCTGTTGCCCTTGGCTCAGCTCCTGGATCCAGCTATGCCTGAAGCCAGAGCAGCCCCAGACGTCCAGTCTCCTGAGCCAAAAGCTATCCTCTGTCCACAAGGCACTAGAAGCCAGGCTCACAGGCTAGAGCCCACTCCCAGGGATCCTCAGAGCCCGTCAACTGCCAGCCCTGGATCCCAGCTCTGCCTTCCAGGCCGTGCACTGCCAGCCTCTTTGGGGCTGGGTGGGGCCGTGTGACGAGCAGTGAGCAGGCCAGTGAGCAGAACGGACGGATCATCTCCAGGCTGGAGAATTTAAATGCTGCTCTGAGACCGTCCAGAATGCTCCCTCTGCCAGGAGACTGGCAACATGGTGCAGGGAGCGACTCTGTCAGCCTGGGTCCCCGGTGACAGTGACATCCAGCCCACGGTGGACGCAAAGTGTGAGCAAAACCAAGCCGTTGTTTTAAGCCACTCAGCGCCAGGGCTGTTTGTCACGCGGCATCACCTGGCCTGTGCTGACTGATAGGGATAATCACCATCACACTCCCCGCCGCCTCTGCTCCTGTGTTACTTCTCCAGGACACCACAGGGCGCGCTCAGCCCAAGGGAGGACGGGAGCCCTCCTGGGTCCTTGGCCAACAGCCCTGACACATCCCTGGTGCCACCTGACACCCAGGCATGTTCACATGCAGCCCCTGGTCTGCGGGCACCTGACCTCGGCCATGGGGAGCCCGAACCAGCGGTGTGATTGCCCCCACCCACGGAGGGGACCAGTTACGCTGGCTAACAACCCGCAAGTGCTGCCACCCGAGTGACCCGCACGGACGCTTCAGGCACTTCCCAGGAGCCATGGCAGGACCCAGTCAGTCCTGCCCGCCATGGGCCCGGGCACCTGGACAGCCCCGGCCCGTTCCGGGCGCTGGGGACACAGCAGCAACAGAACGGGCTGGATCCCTGGTTGTGCAGCTGACCTTCTAGTTGAGGCCAAAAAGAAACACACAGCGTGTCAGGTGTGATGGAGGATACGAAGAAAAGCCATGTGGGGTCAAAGGGCAGGGCGTGAAGGAGGCGGCCATGGGCGACAGAGGCCAGGGAAGGACATGCCGTCTGAGGAGCCGACACCCAGGCAAAGGAATGTGAAGGGCCCGTGCAAAGGCCCTGGGGCAGGGGCGTGCCTGGCGTGCTGGAGGACAGGGAGGAGGCTGGGGCGGCTGGAGGGGACTGAGCGAGGGGGGAACGGGCCGGCCGCTGAGCTCAGGAAAGGTGGAGGTCACATCACGGAGGCCCGTGGGCCAGGCTAAGAACACGCCACGAGGAGGTTTGCACCAGGGAGGGACGCCATGCCATCTGTGCCTTAAGAGGCGCCCTCTGGACTGCGGGGCGAGGCTGGGAGGCTGCCTTGGGCACCTGGTGGTGGGGGCCTGGCTCGGGGTGTCAGCAGAAGGCAAGACGGTCCAAGCTGCAGCCGTCGCCAACACAGCCATCTGTTCACCCCTGCTCGCCCACAGCCACGAGCCACAAATATCCACGGAAACAGGCCCACGCCCAGCTCCCCACACTGCCGTCTCCCTCTCCCGGAGACGGACAGCAGGTCAGGGCGCAGAGGGACCCTTCTGGGCCACCAGGCAGGCAGCCCTGCGCCCGCAGAGCCCACGGCCACCATGTCACCTCGAACAGGGAGACCGCAAACAGCCTAAACGTCCCCCCAACAGGCACAAACAACAGAAAATCCAAGCTGGTAAGAGAAGGGATGTTCTCAGTGAAGAACACAGCAGAAGGGGTGTGCTCAGCTTTGTACAAATAAATCTAGGAGCAGAGAAAGTTCTGGAACCAAACGGCTAACAGCAGCTGTCTTCCGGGAGTGGCATGGTGGGGACTGAGCGACTCGAGAGGGAGGTGGGCGACACGCAGGGATTTCCGAGCCAGGACGGGGTCACGGCACACGACCCCTGGGGTGCCCCCTTCTCCACCAGAGCCCGGGGGGGCCGCCTGTGGCCTGAGTCTGCACACAAGCACCCCGATTCAGGAACGGGCCCCCATCTCCCTCCTCACGCCCTGCCGTCCTGAGCTGAAGTTAAATGACACTTCGCAGCAGGACGGCTCGGGGGTCTCACCGACGGCAGAGAGAGGGAGCCCATCATAACTCAGGCCCAAGCCAGTGCCGGGGGGGGGGCACTTTCCCACGACAAGGTGGGGCCAGGGGCCGGGCCGTGACCGTGGCCCACAGGGACCCCACCGGAGAGAGAGGAGCCCTGAGGGGGCAGAGCTGAGAAGTGGGGGCTGGTGACGCCGTCTGGGCGCCTGATCCCGCCGTGCCTGAGCCCCCCCTACCCCTGCCCCGCTGCGTGAGGGCCTCTCGGTTCCACGGGGCCTCGTTCGGTCAGCCCATGAGGGTTTGTACTCTTTACAGAGGGGGAAACTGAGGCACGGGGAGGTGAGGCGACTAGCTTAAGGCCACTCGGCTTAACCGTACCCCAGCTGAGACGGGCTGGAACGAGCGACCTGAGAGGAGGGAGACAGACAGACAGGCAGACGCGGACGCGACAACAGCACGTTGTGGCCACGTGGCCACAGGAGAGGCCGACCCCACAGGGACAGGGCAGGGGTGCCCAGCCTGGATTCGGGGAGCCGGCAGCAGCCCGGCCGGGCTCTGTTCTGCGGCTCACAGCGTCCGGGCACCCCATTTCCTCAGTGCAGCGCCCGGGCTCCCCGAGGCCCTGTGTGCGGCCCCCTCCCGTGCCCAGGTCTGCTCCTCTGCCCCCTCCCATGCAGGAGTGCCCCAGAACCTTCCAACAAGTTTTCGGTTAGCCAGAGCGCCTGGCAGCCTACACCAACGCCCCCCGGACAGACAGTGAGAAGGGGACGCCACGGCCCATGGGACCCCGAGAGGCTGCCCCGGGCATCCACGTCCGGCCCCGCGGCCTGTGTCGGAGGCCAGAGCTGCTGCCCGCCCGCCCTGGGGCCCAACGGAAACTGTCCCCCTCGGGACGAGCAGAGACGACGAACGGCAAAAGTCACCAAGGAGGGGCCGGCTGTCCAGACACCGCGGGGTCGCCCCAGACCCCTGGGGTCCCCACACTTGCTCTCATCAGGCTCGAGACGAGACCCCAGCCGTCCCCGCGTGCCCCCTCCGTGGGCGTGCATCTCATCTGTCCACTCCCCACTGACGCACGCCAAGGCCGTCTTCCTGCGACTAAACGCACCGTGGGGGGAACACGACGGCCGGGAACCTGGGGACCGGGGGCCGTTTCCACCCCAGAACCACCGGGCCGCGCACAACCCTCGTCCCTGCTCTGCGGGGCCTGCGGGACCAAAGGGGACGTCTGCCCGGGGCTGCGATGGGGCGGGAGGGGGCCAGCCACGCGCTGGACGGTGCGACACGGATGCCGCGGTCCGAGGCCCAGGCGTGGCCTTGGCAGGGGGCACCGTGACTTCCGGGCACCAAACAGAGCTGAGAACTCGGGGTCACCCGTGCCCCAGCTGGAGCGAACACCGGTTCTCTCCGGAAGGACACGGCCCCGGCCGAGGGCACAGGCTTCCTGCCGAGCAAGAAGAGGGACTCGCAGCCTACAGTCTAGGACCCCCAACCACACGGGGAGCCAGCGGGACCCCGGGACGGCAGATGGTGAGCCTGTCACGTTCAGCTCTATAGATTACATGTGACCCGTGACATGCTCCTAACCACAAACGTGGCCCGGGTGATGGGACAGTCCCTTCCGTGACGAGCTTGCGGGACATGGTGGCCCTGCTGGCAGGCTCTCCCCTGGCCTGGAAGGAACAGCCCAGCCGACAGCCAGCAAGGGACCGCGTCCTCCAGGGACGGGAGTGCAGGAGCGGCCCGGCCCCGGTCCAGCCTCACGTGAGACTGCAGCCCACCCCTCGCTCACCACCTGCGCCAGGAACCCGCTCAGCCGCACCCCGACTCCTGACCCAGGGACCCGAGCGGTGAAGGCCAGGCGGTGTTCTCAGCCACTACGCCCACAGTGACCTGTCACGCAGCAGCAGCCGACCGGCACACTCACCAAGTAGTCGTCCGGCCGGATCCCGAAGAGCTCCCGGAAGTAGCGGAAGGCGACAGGCGCATAGGTCTTGAACCGGAAGTCCTGGAAGTGGTGGGCGGGCGTGAGGTTGCTGCCTTCACTGCGGAGGAAGGGGGACGCCGGTGAGGGACGGCGGCTCTGTGGGCGCCCTCCCCGCTCCCCACGACCCCAACGGCCCCACCGTCCCAGGCGCGTGACGGTGCACCCAGCTGCCGAGCTCCAAGGCTTCCCAAAATGGCCCACCCACACGGGGGTCCCGACGGGACAAAGAGGTCACGGCAAGTCTCGGGCTGTCCGCCAGCATCCACTCTCCCTTCCTTCATTAGCAACGGAGGCTGCAATGTCGGCCGGGCACATGGCCGCCCAGAATAAGACCGCACTGCCCGGGCTCCCCTGCAGCCAGACCATGACTGCACTCGGCCAATAAGCTGTGAGTGGACCAGAAACGCTGTGTGTCATTTCCTGGCTGTGCCCTTAAAGGAAAGGAGCAAGTGCTCCCTTTCTCCTCCTCCTTCCTACTGTTGGAATGTAGGCATGATGGCAGGAGCTCGGGCAGCCATCCTGCATATTGAGGATGGCAGAGAAACCAGAAACAACCCGGGACCCCAACACTGTGGAGCCACCTGACCATGGATTGTCCATTAGTTTTCTGTGTGAGAGAGAAAGACAAACTTCTATCTTTTTTTTCTCTGATTTTTTTAAACCACTTTTATATTGCGTCCCTCTGATCCACTACCAAACTAACATCCTGACTGATACAGGGTCAGAGGCCCCGAGTGATTTTCAGCAGAGAAGGGAGCTCAGGGAGCAGGCAAGGCTCTCTGGTATCCTGACAGTGTGTCTGTGGGGCGAGCTGTCAAAGGCGTCGGGGCTGCTCTGCGGGCAGGGCCCCGGGCCCACCTGGGGAAGAAGATGCTCTCCACGACGTAGAAGTCCTGCATGAGCACATCGCGCTCCGGCTTGGAGCTCAGGTTGCCCACGGTGTAGCCGATGCCCAGCTGGATGGCCCCCTTCAGGGTGGAAGACGTTGTCTGCGGGAAACCCAGCTGCATCAGGACCCCTGGGCGGACCCCTGCCCCCGCCTCGGCCCCCAGGGGGAAGCAGGAGAAGCCCCTGGCACAGGAAGGACAGTGGTGGACATCCAGCCTGCAGCTCGACCTGGCTCCCACCGCCGCCGCCTGGCCGCAGGGTGCCTGTCCAGCACCCGTCACAGCCCCGCTGGCCTCAGCTCGTCACTCAGCCTGCAGGACCTCACGGCAAGCAGGTGGCCTGGCTGAGACTCCAACACCACCTGGTGTGGCCCCAGGCCTGTTTTCTCAAGGTTCTAGAAGGTTCCAACATCTCAAAACTGCCTCGACTCAGCAGGGCTCTATCTAGGGTTCCTTTTGGGGGGGGAGGAGGCACAACTTATAGAGTGACACCCTAACTTCACTTTCACAGACCCAGGTCCTTCTACCTGCTTTCTAGGTGATCGCACTGTCACAATGGGCGAGTGATACGGGCTCTCCGTGCCTCGGTTTCCCCACCCACAGACAGGATGACAGCACTGGCCCTCCTGGGGCTGTGTGCATAGGCCCCCGGGTCCCTGGCCTCTCCTCCGGGACCCCCCGGGAGGGCCGGTTCTGCCCTCGGTGATCAGCTCCTTCCAGAGGCCATGACTGGACACACGTTCCCCAGGGAGACACACAGACGGCCAGCAAGCACGGGAGAAGGTGCTCGACACCAGCAGTCACCCGGAAAATGCAAATCAAAACCACAGAGAGATGCCTTACAGCCACGAGGACGGAACTGATCAGAAAGACAGACATGACAAGTGTCGGCGAGGACGGGGAGAAAATGGAACCCCCATGACGGCTGCTGGGAACAAAATGGTGCAGCTGCTGTAGAAACAATCTGGAGGGTCCTCAGATGGTTAAACATGGAGTTTCCCTCTGACCCACACATCCACTCCTAGGTGTGTGCCCAAGAAAAGTGAAAACACGTGTCAACACAAAAGCTTGTACACGAACGTGCATACAGCAGGATTCACAGTTGCCAAAGGTGGAGACAACTAAAGTGCCCGTTAGCGGATGATGGATCCACACGTCCACCCACACACTGGAATATGACGCAGCCATGAAGAGGAGTGAGGCCCTGACACAGCCACACCGTGGATTGACCCTGAACACACAACATTCAGTGAGAGAACCAGACACAGAAGGACACACGGTGTCTGAGTCCATCGAAGTGAAATGTCCAGAACAGGCAGATCCATAGAGAGTGGGTTCATGGTTGTCAGGGGCTGGGGGAGGCAATGGGGGGTGACTGCTGACGGGGAGGGGTTGCTTTTTGGGAGATGGAATGTTCTGGAATTAGATCATGGTGAGGGCTGCACAACCCTGTGAACACACTGGTAACCACCCAACCGCACACTTCAGAGGGCTGACTCCCACGTGTGCCCCACCTCTCAGCAGAGCTGTCAGACCAGGAAGGGGCATCCGAGGCCGGGCGGGCCGCCAGCAGGGGGCCCGGGCTCCCTGCCACTGCGCTGGCCTCAGGGTGCCCCGTCAGCACCTCGGCTCAGCCCCGCTTCCCGAGGGAGGGGAGGGGCTGCAGTCGCCCCTCCCTCTAGGGCGCTAGAAGCCACTCCTGGAGCGGGTCGCCCGGCTGCCCACGGGGATGACCAGCCGCAGGGACCGAGTCCTGCACGGAGAGCCCGTAACTAGAGCGTCTGGCTCCACCATGTGACCATGCTCCACGCCCGACCTTCAGCGGATCCTGTCGGGGGCAGATGGGCCCCCGGAACCGCTGGGCGCCCCCCGCCCCCGCTCCCCGCGGCTTAGGGCAGAGGAGGACCTTCTTGTAGGTGGTCTCGCCGGACGCGTCCACGCCGCGGTGGCCCAGCTTCTTGCCGTGGCCGGGGCCCGGCTGTCCGGTCATCAGCGGGGCCTGGAGGAGAGGGGGCAGCAGGCGGCACGTCAGCGGGAGGTGCCACACCAGGGCCGGAAGGCTCTGGAAACCCCGGCCAGAGGGGGGCTCAGTCACTGTGCCCAGCCGGAGCCCGGGGCTGGTGCGGGCGGGCTCTGGGGCGCCTAGGCCTCCCCTGGGGGGCAGCACCCACATCCAGAGGGGCCCACCCCAGACAGGACTCTGGCTCGTCTAGGAAGGCGGAAGACGGGCGGCCGCAACCCACCTGCCTGTGGCGAGCACAGCCCTCATTTCAGGGTCCCCCCCGCACTGTGGACACTGGGGCCAGGCCATCACGGTGGGGGGCCATCCTGGGTGCTGTGGGGGCGGAGCAGCATTCGTGGCCCCACCCACTTGATGCCAGGCGCTCCCCCAGTGTGACAGCCACAGATGTCCCCAGACGTCCCCGGCATCCCTTGGGGGCAGGACCCCCCGAGTGAGACCCCCTGAGCTGGAACAACGTCTCCTCCTTGAGGGGTGAGGTCCCGGGGGCCGGGGAGCAGGCCCGGCTCTAACAGCACAGCGGTGGTGGGTGTGACATGGGCTGTCCCAGCAGACCCGCGTGGGAGCCACCGGCCGTGGCGAGTGTGCAGGGGAGGCTGGGGGGAGGGCGTGGGGCCCGAGGGACAGCTCGGAGAGCAGGCCGAGCAGACGGGAGCCGGGTGCCCCCTGGGGCTTCACCATCCTGACAGTGAAGAGGCACCCACTGCGCACCCGCCAACATGCAAAGGGTCCACGTGGGTCAGACCCGCCCGCCCCACGCTGCCCACACTCCGGGCTCCAGGCAGCCCCCACAATGCCCCCACCTGCCCTGCGGCTCAGCCCGGTCCCCGCCTATTCTGCCCGGGAGCCACCAGGGGGCAGGCGCTCCCCAGGAAACAGATGGCGCTGCCCCTGCTCCACAGCCCTCGCTGCCTCCCCACTGCCCTGCGGCCTGGACATCCCCCCATCATCTTCTGGGAGGAGGTGGGTCAGGGTGGGGGCCAGCAGACACTCACCTCCGTCGCAGCCGTCTTTTTCTGGGCCAAACCTGAGGGAGAGAAGGGAGAGACTTCAGACCTGGGGCAGCAGGGGCCCAGGCTGCAGGGCCCCGCCCACCCGTGCCGGGGGCTCCAAGGGTGCACGGGCCGGCGCGACCCCTCCTTCACACACAGGCGCAGCCCCCACAGCCCCACTCGGCACCCTGGGCCCCTGGGGAGGGGCGGGGCCCCTCGTGGGAACCGGGGGCAGGGAGACGGGACGGGATGAGACGGCAGGGGGCTGGACACTAGGTGCCCCCAAGGCCACGGCCTGGGGCCTGCAGCTCCACGGCAGGGGAGGAGCAACAGCGGGGAGCGACTGCCCCCCGACTCTGAGCAGCTGTTTACCCCAAAGACATCAGGGCCTTGGTCACAGATGACCGAGGGACCCTGAAGGACACAGGGCCGTGTTCCTTGTGGGCAGGGGCACGGCTTCACCAGGAGACCCGGGTTCTGGAGAAATCAGGGCAGCCGGTGGAGGGGAGCAGCGCAGCCCACCTGGATTCAGGACTCCTGACCCCAGAACGTGAGATGATGAATGTGTGTGGTTTTGGGCCAAATCTCTGGCGATTTGTGACAGCTGCAACAGGAAACACACACCAGGTGTCGGCCTGGGCGGCAAGCGGGAACAGACCAGGCCCCGTCCTCAAGGGCTCACAGTCGGGGACGGGGAGCAGGGAATGGTCTGGGAAATGGGGTGAGAGCCTGGAGACGACTTGGGGTGGCAGGTGGGGTGCAGATCAGCAAGCGAGCACGCGGGCTTCTCCCCCGAGGGAGGGGGCACCCCAGAGGGCTGCAGGCAGAGGGGGGCCTGACTCAGGGGCTCACGGGCGCCCTCTGGTGGGGGCTGCGGGGAGGACAGACCGTGGGGGCGAGGACGGGAGCCGGGGACTGAGCTGGTCCAGCAGGTCAGTGGGGCTGGGCCGGGGGAGACAGAGGAGGGAGAAGTGGGCGGTTCTGGAAGGATCTGGGCAGGACAGACAGGCGGTGCGCACTGGAGGCGGAGAGAGGAAACGTGAGGGGAGAATGACTCAGGACTGCGACGGGAGCAGGCAGCGGAAGGACGGGGCCTCAGGAGAAGGGGGACGGGGAGCAGCGGGGCGGCGTGGCCGTGTTGAGCGAGACCCCCGTGAGCCCCCCGCGGGGGGATGTCGAGGGGCAGCTGGACCCCGAGTCTGGGGCTCAGGGGAGGCCCGGGCTGGAGTCAGGACTGTGGGCGTCACCGGACGTAGACGGGGTTCCAGCCCGGAGTGTGGGGTGCGGGTGGGGCAGGGAGGAGCCCCGGGCTCACAGGGAGGAGGGGGACCGAGGGTCCTGAGCGCGGCAGGCCCGGGTGACGGGGAGGGGCTGCTAGCGGGACGGGCTTTCCTTTGGGGGGATGAGAATGTTCTGGAATCAGTGGCGACAGTCACACAACATTGTGAAGATACGAAAAACACTGAATTGCACACCTCAAAGTGTGGATTTTACACAGTATGAATTATTTCTCGATAAAAAGACAAACACAAACGCAGACGACCCTGAGCGCGGGTGTGGCCGGGCGGCAGGGACCCGTCCTCTCTGCCCTAACCGCCACCCTGAGCGTCCACCTGTGCAGGCACCGGCTGGCCAGACCCTCAGGAGATGGTCCAGATAGGGAAACTGAGGCTGGGGGTGGCTGCCCGAGGCCACGGTCACGGCCACAGGGCCCACCAGAGGGACCACCGCCCGGAGGACAGCCCGAGGCCGGGTCACCTGCTGACGGGCCACACCAGCCACGGTGGGGGTCACGCGGGGCCAAGTGTGCCCACGGCAGACGTGGGGGGCTCCTGACCCGGGCACCCTGCTGCAGGCGAACTTGGGCTTCAGCCCATCCCAAGGCCCAGCCGATGGCAAGCCGGTGGCGGAAGGTGCTGGAAAGCTGACATAATATTTTCGTTGGCCGCCCAACAGCAGAACAATTCATGGTTTTGCGTGTGGGGTGTGGGGGAAGGAAGAGGAACGAAGGCAGGAAGCCGGCGGTGGACCAGGGCGGAACATTCTAGACCTCATTTGGGGGCCCTGGAGTCGGAGACTTGTGTCGGCTGCCCAGAGTGTCCTCCTCCTCGGCCACCTGGGCCCCCAGGGTCCAGAGCCCACCCGGCTGTGCCCACCTGCGTCCTCTGCGCCCCCAGCCCTTCATTCCAGGGCTTTCTGCCCGAGCGGGTCCAGCACCCGGGTCCTGACCCCCACACACACCGCCCCCGTGCTCCCCCTGCTCCTGCTCCTCTCGAGGCGTCTGCAGCCTCCTGGACACCGGGTGCACTGACCACACCAGACCCCCCAGGGCCATCCCGCTTCCGCCGGGGCCCCCGCGCTGCGCCTTGGCCCGATCTCAGTCCCCGGCCCCTGCCTGACGCACACGCCAGCTGATGATGGGGAGCCCCCGCCCTCCCACGGGGTCATCCCTGGACGGGACGCCAGGAGGGGTGCAGGAAGGCTACGCCGGCCCAGGGGCACAGGGTGGGGATGGCGGGGGCACGGTGGCTCCCAGGCCTTTGGCCGGAGCAGAGCACGGGAGGAGGGGAGGGCAGGGCCTGGGGCCGTGGGGACAGCTCACAACGAGTGACGCGTTCACAGTGAGTGGCACAGGGCACAGATGCGCACACTGGGAAGGTGTGGTCCTGCCCCAGGGCCTTGGCACGTGCCGTTCGCTCTGCCCAGAACACCCTCCACAGATCTCCCCGAGGCCACCCCTCAACCTGTGAGTCTCAGCCCAGCGTCCCCTCCGAGGGGCCTCCCTGGTCACCTCCCCGTCCTGTCACGTCCCCCGGTTCTGCATGCCCTGATCACTCTCTGAAGTTCCCCTTTGAACCTCCTCCATCTGCCCCACCGCAGAGGAACGCCTGTGGGGGCAGCCACCCTGTCGCCCTCGCCAAACCCGGGGCCCTGGGCCTTCTCACGTCTTCAGAGGACGGATGGCCACTCAGGGGCGAGTGTGCTGCACGAGGTCATGGGCTGCAGCAGGTGGCGGGTGCATCCCTGCACCGTGCCCCCCAGAGACCACGCCAAGATGTCGAGTCCTCCCAGCCCAGACGTGAGCCGTCACCTTCTGAATGAGCCAGCCGGGTTTCGAGGAAATTAAGTGTTAAAAATAACCCAGGGAGGGGGAGTGTGACGCTGCAGAGCGGGGAGGGTAGGCCCCACGCAGCTGCGTCATCTGCCAGGCCAGACCCGCCCCGGGCACAGCTGTGCTGCGGGCCTGCCCTTAGCAGACGCCTACACATGCTTGTTGACTGACTGACAGATGGACACATACACCCGGTCCTCGCCCCTCCGCACACAGACAAGCCTCAGCAGCAGCGTCTTCTCCACGTTTGTCTGATGGGGAAACTGAGGCAGGGGAGGCTCCTGAAAGACGTGGGCCCCCAGGACCCAGGGACGGGGCCTTACCGTCTGTCCTGCAGCCCAATCATCCGGCTCGACCTTCAGAGTCTGTCCAGAACCTGCCCGATGCTCCCTGCTCCTCTCAGCCCCATCATCGCCCCCCTGGACCAGCCCAGTCTCCTCCACCCTGGTCCCCGGCTCCCACCCT
>JABWHU010000634.1:13737860-13752324 GCA_014189135.1 Dicerorhinus sumatrensis harrissoni | reverse complement strand
GGCCCCGCACGACCTGCCCCGTCCCCTCCCTGCCCTCCCTCCTCCCTCTCTCCCCCTCCCCCCTCTGCTCCAGCCACACGGGCTCTGTGATGTTCCTCCAACACGCCAGGCCTGGTCCTGCCCCAGGGCCTTTGCACAGGCTGTCCTCCCCCCCACCCCTGCCACCTGAAACGCCCTTCCCAAGATCCCTGCTGGGTTTGCTCCTCTGTTTCACCCAGGACCTGGCTCAAATGTCACCCCCTCTGAGAGGCCATCCCCCCACCACTTGGCCCAAAACAGTCCCTCTGAGATCACTCTCCCTACCTCCCTGGTGCTCATGTGCTGCGTCTTCCCCACTACAGGGGCCCAGGTCTGCTGTGTCACCGTGACAGCCACCTGCAGAGCTCTGGAAAGGGGCGGAAGGGGCTGTGCCCCCAGGAGGCAGGGCCACTGCCCAGAGCATCGACTGCCTGGTGCCCAGGCCGGGGCCTGGCTCCCGTGACTTGGAGCAAACCAGCGAGCACGAGGATGGGGCAGACGGGAAGCGGTGCGGGCCCAGGCACGCTCACCTCCCTGAGCAGCTGGGAGGGTCTGGCCTCCCGCTGTGCAGACCTCTGACCCCTGACTCTGGGAGCAGAGCCCTGCAGGGGGTCAGGGCAGGGAGCTGGGGACCCTCCGAGGGCAGTGCCCACCCTCCAGGAGCCGGGCGGGCGGGATGCTCACAAGCCACCCTGGACATACTCCTCTGAACTGCAGGAGGGACTCCTGCAGCCAGTGCTCTGCAGCCACGCGACCTGATCTGAGCTACAGACCACGACGAAGGGCCAGGCGGCGTGAAGCAGGCTGGCCACTCCTGACCCGCCCACTGGACACACTGAGGCACAAGGTCCCTGGCGGAGTCCCTGCTGGAGAGACCGCGGCAGAGGGGCGGCAGCCCCCAGCCGAGGCGCCGGACCCGAGTGCGGAAGCTCCTGGATTTCACACTGCCCGAGGACCACGGCCGCGTGACCGACCCAGAGGACAGCACAGGGGAGGCCTGGCCCCCCGGGTGCAGGGCCGCCAGACGAGCCACTGTCTGCAGCCACCAGGCTCTGGGGCAGTTTGTCATGCAGCGGCGGCTGACCGAAGCAGGCGTCCCATCAGAGGCCGAGAGCATTTCTAAAGGAAACAGCCAGTCTGTCCCCAGGACTTCTCGGGGACAGGGAGGAAGGGGCGAGAACTTCCCCTCCTCAGTCCAACCTGGATCTCTCACAAAGCAGCAGCAAGTATATCCAGACGGCAGACTCCTCGGCCATGAGGAGGAGTGAGGCCCCGACACAGCCACACCGTGGACGGACCCTGAACACGCAACGCTCAGCGAGAACCAGACACAGAGGGACACACGGTGTGTGGGTCCACTGATGTGAAATGTCCAGAACAGGCACATCCACAGACAGAAAGTGGGTTCGTGGTTGTCAGGGCCTGGGGAGGGGGTGGGGAGTGACTGCTGATGGGGACGGGGCTTCTTTTTGGGCTGATGGAATGTTCCAGAACTAAAGTGGTGATGGCAGCACAACGTAGTGAATACATTAAACGCCAATGAACTGTGCACTTGAAAGTGGTGAATTTTATGGTGTGTGAACTGTATCTCAAAACAAAGAAGTGACTCCCTTTAGTCACAAACACACTGCACAATGCCGTGCACCATCTGGAACCTTCTCCAGGCTCTGTCCTCTGGCGTCAGTGATGCTACAGAGTGTGGGAGCGCGGAGCCTCGGCCTCGTCGTCTGGAACGGGGGCATGACTAGACGGAGACCGCTGGGCTCAGGAAGGCGGCACCCCCAGCTGGCGCTTCTCCGACCTTCCGTGGGGAAGGACCAGCTCACCTGCCTTCTCGCCCACCCTGGACGGAGACTTTCACCCAACGCGGTGAACACCCACCACCAGGGAAGCGAAATCCAGACACGGTCAGGGCCGAGATCGTGGTGATCTGACACAGCGAACACGAGACTACTGTCCACCTGGATAAAGGTCGCGAACGGGGACCCTCAACCTCTGGTCGTATCTCATCGGGGACCAACGGCCGGGCCCGCCGTGACCGAGAAGCCTGCCGCAGGCCTCTCCTCGTCGGAGAGAAGGGCTCGGTATGCAGACAGTCTGGGGGCTCCAGGCACCCCCAAAGCCCATTCACTAACTCAGGGTCCCCCTCAGCACTGCGGACACGGGGGCCGGGTCATCCTCTGTGGGGGCCGTCCTGGGCCCTGCAGGGGCTGGGCAGCATTCCTGGCCCCACCCACTCGATGCAGGAGCTCCCCCAGTGTGACAGCCAGAGATGTCCCCAGACATGGCCCCGTGTCCCCTTCCCACTCAGACTACCCCCAGCCCAGAGAGGTGGCCACCCCTGGAAGCTTCATGTCACAGATGGGGAGACTGAGGCGTAGAGGGGGGGCCTCAGACACTGCTGCTGAGAACGCACCTGATCCCGGCCCCCTCAGGTCGTCTCTGGCTCCACAGTGACCACGTGAGACGACAGGGACCTGAGGCCGACGTCCCCATGAGAGGTGACAAGCAGAGGAGTGAACACAGGCGCTCTAGGACCCACGGCCCCCTGCTTGGCGAGGACACCCCTGGTGTGTGCCACCCGAACGCCCTGCCTGGGCTTCCTTCTGGCCCCCCAGCCTCGGGGTAAGTTGAGTCAACTTCAAAACTCACCGTGTTTTGGAGAAAAACCCAGGTTTCTCGAAACACAAGCAGATCTAGAAATACAGGGCCTGCAGCCTCACCTGCCTGGGCCCTGCGGCCACCTCCTCTCCCCTCACCCCCCGCGGCGGCCAGAGGGCGCCCATGAGCGCCTGAGCCAGACCCCACCTGACTTAACAACCTCACCTCCACTTCACAGGCGGGGAAGCACGGGTCTGGAGAAACGCAGGACGTGACCCAAAGTCGAAGGCGAAAAACCCCATAATCACATCTCACAATCTAGAAAAGCGTTCAACAAAATTCACCACGAAGGTCACGTCCACAACACTATCGAGAAACTAGAGACAGAAAAGAAAAAGTGGGGGTGGGGTGTGGGGCGGGAACTGCCTTCTCTTGAAAACAAGCACAAACCACAAACTCACGCCAACATCAATACCAACCGCGAGACGGGGGCGCGGCCAGGAGCTACCAGCGGGGGCGCTGGCCAATGCAATACGGCAAGAAAAAAGAAAAGGAACGAAGATGGGAAAGAAAAAGGCAGAATTTTACAAATCCGAGAGAACCCCCTGACCGACCGTCAGAGATGGATGGAGCGGAGTGAGGTGGCCAGGGACTCGCCCTCGGTCACACGGCAAGCACGTGCAGAAGAGACAAGGTGGAGCTGGGGTTTCTGCCCTTTGCACCCACCACCTGCTCTTCCCTGGGTCCACGCTTGGCTTAGTGTTTACCCGGCACATGCAGACGGCCTTCTCCAGTTAACAGACAGACGGCGGGAAGACTCCCAGGGCGTGAAAACCCCGGGGGCTGCGGACCCCTCCTTCGCCAGGTTCACACCTGCCATGATACGGACCAGGTGGGACTCTGGGGTTCAAGAGAAACAAAGAACTTCCCTGTGTTTGCGTTATCTCAGACTGTTATCGCCAGCGTGAGGGCGGGGAGGGCTAACAGTTCTAGTTAATAGCTGATCAGAGTAGTTCATGCTGCAAAGAACACGTTGAAAAATAGCAAACTCTGGTTAATGATACACGCGTCTGAGTGTTCACAGGGGGAGGGTGCTCATGCCTGCGACTCTGAAATGCAACCAGAAAACCAGAGGGATGGACTGATGGGGGTGGGGCGGAGCAGACACAGGAGTGTCCGCTGTCCAATTCTCTCAGCTCTTCAGTACAGGTGAAAGTTTTCTTAATAAAATCCTTTCCCTCCAGGTTAAAGGTGAATTTTGACCCTCGATGCCAGGTTTGCAAGCTTTGGAGAAACACACATTTGGAGCGGGTTCTGCCCAAGGAATGTGAGTGGTCACATGGCTAGGAGCCGACACTACGGAGCACCAGTGTGCCAGGCCCTGTGCCACAGGATTCACACATATTCGCTCATCAAACCTTTGAGAAGGCACGTTCCTGCCTCAGGGCCTTTGCACCTGCTGTGCCCGCTGCCTGGATCGCACTCCCCCGACATCTCCACTTGGCTGGTTCCCATCCTCCCTCACTCGGGACTCGGCTTGAATGTCACCTCCTAGAGGGACCTGCCCTGACCACACGGGTCCCCTCCCACCCCTGCCCCCTTGCACCCTCTTCCGTGCCCGTTTTATTTCCCCATGCTACACATGACTGTCTGAAGTGAACTTCATCGCCTGCTCCTTCCCGGGAGAGCAGGGACCGGGACTGTCTCGTTCACGGCCGCTTCCCCACCACCCAGCCCGACCCCTGGCACACAGCAGGAGCACAATAACTACAGCTCAAATGGAGCTGGGCAGGGGAGGCTGGCACGGAGAGGCGGGGAGGGATCTGCAGAGATCCCAGAGGGGGAAGGGCCAGGACGAGGAGATCCCCCTGTGGAGGGGAGGAGCCGGGGAGGACACAAAGTCGAGCTCCGTCAGGCACACAGTGGGGCCACCACCAAGGCGGGGCCGGAGGGAGGGACACCCGACGTGGCTGGACGCTCGGGGCTGGGCGCATGCGAGACGGCGTGTGGAGGGGGCACCTGAAGCCTGGGACGCTGCCCAGCACACAGTAGGTGCTCAATAAATATTCTCCATCAAGAAACGAAGAAACAGCCAAAGCGGGGCATGGCTGGACGCCAGCCTCCCGACCCCATGGGACAGGTCACGTCCCAGCTGTGACCCCACAGCCCAGGAGGAAACCCCCATCACGGGGGCAGCTCCACGTCCCCACCACCCCCGCGAGCGGCCCAGCCTCATCGGGGAGGACTCGGGCAACCGACCACAACCGCACAGGAGAGGGCAGGTCTCACAGTGTTCGGGGTTAACACGAACCGTTTTCTTCCTCTTGGATACGTTTCTCTTATGATTTTGCGTTTACCACATGGAACCACCCAGAACCGTGAACAGTGTCGGGAGGAATTAAAAATCTTCCCCAATAACCCACTTCCCAAACGATATTCTGGTTGTTCACTCATTCATTCATTCACTCATTCATTCATTCCAACCTCAGTGAGTGTTTCCTGGGTGCTGGGCCCTGTTTGGGGGATAAAATGGTACAGAGGGGCCTGGCTCTTTGTCTAACTACAACGTTTAATAAGAAAAGATTTTAAGCACCCAGAAAAGCACTGAATAACACAGAAGACTCCATATGTCTATGTGGTTAAACGAATCTTTCTTTGTTTAGCCCTTGAGTCAGGGGTCAGCAAACCTTTTCCGTGAGGGTCAGAGGAGACCCGGCGGCCAGGACAGGTGGCCCAGGTGGAGGGGGTCTCACCTGGGCAGTCCACGTCTGGGGACACCTGTGGCTGTCACACTGCGGGTGCTCCTGGCATCGCGTGGGTGGGCCAGGGATGCAGCTCAGCCCCCACAGCGTTGGGATGGCCCCAAGAGAGTGACCGGCCCCGTGTCAGCCGTGTGCGGGACGACGCGGCCGGGTGGTACGTGGGCGCTGATTACCGTATTCTCTGGGTATTTCAAACACGTCATGAGGAAAGTCTCTGAGTGGACTGTCCTGTCCACCCGTCTTCTGTCTGAAGTTCCCCGCAATGAAAAGCCACAGCACACGCATGGCCCCCGCACTGGGCTGGGCCCCACAGGCCACATCGCCAGCCCTCTCGACACCCCCGGGGGGTAAGGGTCACGGGGTCCACTGTGCGGCTGGGGAGACTGAGGCACAGAGGTCTGGGCGCCTTCAAGGCCGTGGAGCGGCAGGGGTTCCCGAGACCCTGCGTGCACGGGGGGCCCTGCAGACCCACCGAGCCTGTCGGGTGTGCTCAGGCCTGCCCCAGGGCCCGTCCTCTGGAGCATCTAGAATCTTCCTCCAGAAGCACTTCTGTGGCATTCCCCGACCTCGAGGTAGAGCCACTGCTCCCGACCCTGCTCGCAGGCGCCTGGCCCTGCATCCCACAGCCATCTGGTTCTGTCCCCCCGCCTGGGCTCAAGGACAGAGTCCCTGCCGGGCCCAGCACAGGCCTGGCACGGAGCGCGGGCTCACCCCCCAGTGGATGCCGACTTCTGCCCTGCCTGGGCAGACGCGCCTGGTCATGCACTATCTCTGAGCCAGGGCAACCTGCGCTGAGCCCCCGGCGCCCGTGCGCTCTGCCCCACGTCGCCCATACCATCACCATCGGGGGGACGGCCCTGCTCCTCTCTCACGGACCCCGGCACCGGGGCGAGGGGTGCCACGGCCGGTTCACAGCCCGGCCTGGCTCACCACCCCCAGCCCCTGCCCCCACCCGCCCCTGTAGCCTGGCGCCCCCTCCTGCTCTCTGCACTTAGCCCGTGGTCTTCTCTCAGTCCCCTTGCAGCCCTGGGCCCTGGGCCTGGCTGCACCCCTCCCCTCTGCTCGGTGAACCCCCGCCCCGTGCCCGTCCTGGGACCTTGGGAGCCCCAGCTCCAGCCTCTCCTGGCCGCCTCTCTCTCCAGCACTGCAGTCTGCCTGCAGTGGCGTCACGGTTCTAGAGAGCTCCACAGGCAGGCCTCCTCCTCGTGCCCCTGGGTGACCTGCACCTGCCCAGGGCTGGGCACGGGCAGGCCTCAGTGAGCATCCACTGGTGAGAAACCTGGAGGGCTGCCTGGAGGAGGCGGAGAGCGAGCACTGCCAGGAGCCACAGGGAAGAGTGGAGGGAATGGAGCTCCCGCACTCGTCTCGCACTCGGTCCCAGCAAGACCATGGCCCGCGGTGCTTCCCAGCAATGCCCGTCTCCTGTCTTCTCAGAGGGGGAAACTGAGGCACAGAGAAGGGGCATCAGGATGCTTTGTGTTGAGACAGAAACCCGACTCACTGGAAGAAAACAAGGTGCGTGCGTGGAGAGATTGGTTAGCACCACTCAGGGGCCAGCCATCTGTGCCCTGCGGACCAAAGCTGCCCGCCCCGTTTTTACAAATAAAGTGTTATTGGCACACAGCCACGCCCACTCACTTCCAGATCCCCACAGCGGCGTTCAGGCTACAAGGGCAGAAATGAACAAATGATCAGAGACCATCCGGCCATTCAGAGGAAAAGCTGCCCGACCCCCGACACAACTGAGGTCAGGGGAGATGGGTTTCAAGCCTGGCTGGACCTGGGGCCTGCAGACTCACCTCTCAGGGCTGTTGCCCCCACCACTGGCCCCCCAGGAAGGCGCCTGATTGTCCCCCAGGAAGTCCCAGGGCAGGGCCCCGCGGGTCACGTGCCCGGGGTGTGCAAAGCTCTGACCGCCAGGCCTGGGTCCCCGCCCATCCCGGGAGCCAGCATCACTCTGCAGTGGGGTGGGGGGATGGGGGCTCCCCGAGGGGACACTGGACGTGAACCACAGACTGCACTCGGGACAGGCCAGAGGCTGGAGCCAGCCCCAAGAACGGGGTCAGAGCGCCCCCGGGGAGGGAGGCCCCCCCGCAGGCCGACGGAGGGTCATGCGCTGTCTCAGGACCCACGTGCAGGTGTCTTGGCCCGGCTTTCCTCCCGGATACATTTTTACTCTCCAGCAGCCCAGCCTGGGCCGCAGACACTGCACCTGGATTCTAGAACGCCAAGGGCCACCGAGGCAGGCTGGGCCTCAGCTGGAGGCCCCCCTTGGCCTGGCCCTTGTCGTTCTGGGGCGGGGGTCCGCCGGTCAGGATACAGGCCGAAAGTGGGAGCCTGGGGCCGGACAGTCTCTCAACATGCCAATAATTGTCCCCACGTCCCAGGCGGGCCCAGGCCTCCGGAGTCCTGGGGGCCAGAGCTGAGGGGCAGGGCCCGCCCACAGTCCCACAGCAAGCTGGCCGCCGAGCCGGGCTGGGACAGGCCCCGACACCAGCCTGGCTCTGGGGACATTCCAGGAGCTCCAGTAGGCGGGGGTCCCTCTGTGCCAGCCCGTGCTGACCACCCAACTCACACCTCGCCCTGCCCCGGAGGCAAGGGCTACACTCAGCCCACCTCGCAGACGAGAAAAGGGACGCTCCGAGCCAGCCACGCTGCCCGACGTGAGGCCCGTCTCCACATCCTGCAGGACGGCCGGCAGGCGTGGCCAACAGAGCCCGGCTGAGGCAGGAGCCGGCGACTCCTGAGGCTGGGTCACAAAAGACACCGCCGCCTTCACGGTCACTCACGGAGGGGAAGCGGCCGCCACGCTGTGAGGACGTGTACGTGGTCTGCAGGACTGAGGCCTCCCACCAGCGGCCGCGTGAGGGAGCAGCTCCTCCGGCCCCAGTCAAGCCTTCAGACGAGGCCACCCTGGCCGACAGCTTGACTGTGACCTCACGAGACCCCAAGCCACGAGGTCTGGGGCTAAGCCCCCTCAGGGTCCTGACCCACAGAAATCGTGAGACAACACATGTTTATTATTGCTTATAGCCACCGCTTTTGGGGGCGATTTGTTTCGCAGCGATAGCTGACTGATGCACCCGGATATCACCAGGGCCCTGAGGGCACAAACGAGGAGGGGGGCGGGGAGGTGACCAGGTGGATGACCCTCTCTGCCCTCATGCACTGCGCTCCACCACACGGCCTCCTCGCTGCTCCTCACATGTGCCAGCACAGTCCCGCCCCAGGGCCTTTGCACAGCTTTCTCCTCTGCCTGGAACGCTCTTCCCCATCTCACCATTCAGGATTGGATCAAACGTCACCTCCTCAGAGAGGCCCTCCCTGACCACCGGCTGAAGCTGGTTCCCTCCTGCCCTTATCGTAAGTCCCACCCCTGCTTGGTTTAATACCTCTGCTCCCCCAATGGCTGCTCCCTCAGCAGACACAAGCCCCGTCTTTCTTCATCGCTCTAGGCCAGGGGGGCACATGCCTGGCACCCGCACCCGCTCCCTTCTCCCTGGCAGTGGCCCCAGGGGTCACGAGGTCTGGGGCCAGGGCACAGAGGGCTTGGCTCAGGAGGCAAATGGGGGGGAGCCCGGGGGCACAGCCTGCGTGTGTGACCCGCCCACCCCAACACCCCGTCAGCTCCAGGGACCAACCGTGACCAAAAGCTAATGTTTGTTGCGTTTGTACAATTGCCTACATATTCACGTAACTCTCCCTGCAGCCCCGGCAGCTAGGTCCTATGACTCCCTCCACTAACACAGGTGGGCGCTGAGGCTCAGAGAGCCAGGTCACCTGCCTGAGATCACCCCGCGAAAAGTGGGGGTGGATGGACTTGATTCCGGGCAGTCAGGCTCCAGCCTGAGCCACAGCCACATCGAGGGAAGCAGACAGGAAAGAAGCAGTCGTGCAGGGGCCAGCAGAGCCTCCCAGGCAGAGAGAAGAGCCCGTGCAAAGGCCCTGGGGCAGGACTGGGCCTGCAGAGTTGGGGGATCAGCACACAGGCCCGTGTGGCCGGAGTGGAGTGCGCGAGGAGAGGTGAGGGCAGGGAGGGGACGGCCTTGCTGTCACGGGGAGGGCCCACGTGTGGCTGGTGATTAGGGTCTGTCTCTAGCCGTTCTCAGACTGGGGGCTTCCTGGAGGCAGGGCCGGGGCCTGTCTTGGTCTCTGCTGTGCTCGGAGGCCAGGCCAGGGCTGGTGTTCGATCCAGCTGTGGAACGAATATCTGTGGAACCCATGCTGCTCAAGAGAGCGGGACAAGGTGGGAATCCCGTGGCAGGGGTGAAGGCCTGGCCCTCCTGGCGCCGGCCTCTGCCTGCGCCCCTTCCAGCTCCTCCGCTTACACTCTTCCCTCCAGGACTGGCACACAGCTGGCGCTCAACAAAGAGCTGATGAGCAGACGAGACGAACAGCCAGCACACACACAAGGAAATATCATACAGCCGTTCACAGGACGCGGCAGCTCAGAGCCACACCGACAGGGACCAAGAGCCAAGCCAGACTTCATCCAAGAAAAGGCAGATGCACGACAGAGCTGAGGCCTCACATTCCCCCACAGCAAGATTTACAGTAACCCGGACACTGTGATATCGACACAAAGACAGAGAGAGGCCAACGGAACAGTCCAGAATGGATCAGCTGAGGGTCCAGGACTGAACCTGCACGTTTATGGTGAGCTGATTTTGACAAGGGCACCAAGAGGACGCAACGGGGAAAAAAATGGTCTCTTTGGCAAAGGGCACTGGGACGAGTGGACGTTCACAGGCAAAGAATGAGGCCGGGCCCTACCTCACACCGCACACAAGGTGAACTCACAACGCATCAGAAACCCGAATGAACGTAAGGGCTGAAACTATAAAACTCTTAGGAGAAAACAGGGGCAAATCTTCACGACTTTGGGTTCATGAAGTGGGTTCTCAGACATGACAATTAACACATAAGCAACCAAAGAAAAAACAGAGAAAGTGGACTTGATCAGAATTAAAACGTTGGTGCTTCAAAGGACATCATGGAGAAAGAGAAAAGTCAGCCCACAGAACGGGAGAAGATACCTGTGCATCACTATCTGAGAAGGGGACTGTATCTAGCATATATAAAGAACACTTACAGTTCAATAATAAAAAGAAAAAGAACTCAATCGGAAAACGAGTAGAAGCCGTGAACAGACGCTTCTGCAGAGCATACACGAGTGGCCAACAAGCTCATGAAAGACGCTCCACATCGCTGAGCGTCAGGCACGTGCACGTCAGCACCACAGCGAGACACGACCCCACACCCAGGGGGACGGCGAGAAGCAGCAAGACGGACAACAGCCAGCGTCGGCAAGGACGTGGAGACACGGGAGCCCCAAGCACAGCGGGCGGACGGAAATGGGGCAGCCGCCGCAGAGACGGTCTGCGGGTCCTCAGAAGGCAACACGTGGCGTGTCCATCCGAGCCGGCAGCTCCACTCCCAGGTGTGCACCCCAGAGGAACAAGGACATCTGTCCACACAGAAAGTCCCTCATGAGGAGTCACAGCAGCATCCCTCACAACAGCCGAAAGGTGGCAACACCCCACGTGTCCATCGATGGATGCCGGATCCACACAACGTGTCCATCCACACACTGGAGTACCACGCAGCCATGAAAAGGAGAGAAACCCTGACACACGTGGACGGACCCTGAACACATGATGCTCAGTGAGAGAACCAGACACAGAAGGACACAGTGTGTGAGTCCATTGACGTGAAACGTCCAGAACAGGCAGATTCACAGACAGAACGCGGGTTCGTGGTTGTCAGGGGCTGGGCGAGGGGGTGGGGGGGATGACTGCTGATGGGGTGGGGCTTCTTTTGGGTGGATAAGAATGTTCCGGAAGTAACTGGTGATGACTGCACAACTCTGTGAATAAGGTAAAAAAACTGATGAATTGTACACTTTAGGCAAAATGTGTGGCATGTGAATTATATATATCTCAATAAAGCTGTTACCAAAAACAAGAGTTGAGAAAAAAGTCAAAGAGCAGGATGAGGTATATTCACAAACACAAGGGTAGGAGGTGTGAGCAGGGCACTTGTGTATGGCCAAGTACCTCACAAAGGGACAAGAAGCTGCTGACAGACGTGCTTTGGGGCATGTGAGGGAAAGGGAAAGTCACGAGACAGCTGAATTCTAAAGTTGGAGGGGCAGCACATGCAAAGGCCCTGTGGTGACAGGACACGAGGCTTTCTGAACAGCACAGTAGGGTTTGGTGTGGCTGCAGGGGAGGGCGCAGCTGGGGGGCGAGAATGGAGGCAGGGGGCAGTCTGGGGGGCACAGCTCTGACCGGAAGCCCGCCCTGCCCACCCCACCGAGATCTGCCCCCACTCTTTCTGTCCCCCCACTTGATCTCACTGTCAGAGCAAATGTGTCTCCAGAGTAGTAAACAGGAAGACTTGCAAAGGATGGGGGGGGGGAGAAGACGGATTAATCCAGAACTCACATGCCCTAAGAGAAAGAAGGTTCCAGAATCTTCACCACCTGTGCCACAAACACCACTGCACGCCTGTCCGTGCTGGGCACAGGCCCTGCCACCAGAGCCAGCCCACAGGGCAGTGGACAACCTCCACTCCAGGAGGTCCCTCGAGGCTGTGGGAAGGCTTCCATGGGGTGGCCAGGGGGAATCGGGTGGGCTTCCTGGAGGAGCAGGGCTGCACGGGGTGGAGGAGGGACGAGACGGGGGCAGCGCGTCCTCCACGGCTCCGCAGGTGAAAGGGCTCGGCCGGCGGGGTCCAGGTCCACAGAGGGACCACCAGCCCCAGAGGGAAGCTCGTCCAGTCTCGGGCCCCGGAGGCCCCGCTGCCCGCAGGTCACCAAACGCCCTGTGTCACGTGACAGTGGACAGTTCCCTCCCTGGGGGACAAGGACATATTTAGGGACAAGGGGCACCGTGTCTGTGGCCAACTCTCCGGTGGCCCAGCAGAATCTCTCACACGCACACGCACACACACACGCACACGCGGGATAACACACACTCAGAGAAACAGAGAGGGGACGCAATGCGTTACCAGCTGGGGAACCTCAGGGAAGGGCAACGCGTGGTATTCTTGAAATTTTTTCTGCAGGCTTGCAAGTTCTCCAAATAAAATGTTAAAAAAAAGACTAACATATACAGATAAAGGGATGTACGGGCACAGAAAACGTCTTCAATGACAGTCATTACCCGTCGAAACGGAGAGGGCGAGACAGAAATGCCCACCCTCTGCTGACTGCGGCCTGACTGCTGCTCCTGCACAGAAAGCTTGTCATTACTTGCAGTTGAAGACACACCTGGTGCAGGAAGACGCCGGCGGGTGAACAGAACAGAAGAGAGGGGCCAGAAACAGACCAGCCGCAGGCAGGAATTCAGTCTGGAACAAAGGCGGCGTCTCAAATCAGCGAGGAAAGGAGATTAAAGTGGCGCTGAGACAACTCCAAGCCACCTGGAAAAACTTGGTTCAACTAAACCCTCGTCCACCTTATGCCTGGACAAATTCCAAATACAGCAAGAATCTAAATGCTTAAAAAACTGAAGCTGTAGAAGAACTAGAAGAATTCAATGATGACCTCAGAACGGAGAAGACTTTTCCATCCATGACACCAAACTGGGAAACCATGAGAGACTGATAAATGTGACCACATAAAACGAAAATATCTGCCTGCCATTAATAACCATCATGAGAGAAAATGGGAAAAATTACTTGCACTTATATCATGGATTTAAAAAAAACCTTCCATAATATATAAAGAGCTCCTACAAATCAATAAGAAAAAGCCTGATCACCCAACTGAATATGGGAAAGAGACAAGTGTATAGGTTCCCAGGAAACGAAGTAAGAGTTCTGGGGTGCATGCAGTCAAATAGAGGCGTGGGGGTCAGCGAATGGGACAGGACCGACGGCAGCACCCACAGAGCTCGCTTCAGCACAGGCAACATGCAGTCGGCCTCGGCGACGGCCCTGACTCCCAGCAGGTGACGCCCCATTTCCCAGCTCTGAGTAAAACACAGAGCACTGTCGGGGGCGAGCAGAGGAGAGCCCCCCGCAGTCCAGGCGCTGCCCGTGTGAGCTGGTTGGGAAGTCCCTGTATCGCAGACTCATCTCTGCTCCCTTCGCTGGAGCATATATTTAACAAAACAAAGGGGAAACACTAAAAAGGAAACGCTACATGAAGAGCCATTCCTCTGATTCACGCTAAGATGGAGACAAATTTCAATGACGCCCAGACGTCACCATGTGCCGTGAGCCGGGCAGAGACGGAAGCATGGACGAGGCACAGTGCTGTCCCCACTGCTGCAGGGACGCAGCGGCTCACCTGGCGTGGGCAGGTCTCAGGCGCTGGTTTCTGCATCTGTGAGGCTGTGACATCTCGGGCCGTGCAGAGCAGGGGACTGTCCCTCGAGCATTAGCCAACCCCCAGCCAACTCTTTTCCTCTGCCGGTGACTGGGCACATTTGAGGCGACAGCAGCCCGTCCCCTGGTCTCTGAGCCATCACGTGAGAACACCCTCCCTGCCGACCCCACGCGGACACTTGGCACAAGTGACAACAAACCTCTGGGAGGGGCTGCTGAGACGTGGGGCTGCTTGTCACGTGGCACGTCCTGGGCCATGCTGACAGGTACACACTGGACCAGCAGGCAGAGGGGCCTGGGTGCAGCTGCTCAGACCCCAGGTTGCCTGCGCTGCCTACAGGGAGGACAGAGGCCCCTTCCTCCCCCAGCGCTGCCCCCGTGGCCTCGGCTGCCCACCCGACATGAGGGCCCGCAGCCAGCCCCAGGCCGCAGCCCCATTTCTGGGGCGTCCACCGCATGCTGGGCCCTGTTCTGAGCACTTCACGCGCGCTGACTCGTCTAATCCTCACGTGAACCTGAAAAGAAGGCACACCTGTGATCCCGCTTTACAGACGAGGCACCTGAGGCACGGGGCGGCTGAACAATCGACCCGTGGCTGCTGGGTCCCTACTTCTCAGCTCTCCTGCTGCGTCTCCCCTCCCCTCCATCCACGCCCGCCCCCCGGCCGCCCCGCCGGGTCACATGCTCCTGCCCACAGTACCCAGTCGGCCTCCAGCTAAGGGGGACGGGGACACACCCACAGAACTCCC
>JABWHU010000634.1:13699934-13737374 GCA_014189135.1 Dicerorhinus sumatrensis harrissoni | reverse complement strand
CCCCTCCCTGCCCTCCCTCCTCCCTCTCTCCCCCTCCTCCCTCTGCTCCAGCCACACGGGCTCCTCGCTGCTCCTCCAACACACCAGGCCCGGTCCTGCCCCAGGGCCTTTGCACGGGCTATGTCCGCTGCCTGGAACCCTCTCCCCTCATCTCCACAACGCACATCGCCTCGCTTGCTGTGGTCTCCACTGGAACATCGTCCCCTCCTGAGCACCTGGCCTCACCGGCTCTCCCATGCCTGGTTCTTTCTCTGCCCCTCTGCTCTGCTCTCCTCCGGGCACCCGTCTCACCTGCCGTGTTACCCATTTTCCTTCCTCCTCCGTCTACCGTCCACACGCGTCCCCCGCCCCCGACCTCTGGGATACATGCAGGCACCCCACCCGCCTCCTTCCGGCTGGCCCCCAGGCCTGGCCTGAGGCCACCTGTGTGTGCCGTGTACACAGATGCCCCACTGCGCTCCGACTCCACGAAGCTGCCAAGATCAAGGCGTGAACCACGTGCAGATGCATTTGTGACTGAGCAGGGACAGCAACCGTGACAAAATGTTGGGGGCTTTTTGATCAAGGCCAGAGGCTGGGTCCCCAAAACACCTTCACACCGGCTCAGGCACCCGGGCCCTGGGCTGGCCCCCAGCCCCCAGCGCGGGGCAGCGCTAATCCGAGGGTGGTAATCCCACAGGCGGGCAGCCCCCACCCGGGCCCCCCCGGCCAGCTGGCGGCAGGAAATCCCCGGCGGGGTCCTGACCTGCACTGTCGCAGGGAAGTGACATGCAGCTCGCAGCGGCTGCAGGCGCAGGAGGCCTGGGGCCTGAGACCCTCTTAGGAACCGGGGCCACCCCGTCTGTGAAGGCCCGGGTCACACGGCTGTCATCTGATGAGATGGCTGGGGGCCGCGGCCTCAGTGCTCCTGCCCCCCCGAATCTCGGGCCCCTGCTGCCCCAGTCTGGGAGGAGAAACTGAGGCAGAGAGCAGGGAAGCCACTAGCCCAGAGGCACGATGTCTGCGGCCAAGGCGGGTGGGAACCAGCTCCAGCCCCAGGCCACCCCGCCCGGGGTCCGTGGGGCTCCACTGGCCTTGGGGGCCCCTTTGGCCCCCTGCCTGCTCCTCCCCCATCAGCACGAGCCTCCCAGGACCCAGCCCCCAGACCTGCCCCCTCTGGGCCCTGCCAGCCCCGCCCCCAACCCCAGGGCACAGGCCATCCCGCCCTGGGTTCCTGTCCCCTCTCCCCTCTCCCCCGGCCCCCCGGGGCCCGTCCAGGCCCCCAGCACCACCTGCCTGATGCCTGCTTCTGGCGGCCCTTCTCACCGAGCAGCCCGAGCAGCCCGGCGCTCTGTGAAACGCGACCCCGGTGCTCTCAGCCCCGCCTCAACCCGCCAGTGCCACCAACCGAGCTCAGAACAAACCCCGAGGCAGGGCCGGGGCCTCCGTGGCCCCTCGTGGCTGGCCCTGCCCCTCAGACCCCCACAGGCTGACCTTGCTCCTGTGGCTCACGAGAACCACACTCATTCCTACCGCAGGGCCTTTGCACGCGCTGTTCCCTTTGTCTGAACACTCGACCCACGGCTGCTACTTCTCGGTCACTTCCTCCCCGACCACCTCGGCTACAGCAGGCCCCGGCGCTCGCTATCGCCACCACGCCTGTTTCGTTCCCCTCTGCACGCTCCCCAGCGCCCAGCATGGTCTCGTTCAGGGCTCAGCCAACACGCTCCATAAAGGAGCAGACGGCGAATATTCTCGACTTCGCAGCCCACAAGGTCTCTGTCCCAAGACTGGGCTCTGCCGTTGTAGCGGGAAAGCCACGTGACAACACGTGCATGAATGGGCATAGCTGGGTGCCAATAAAACCTCACTGACAAAAGCTGGCAGTGGCGGGATTCAGCCCGGAGGCCACTGTCTGCCGCCCCCGGTCTCATCTGTTTACCTCTCCGCCGTCCGCATCCTGACCCCGCCACCAATCTGAGCGCGAGGGGTCCCCCTGGTCACCGACGTGAGCCAGGCACCTACAACCCCATCTGGCGCTCAGCCAGTGCCCATTTCACAGTCGGAGCCACTGAGGCAGAGCGTCCCCGGCTGTTAAAGGGTGCACCTGGGGTGTGACCCAGGCGGTCAGTCTGTCCACGGAGCGGCCCGAGGCTGCCATTCCAAGTGTCCGATGTCGCATCGCTAGCAAGCGTGCAGCTCGGAATTCCAACCGAGAGCCTTCTGCCTCCGAGGGCCACAGCTGACTCACAACAGGGGACAAGGGCCCCCCGGTTACCATGCGCCCACGGCTACAGAGGAGGCCTCTGGCGATCACACCCTGCCCCACCCCAGCCAGGCCGCCCCTCGCTGTCCCTCAGGCACACAGGCCTCCGCCTGGGCCACGCTGTCCTCCCGTCCTCTTCCAGGCTCCCCCGAACCTCAGGGGAAGCCTCTCCGAGGAGGAGATACTCGAGCAAAAACTTGGAAGAGCTAAGGAAGCAAACGACACTGGTGTGGAGAACGAGTGTTCCAGACAGAGGGAAAAGCCCGTGCAAAGGCCCTGGGGCAGGACTGGGCCTAGCGTGTTGGAGGAACAGCGAGGAGCGCGTGTGGCTGGAGCAGAGGGAGGAGGGGGAGAGAGGGGACGGGGCAGGTGGTGCAGGGCCTGGGGGGCCGTGGGGAGGACTCGGGCTTCTCCCCCGAGGGAGGGGCAGCCCTGGAGGGCTGTGGGCAGAGGAGGGGGCCTGACTCAGTTTTTCGCGGGAGCCTCTGGAGGGAGCTGTGGGGAGCGCCGGCAGAGACGGGACCAGGCCATCGGTGGGTGATGGGCCGGACCAGGCGGAGGCGGAGGACGGGGGACAGTGGGTGGCTTCGGGTCCATTCTGAAGGCAGAGCAGCCATCACTGCCCCCAGATTAGCGGTGGGAGGGGATGGGGGGCGGGCGTGAAGCCGGTGCTCTGCGACATCGCAGAAGCAGGAAAGAGGGAGGGACCCAGCTCAGGCCAGGCGCCCACAGGCAGCTCCTGGGCCCCACGAGTCGGGCCCCCAGATCACCCCCGGGAGCCAGGCGCCCCACACGGCACTCAGAGAACCCCGCCCGGCCTTCTCCAGACCAGGATCAGGAGCGAGGAGCCCGCCATACGTCTCACCTCCCATCAGACGGGCCAAAAGGAGCTGGCAAGGCTGTGGGGACACAGACAGTCTCTCTCGGGCCCTGTCGGACCTTTCTGGAAAGCCACCAGGCATCAGATAGTCATTTTGCAATCTGCCTGCCCCGGACCAGCCATCCCAAGACAGGGACTCCGCCCGGCATCACCATCGCCCCATTATACAGACAGAGATACTGAGGCTCAGAGAGGTCAAAGCATTTGGCCTTGGGCATCACAGCAACTGGGGGAACCCAGGCAGCATAAGTCTGGGGCTCCCACCCTCCTAAGCACAGCACTGCATTCTCTCTCCCCGAAAAAAACAACTGATACCGACGTGGGGAAAAACCCCAGATTGTTATGGACAAAGAGCAGGCAAGTTATAGCATAAGAGGTACAGTATGGCGGCTCTCGCCCAGGTGACTGTCTCCAGGGACACGGGGCCATGTCTGGGGACATCTGTGGTCGTCACACTGGGGGGAGCTCCTGGCATCGCGTGGGTGGGGCCAGGGATGCTGCTCGACACCCCACAGTGCCCAGGACAGTGCCCCCAAATCAAAGAATGTTCTGGCCCCCAATGTCACTCGAGCCGGGGGAGACCCAGGTGGAGGCACCCTGGTGAGGAGGCAGCAGACCCGCTGCCGTGTCTGTCTATCTGCAGGACCAGAGCGAAGAGCTGGTCAGCTCCCACCAGACTTGACTCCCAGCAGGAGAAACGGGTTCGGAGGGCGACAGGCAGCTCTAACTTAAGTGAGTGAAATACACGACTAGCCGGGAGTCACATTTCTGCAGATTTCAGTGACAGGCAGGGTGGGCCGCCCCGTATCTCTCAGCTCCCCGTGCTCAGACCCAGCCACAGCCGGGGCCGGGGCCTCTCATCTGTCCCCGATCAGCTCACGAGCCCCTGATAAGACACATGTTTGCTGTGTGGCTTTCTTGTGGTCACCGGGTCTGGGTTATTTTCTCTCTGATCAGCCCAGGCTGATGGCTGATAGCGGAGGCCACGGGGCTGAGAAAGGACCTGGGCTGGGTCCCTCCACCAGGGCACCGGCCGCCGGCCCAGAACGAGGGCGGGGCGACCGGACGGTGGGGATGAACCGGGTCACCCACAGGCGGTTCCAGATGGCAGAGGGAAGGGAGGCGGTGGGAGTCTCGCAGAGCCCGGGGGAAGCTCGCTCTGGCGCTCTGGCTCTCTCCCTCTCTCTCTCCAGACATTTCTCCCAACTCCCAGGCAGCACAGCATCCCCCCACCTGCCAAAGAAGCTTCGGGAGGCCCGGGGGAGAAGGAAGCTGGATGCCCGTGTGGGCGTCTGGAGGGACTCCGCCATCCAGGGCCAGGGCTGCTGGGGGGCAGCAGAAAACTCTGCAGATCCGGAAGCTGCCTATCAGGGAGCTTGAGATCTCGACCGAGAAGGAACCGCTCCCCAGGGCAGCGGCTCGGCTCTGCACACCGCCCCGGGAAAGGCAGGCCCGGAGCCCGCTGGGCTGGGCGAGGCCGCCTCGCTCCCCACCTGCTCTGCTGGGGGTGAGGGCAGCACACCCAAGAGGGAGGCACCAGGATGCAGTGTCCCCACACAGCTATGGCAGCCCCCCGCACCCAGGGAGAAGGCTGTGGGGGGGCCCCCCTCTGCCATCTGCTTGCCGAGCCCCCGCACTGAAGGTCCCTTCTGGACATCACGCCCCGAGTCCCCTCCTGTTATAAGCAGGTAAACTGAGGCCCAGAAAGGTAAAGTAAGACCCGCGCACTCGAAACCGCGGCTGGTGACTTCCACAAAGAGAGATGAGACAGCCAGCAGGCTGACCCACATGGCCTCAAAGACCCCCCGCCTCCACCCCGGCCGCCCCGACCAATAAGATGGGCCCACCGGGGTGACGGCTCGAGGGGGGAAGGGGCGAGGCCCGGAAGCTGACCCCAGCAAGGTGGGCGGCCCAGGGGACCGGGTCCAGGCAGGGACGCGCATCTGGGGCAGTGTCACCTCCCTGCCACGGAGCGGGGGCTGCACCATCCACCCACCCACGCGGAGCAGCCCCAGCCCACGGGACCCGGCGGGACGTCGCCCCGAGCGCCCTCCCACAGCGCGTCCTAAATGGGGGTGTCACCCCCCCAAAGGTGAGGCCCGTCTTTCCGCATGCCGGCAAAGGCGGCTGCTCCACCCACAGCCTGCAGGATGCGGCGCGGCGCCCCCCAGGACCCCGGGATGGGCGACGCCCCAGCCCCCGGCGGGCGCTCCGTCCCCCCCACCGCGGGCGCCGGAGTGGAACGTGCCGGCCGCCCGCCGCGGGTCCCGCGCCCCCGGGCGCTCGCTCGGGCGCGTCCACTGCGCGCCGCGGGGGGGGCCGGCCGGTCCATTCGGGCGCGGGGTCCGGACCCGTTACCTGCCGCCGCCCCGCTCTCCGCCGCCCAGGCCGCCTCCGAGGGCACGGCCCCCGCCTCGCCGCTCTCCGCCTCGTCCGGCACCTCCAGCTCCATGGCCGCGCGCGGACCGGCAGCGCCGGCCACCCGAGGCTGCGACCCGAGCTGCGGCCACCACCGAACAACAACCGCCGCCGGCGCAGGGCGGAGGGGGCGGGGCCGGGCGGGCGGGGCGGGGCCAGTGCGTCATCGCGCACCGCGCGCCGCCAATCGGAGATCGGGGGCGGGGCCTGCGTGCGCCCCGGGCCTCCGGAGAGCCTCGAGCGCCCCCGCGTGCCCAGGGGGTGGAAGGGCCGCGCCGTTCCCGTCGCTTAATATCGCTACAGTAGTAATACCATCGTACATAATCAATATAAAGAATATTTACAATTAACGAGCTATTGATCACCATATTACAAATAACATATGTACTATTTATATTACATGTTTAAATATAAATAATTATAACAATAATAAACTTTGTTATTATGCACAACACAAATTATATATGAAATTATGATAGACATGTTATATTAAACAAAAATTAATGATATTATTATATAAATTATATTAATATATAACACAAATATTGTGTATAATATATGACATTATACATAATGTAATCGTAAATAAGTTATAAGTAATAATAATATTATGAAATGCCAGGCTCAGTGCTAAAGCGCTTGCACGCAATATCTCCGTAAGTTAGGGACCTGTTTTTTTTGTTTCCTTTTTTTTTTTTTTTTTGCTACTCCTATGTTCCCGGTACCTAACACAGAATCTAACACCTAGAAGATAATAAATATTTGATAACATTGACCAACCAGATGGGAACTATTACCATCCCCATTTTACACACGAGAAAACAGGAGCTCAGAGAGCAGAAGCCACTTTCCCAGAAGCACACAAAGAAACACACTGAGAATCAGCATATATTTGTGCTGTATTAAGAATCATTGTATTAATAGCATTAAAGTCTAATGATGAATTTATTAATGATATGGCTAGGCGGTTGTTAATTCCGAGGTCATGATTTGGGAAGTAATAAATGCCGCTATTAGTAGTTTTATTCATTATTAATGATCTCTGCTGGGGGCGGGTGGGGGAGTCAGGGCACCCAGCAAGTGAGGGACATTTTCACCCAGGCCTGGCTGACTCCAGAGACGTGGCCCTTTGTCACCATCCGGGGGGCTGGCTAGGTCGGTGGAGGCCAACTAGGCTGGGCTTTGGGGTGCTTGGCGATGGAACGATGGGGAACAGGAAGATGAAACAGGTCACCGACAGACCCAGGGGGTGGAAAGGTACATCTGAAATGTTCTCCATCGAAACAAGGAGACAAATCAAAGAAAGGGAAGAGACGGAGAATGGGGCCCGGGATTGGGCAAAGAGAACCCCCAGGTGAGCAGAGTGGAGGAGTCGAAAGGCACCAGGGAACCGACGGATGGTGGATAAACACAACATGGTCCATCCACATTGTGGAATATTACGCAGCCATGAAAAGGAAGGAGATCCTGACACCTGCTCCAACGTGGATGGACCTTGAGGACATGACACTCAGTGACATGAGCCAGACACAGAAGGACAGACACTGTGTGATCCCCTCACAGGAGGCCCCTAGAGGAGTCACATCCACAGAGACAGAAAGTAGACGGTGGGGCCAGGGGATGGGGGAGGGGAGGGGAGTCAGTGTCTCACGGGGACAGAGTCTCAGTTTGGGAAGATGGAAAGGTCTGGAGACGCATGGCGGAGATGGTTGCACGACAGTGTGAATGTGCTTCATGCCGCTGAGCTGTGCACTTAAAATGGTAAGATGGTAAATTTTATGTCATATGCATTTTACCACCATCTAAGACAAACAAAGGCTCCAGGAGGAGTTCTTCGGGCACGTCCCGGGATAGAACTCCTGAATTGTCTTGAGAGCGAAGACTTAGACCAGTGGTTCTCAAAGCGTGGGCCCTGGCCCAGCAGCATCGGAGCCACTCAGAAGCTTGTTAGAAACGCAGATTCTCGCGGCCCCACCCCAGACGTCCCGCATCGGAAACCCCGGCGGGGGGACCCCCAATCCGGGTTTCAATGAGCCCCCCAAGGCGGTTCGGATGCCTGAAGAGTTTGAGAACCACCAGCTCAGACAACCGGAGAAAGGCTGGGGGGCGGATCAGGGATCAGGAACCTGCAAACGCAGCAAATTAAAAACAAAAATCAGCTTCAGGGTCGATTCTGCATCTCTCCCGGCGGGAAGTCAATAGTCAAACCGAAAAATCGCAAGAAGTGGTCAGACAGCGTTATTTGGAGACACGGAAGTGAATGTCAACCTCATTTAGCTTAAAAGAAGCGAAAGAGGCCCCGCCTCTGGGAAGGGAGAAATTCTGGGGTGACAATGTCACGGCTCGTTTTAACAAACCTGCGCGAGAATTCCACTCTTTAAAGCGCGGGAGTGTATGAAGTTTAATTCAAAATAAAACCTTAAAAAAATAAACCAAAGTGGCGCTGGAGTGGGGGCAGCAGGGGATGCGCAGGGGATGGAGAGGAGGGCCGGGACGCAGGCGGGGCAGCGGCTTTGGCTGTTCTTCCCTCATCCTCCACATCTCTGCTTCCTGTTCCCATTTTGCAGGTTGGAGAACTGAGGCCGCCCGCGGGGGCCGGTGGCTCGGGTTCTGGCGCCCCCTGGTGGCCATAGCGGCTATTACCGCCAGCCATATGTACCGCGGGTGGTGGGACTTGCGTCTTCCATGCCCCGCCCCATATTCCATTCATTCATTCATTCATGCCACAAATATTTATTGAGCACCTACTGTGTACCAGGCCACGGGGATACAGGAACGAGCAAGAGGAAATCTCTGACCTCAATGAGGCGACATCTCCAAGAGACAGAGAAATACAAGACACAAGACAGTTTTAACTATTAATAAACACTGAAAATAACACAGGCGTGATCGAAAAAGACAGGATCAAGGGCTGACGTGTACTAAGCGCCCACCCGCCCCGTCCCGTAGAACTACGATGCAAGCCGATGTCAAGTTAAAGGGGTAAATGTCATCTAAAAATTTCCAGGAACCACATTTTAATAAGGAAAGAACAAACAGGTGAGGTTCATTGCAACAATAAATTTCATTTAACCCCGTGCGTCGGAAATGTCATCATTTCAACACGGAATGGATGTAAAAAACAACGAGCGGTTTGCCATCCCTCTTGGGGGTGCCCGGTCTTGGAAATCCGGGGTGAGGGTGACACTAACCCACGCCTTGTTTGCGCAGAGTCCGCGCGCTCCGGGCGGGCAGGGGTTAAGGCCGGCTGTTCCCACGTGAGAGCACCTTGCGACAGAGCCACACACCCAACCGTCTGGGCGGCCGGCCTCTCTCACTCCCGTCTCTCGCCGGGCCCACCTCGCGCGGGCCCTGCCAGCCTGTCGCCGCCACCGGGGCCGGAAAGTCGGGCCGACAGGTGGGGAGGCCAGAGCACACACGCCGGGTCCCCTCACCACCCCGCATGCCAGCGGGCGCCCAGGCCCGACTCCTGCGGCCTGCCCAGAGGCCCCCGGCCTCCTAACAGGTAAGTCCCCTCTGCTCTGCCCTCCGTCCCCAGCATCGCCCCGACTCCCCCTCCTCGGGGTCCCGGGACCCCCAGTCGCCTGGCCAGCTCCCGGAAAGGGAAACTGACAGTGGGGAGGCGCGGGCCTTTGCTACAGTTCCTAAGGGACTCTCTGCCCGCGGTTACTGCCCCTGGCCGCCTGCCCGGACGCCAGGGACTGAAAAGGGTCATTGTTGGCCCAGGTGACGCCGGGGAGGCCGAGGGGCACAGGTTGGTCTCTGATCCCCCCCGAGGAGGGGCCCGGGCAGGGAGGCAGCCTGGCGCCTGGCCGGTGTCGGGGCTCCTGGAGCTTCGTAGGGGCTCCCACATTTTCAGACAATCGCCCCCTGCCCCCGCCGCTGGAAGCTGCGGGCCTGGGCGGTGGGGGATCCTGGGTGGGTGCATTTCGCTTTTCTTTGTCCCTTTTCGGGGCAAAATCTCGCAAAGGGGGAACGCAGGGAGGGGCGGGGGCGGCCGGTTGTCACAACAGTCCCCAGAGCCCAAGTGGGCGCAGAGCCCAGCAGTCTCGCGGCCAAGGAGGCCCAGAGGCTGGAGGAGACAGGGCTCCGGGGGCAGAAGCTTTTCTGGGTCATTTGCTCCCAAAAGTGCAGGACACAGAGTGTGTCCCGGCCAGACGAGTGTCCGGTGGCATCTCGGGTCTCTTTGTCCGGGACTGAGAGGGCCCCTGGGGCCGGGAGGCACAGGCGTCCCAGACGCGGGGCGCAGAGCCAGCCTGGCGTTTGGGGTCACTCCCGGGGAGGAGAGAGGCTTGAGATCTGGGGTCTGTGGGGTTGCGGGGTCTCGACTGTCAGATGCCGCCCTGCCCGGGGTTTGCAGAGGAAACCCAGAGTCAGATCAGGCCTCCAGCCGCCTCTCCATCCGGACCTCAGTTTCCCACTCTGTAAAATGGATATAAAAGCCACCATGTCGCAGGGCTGCTGAGAACAGCCAACGAGAGGGCGGGGAATAGACTCTGGATGGGGGACAAGCCATCCCGCCCCAAATCAGAACTCAGAATGCCGAGCCAGGCACAATGTCCCATCCGCCCTCCTGTTTGGCAGAGGTCAAACTGGGGATCAGAGAGGCACAGCCACGCACCCAAGGCTGCACAGCAGGCAGAGCTGTCGGGCAGAGAGGAGAGTGGGCAGGTCTTGGGGCTGCCTCGGCTCCCCCACGAGCTCAGCATCCTGTCTAAGTCCTGCCCCCCGGGCTCCGCCCTGCCGCAGGTCCCCGGGGTCCGAGGAGAGTCCACGGCGGGGAGTCTGGGTTCCGTCCTTCCTCCTCAGGCCTGGCCCCTCGCCAGGGGAGCTGTTTGCTCAGGGTGGGGCCTGACACCCTTTGGAATGAGCTGAGGTTAGTGGGAGACCCGACTGGGAGGAGGGGCTGCCTAGGGAGCGAGCCTGCATTTATAAAGCAGGGGGGTATCTGGGCCCTGGGGATTCAGCAAAGACCCAAAGACCCCTGCTCTCGCGGGGCTTATATTTTGGTGGGGGACGATGGACCAGACACGAGAGACATGATAAGGAAGTAACTTGTCTTCTTAATTGTATTCGGGTTAGAGGATGTTCAGTCACACAGCCGACAGGAGTGAAAGGGGCGGGGACATGTTTTATAATCTTAAGTGAAAGATCAGGGGCGGGCTCCCTGAGCAGGTGACATTTGAGCAAAGACTTGAAGGAAGTGAGTAATTTGGGGAAGAGGGTTCCAGGCAGAGGGCACAGCCTGTGCAAAGGCCCTGGGGCAGGACCGGGCCTGGCGTGTGGGATGAACAGCGAGGAGCCCGAGTGGCTGCAGCAGAGGGAGCGAGGGGGAGAGAGGGAGGAGGGAGGGCAGGGGGGGCGACGGGGCGGGTCGTGCGGGGCCTGGGGGGCTGCGGGGAGGACATGGGCTTCTCCCCAGAGGGAGTGGGAGCCCTGGAGGGCTGTGGACAGAGGAGGGGGACCTGACTCAGGGTCTCTCAGGCGCCCTCTGGTGGTGGTTGTGGGGAGGACAGACTGTGGGGACCAGGTGCAGGGGACTGTGCTGGTCCAGGTGGGCAACGATTGGGATGGACCAGGTGGAGGCAGAGGAGGGGGGAGAAGTGGGCAGATTCTGGAAAAATCTTGGCAGAACCAACAGCTTTTGCTGACGCACGAGAGACAGATCGGGGTCCAGGGTGACAAGGAAGAAAAGTGAGAAGAAGGTTCCGGGGCTTGAAGACTGTACCAGGTGAGACGGACAGGTGGGGGCAGGCGGAAACCTCCCAGGGAGGGAGCCTTGAATGCCGAGGGAAGCCTTTCGGTGTCAGGACGTTAAAAGATAATTTTTTTCCTCAAAACGGAAAAACCATGACTCTCACGTAATATAAAACAAACAGGTGCTTCGTGAGTTTACTGAACTCACTAATTCACGCGGGAACAGTAAGATTTTACAGACAGCTGAAAAGAGGATATTAAAAAAGAACAGACACACCCAGAGGCATCAAAAATGCTGAAATGCATTTACAAATCGATGCGAAACTCGTCAATAGCCACAGAGCACTAACCGATGGGACACAGTTCCTTCGCATCTCTGTGGACGAGAGTCATCTGCACTGCCACCACTTTCCTACAATCCACGGGCTGGAAAATAGTTCCAAGGTGACGAGAAGCTCAGACAACTTAAGACGGTAGCCAGGGCCTGGCATCTCCCTCCGTAAATGCGCCTTGAATGAATACTAGGGAGCCATGGAATGTTCTTGAGCTGAAGCCACGGCTTATCAACTGCACGTTCCTTGGTGGCACTGTTTGTCAGCTGTCTCTTCTCCTGGCTGGTCTGCGGGCTTTACGCTGCAGTCTCCCCAGCGCCCAGAACAGTGCCTGGTATGCAGTAGGTGCTGGATAAATGAATAAATAGCTCACCTAAGATTCTAAACAGATAGAAAGACTGGTGCCCTGTACTCGAGACAGAGAGACTCCGGGTGTGGCAGGCTCGGCCACAAAGCAGATATGGACTGGCAACGTGGGGGACACGGGGGACATTTAATGGCGGGTTGTCGAGGGGAGCCAGCCTGGGGTGCAGGGGCAGAGGCTGGACTGAAAACAGGGATTGCGAGAAAGGTGTGGGGGTCCAGGCCCTGCCCCCAGGGGCTGCACAGACGACAGGCCCCCAGTTTCCAGGGGGTCCCCCTCCAGCCCTGGGGACCCCATAATTCACCTTCGTGTGCAGAGCCTGCTGCGTCTGGAGACTGCACTTCCTGAGCTCCAATGCCCCGCCTCTCCCCGCTGCTGGCGCATGCGCTCCGCACGCTCTCCTCGGACCCAGAACCCCAGTCCGTCCCGAGGAAAGCACCCCTCAAAGTGGGGGCATCCGACGGAAGCCCTGACCTTGACCCCGTCCTCCGCCCTGGTCCCCACAGTCTGTCCTCCCCGCAGCGCCCACCAGAGGGCACCTGTGAGCCCTGAGTCAGGCCCCCCCTCCTCTGCCCACAGCCCTCCAGGGCTCCCTCCTCCCCCGGGGGAGAAGCCCACGTCCTCCCCGCGGCCCCCCAGGCCCCGCACGACCTGCCTCGTCCCCTCCCTGCCCCCACCTCGCCCTCCTCCCTCTCTCCCCCTCTCCTCCCTCTGCTCCAGCCACACGGGCTCCTCGCTGTTCCTCCCACACGCCAGGCCCGGTCCTGCCCCAGGGCCTTTGCACAGGCTGGTTACTTTCCCTGGAACCCCCAGATCTCCCCATGGCTCCCCCATCACCTCTCTTCCAGGTCTAACTGCTCCCTCTGCCCAGATCCCTGTCACCTGGGTCACTCCTACTAAACCCAGCTCTCACCTCGAGTGCCACCTCCCAGGGGAAGCCCTTCCTGAGCCCCCAGCCCAGGTGCGTCTCCCTGGGGATGCTCTCAGGTCGTCCTTTTTATTCACATGGCACGATGATTCGATTATTGTCTGGCTCCCCTGGGGACCCTGGACGCCCGTTAGGACGAGGACTGGGTCTGTCAGTCCCGTGTGTACACACTGGGTGCCCAGTAAATGCTGAATGAGTCCGCCAGAGCCCAGCCAGGCGGCAGAACTGCTTCAGGGCACATGTGGGTTCCGGTCAGACCTGTTAGGCCGCAGGTGTGACCTCAGCAGAGCAGCCCCCACCAGCCGGACCCCAAGGCCCCTGCGTGACCTCAGCCCCACCCCTGTCCTCTCCGAGCCTCAGTTTCCCCACGGCCGCTCAGAAGGGGCAGAGCAGGGTCATCCCAGGGGCACTTCCGGGACCCCCCCTTCCCCAGCACCCGCTCGCCCTCAGGCGGCGCCCACACTGCCCCCTCCTGGCCGCAGCCGGCGCTGCAGATGCAGGCGGGCAGTCCGTCCCCGTCGCCTCTGGTTTTGTTCTTGGCGCAGAGCGGGGGCTTGAAACCTTTCTGTTGAGTGACTGGCCGAAGAGACGGGAAAGTGGGCGCACGAAGGGCAGCGCCTTCGGCTGTGGGGCAGCCCCGGCCGCGCCCCTCTCCAAAGCCCTGCGTCTGAGGTTGGCCCATGGGTACTGGGGAGCCACGGAGTGTGCTCTTGAGCGGGGCACGAACATGTGAGGACAGAGCGGTGGGGGCTGCGGCAAGACCCGCCTCCTGGGGTTTCTTACTGGGGTTTAGAGTGGGGTTTCTCCCCCTCGGTGCTGTGGACATTGGGGCCGGGTCACTCTCTGTGGGGCCATCCTGCGCGCTGTGGGGAGTGGAGCAGCATCCCTGGCCCCACCCACCCGATACCAGGAGCACCCCCAGTGTGACAACCACAGATGTCCCCAGACGTCCCCAGTGTCCCCTGGGGGCAGTCACCCCCCAATAAGAAGCACTGGTCGAGAGTGGGAGGGGTGGGGTCAACCCAGCTCCTGCTGGTTAGTCCTGCCGTCGGCCCCTCTGGCCTCAGTTTTCTCACCTGTGAAATGGGTTCATGAATGTCATGCGTCCCCGCAGCCGGAGGGCAGCGCACGATCCGGAAACGGGAGCCGGGAGCCTCATTCCCATGCATCCAACCCGCTTGCCCCGTAGACAGTGACACTGCGGTCCCGTGGCCTTGGGGGCAGGAATTCAGGATGTCGCCCCAGCTTCGGTCACCTGCGGGCCACCTGTCCGTTGTTGCGACTTTCGTCCCAATTGGTAACTCCTCCCGAGCAACCCCAGACACGCCCCACCGCGTGTGCGCAGGTGCGTTTTCCCCAGGATTCGTGGAAACAAATGCACAGCGATTTAAAAATTGTTTGACCCTGTTCTGCCTAAAATTCTCTGTGCCGCCTGCCGGGGGCCGACCGGCTCGCTGGGAAAGGCGGAGCTGCCGTGGGTAAACAGTAGGCGCCCAGTGAGCCTTGCTTTTGGTTAATGGTGTTGCCACGTGGGCCAGCACGGGGGCTTCCTAAGCACCTAATGCATGTTCACCCATTAATCCTTTGACGCGGGTACTGTTGTTATCCCCATCTACAGATGGGGAAACTGAGGCACAGAGAGGTCGAGTGGCTTCCACAAGGTCACACAGCTGAACAGGGCAGTGGATCACATTGACATCCACTCTGTGACATAGGGGCTATTATTTTCCCCAATGACAGATGGGGAAACTGGTGCACAGAGACGGGAAGTGACTTGCCTGAGGTCGCACAGCAAATAGGTGAGAGAGATGCGATTAGAACCCTTCCAGGGCCGCCCCGGTGGCGCAAGCGGTTAAATGTGCGGATCCGCTGTGGCGGCCCGGCGTTCGCCGGTTCGGATCCCGCCTCCGGTTCCAATCCCGGGCACGCACTGACGCACCACTTGGCAAGCCATGCTGTGGTGGCGTCCCATATAAAGTGGAGGAAGACAGGCACGGATGTCAGCCCAGGGCCAGTCTTCCTCAGCAAAAAAAAGAGGAGGATTGGCAGATGTTAGCACAGGGCTGATCTCACAAAAACAAAAAAACAAAAAAAAAGAACTCTTCCAGCCCTGAAGTTTCAAGTAGGTCCTCAGAAGGGGCTTCCTCAAAGGGTTATTGCTTTGGGGGGCCTTGAGGTGCCGATTCCAGCTGATGGGCGTCTCTGGACTTGTGTTTTTGGGAGAACTGGAGTGAGGAGGGGTAAGAAGTCAGCTATAAGGGGCTTAAAGGCTTTGATTACATTGTCTGCCTTGTTCACTTGGCAAACTTTTACCCACCCTTCAAAACCCCAGCTGCAATGCCCCCTCCTCCAGGAAGCCTTCCCTGATCCCCCAGTTTCCTCTCTGCCTCCCCACTTCCTACAGCCTGGGGTTCCCCTCTGCCCAGCCTTGACTGGATGAGGCTGAGAAGGGGTGTTTATGCCCAGATTTACCCCTTCAACCTTGGGGCACAGGAACAGCTGGGCGGCAGGGTGTTTTTTTGTTTTTTAAGCCAGAAGGAATGTGGGTGGAGCCACCGCCAGCTCCACCCACCCAGGTGACTTCGTCCCTCCAGGTAAAACCCCTGGCCTCTGAGGGTGGGGCCGGGTGAGGAGAGGAAGCCTGACCTTTACCCCCAAGAGCCTGAGGCTCGCCTCCGGCCCCGCCCCGCCCTCCGCCCCCGGGGGCCCAGCCCCGCGCTGGGTTTCGGCCCAGGCCCCGGGGGCCGCAGCTGTGCTTCTTCAGGAAGTTCGTGCCTCTGGCCTCTCTGGGCCTCAGTTGCCCCTCTGTGAAATGGACTCAACCTCTTGGACACGCGGTGACCCGAGGAGGACCAGCCCTGTGCTCCGGAGGTCTCTGTCCCTCGACTGGCTCGTGACCCATAGGGCTCCCGACCGAACCTCGAAAAGTGCGGGTTTCGGGGCTGGAAGCAAGACACCGCCCCCCACCCCGAACCGCAGGCTCCGTTCCGAGCGCGGCCGCGATCCCCGCCGGGTCTTCCTGGCAGCCTTGTCTGGCCCGGCTCCAGCCCCGGCCGCCGACAGGCGCCCGGCTGGGTGGAAAACCCGGCCTGGCATTCCCGCCCCGGGGCCTGGATCCCGCGCTGGGAGGGGGGGCGAAGGCGGCCTGGCGGCGCCCCGAGGGCGTGTCGCGCCGGGGGCGGGGCCGCCAGGGGACGCGAAGGAGGAAGACGGGCAGGTGCAGCCCGGAGCGGCCGAGCGGGCGGGAGGAGGGCGAGAGCGGGGCTCCCACTCCGCCGGGACCCTCCCCAGCCTCCTCCCTCACCCGGGGTGGGGACCGATTGGCTGTTTCCAGGCCCCCCTGGGGCAGGGGCGCTGGAGAGCCCCGGGGTGGACCATGGCGGTGAGATTCCAGGCGAGTAGCCCGCCGAGGGCGGGAGGGGGAGGGGATCGGACTGGGGTGGGGGCTGGGGCCCGGATCCAGGACCCGCAGACCACCCTCTGCCCGCCTAACAGACGGGGAAACTGAGGCCCAGAGAATGCAGTGGCTAGCCCGAGGCTGCACAGCGCCCGCCGGCCTCCAAAAGCTGCCTCGGGGGGCTTCCTCTGCCCCAGGGTTACCCGGTAGCCCTGGGTTCAAATCCGGATTGTTCTGTGTAACTTTGGGCCAGTGGGTCCACGCCTCTCGGTGCCTCATCTGTAAACTGGGAGATCGTCATTTCCAAGAAGGGCGCAGGGGGGATTCTAAGAGGAAAGTGTGTTCTGAGCGCCTGGCATGTAGTAGGCGCCTAATAAATGTGTTCACGCCCGTTCGCAGGGGTGCTCGGCGGAGTTCAGCTTGGGCACTAATAGGACGGTAGGCGGTGACTTCCTCTGTGGGCTGGAGTGGCTTTGTGAGTGCGGCGAGGCTGCGGGACAGGGGAGCATTTATCGGGCGCTTGCTGTATACAGAGCCGTTCGCATCCATTACTGGGCACAGACAGGAGTCGAGCACACCGGTGGGGCTGGGGGGAGGAGAGTCCTGTGTCTCTGTTTGGGGGGACGTCACCCTCCAAGGATGGAGCTTGAAGTGACTCACACGCTGGACTGGGTCTCAGGTCGGGCTCGGGAGGGGTAAACTGAGGCCGAGGGGGTGTGGGGCTTGCCCCAGGCCACACCATCCGAGGCTCTAGGGTCGGGCAGTTCTGGTTCCTTCGCCTCGTCCCAGGCAGCCGGGAGCAGCCCCAGATCCCCTGCCCAGCTCTGGGATTTGCGGCCCCTCCCCTTCCATTGTCCCCCGCGGTGGGGGGGAGGGGACAGTGGACAGCGGCCTGGCAGTGGCGCCTGGGGCTCTGTGACTTGGTGCGACCCGTCCCCTGTGGACACGACCTGTCCCCTGTGGACACGACCTGTCCCCTGTGGACGCGACCTGTCCCCTCTGGACGCCTGTCTGATGCGTGGGCGGGGGGGGGTGCAGGCCCCGCCCCCTCAGAGCTCACCTGGATGGGTCTGGCTGAGGGGCTGGGAACTCTGGACACACCGGGTTGAGTTCCTGGCCGAATCTGCCTTTTATTCCCCCATTTCTCAAAGTCTGTCCCCTTGCTGGTCCCGTGGGGACAATGCTGGGGTCCACCAGGGGCCCCCAGACTGCAGGAGTGCAGGGGAGACAGGTGGGCTGGGACATCCCAGGCCCCAGTAATCAGGGACGTAAGCTGTGCGTATGGGGGTGTTGAGGACTCATTTCCTGGAGGAAGAGACAGTGGCCCTGGGCTTTGAAGGATGAATAGGAGTTTGCCAGGGAGGACAGTGTATGCAAAGGCCTGAAAAGGAGGGCCCAGGAGGTGCCCAGGCCATCACCAGGGTACCCAGAGAGGCAGCCCCGCCAGGCCCTCACGCCCCAGGAGGGAAGACCAGAAACTTGCAAATGGGTGATTAAACAGGACAATTTAATATAGTTTCAGATGCCGAGAATAAAACGTAATAAATAAAACAGAAAGGAGTGACAGGGTGCCAGGGAAGATTAGCAAGCCAAGGAGGGCTCCCCGAGGATGCAGCATTTGAGCTGAGACCGGAGTGGCAGGTCCTGGGAGAGTGTCCCAGACACAGGGGACAGCCAGGGCGGAGGTCTGGCTGGAGCGAATCCGAGGAGGGCTTCGGGGTGAGGCTGGACCCCGCGGGTGTGGGGGGGTCCTGGAGCGGCCTCCGGTATCCATGGAGGCCAACTTCCACAGGCTAGGACAAGCCTGGGCCACCTGCGCCCTCCCCAGGGGCCCTGGTTCCCTGGAGGCTGTTTCTTAAAATAAAGCCAAGAAATTAAAATTCCTGGAGGCCACTTAATGACACAAAGTGTAAAATCAAAGCAAGTAAAAAGGACTCTGTTTTGAAAAACAAGAAGAAAAAGAAATGAGAAGGCTGCTGTGGCCAGTGGTTAAGAGCGAGGGTGTGGGGCGGGTTGCCAGGGTTCGCATTGTGCTGTGTGGCCTCAGGCAAGGGACTGAACCTCTCTGGGCCTCGCTTTCTCCCCTGTAAGGCGGGAACAGGAGCGGGACCGCTTCCTGAGGTTGCTGGGGATTCACAGGGGTGGGTTTGCAGGCGCACATCGGCAGCCTGCACCGAGCAGACGTGCTCCTCGATATTACTCAGAGGAAAGTCATTATTGTTACTTCTGACAACAATGACGGCCGAGTCTCGAGGGCGCGTCTGCTCCGCTTTTCATGCGCCGACTCCATGCTTCCCTCCTGCAAGACAGGGTGACAGCGGTGGGGTGGGGGAGTGCCCATTTCACAGACGAGGAAACTGAGGCCGGAGAGGCCCCCGCGGCGGGCGGAGGGCAGGCTGGGTCTGAGGGTTGGCGGTGTGGGAGCTGCCCCGCCCTCGGCCTGTTGTCCTCCCGCCGCTGCGCCCAGGAGCCAGGAATGCTGCTCTCCGGGGACGGGGACGGGACGGGCGCTCGCAAGAGGAGGCACCGGTGTGCGGCCCGGGACGCCCCGCCCCGCCGGGGACACGGGCCTGGGAGGGGGCATTTCTGCAAGCCCCCGGGAGCAGCGCAGCCCACCCGGCAGCAGCTCTGCCGTCCTGGCGAGTGACCCCTCTCTGGGCCTCAGATTCCTCATCTGTGCGGTGGGGATGGTAGAAAGCCCCTGTGAATTAGTGGACTAAATGAGACAGTACCTGTAGAGGGCCTGGCACAAAGGAAGCACTTCATTCATTCATTCCTTCACCCGGGAGATAGTTATTGACTCCCTGCTCTGTTCCGGGCGCTCAGGACTCGACCGAGCGAGACAGACAGAAGTCTGTCCTCTCTGGAGCTCAGATTCTTGAGGGAAGACGGACAGTGAACCAACTTTAAAAACCTAGAGGATGTGAAGGGGTCACAAGTTCTGTGAAATGGGACAGTGTAGATGGAAAGGGGGAGAGGGGGTGTGCTGGGGGAGGGAGGGGGTTACAGTTCTAAACAGGGCGAGGGCAGTCAGGGCGACTTCACCAAGGAGGGACGTTTGAGCTGGAAGGAGGCGGGAGCGAGTCCGGTGGATTTCTGAGGGAACAGGGTGCCAGGCAGAGGGCAGAGCCGTGCAAAGGCCCTGGGGCAGGACTGGGCCTGTGTGTTGGAGGAACAGCGAGGAGCCTGTGTGGCTGGGGTGCAGTGAGCTCCCTCTGCCTGCGGGCCTGGCTAGATGCCCCAGGGCCTGAGCCAGAGGGAAAGGGGCAAGAACTCGCCTTTCCTCCGCTCCCACTCCAGTTTGATTCATCTAAACCAGGATTTCTCAGATTTGGCACTTTCAACACTTAGGGCTGGGCCATTCTCTGTTGGAGGGGCCGTCCTGGGCGCTGTGGGTGGTCAAGCAGCATCCCTGGCCCCACCCACTGGATGCCAGGAGCGCCCCCCGGTCATGACAACCACAGACGTCCCCAGACATGGCCCAGCGTCCCCTGGGTGCAGAACGATCCTCAGTTGAGAACCACTGACTTAGATCCTTTGCGCAGATGAAAAACTTGAGGTCTCAAGAGAGGTAGCAGCTTGGCAGAGCCAGGCTCCGTGCCCGGGGCTGAGCCCCCGAATGCCCCCACGGACGTGCCATGGCCTCACGCCCCTTCCTGTCCCCTCCCGCCAGGTCTTGGACATGGAGGAGCTGACCATCTGGGAACAGCACACGGCCACGCTCAGCAAGGTGAGGCCTCCTCCCCCTGTGCGGGCGGCCCGGTCCGGCCGGCTCAGCAGGACGCGAGAACCTTCCTCCCCGCGGGGAGCAGGCGCTCATCCCGTCTCTCGCCCCCTCAGGACCCCCGCCGGGGCTTCGGCATTGCGATCTCTGGCGGCCGAGACCGGCCCGGTGGCCCCGTGGTTGTGTCCGATGTGGTGCCTGGAGGGCCGGCCGAGGGCAGGCTGCAGTGAGTGCCCTGGGGGGGGGGTGGCAGGAGGAGGGATCTGGGGGCCGGAGCCTGGAGGCTGTGCCGTGCCAGCACCTTCCAGCTCCGTCAACATGGCTGGCCAGCAGCAGGGCAGAGTCAGCCGTGTGTGTGGCCTTCCCTCTCTCCGAGGAACTTCCTGGTCCTGGGGTTCTTGGGATCGTCGTGGCCCCAGGGTGCTCCGGGAACAGAAAGTCCTGGAAACCTCCTTTTGGCCGGAGGGAAGGAGAGCCCGTGTTCTGAGCCCTGGGGGGAGGACACTCCTGGGAGGTCTGTTGGGAAAATGGTTCTGGGCCCCGAGTGGCTCATGGGTGACACGGCTCAGCCCCAAATGGGGGACCAGCGTCAGAGAGAGAAAGAATATGAAACAAGGCAGGGGAAAGCGGGGAGAAAAGAGGGAGAGAGGGCCCGAGAGGAAGCTAGGGGGTACAGGGACGCCAGTCAGAATCACGGCTTCCGTTCTACAGTTGTGTTTTATTATTATCGTGGGTTCTACGATCTGCCCCATTTTACAGATGGGGAAACTGAGGCCCAGAAGGAGAAATGCGTTTGTGAGCCTGGGGACACCGGGGGATTAGAAGCAGGCCTTGTAGACCTGGGGGTGCCCGCCCCGACGGTGGGCGCTGGGGGGGGCTCCAGTGTGAGGCCTCCTCCCTGAGACCTGGCCGCCCCCGCAGGACAGGGGACCACATCGTCATGGTTAACGGGGTCTCCGTGGAGAACGTGACCTCCACCTTTGCCATTCAGATACTCAAGACGTGCGCCAAGGTGGCCAATATTGTAAGTCACATCTGTCCCCAGCTCAGTCCCCGCCGGGTCCTGCTGCCTGTGGAGAGCTTGGACGTTGAGGCCCGAGGGGGCTGATGTCCCCAGGGCCACCCGTGGATGAGCAGAGCCTTGAGCTGCCCCCGTCCGCCTCCCCGACAGACGGTGAAGCGTCCCCGGAAAGTCCAGCTGCCCGCCACCGGGGCCAGCCCCTCTGGGGGACAGCAGGACTCGGACGAGGAGGACGGGCGGTGGCGGCTGGAGGAGGCTGAGCACGGCCGGGGCTACGACGGGGACACGTCCAGCGGCTCGGGCCGCTCCTGGGGCGAGCGCTCCCGCCGGCCGAGGGCGGGTCGCCGGAGCCGGGCCGGCAGCCACGGGCGCAGGAGCCCGGGTGGCGGGTCCGAGGCCAACGGGCTGGCCCTGGTGTCGGGCTTCAAGCGGCTCCCGCGGCAGGACGTGCGCATGAGGCCCGTGAAGTCCGTGCTTGTGCGGAGAAGGGACAGCGAGGGTGAGCTGCCCGCGGGCTTGCCGGGAGGCGGGGCTCGGTGGCCCCGAAAAGGGGCCACACTGCTTCCCTGTGGATGTGGCACCTCGGTAAAGGGACCTTGCAGATGGGTTAAGTCAAGGCCCCTGGGATGGGGGATGACCCTGGATTCCTGGGGGCCTGGTGTCCAAGGAGGGGACATTTGAGCTGGAACAAGGAGGTGAGGGAGCGAGTCCAGTGGAGATCTGAGGGAACAGGGCTCCAGGCAGAGGGCACAGCACGTGCAAAGGCCCTGGGGCAGGAGCAGGCCTGTTGCGTTGGAGGAACATCCAAGAAGCCCGCATGGCTGGGGTGGAGTGATCACAGGGTCCCCATCAGAGGGAGGAGGAGGGTCAGAGGCAGAGAGAGACGGGAGACGCTGCGCTGCGGGCTGTGCAGACGGAGGAAGGGGCCCCGAGCCCAGGACGCGGCCTCTAGAAGCCGGAAAAGACAGGAAGAGGTTCTCCCTGGAGCCTCCGGGAGGACCAGCCCTGCCCACACGTGGAATTTAGCCGCATGTGACTCATCTCAGACTCTGACCTCCGGGACAGAGAGATGACAATCTCGTGTTGTTTTAAAGCCACTCGGTTTGTGGCCGTTGGTGACAGCGGCCCCGGGAAACTCACACGTGGTGACATCAGGAGGGTGTCACCGTATTAGCGTTCCCTTCTTGACACCAATAACGGGGACGTGACCCCCGACGCGAGTCTCAATTTGGTGGCAGCCCCAGGACCTTAGGGTTCTGGTTGAGACGTGACAGGTGACACTGGGACTTCTGCTCCCCACGTCGTAATTTTAAGAAAAAGAGTCACGACCCGAAAACTCTAACCGTGATGGCGTGAGGGGTGTTGGGGCTGTGACATCGGGGCCCCGAGAGTGATGTCATCAGGGTGTCGGGAAGAGGGGAGCAGGCAGCTGCTCCTTCTCAGCCGCTGACCTTCGTGTAGTGACATCAGAATCCCGCCTCATTGGCGGTGTCGGGACACCCCCGGTGTGACCTGGAGGGAGCCGAGCCTGACCCTCCTGCAGGACGGGGGACCGGAAGGTGGGAGGGCTGAGCTCCGAGATCTCAGACCCCGGGGGCCCTGCCTCAGTTTCCCTCCTCCCCCCACAGAGTTCGGGGTCAAACTGGGCAGTCAGATCTTCATCAAGCACATCACGGATTCGGGCCTGGCCGCGCGGAGCCGCGGGCTGCGGGAGGGGGACCTCGTCCTGCAGGTGAGCCCAGGCTCCCCGCCAGGGGGCGGGGTGGGGAGACCGAGACTGGAGGGGGACAGTGTGACTGAGTCACATGGCACGGTCAGCAGAGCTGGCCCCAAAGGCATTGTCGCCTGTTTCCCAAAGGTTGGAGATGGCTACGCAGGATTCCCCCCTGTTTCCTCCCATCTCCTGCTAATCCACTGCCAAATGTCAGTTTCTAGTACCCCCTTTGGGTGGTCTGTTTCTAGTATCCTCAGAATCACATGGCCAGCTGGCTCTGGCGCTGATTCCCAGACCTGCCCTAGGTGGGTGGATGCTAATGGTCCAGAGACCAGGCTTAGAGGACCCGCTTTGCCTGAAAATCTGTTTCTAGTGATTCCTAGTGTTTGGTTTCCAAACCACTTCCAGTTGATCGTTTCTAGAGTCTCCTTGGAGTTATCTGTTTCTAGTGACCCTGAGGAATTGTCTGTTTCTCGTGGTTTGGGGCTGACACTAGAAACAGATAGTTTGGTGGGGGGACTAGAAACTCACAACCCCCGGGGTTACTGGAAACAGACACTCCCAAGGGAAAATGTTAGAAAGGGATTCCCAGCGTGAGTGGAGATGACATCAAGTCCTCCCTAGGAACTGTGTTTCTAATCCGCCTCTAGAAGTCTGTTTCCAGTCTCTGTAAGTATCCACCCCGCTTCCCCGATTAGAGTTGTTTCTCACATCTGTTCGAGTGTCTCCTGGGAAATTTCCCCCTCTAGGGGGATGGGAGAGCCAACCCGTTTCTAATTTTTCCTAATGTCTCCCATCCCTCTTAGAAAATTGTTTCTAGAATTCTTGTGGAATTCGGTTCTTGGCATAGTCTCTTCTCACAGCAGGAAGCCACTTCTATCATTTTCTCTATAAGAATGTCGGTTTTTAGTGACCCCCGAGGATTGTGTGTTTCTAGTCCCCCCACCAAACTGTCTGTTTCTGAGACAACTGAACTGAGTTGTATCTGTATCTGTATCAAACTGAGAGTATCCCCCATCTCTCATTAACTCACCTCCTCTCTTCCTTCCCGGTCCCTTTTAGATCAACGGGGTGTCCAGTGAGAATCTGTCGCTGAGCGACACGCGGCGGCTGATCGAGAAGTCGGAGGGGAAGCTGACTCTGCTGGTGCTCAGGGACCGGGGACAGTTCCTGGTGAACATCCCGCCGGCCGTCAGCGACAGCGACGGCTCCCTCATGGACGGTGAGTGACCAGGAGGCAGGCCCTGGGGGGCTGAACGGAGGGCGGGGGAGGCGGGGAGCGCCAGGCAGGGCCAAGCAGGAGTCTGGCTTTTCGAGGCTCAGAGAGGGAGAGAAACTTGCCCAAGGCCACACAGCACGTCAGGGCCGGTCCAGGCCCCTTTGCTTCGAGGGGCCTTGATGTTCCCCTCCGGCAAATGGGTCCAGCCTGGAAGGCGTGACCATGGCTGATGGGACACCTTCTCCCCCGCAGACATCTCAGAACTCGGCTCAGAGGTGCCACCAGCCCACGTCCCACCAACGCCCCGGCATGGGCAGCGGAGTCCGGACGCCAGTCGATCCAACTCCCCCACGTACGTACCCCCGTCGGCCGGGATAGTTGGGCGGGAGGGGGACAGGGCATACCTTTTCCAGCTGGGGGTATTCTTGAGGGTGCAGTCCCGGTGGCCTGCCTGTCCACACACAGTCCTTGCCCCCAGTAGGTGGCTCTGGGTTCTGGGTACAGGGAGAACCAGATATGCATCACTTCTAGCAGAAGGAAGTGAATTTTCCAGTACATTCTAGAAGAATTCAAAATGCATAAGCCCTTTGACCCAGCCAGGCTGCCTTTTAGGGATTTCTCTTGGGGGCAGAAGAGCCGTGGACGTGTGCGGGGATCGGAGGATGCTCGTTCATTAGGATGACGTTGATCAAAGGGAAAAAAAAATTGGCAGTTACCTTGAATTAGTCTCTGGGGGCTGCCGTCACGGAGTCCCATAAACTGGTTGGCTCAGAACAACAGAAATTTATGGTTGCACATTCTGGTGTCATGTGGGGTGAATGAACCAGCCTGCAGGAGGACACAGGGTGACATTTCTCAAAGGGTTTGGGGGACTCTGGCGTGAACGTCAGAAATGCTAACAGACCTGATGTCAATTTTCTTTCAAAAGCATATATTTCCCCACACGTTTATTTGAAAGCTTCTGAGAAAGGTCTGGAAAGGAACTCGTGCGTGCTCACAGCGGGCTGGTTTTGCAAGTGACAATTTTTCTTCATGGGTTTGACTGTCTTAGTCGACTCAGGCTGCTATAACTAAATACTGTGGACTGGGGGGCTGAGGCCACAATCATTCGTCACAGTTCTGGAGGCTGGGAGTCCACGATCAAGGTGCCGGGATGGTCGGGTCCTGGGGACAGCTCCCTTCCCGGCCTCATGGTGGGGAGAGAGAGAGCTCTGGTGTTTCATCTCATAAGGACGCTAATCCTGTCCTGGGGGCCCCACCCTCGTGACCTCATCCAACCCTAGTCACCTCCCCAGGGCCCCACCCACAAATACTATCCCACTGGGGTTAGGGCTTCAACAGGAATTTTTGGGGACACAGACCTTCAGTCCACAGCATCCTCTATCACTTTTCGCTAATATGAAAATAATAAACGTGACCATTTGTAGCGGGCTCATTTGCTTTCGAGCCAGCCCTAAAGGAAGCCTTGATCTGACTCAGCCGTCCCCAGGACTCAGAGGAGGAAACTGAGGCTCAGAGAGGGAGAGCAATGGGCCCGGGGTCACACAGCCAGGAAGGGGCAGAGCCACAATTTGAATCTGAGCGCAGAGAAATGAAAATTCTAACACCCGCCTCACCCCAAATCTGCTTCCCAAACCAGGGAGAGCCCCCGGCTTCGGCGGAGGAGTTCAGTGGATTCCAGAACCGGCTCAGAACCAGGTGAGCGGAGGGCAGGTGGGTGGTGACTCTGAGCACCCCTCTGATTTTTCTGATCCGTGCCAGTGAGGTTGTTCCAGACAGAGCAGGAAAGGTTGCCATGGGCCTGAGACATCAGGGACAGTTCCCTGGGCAGGAGTGTGGACTGGGTGACGGCCCTCCACAGTGCAGGGACACCCTACAGCAAAGATTTAGTGGCCGGACTGGCCAGTGCTCGGGCGAGAGACGGCTGTTCCCTTTCAGACTCGCCCGGGCGACGCAGCTATGACATCTACAGGGTGCCGAGTGTGCAGAGCGTGGAGGACCACGGGTACGTGCCCCCTAAAAAGCCCCCCGCTCGACATCCCTGTGTCACCATAATCCCGTCTCCCCCACAGCGTGCGGAAGGGACCACCATGGGGGGCCGTTTGGGAAACTGAGGCCCGGGGCCCCGTGTCGGCCTCCCGTCGCAGGTACAGCCCGGACTCGCGGGTGGTCCGCTTCTTCAAGGGCACGAGCATCGGGCTGCGGCTGGCCGGGGGCAACGACGTGGGCATCTTCGTGTCGGGCGTGCAGGCGGGCAGCCCGGCCGACGGGCAGGGCCTCCAGGAGGGGGACAAGATCCTGCAGGTGACCGGGGCGGCTGGTGGCGGGCGTGCCGGGTGGGACCCCGCGTCTCTCACGGGCTGTGCCTCCTCCTCCGGGTCCCCCCGGGGACTGGCCGGACGCCACAGACGTTGGGACATTATGATGCCTCCCTGCCTGTGTCATGACCTCGTCCATGTCACAGCCTTGTTCTCACTGTCCCCATCTGCTTGTCGTGTCACGGCTGCATTGACCGTGTCCGGCCCACGTTGTCCAAACCACGGCCACGCTTACTCTCCCACGAAGGCCACGTCCACCGCCAGGCCCTTTCCGTGCCACGGCCTCGTTCGTGGCATCTTAAGTACCTCCACGATCGTCCCCACCACGGTCACCTTATGATCTCCTCATGGATGCGACCGTGTCCTGACTCAAGTGCCACGAAATTTCGACCAGCGTCATCCTGTCACAGCTGTGTCCCCCGTCCCCATTGGTTGATATTGACAACCCAGCGCCCCTCGGTTCTCCGCGTGTGGGTGGCCGTTCGCATGTTGATTTCTGGGCCGGGACCTCCCCAGTCTGTGCTGCCCGAGCGGCCACGGGGTGGGGGGGACGCCCCGACTGGAAAGCCGTGTCCCCTCGCCGGGGCCCCGACAGCAGCGGTTGGGGTGGGCTTTGTCCAGAGGGAGATTTGGGGTCTGTGCCTGGCCGGGGGGTGTCCGAGCTGCGTCCCACCCAGACCCCCTTCCCGGCAGGTGAATGACACCCCCTTCCGGAACCTGACCCGGGAGGAGGCTGTGCAGTTCTTGCTGGGGCTGCCGCCGGGCGAGGAGGTGGAGCTGGTGACACAGCGGAAGCAGGATAGTGAGTCGGGGGCCGGGGGGCCCGGGCGCGGGGGATCCCGCGGGGGGTCGGGGCGGCACCCCAGCCGGCTCACGGACCCCCCGTGCCCCCAGTCTTCCGGAAGATGGTGCAGTCCGGCGTGGGCGACTCCTTCTACATCCGCACCCACTTCGAGCTGGAGGCCAGCCCGCCGGCCGGCCTGGGCTTCACGCGCGGCGACGTCTTCCACGTGCTGGACACGCTGCCCCCGGGCCCCGCGCAGAGCCTCGGCCGCGGGGGCCACTGGCTGGCGGCGCGCGTGGGCCGGGACCTCCGGGAGCAGGAGCGCGGTGTCATCCCCAACCAGGGCAGGTGGGGACCGCGCCCGCCTCTGTCACCACCGGGCACGGGCGTGGGGTCCCTCCTTAGCGGTGTGGGTGGCTGACCGTGAGGCGACTGGTGGCTTCAGACAGCACATTCGTCGTGTCACGTTCTGGGGTCAGGAGTCCTGAATCCAGGTGGGCAGGGCTGGTCCTCCGGAGGCTCCAGGGAGAACCGTCTCCCGCCTTTTCCAGCTTCTAGAGGCCGCGTCCTGGGCTCGGGGCCCCTTCCTCCGTCTGCACAGCCCGCAGCGCAGCGTCTCCCGTCTCTCTCTGCCTCTGACCCTCCTCCTCCCTCTGATGGGGACCCTGTGGTGACCCTGGGCCCCGGGGATCCAGGGTCACCCCCATCTCAGGGGCATTAACTCAACCCATCTGCAAAGTCCCTTTACCGTGTGAGGTGACACGTCCACAGGCCTGGGGACCAGGACGGGGACAGCATAGGGACCGTTACTCTGCCAACCCCAGTGCTCAGTCACCTCGTCCCCTCTCCCCAGGGCGGAGCAGCTGGCTAGTCTGGAGGCGGCCCAGCGGGCCCTGGGGACGGGGCCCGGCGCCTCCACGGGCTCAAACTCGCGGGCCGAGTTCTGGCGGCTGCGGGGTCTCCGTCGGGGAGCCAAGAAGACCACCCAGCGGAGCCGAGAGGACCTGTCGGCCCTGACCAAACAGGGTCACTACCCACCGTACGAGCGCGTCGTGCTGCGAGAAGGTGGGGCCCGGGGCGGGAGGGAGACCCCTAACAGGATTATTGGCAAGTTCTGGGCAGGATTCGCCACGTGCAGCCGTCAGAAGCAGCCACGTCCCTCCCTCCCTCCTTCCAACCCAGATACCCCCTTGGGGTCATTTTAGGGGGCAGAAGGGGACAGGAAAGGGCTTCACTCCTTAAAAGTTAATTCCTATTTCCAACAGAGATATAATGCGAGCCACATATATGATCTGAAAAAGAAACAGTTGGAAATAATTTTAATTATTTAACACGCTCTATCCAAAGTATTTCAATAGATAACTTGTAGAAAAGCTATTGAGATAGCTCACACTCTTTTGCTGGACTGAGTCTTTGAGATCTGGTGTGCATTTTGCACCCAGAGCACTCAGATCTTGGTTCAGACGAGCCACGTTTCAACAGTCACACGTGGCCAGCGCTGCCACGCTGGGCACACAGCGGGACGGGGGTTATATCCTTAGTGGGTGCTGCTGTTTCTAGATTCTCAGCTTGAGGTACGCAGACACACCTAAGAATACATGCTCACTGTGAACACGTGTTCAGACCAAAAACGTGTCCACACGTGTTCACAGCAGCACGATTCAGAGTAGCCGAAAGGGGGAAACAACCCAAGTGTCCATTAGCGGATGATGGATCCACACAGTGTGGTCCACCCATGGAATATGACGCAGCCCTGAAGAGGAGTGAGGCCCTGACACAGCCACACCGTGGGTGGACCTTGAACACATGATGCTCAGGGAGAGAACCAGACACAGAAGGACACATGGTGTGTGATCCCATTGATGTGAAATGTCCAGAACAGGCACATCCACAAACAGAGAGTGGGTTCCTGGTTGTCAGGGGCTGAGGAGGGGATGGGGAATGACTAGTGATGGGGATGGGGTTTTTTGGGGGGCCATGGAATGTTCTAGAACTAGTGGTGATGGCTGCACAACGTTCTGAATGCACTAAATGCCGTTGAATTGTACACTTGGTAACGTACAGGTGAAAAAAGTAAATTTCATGTATGTGCAATTTACCACAATTTAAAAACAAAACCAGCACATAGATCCCTTCCCTGAGCATGGGGGGCAGTGAGGGGGAGCAGCCTCGTCTAGATTTCAGGAAGCGAAGAGATTAAGCGCTTTGCCCACAGCCTCAGCCTCGGGGGAGAGGGGATTAAAGCCAGGTGCAGAAGGTGGCCTTTGACAAGAAACTGCGGAAAAACTGGGCAGAGCAAGTCACCCGGGTCGGGGAAGGGCTGGGCTGCTCTTCAGCTGCTCCCCCAAGGTCCAGACGAAAAAGACTTAAAAATAAAAGGCCGTGTGCTTAATTTCCACCCCAGCCAAGGAGAGTTTAGAAATCCGAATATATCGAGCTGTGAGAGAGAGAGAGACAGGCCTAGAAGGAGAGGAGGAAAAGGGAAGATGCATCGAGGAGGCTGCTCCCTTTCCTCTGGCCAAGATGCCCTCTGCGCCCATTTCCTCGTGGGTGAAAGGGTATATCAGTTAGGCCAGGGGTCGGCAAACTCTTCCTGCAAAGGGCCAGACAGTCACTATTTTTGGCTTTGTGGGCCAGCTGCTATCTGTTGAAACTCCTCAACGCTGCACGGAGGCAGCCAGAGACAGTACATAAGCAAATGGACGTGACTGTGCGCCAATAAAGTTTTATTGACAAAAACAGGCAGAGGGCCGGTGTGGCCCGCAGGTTGTAGTCTGCTGAGTGCTGAGTTAGCTGGGCTCAGTTGCTATCACAGACCCCAAGTGACAGCTGCATAAACAAAAAAGTTTCTTTTTCGGGTAAGAGTCCCAGTGTAAGCAGCTGAGGGTGGTCTGGCTGGTTCACAGTTTCAGGGACCCAGGCTCCTTCTGTCTTGTCTGTCTGCCTTACTGTGTGGTCCCCCGTGGCACACCCACATCCACATCCCAGCCGGCAGGAAGGGGAAAGAAAGTGACCAGGGCTCACCCCTTTCCTTGAAGGATACAACCCAGGATTGCATACATCAATTCTGCTTGCACCCCATTGGCCAGAACTTAGTCACATGGCCATCCCTAGCTGCAAGGGATGCTGGGAAATGTAGTCTTTAGCTGGGCAGCCATGGGCAAGATGCTAGCCGTCTTTGCTACAAATGGGAGCCTGATTCTTGTCATTGTCTCTCTGCCCCTCAGCCAGGTTCAAGCGCCCGGTGGTGATCCTGGGACCCGTGGCAGACATTGCGATGCAGAAGTTGACCGCCGAGATGCCGGACCAGTTTGAAATCGCAGGTGAGAAACCGGGTCCCACAGCCACCTCGTTGGTGAATCATTTCACAGCCCTTTCCGAGCCCCTGGGGCTGAGGCAGCTTGAGGAGGGGGCTGCTAATGATGCTGTTTAGGGGGAAGAGTTCGAACAACCGTGGCAAACATGAGGCAGGGGAGCCACCCTCCGGCCTGGTCCAGACATCCTCAATCCATCTTGGCACTGTCTAGACAGACCCTCAGAATCCTTCTTAACACAATTCCCCAGGCAGCCATTGCCAATTGAGCCAATGTACCACCTGTTCCTTTTCTTGTTCAAAAGATGTTTACTAAGCGACAGACACAGCATCGAACAAGACAGACAAGGTCCCCCGAGGAGACCAAAGTTCACAACTACAAAAAACAATTGATTTACAGGAGGGGTCAATAAATTACAGCTCCCAGGGCAAATCTGGCCCCCGGGCTGCTCTCGTACAGCCCGCTAACTAAGAATGGTGTTTACACACTTGCAGTGGGTGAAAAGAAGTTCAAAATAAAATATTCCGCGACATGTGAAAGGAATATGGAATTCGACTTTCAGAGTCTATAAATAAAGTTTTATTGAGACACGGCCCCCCACCCCTTGGTGGACGGCGTGTCGGTGGCTGCTTTCCAGCCCCAACAGCAGAGTCGAGTAGTCGGGACAGAGGCCCCCAAAGCTGAATGTTGACTCTGTGGTCCTTTACAGAACGGGGGTGCAGGGCCCTGAACCAAGTGGGGCGCACGAGACAGAACAGGCTGAGAAGGGGGATGGGGGGGCGTTTCGTTGGGGTGGTCCGAGGAGGCCCCTCTGAGGAGGCGACATGGAAGCGAGGCCTTGAGTTTGAGAAGGAGCCAGAGACAGGGTTCCAGGCAGAGGGACTGCGAGTGCTGAGTCCCTGAGGCTGGGACAGGCTCCCATATCCCAGGGACCGAAAGGTGGCAAAAGATGGGGGGGGACGAAGACAGACGGTGAGAGGGGCGGTGGCACAGCCCGTCGGGGGCTCTGCGAGGAGTCGAGTTTGGCTCTGAGGGCACTGGGGAGCCACAGAAGGCTGTGAGCGGGGGAGAGAGAGCAGTGATACTCGCACTCGGTGGGCATCTGTCCGCTCGAGGCAATGCCAGGGGCCAGGCAGATTGGCATTTAGATCCCTTCCTGCCCCTCATGGCTGGGTGACTCCGAGCTGGTGGCTTGCCCTCTCTGAGCCTCACGTCCTCCTCTATCGAGTGGGGTTGGTTGCGCGTGGCGGGAGGAACGAGGGAGGGGGCGCAAGGGGTGGCGGGCGCAGTGGCTCGTCGCTGAGGGTCCCGGGAGGTGACCCCCTGTCTTCTTTGCTCTCTTCCTCCCCGGGGGCTCAGCTGCCTGAGGGGGCTTCTCCCAAAGCGGCAGGGAGAGGCGGGGTGTGGGAAGGAGATGAGGGGGCGTCGGCTCCTGGGAGGGGGCCGGGGGCAGGGCCCGTGTCACAGTCACCGGGGACCTGCACACCGAAACCAGTCAGAGGCCGCGTCACACCTGGTGGGACGGGGTGGCCACGGGGAAAAGTACAGTGTCGGCGAGGACAGGGAGCACGGGGACCTCGTAAGGTGAGCGGCAGCCACTGGGAAGACAGAGGGCGGCTCCTCAAAAAATGAAACACGGACTCACCACCTGGTCTACACCCTCTCCTGGGTGTAGACCCAGAGGAATTCAAAGAGGCAACTGGAACAGAAGCTTCTACAAGAATGTTCACGGCAGCAGGAGTCACAACAGTCAAAAGCGGAAGCAACCCAGTGTCCGCGGACAGATGAGGGATAAATACAATGTGTCCATCCACACGCTGGAATATTACGCAGCCATGAAAAGGAAGGCGATCCTGACACCTGCTCCAACGTGGATGGACCCTGAAGACATGACACTCAGCGACATGAGCCAGACACAGAAGGACAGACACTGTGTGATCCCCTCGCAGGAGGCCCCTAGAGGAGTCACAGCCACAGAGACAGAAAGTAGACAGTGGGGCCAGGGGCTGGGGGAGGGGAGGGGGAGTCAGTGTTTCATGGGGACAGAGTCTCAGTTTGGGAAGATGGAAAGTTCTGGAGACGGATGGTGGGGATGGCTGCACGACAACGTGAATGTGCTTCATGCCGCTAAGCTGTGCACTTAAAGTGGTTACGATGGTGAATTTTATGTTATGTGCATTTTATCACAATGTAAAAAAAAAGGCGAGGTTGTGCCCCCCTCCATTGTAGGCCCCCCGGGGCAGAGCTGTGAGGAGGGCTTCCTGGAGGAAGCGGCGCCATCTCAGGTCCTGGAGGACAGACGGGACACAGGAGAGCAGCTTCCTCCAGGTCACGGCCGAGCAAAGGCCCGGAGTTGGCCTGGGCCTGGGAGAGCGGGTGGCTGGAGCACAGACTCTGCGTCAGGCTCCCTGAGCAGGCGACCTTACGTCCCCGAGACTCAGTCTCCCCATCTGCCAGATGGGCCAGTGACAGCCGCCCCTCCTCAGGAGGAGGGGACCGTCGGGCATCCTCTCAGGGCACTGGGGAGCCACGGTGGGTTCCTGAGCAGGGGAGGGGCAGGCAGACACGAATGTGAGGGGCCGCCCTCCTGAAGCTGCCAGTCACCTCTCCCTCCACAGAGAGCGTGTCCAGGACCGACAGTCCCTCCAAGATCATCAAGCTGGACACTGTGCGGGTGATCGCTGAGAAGGTAAGCAGGGCCTGCCGTGGGGCCCGTTTCACAGATGGGGAAACCGAGGCCCAGGCCTCTAACCTGTTCTCGCCACACACCCTGGAAGTGTAGAGCCCCCTCTTGGAGGCTTTGTGATGTGGGGGACTTGACAGGGACAGAGCCCCCCTGGAATCCTAAGCCCTGGAAAAGGGCAGAGAGGCTCAGACTGAGGCTCTGTGCGCAAGAGGCTGTGGTCCACTCTGACTGCAGACTCTTCATCCCCGTCTCTCTCCGATTCCTCACGTGTCTCTTCTGGCCCGCCCAGGACAAGCACGCGCTCCTGGACGTGACCCCGTCAGCCATCGAGCGCCTCAACTACGTGCAGTACTACCCCATCGTGGTCTTCTGCGCCCCCGAGAGCCGGCCGGCCCTCAAGGCGCTGCGCCAGTGGCTGGCGCCCGCCTCCCGCCGCAGCACACGCCGCCTCTACGCGCAGGCGCAGAAGCTGCAGAAGCACAGCGACCACCTCTTCACAGGTGGGGCGAGGGCTGGGGGCCTGGGGTGGGCGGTGGGGGGGTGAGGTCTGGGTCCCTCGGCCACACTGATGCCCCCGCCCCGCAGCCACCATCCCGCTGCACGGCACGAGCGACGCCTGGTTCCAGGAGCTCAAGGCCGTCATCCGCGAGCAGCAGACGCGGCCCATCTGGACGGCGGAGGACCAGGTGCGGGCGGGTGGGGGCCTCCGCCTGCCACCAGGGCGGGGTCAGGGGTCAGGGCCAAGGGCAAGATGTGAGCTGGGAGTAGCGTCCTAACGTGATACCCGAGTGAGATGCCACTGGGGGAGTTGGTTTGGGGACTGGGGTCTTGTCCTGGGCTCGGCTGTGAGCTAAGCAAGGTCAAGGGTCAGACTCTTGCCAGGGTCAAGGGTTAAGCCTTGACTTGAGCTTGAGAGTCCAAAGGATCAGGGTCTGTGGCTGGTTCGGGTCCGGGGTTTGAAGGGCGGCATCCGGGGTCGGGGGCTGCTCTGAGATCGGGGTGGGGGCCCTGGGCTGGGGGGGCTCGGCTCAGCCAGGCCCTCCCGCCCGCAGCTGGACGGCTCCTCGGACAACAACCTGGACCTCCCGCACCGCGGCCTGGGTGACAGCGCCGCGGACCTCAGCTGCGACAGCCGGGTCAACAGTGACTACGAGACGGACGGCGAGGGCGGCGTCTACACGGACGACGGCGGCGTCTACACGGACGGCGAGGGCGGGCCCCACACGGATGTGGACGAGGAGCCCCTGGCACCCGCCCTGGCCCGGTCCTCAGAGCCCGTGCTGGAGGACGAGCCCCAGAGCCCGCGGGATCATGGGAGGTCCCTGGGTCACTGGGGGGCTCAGGTGAGCAGGGCACGGGGGGCGGCCCCACCAAGAGTCTGGAACGGGGCAGGGACACCCAGGGAGCCCGCTTTCTGCCAGATGCCAACTACCAGAATCTTCGCTGATCACATCAGAATCTGGGGCCCGGCCTGAGGGCATCTGAGCCTCTGAGTCACCCAACAACTTAAATATTTGGCACTTATTGTGCGTGGGCTGCCTCGGCCCCCCAGTGCCTGTCTGTGAATTCGAGAAAAGCACAGGTCAACATCAAAATGTACAAACGTCTCCGGTGAGAATGGTGCTCCGGGGTTGTGCAGTGCCTGACCTGCTCAACTGTCCACGGCAGCCTTCACACACACGAACTCATTTATGGGCTCCTGACAACAGCCATCTGAGGAATTTTCCAGACGGGAACCCAATTCCGGCTTTGCTGACAGGCTAGATCTCAGTCAAGGCCTCCCCCCGTCCCCACCTGTTGTCTCACTTTAGAGTGGGGATGGGCTGCAGACAGCCTGGGGGCAGCACTTGCCGGGCACAAGTGTGGGGGGCGTTGTTCATCCCCATTTATCATCCTTCTGTGGAAATGTGACCTCATTTCTCTCACCCCAAGGTGGACGGCTGCCACCCGCACGGCCAGTGGCGACAGGACAGCGTGCGGTAAGAGCCCTGTGCTCCAGACTGAGGCCTGGAAACCATCTCCCTGGGACTCAGGCTTGGGGGGTGGGGAAGAGCCCTAGAACCAGGCCAAGCTTTCATGGTGCTCCCAGCCTAGCAAGCGAGACACAGCCAGACAGAGCCGCTCTAGGCCCTGTGTAGTCAAGGCCACGGGAGTAGGAATCCTCTTCCTGGGAGGACTGGGAAGGCTTCCTGAAGGACAGGACATTGGAGCCGGGGCTTTGAAGGATGTGTAGGAGTTCGTTAACCAGGTCCAACCCCCAAGTGCCCAGTTTTGCTCATTTCACACCCACTGTGCCTCACAGAGCCAGCCTCAGTTAATGGTAGGGAAGTTCACGCCCTCCCACCTGCAGCCTCTTTTCTACTTCCTGATCCCCAGGACGTACGGGCAGGAAGCTCTGAGGAAGAAGTTTACCCGAGCCCGAGATGTGGAGTCCTCTGATGAAGACGCCTACACTTGGGGCCCAGCCACCGACCTGTGACCCCTCCCAGCTGGCCCACCCTCGCTTTTCCTCCCTGGAGCCGGGCCTCGGTTTCTCTTAGATCCCTGCCTTCTTCCACTTGGTCTTTAATAAACAGAGTATTTTCACAGCACTGGCTTCTAGTGGCTTCCAGGGAAGACAAGGGGCCCGAGTCGGGTCTTGCCTTCCTTCTCGATTCCACAGACCCCGACCTGAGACCTTACCCGTTTGATAAACTTTTAATTCTATACATCAGAAAATAACAGAGAGCAGAGAATCCTCGGGGCCCCAGCCGGCCGCGGAAAGTTCCAGAGCCGGGGGGCTAAGGCACGGCGGCGGGGCGACAGCGGCCGTCAGAGGTACACGGGCTGCTCCTGGCCCGTGAGCAGGCGGTAGGTGGCGGCCGGCATGGTCTTGATGTGGACCTGGGGGGAGAGGGGGCGGCTGAGGCCAGGCCTGGCAGCGGGAGGGCCCCCCCGCCGAGCCCCCCACGCCCCGCACCTCCACGTGGGCCTCAGTGAGCAGCTCGATGATGCGGGCGTGCGGCGTGGCCACCACGCTCTGCCCGTTGATCTCGATGATGCGGTGGCCCACGCGGACGCCCCCGCGCTCGGCGATGCCGCCACGGAGCAGGCTGCAGATCTGGGGGACAGGGCGGGCTGGCTGCTCAGGGGCCGCGCTCGGGGCCACCCCCCACCCCCCGTCCCCCAGGCCTCACGATGCCGTCCTCCACGCAGAAGCCCAGCTGCTCGCGAGCGTGTGGCCGGCGGATGATGGCCGTGGTCACCGGCGGGCAGTGGACGATGCTGAGGGTCACCAGCGTCTGCGACTTCACCTCCTGTGGGAGGGACGGGGCTGCTGGCCTAGCTAGCCTCAGTTTACCCTCCCGTAAGACAGACCTGGATTCTGGAAGGCCCCTTGAGAAGCGGGTCAGAGCAGCCCCGAGCGGGTGGCCTCGGGGTGTGGGCTGTGTAACCCCGCCCCTCCCTGGGCCTCAGTTTCCTTGTGGTCAAAAGCAAGTTTCTAGAAGCATCCACCAGGAAAGGTTGGACACTCTCAGTTACACGCTGTGTGGACCCTGTCTGACTTGTCCCGACCCGGCCAGGCCCACCCCATCCCTGGGCCTCAGTTTCCCCTAAGTGCACGCGCGGGTGGGACTCAGTATTCCGCCCCAGCCCTTCTGGCCGGGAAGGGACCTCCGCGGGAGCGTGGGGAGGCGGCCGGCTGTCTGGGGCCCGGGCCGGCCCCCGGCGGACTCACGCGGACGGCGGCCTGGCAGGCGGCCAGGGGCAGCCCCACCAGGCTGGTCCCGTTGATGGCGGTCAGGCGGTCCCCGATGCTGAGGGCCCCGGAGCGCTCGGCCGGGCCGCCGTGCAGCAGGTTGGCGATCACGGCCGTGGGCAGCAGGGACCCCCAGCCCGACTCCACCAGCGCCACGCCCAGGCCCTCGCCCCGGCGCTTCTCGATGCACACCTGGGGGACACGGCGGCAGTGGGTCCCTGCACCCCGGGGGTACGCGGGCAGGCGCGGGTACGGGGTCCATGCACCCGCGGGGGACGCGGGCGGGCGTGGGGTCCATGCACCCCGGGGGGACGCGGGCGGGCGCGGGGTCCACGCACCCAGGGGGACGCAGGCGGGCGCGGGGTCCGTTTACCCCTCCGGGGGCACACAAGTGGGCCCGAGGGCCGCTCGGCGGGGGCCGGCCGCTCACCTCCCTGCAGTTGTCGCTGTTGGAGAAGTGGTCCAGGTCCCCGTTGTGGAGGTGGCCCGGGCCCGCGGCCTGGCTCTGCGGGGCGCCCGCCCGGCTGGGGTCGATGCCGCTGTCCCGCAGGAACTGGCTGTAGGCCACGGCGAAGGCCTGGCCGATGGCCTGAGCGATGAGCTGGGCCTGGGGGACGCGCAGTCTCTCCGGGGGGGCCCGCCCCCTCCCCCTCCCCCTCC
>JABWHU010000634.1:13687952-13699929 GCA_014189135.1 Dicerorhinus sumatrensis harrissoni | reverse complement strand
CTCTGGTCCCCAGGAGCCGCAGGCCCGGGAAACCAGCCGCCGTCTTGGGGGTCCACAGGGGGAGAGACGGGGGGGCCCCCAGTCTCAGTCCCCCGGGAGGGGCCGGACTACCCGGCCCGACCCCCGCGTCCCCAGGACCCCCGGAGCCCGCGCTCACGTCCTGGCAGTGGAAGACGTGGCAGATCATCCTGCAGAGCGGGGGGCCGCGCGCCGAGGGGGCCGCGCGCCGGGCGCGCCCTCGCCGCGCCATGAGCACGAGCACGTGGCCGACGTCGGCGACGTAGCAGACGCTCCGCAGGCCGTGGTCCATCAGCGCCTCCTGCGGCGGGAGGGCGCGCTGGGCGGCCGCAGCCTCCCCGGCCCCCCACCCCCACCCCCCCCCCCGCGGCCGGGCCCCCGTACCTGCGCGTCGGCCGTCAGGACCTTGACCCGCCGGGTGGAGACGAAGAGCTCCACCTCCGTCATGGGCTGGCTCTCCCCGTCGGGGGCCTGCGGACGACCGGCAGGTGGGCTGGGCCCCCCCCCGCGCCCCCCCGCGCCCCCGGCCCGCGCGCCCGCCTCACCTGGACGCGCTCCACGGCCTCCTGCGTCTGCGCCCTGCGCGCGCTGAGCGGCGGGCTGCGCTCCGAGAGCAGCTGCGTGGAGCCCAGGTACTTGGCCCCGAACATGACGCCGTCCAGGAGGTCTTCGTGGTCACACGGCCCGGGCACTGAGGCGACGGCGGACGACGGTCAGCCCGGGGTCCCACTGGGCTCGCCCACCCCCGCGCGCTCTGCCCGGGTCCCCGCTCCCTGAGCGGTCCAGAAGCACCGAGCTCTACCCCACGGGGTCGCTGCTCCTGAGCCGCACGGGGCTACCCACCCAACGTCCCGTCAGCCAGAGCCTCAGAGGCTCGGCCCTCACAGATCTAGAACCCTCCATCACTCTAGAGCCGGCTCTGTCCACGGCTCAAGGACCCCCAGGCAGAGGACCCAGTTTCGAGAGCTGCTGCGAGTCCAGAACCACGGCCAGATCCAGACACAGCTCCAGTGCTCACAGGCACCGCCACCCTGTGTTTCTGGAATTCCGCGATCAGGCTAGAACCAGACGGCCCCACTCTCGTTTCTAAAACAGGCCACGTTATAGAACTGTAGTCAACTCCACTGGATGGTTCTGGAATTCTCATCAATCTAGAACTAGTCAACTCTACACATTTTTCTAGAATTCTCTCTAATCAGCCCAGGAACACAGGCAACTTGACTCCATGGTCACAGAACTGCTCAACCAGAGTAGAAAGAGGTAACTGTCCTCGTCTCTAAAACTCTCACACTTTCCAGAACCCCAAATGGCTCTGATCCACGATTCTAGAACTCCCTGACAGGTCTCAAACCACAGGACTCTGCCAGGGGTTACAGAAACATACATCACTCCAGAATCACAGACTTTTCACTCCGTGATTCTAGAGCTTCTTAATCACGACAGCATTGGGTACCTCTTCCTAAGGTTCTAGAACATTCTCAAATAGTTCATGACCTCAGCAGCACCCAGTGCTCCTAAGAACTATCTGAACAGTCCAGAAACAAACAACTCGGCTCGTGGTTCTAGAATTCCCCCGACCCACCCCAGAATCACATAGAGCTCTGCCCCCACGGCTCTAGAATTTCCCTGAGCCATCTGGAACAAGATAGCTCTGTAGCAGTTCTAGAATGTTCTAACCAGTATCTACTGCTTTTTGGTTTAGAACCACAGGTATAGGCCCCAGTTCTGGACACTCTACGTGAATTTAAGCCACAGCCAGCTCTGCCCGTTGTCTTTCATGACCTAAGCATTCTGGAACAAGAGACAACTCCACTCTGGGGTTCTAGAACTGGGCTAATATGGTAGCCACAGGTGGATACTGTGCTCTTGAAACGTGACCACTCCAGACTGAGATGTACTATACACGCAAAACACAACTGAATTTCGAAGACTTAGTATGAAAAATATGTAAAATAACTGTAAGATATCATGTGTTGAAATAAATATTTTAAATGTATTAGATAAGTTAAAATATGTTATTAAGTTAACTTTACCTGTTTTATTTTTTGTGTGGATAACTAGAAAATTTAAAATCACATCTGGCTCACATTATATTCTTATTGTGTAGCACGGCTCTAGAACTTTACTCCAGAATCAGACGGCCCTGTCCACAGTTCTAGAACACCTCTTGTTGCTCTAGAACCATAGATAAGTTCCATTCACCGTGGTTCTAGAACTCCTAGTCTGAGTAGAACCAGACAGCTCTGTTCAGCATTCCAGATCATCTCATCAACCCGGGTTCCTTTAATCTAGAACCACAGGCAAAATGGCAAGTTCTAGAACTCCCTAGGTGAGTCACAGCTCCACCCATGAGTCCAGAACCTTCTGGAACTACAGGTCCAGATCAGCTCCCCTTCCCACAACCAGAGAACTTGCTCTTTGACCTACAGCCTCAGGTAGTCTGGGGGGACATTCTAGAACATTCCAGGTGGCCAGAACTGATTCTTCCAATCCTTTAGGGCAGCAGAGATTGGCCAACTTTTTCTGCAAAGCGTGAAACAGTAAATATGTTTGTCCTCGGGGGCCAGATGGTCTCTGTCGCAACTACTCAGCCCGGCCGTCATAACACGAAAGCCACCACAGTTGACACATAAACGAATGGACATGACGGTGGTCCAATAAAACTTTATTTGTGGACACTGAAATTTGAATTGTGTATCACTTTTATGTGCCAAGAAATATTCTTTTTCTTTCCATCCTTTTCCAACCATTTAAAAATGCACAAGCCACCCTCAGCTCACGGGACACACCAGAACGGGCGGCGGGCCAGATGTGGTCACTTGCCAACCTCTGCTCTAGAACGGAGTGCCACCAATCCCGAAGCCTGCCCTACCACCCTCCACTCCTTCTAGAACATTGTCAAGACTGTCTCTACTCTCCCAGGCCGTCTGGAATCTACTAGAAACCAACCTCACAGCCTCTCTGGAAGCAACTCCTTACTGGCAAGCTCTGTGTCAAATCTGGGAGCCTGAATGGGGGTGTTCTGAACCCCTAAGTCGCTGGGCCCAGGGTGGGCGGGACACTCACCCTCCTGGAGGGCAGGGCATGATGCCAGGGTCTTGGGGCTCTGGAAGGAGACAGAAGAGGGGCAGGCCTGAGTCCCGGCTCGGCTCCTGGCACAGAGGAGGCCCGGGGGCGGGACAGGCTGTACCTGGGCGCTGGCCGGTGGCTCTGCGGGAGCCACCAGAGGCACAGTCTCCAGCCAGGGTTCTGGGGAGCTGCTCGAGCTTCTGCTGCCACGTCGCTCGGCAGACGCTCCCTCTGCCCATTCCGGGGGGCCGGGATCCTCCTCCGGGGCCTCGGGGGGCTGCAAAAGGTGAGGAGCAGGGTCCGGCGGCTCCTCGAGACACGAACAGGAAGGAGAGCACTCCTCGCAGCGCAAAAGGTTCAGCAGGTCGTCCCGGCCGGCCTCGGCGGACAGCAGCCCATGGGCATCAGCGACGTCCTGGGGGGCCAGGCCGCGGCCAGTGGCAATGTGCAGGGGGCAGGGGGGTCCCTCCGGGGACAGGCCCACTAGATCACCCGGCAGAGCCTCAAACTGCTGCACCAGGTCCTGGATACTCGGCCCGTCCAGTTCCATCTGACTCAGGCTGCTGGGGCGTCCCGGCGGCAGGTCCCACTGGCAGTCAGGGGTGGGGTCCTGAGAGGAAAGGGCGTCCCTGGGCTCCGCCAGGTCCATGGCTGGAGGCCCTGGAGGGGGCTGGGAGGCCGTGAGGAATTCCATGCCTGGACCCCAGGCTCAGGCTAGCATCTGAAAGAGAGAACACATAATTTAATCCCCCCATACCCTGCAAGGAAGGGTCTGCTACGATCCCCATTTTCAGATGGGGAAACTGAGGTACGGAATGAGCAGCTGTAGGGCAGTGGCTTCCCAGGCTCCAAACCCCGAGGATTCCCCGGCACCCGTCACCCAAGCCCTCTCCCAATCCGCGGACCCTGTTCACCCCTGCCCTGGGTTCTTCCGAATCTTCCTCTCGCGCGACGTGGGACCCGGGGTGGAGACCCCATAGGTTCAGGTCCCCGAGACCCCGGACTCAAGATCCCAGACCAAGACTTCAGACCCAGGACCCCAGACTTAATACCAGAGATCCGAGACGCCAGAAAGCAGACCTTTATCTCCGAACCTCCAAAGCCACGATCCCGATCGACCCGAGACCCAGACCCGGACCTCAGAACCCATCCTAAGGACCGAAGTCGAGCCTAGAGCTAAAAGTTAAGACCCCAGTCCTCATGCAGACTCCACACTCAAGACTTCGGACTCCTGACCCCAAACACCGGCCCCAGACCCCGCTCTGTCCCGCGGGGCACACTCACTCCCCAAACCGCGGTGACCTCAGCCCTGCCGGCCGCAGGACCCGGCGCCCCGGGCTCGCCCTGTTCTTTCCAGCCGCCGCCGCTTCCCTGGGCCACTGGGCATGCGCACGATCGCGGGGCCTGCTGGGAAATGTAGTTCTCCCAGCCAGCCTCGCCGCGCGCGGGCGCTAGGTGTTCTCACACAGGTTCGAATCCTGGGCCTCCATGCATGCAGCGTGGGAGCCCAGGCTGGCCTCTGGGCCTGTTTCCTGAACTGCACAGTGGGATGCATAATCTCTGCCTGCCACCTAGGGATCTGGCATTTTTCCAAGGGATAGCAGATGGGAGAAATCGGACTGGAAAATACTAAAGGAGAGTGAGAGGCGGACTCTTTCGACTCCGGGGGCACCGGAAGCAGCGCTGGGACTCTATTGTAGACGGACTTCCGGTTTGGCTCACCGTAGAAAGGCAGAGTAGCGCGTTCTGGCTTAACTCTACTTCCCTCAGCCTCGGCTTCGATTGTAAACTGGGGATAATAATAGTACCTACCTCCTAACTGTAAGGATTAGAGATAAACTAGTTAAAGATCTAGCAATAGGGCCAGAATATAATGAGTCTAACACGTGTGACCTATTTATTACTTTTAGGCTTTCAGTAATCGCTCATTGAATAGAATCAGGAATGTATAAGGTGTGATCTTTGGAGTAAAGGATAACTAACTGAAGAAGGGCAAGAAGTCAACGAAACATCCTTTGAAAGTCGCCTCATACAGTAACTGGGGATATCTATAAAAGTTTAAATAAGTCACAGAGAATGTACGCCTAAGGCTGGAATACTACATTTCCCAGAAATCTCTAGGAGCCTAGAACTCCCAAGCACCCCTTGGCCGCTGACGTCTCTCGGAAACGTGCACGTGCAGGCGGGCGGCGTACGTGATGGCGGCCAGACGCCTCTTCGGGGCTACCCGGACCTGGGCCGGCTGGCGAGCCAGGGAGCTCCTGGACCCCGCCGATCCTGGAAGACTCCTTGTACGGGATTATGCCAAGAGACCGGGTGAGCTGGGTTAAGAAGGACCAAGATAGGCACGGTGGGGACATTGGAGAGTTGCTAGTGCGCAGGCGCTGGTTGGGGAGGTGGTTCCTAGAAGCAGTGCGCAAGCGTAAAGAGGGCGAGCCTACGCTAGGCGCAGGCGCAGTTTGAGGGTACCGCGAGCGCGATTGGACTCAGTGCGCAAGCGCCAGTGTGAAGCCGAGCGGCCAGCGAGAAGGGTGTGGGTTACGTGGAGCAAACGCTCTTCACTGCGCAGGCGCGGGCCTTTTTTTTTTTTTTTTTTTTTTGGAGGCGGTCGGAGAAGGCTATTAACTTGGATCCCAATCCTGTTTCTGCCTCCAAATCACTGTGTGACCTTGGGCAAGTCACCACCAGAAATTCGAGAACGCAGTGCGGCCCCTCTAAGTATTAACCACTTAAGCAAAACCAATACCAGGTTACTTAAATTTGAGCTGGATACAGCCGTGCCTGATCTCCTTTGTTGAAAGAAAGGAATGGACAAATATTAGGCTTTGAAGACACATAGCAGCACTTTCTCCGTGACATACACAGAAGGACTTGGTCACTCTGAGCATCAGTGTCCCACTTGACATCATTTTGAGTGGGGCAGACAGGGTCCAGGGCCCCCCGGGGAGAGAGGGGGCAGGAGAGGAGGGCTGGCCCCCCCAGGCGGAGCTGGCTGAGACGACTCTCCCCCGCCCCGCAGTCATCAAGGCGGGGAAAGGCGGCAAAGGCGGCGTGGTCAGCGAGGCCCTGAAGGACCCGGAGGTGTGCACGGACCCTGTGCGGCTCACCACGCATGCCATGGGCGTCAACATCTACAAGGCCGGCCCCGACGTGGCCCTGAAGCCCGACGCCGAGTACCCTGAGTGGTGAGTGGCCATCGGGACACCCTCCGGGGGAGGTGGGCTGTCCGTAGAGCCTCATGGTGACACCCACCCCTCCCCGCTCTGGGCCTCAGTTGTCCCGTCTGTCAGTGGGGTCACACACCCCTCAGAGGGTCGGGATGCACGAAAGTGCTTAAAACGAAGCCCTTTTTTAAAAACAAACATTTATTGAGTGCTGACTGTATGCCAGGCCCTGTTTTAGGCGCTGGGGATGCAAAAGGGCACAAAACAGGCCAAAGACTCTGCCTTTGTGGGGCTGGTCTGGGAGGCAGGCAGGAAGGAAATGAGGAGGCGAATGTGGTGGTGACCCTCCCAGGAAGCCGGAGAGCGGGTGACGGGGTCAGGGGGGCCTGGCCGATCAAATCTGAGGTTTCAAGGAGGGCTTCCCTGGGGAGGTGATGCCAGATCAAGACCTGAGTGGGTACGAGGAGCTTCAGAGGTGGCGGGAACAGCCAGTGCAAAGGCCCTGGGGCAGGACTGCAGCTGGCTCATCAGTGGAACAGCAGGGAGTAAAGGTGGGGTGTAGGGGAGACCGGGCAGGGGGGTGATGGAGCCCGGCCCCCGCAGGGCCTGGGGGCTTCAGGGAGGACTTTGCTCTTGGCCCCGAGAGCTGGTCATGAACGCCACTGATGTGACCCTTCGAGCTGGGGAGGGCTTCGAGGGGCTGAGCGGGCGTCACAGGCGGACAACGGCCAGGAGGCAGGAGAGGGCTTGGCCTGTCCCCCTCGGATACCGGCGCCATGGGGCTGGGACCTGGGGGCCGAGGGGGCTGCCGGCCGCCCTGACTCCCGCCCGCGCCCGTCAGGCTGTTCCAGATGAACGTGGGCCCCCCCAAGAAGCTAGAGGAGCTGGACCCCGAGACGCGGGGGTACTGGCGGCTGCTGCGGAAGCACAACATCTGGCGGCACAACCGGCTGAGCAAGAGGCAGAAGTCCTAGCGGGGGCGGGACCGACCCCGAGGAGCCTCCCCACCCGCCCCCACGAGACTCCCTTTGCCTGGAGGCATCAGGCTTTTCCGAGGGCAGAGGGGGCCCCGCGTGCCCCCCACGGCAAGGCTGCCTCAGGGCCCCGGGGGGCCATAAAGACCCCTGGGGCCCAGCCTTGGTGGGTGCCATCTGAGATGGGCCGAGGCGGGGAGGTGGCACTCAGACCCGGCGCCCAGGGCCCCGGTGTCCACCCCCGGCTGGGCTTCTGCTGGCCCGTCTTCGCCTCCAGGCCTAACTGGGCTGCTCGCCCTGAGTCCTGGACTCCTCCCACTGCCCCGCAGGCCCCTGCGCCTCGAGGGGGAGGGTTTTCTAGCCAAGCCCCTCTTGGTTGCAAGGGAACCAAACCTGACCCAGGCCGTCGGAACCCGAAGAGGCTTTGTGAGCCTCGGGGACTGAGATGTCCAGGAGGAGCTCTGGCTTCAGGCAGGGCTGGATCCAGCTGCTTCAGTATTTGGATGTGTGTCTCTTTCTCTCTCTCAGTCCTTTTAACCCCCAGTGAGTAGTTCTCGGGCAGGGGTGGCTTCAGGGCTCCTGGCTGACACCCCCCTCCCCAGCTCAGCAAGGACTTTCCTTCCTGCCAAGGTCACGGGGGCTTTCTTCACTTGTCAGTCACTTGAGCCTGGGGACCTGGGGCTTCTGAGCATCCCCCTGTCCACCTCCGCCCGCACCCCAGCAGGAACCACATCCTGGAGCCGGCAGTGGGCACCGTGAACCTGACCCACAGCCCACGTGAGAAGCGCGGCTCCCGCCCGCCCTCCAAACTCCTGTCCTGCCCAGCACAGAAGGAGGGGTTTGGGGGCAGGGTCCCAGGGGGCTGGCCCTTCACCAGGGTCTGCATGGCCCCGCCCTCTCCTGAGTAGGTGCCTGCGGGGAGCGAGCACCGCCCCTCCAGGACCTGTGCAGGCTGGGCGCTGGGCTAATTCCTCCCGGTCCCAGGAAAAGGAGAGCCCTCATCCGCTTAGGACTCTGCCGAGCGGATTACTGCACACCTGCCTGCCCTCCTGACCCGCCCTGGGCAGGCCGAGAGTCCCAACACTCCCATGCATCCCCCTGGCTCTCAGGGTGGAAACCAAAGTTGTCACGGCCATCAGGCCTGCACCACCTGCCCTGTGCCCTCCCTGCCCTCCCTCCTCCGTCTCTCCCCCTCGCTCCCTCTGCTCCCGCCACACGGGCTCCTCGCTGCTCCTCCAACACGCCAGGCCCAATCCTGCCCCAGGCCCTTTGCACAGGCTGTGCCCTCTGCCGGACGGCTCTTCCCCCAGGTGTCCCCATGGCTCCCTCCATCTCCAGGTCTCTGCTCTGAGGTCACCTTGTCCACGAGGCCTCCCCTGACCACTTATTAAATTGTAACTCTGCCACACACTCCTGGTCGCCCTTCCTGGTTTTATTTTCACCCTAACACTTCACCACCAGCTGGCGGTTTAGGTTTTATTTATTTTATTTATTTAAGCGTGCTTCTTGTCTCTCTCCCGCTGGAGTGGCAGCTCCCTCTGGGCAGGGGTCTCTGTTCACCGTCACGTCCAATATTGGATGGATGGATGGATTGGATGGGTGCGTAGGTGGATGGATGGACGGATGGATGAGTAGACATGAATAAATGGAAGGATAGATGGATGGGTGATGGGTGGATGATGGGTGGATGGATGGATGATGGGTGGGTGGATGGATGATGGGTGGGTGGGTGGATGATGGGTGGGTGGATGGATGATGGGTGGATGGGTGGGTGGATGGATGATGGATGGATGATGGGTGGATGGGTGGGTGGATGGATGATGGGTGGATCGGTGGGTGGATGGATGATGGTTGGATGATGGGTGGGTGGATGATGATGGGTGGGTGGGTGGATAGAGGAGTGGATGATGGGTGGGTGGATAGATGGGGGGATGATGGGTGGGTGGATGGATGATGGGTGGATGATGGACGAACGGTTGGCCCGGCTGCCGCAGTGTACCCACGCCATGGGCCTAGGACTCGTGTGAGGGGCCATCTGAGAGGAGATGAGCAGCCGTGAGCCCCAGTGGGTGTGCGTCTGGTGTGAGGACGGGAAGTGAGCCTGTGGTCACTTCCTGGACGGAGCCCGAGGGGGCGGGGTGCTGGCCACTTGCTGCTTCTGCCCGTGGACCCCCCCCGAGTCCAGCCCTGACGGGGGCTGCCCCACCCCACAGGGAGATGCCCCGTCGCGCCCGCGCTGGGCCAGCCCCGGGCATCAGCCACACCTCATTCCTTGGCCCCCAACAGCCTCCGTGTCCCGGAGCCCAGCCCGGCCCTGGGCAGGGCGGCCCTCACGGCCTGATGGGCCTGGGCAGACATGGCTGGGTTGGCCTCGCTGGGCTGGGAGACGTGACGGGGTCTGTGGCCGGTGGGGACAGAAGCCACACATTGATACACGGAGGGGGCAGGGACGGGCAGTACTCGCCCCGTGTCAGCCAGTCTCCGTCTGCGAGTCCCCTGTGAGCGCCCGGCCGGGGTCCCACCGCTTCCCGTGCCCGCGGGGACCGAGCGCCGTGCCTGCGGTGACGGGGCCAGGCTGTGAGTCTGAAAGCGGCTCCACCCCCTACTGGCTGTGCCCCCCCAGGAAACTGGCTTCCCCCCTCTGGGCCTCGGTTCCCTCCCCGTGAGGTGGGGCCGATGGCTGTGCCCGCCTCGCACGGCTGCCCTGAGGGCCCGGGCCGGCCCCCGGGGCACGCGGCGAACAGGAGCGAGAGACCAGGAGCAGGCAGAGGAATTCAGACACGTCGACTCAGAACGAACGTCCCAGCGGCTCCTGGTCGCAGCGTGACGGCCCAAGAACCTCAGGATCCCCCCGCACGCCCACTTGACAGACAGGGAGACTGAGGCCCCAGGGGCAGAGACTCCACTGAGGTCGGCCAGGGCCCCACCCGGCCTGGGCATCCTCTGGACGCCAGCCTCCCTGCCAGGCCGGGTGAGGCGGGGGGGGACCGGCATGGACCGGGAGGAGGGGGCCGGGCTCAGGCGGGGGGCCAGGCCCTGTCCAGAGCCTGCGGGTGCTCCTTGGCCAGCAGCCGCAGCGAGGCCTCCTCCAGCGCGAAGCCGTCCGAGAAGGCCGGCCCGAAGGCGTGCGGCCCGAAGGCCGCCTGCAGCCCGGGGCCTGGGCCCAGGAGGCGCGGGAGGCCGGGCACGGCCGGGGGCCCGGGGCCCAGCCAGGGCTCCAGGGGCAGGGGCACAGCCGGAGGGCGGGCAAACGGCAGGGCTGGGGCCTCGGGGAGCCGCGGGGCTGCCACGGCCCCCGAGCCTGACTCCAAACGCTCCTGGCGGCGCCACTTGGCCCGGCGGTTCTGGAACCACACCTGGAGCGAAGAGAGGGTGCCCCCGGCTCAGGGCCAGTGGGGAGCGGCCAGCGCGCTCTTCTCCACTCCCCGTCCCTCCCCACCTCACGGGGTTCTGTCCGTTGTCTAACTCGACTCCTGCAGCGCCAACGTATTTTGTTGTCTGCCTCAAGGAGAGATGGACCCCTGCCCCCTGGCTTCCATCAAATCACCCCAAGTCTTTTCTGAATCCGGTCCCTCCCTGTACTTCTCTGCGCCCAGGCCCCCTCAGGCTCCCTGGTCTCTCCCGACCCCGGGCATGAAGTCCAAGCCGCTCAGATCAGCATCCGAGACCCTTCATGAGCTCTTTCTCAGCTCCGTTCTCTGCCCCCCTTTCCACCCGCCTCCCACCCAGCTCAAGGGAAACACCTCCAGTTTAACCCCGCACACCTTTGCACAGGCTGTTCTGGATGCTAGAAAATGCACTCTCTCCTTTCCAGCTGGCAAACTCCTACTCCAACGTCAAGGCCCCAGGCAGCATGCCCTTCTCTGGGAGGCCTTCCCAGTCTCTCCCTGCCCTGTCCGGCTCGGGCCCCTCCCGGGTGACTGAAGGACACCCTCACCTGCACGCGCACCTCGGGGAGGCGCACCTTGGCGGCCAGCTCCTCGCGGCTGTAAACGTCCGGGTAGTGGGAGGCCTCGAAGGCCCGCTCCAGCTGGTGCAGCTGGTACGTGGTGAAGGTGGTGCGGTTCCTCCGGTGCTTCTTCTTAGGGGCCTCCTCGCCCGGCCCCGGCCCCCCGCCCTCCGCCGCCGGCCCCTCGCCCGGGCTTAGGAACATGGCTCCTCCTCGCCCCCACCTGGTGGGACGGCAGCAGCAGAGACGGCAGTGAGACAGCAGGAGGGACTGCCGGCTGGGGGGGGTCGGGGGAGCCCCCGACACCTGCAGCATCTGGGGTAAGACGTGGAGGGGCTTGTCCCTCCCCCGGGGCCTGCGTCCATTCTGCCTCCCTAGTGTCTGTGTCCACCCAGATTATCTCTCTGTCTCTAGCCCCACTCCCCTCTCTTCTCTGAGTCTTCTGTGTCTGTCTCCCTACATCTCTGTCTGTCCGTCTGTCTCTTGTCCAGGACCCCAGGAAGGCAGAAGACTGGGAAGCTGCCCCCACAGAACTTCCCTACCCCGCGTCCTCCACCTGGGGGGCTCTCTGCACCCCCACCTCCCACCCACACCCGCCCACCTGGCGCTCACCGCCCCCAGCAGCCCCTCCTCAGCCCCGGTGTCCGGTACCCACGGGGCTCCGGCCCCAGCGGGCCCAGCGCGGCGTCTGCTGCCGGCAGGCCCTGCCAGCCCCGGGGGTCAGGGTTAGCAGGGGGATTAGCCCGAGGTGATTAATTGACGCGGCCCCTCCCACCCGGCCCTGGCTGCTCTGAGCCACCGAG